>CM035847.1:328738731-329413482 GCA_020510985.1 Pholidichthys leucotaenia | reverse complement strand
TTCCTGAGATGAGGAGAAGAGCATCTGGGTGTTCTGTCTGCAGCCTGCTGGTTACTGAATGGATGACGTCACGCGCTGTCCCAGCGTTCGCCGTCGGATTTGCATAAACAACAATGCAGATCACGTGTGAGTGTTCTCTCGGGAGATATGTAGGCCTCATGCTAACAGCTAGCAACTCAATGTCTTTGCTGCAGTGTTGTTGTTTAAAAAAACAACAAAAAAACAAAAACAACAAAAAAATGACGTGGGCTACATTGACAATTGGAGCTCTTTTTGGGGAAAACCTGGTCTTATGAGACGAGACAGCATTCATCCCACTTTGGATGGTGCTTCTCATTTATCTAACAATCTGGCATCTTTTTTATCCAAATTTCCAAAACCATGACTACTCAGAGTTGGGACCAGGAAGCAGAGTCTCAGTCTTACACGCCTCTCTGCAGCTCCTCTTCATCCGCCACCCCTCAGCTTAGCCCCTGTCTTCCCCATCAGAGAATCGTTGTCTGCCCCCTCCAAAGTAAATAAAAATATAATGTATAAGCATCCCAAAGTGATAAAGCAAAATATTGGTAAAACTCAAATTAAACATAAAGCCTCTAAATTGAATGATTTGGCCTCTGTTCCTCCTCATAATTTAAAAATTAAATGTGGTTTATTAAATATTAGGTCTCTAACTCCCAAGTCTCTGTTAGTCCATGATCTGTTAATTGATCATCAGATTGATTTAATTTCCCTTACAGAGACTTGGTTAGGACAAGAGGATTATGTTGGTTTAAATGAATCAACTCCCTCTGGTTATTTAAACTGTCAAAATCCCAGAAGTTCTGGTCGTGGAGGAGGAGTAGCATCAATTTACCATTCCAAATTACTAGTTAATGTAAAGCAAAAAACATGTTATAATTCCTTTGAGGGCCTGGTCCTCAGTGTTGGGCACTTTAGCAATTCCAGGTTAAACCCAATTTTATTTGCCGTAGTTTATCGTCCCCCATCAACCTATTCAGAATTTTTATCCGAATTTCCTGATTTCTTAGCTGATTTAGTGCTGAAATCTGATAGAATAATTATAGTAGGGGACTTTAATATACATGTGGATGTAGATAGTGACTGCCTTAATGTGGCTTTTAATTCAATATTAGACTCGATTGGGTTTTCTCAGAAAGTAGGAAATTCTACTCATTACCTCCACCATACATTGGACCTTGTTCTGACATATGGCATAGAAATAGAAAATCTTGTAGTGTCTCCTCATAACCCTGTACTGTCAGACCATTGTCTGTTAACCTTTGATTTTACTATTTCTGACTATTTGGCTCCTAAAGAAAAATATTATCACAGTAGATGCCTCTCAGATGATGCTGTTTCCAAATTTATGCAGATTGTTTCCTCTATGCCATGTGTCAACACAACGGAAATAAGCTATAGACAGCTTGCTCCTTCTGTAATTGATAACATGGTGGATAGTGTTTCAGCTTCTCTGCATCAGGCTCTAGACTTGGTGGCCCCCTTAAAAAAGAAAAAGTCTAATCAGAGATTTTTAACTCCTTGGTTCAACACAGAAACTCGTAGCTTAAAACAGAAGACTCGTCAATTAGAAAGAAAATGGCGCTCTACTAATTTAGATGAAATCTATTTAGCTTGGAGAAATCATCTTTTAATTTATAAAAAATCTCTTAGAAAAGCTAGAACGAGTTATTACTCTGCATTAATAGAAGAGAACAAGAATAATCCCAGGTTTCTTTTCAGTACTGTAGCCAGGTTGACAAAGAGTCAGGACTCTGTCAATCCTAGCATCCCCTTAGAGCTTACTAGTCAGGACTTTATGAACTTTTTCAATAATAAAATTTCATCCATCAGAGATAAAATCAATCAGATTCTTCCCACAGTTAACTTAAATACTGTAACTACTACAACTCCTTCTATTGATGTCTGTCTTGATGAGTTTACTCCAATCGACCTTTGTGAGTTAGACAAAATAGTTTCCTCATCCAAACCTTCAACTTGTCTTTTAGACCCTATTCCTACCAGGTTATTTAAAGAAGTCTTCCCACTTATTGGTAGCTTTATTCTTCATATAATCAATTCTTCATTAACTTTAGGCCATGTACCGCAGGCTTTTAAAACGGCTGTAATTAAACCCTTACTCAAAAAGCCAACGCTAGATCCAGGAGCTTTAGCTAACTATAGACCAATCTCTAATCTCCCTTTCATTTCAAAAATCTTAGAAAGAGTTGTTGCTATGCAATTATTTGACCACCTGCAGGGAAATGGTTTATTTGAGGAGTTTCAATCTGGGTTTAGAATCCATCATAGTACTGAAACAGCCTTAGCGAAGGTCACTAACGACCTCCTCATTGCATCTGATAATGGACTAGTTTCTGTACTTGTCCTTTTAGATCTTAGTGCAGCTTTTGATACTATTGATCATAATATTCTACTTGATAGATTAGAACACTATGTTGGACTTAATGGAACTTCGTTGCAGTGGTTTAGATCTTATTTATCTGATAGGTTCCAGTTTGTTCATGTAAATGATGAGTTTTCTCTCAGCTCAAAGCTTAGTCATGGAGTTCCACAGGGATCTGTGCTTGGCCCTACTCTTTTTAGTTTATATATGCTTCCGTTAGGCAACATTATTAGAAAGCACTGTATACATTTTCACTGTTATGCAGATGACACACAATTATACCTGTCAATGAAGCCAGATGATACTAATCAATTAGCCAAGTTAGAAGCCTGTCTTAAGGAAATCAAAGTTTGGATGACTTGTAATTTCCTGCTATTAAATTCAGATAAGACTGAAGTCATTCTTGTTGGTCCAAAAAACCTTAGAAATTCCTTTCCAAATCAAACTTTCAGTTTGGATGCAGTTACTCTTTCTCTTAATAGCTCTGTGAGGAACCTTGGAGTTATTTTTGATCAGGATTTGTCCTTCAATTCACATATTAAATTTGTTTCTAAGACTGCCTTCTATCATTTGCGTAATATTGCCAAGATTAGGAGCATCTTGTCTCAGAGTGATGCTGAGAAGCTGATCCACGCTTTTGTTAGTTCGAGATTAGATTATTGTAATTCTTTATTATCAGGTTGTCCTAAAACATCTTTAAAAAGTCTTCAGCTGATCCAAAATGCTGCAGCAAGAGTTTTAACAGGTACTAGAAAGAGAGATCATATCTCTCCGGTTCTGGCCTCCCTTCATTGGCTTCCCATAGAGTTTAGAATTAAGTTTAAAATCCTTCTTCTTACTTACAAAGCTCTAAACAATCAGGCTCCTTTTTATTTAAAAGATCTGATACTACCGTATCATCCTAACAGAGCACTACGCTCCCAAAATGCAGGTTTACTTGTAATACCTAGAATCTCCAAAAGTACAATGGGAGGCAGAGCCTTCAGTTATCAAGCTCCTCTCCTGTGGAATCAGCTGCCAATCTGGATTCGGGAGTCAGACTCGATCTCTGTTTTTAAGAATAGGGCTAAAACCTACCTTTTTGATATAGCCTACAATTAGGGAGGGATCATGTGTTTTCTGAACCCTCCCTTAGTTATGCTGCTAATAGGTTTAGCCAGCCGGGGGACCTCCAGTAATGCACTGGGCCTCCCTCCTTTCCTCACTCTCTATGAAATATTTTTTTTTTTGCTGGTCATTAACATTTGTTTGTTCTCTCCCATAGATTGAGTCCCCATCGTGCTGTTTGCTCTCTACATGTCTGTTCTTTTCTTCTTCTCTATCCCCTCACCCCCCAGCCAGTTGCAGCAGATGACTGCCCCTCCCTGAGCCTGGTTCTGCTGGAGGTTTCTTCCTGTTAAAAGGGAGTTTTTCCTCTCCACCGTCGCCAAGTGCTTGCTCACAGGGGATCGCCTGATTGCTGGGGTCTTTCTGCAACTGTGGGGGTCCTCCCTACAGTTGATAGTGCTATGAGATGACTGTTGTTGTGAAATGGCGCTATATAAATAAAGTTGAATTGAATTGAATTGAATTGAATAATTTAAAAATTAAATGCAGTTTGTTAAATATTAGGTCTCTAACTCCCAAGTCTCTGCTAGTCCATGATCTGTTAATTGATCATCAGATTGATTTAATTTCCCTTACAGAGACTTGGTTAGGGCAAGAGGATTATGTTGGTTTAAATGAATCAACTCCCTCTGGTTATTTAAACTGTCAAAATCCCAGAAGTTCCGGTCGTGGAGGAGGAGAAGCAACAATTTACCATTCCAAATTACTACTTAATGTAAAGCAAAAAACATGTTTTAATTCCTTTAAGAGCCTGGTCCTCAGTATTGGGCATGCTAGCAATTTGAGGTTCAACCCAATTTCATTTGCCATAGTTTATCGTCCTCCCTCAGCCTACTCAGAGTTTTTATCCGAATTTTCCAAATTCTTAGCTGATTTAGTGCTGAAATCAGATTACAATATAATAATAATTATAGAAGGAACTTTAATATACATGCAGATGTAGATAGTGATTGTCTTAATATGGCATTTAATTCTGAATGAATGAATGAATGAATGAATCTTTATTTCGGATAGATTAAAAGTAAAGATTAAAAGAAAGGAACAGAATAATACAACAAAGGGGGAAAAAAAAACATCTTACAAGGTCAAGTTAAACAGTAACTCGTCTGATTATACAGTTCAACATAAGTTATCCGAAATTGGTGATGGCTAACTAACTAACTAACTAACCTGCACTTATATAGCGCTTTTCTAGTCACAAAGACCACTCAAAGCGCTTTCATTAATACTAACCCTCTATTCTAAGGGCCTATAGGAAACAGATATCTAGGGACAATTTAGAACAGCCAATTAACCTAACATGCATGTTTTTGGCATGTGGGAGGAAACCGGAGAAATCCCGGAGTAAACCCACGCAACACGGGGAGAACATGCAAACTCCACACAGATCACTGTTGGTCGGGGGCTGGGATCGAACCCACGATCCCACGATCCCCACAATCCCCCGGCCAAGGGTAAACTGTGCTGCCGCAGTGCTAACCACTGCTCCACCGTGCAGCATGGCTGAAGCCACAGCTTATATTGCCCACCCATATTCCATCCAAGAATTCAAAAGAAAAACAAAACAAGAGCGATTACAATTCGGAACAAAGCTAAGACAAAAAATGGCAAAAAACTAAGCAACAACACAACACAGACTGGATATGACAGTCCTTATGTGATTTTACATGTCATCTTGTATATATGTTTGGAGTAGTTCTTATTATTATTAGTATTCAATATTAGACTCAATGGGGTTTTCTCAGAAAGTAGGAAATTCTACTCATTATCTCCACCATACGTTGGACCTTGTTCTGACATATGGCATAGAAATAGAAAATCTGGTAGTGTCTCCTCATAACCCTGTACTGTCAGACCATTGTCTGTTAACCTTTGATTTTACTATTTCTGACTATTTGGCTCCTAAAGAAAAATATTACTACAGTAGATGTCTCTCTCAGTCAATCTAAGTTCCTACTCTCACCTATGGTCACGAGCTTTGGGTAATGACTGAAAGAAGGAGACTGTGAATACAAGCGGCTGAAATGAGCTTTCTCTGTAGGATTGCTGGACTCACCCTCAGAGATAGGGTGAGGAGCTCAGTCATCCGGGAGAGGCTCAGAGTAGAACCAGTTGAGGTGGTATGGGCATCTGATTAGGATGCCTCCTGGACGCCTCCCACTTGAGGTGTTTCAGGCACGTCCCACTTGGAGGAGACCCTGGGGCAGACCCAGGACTCGGTGGAGAGACTATGTCTCCCAGCTGGTCTGGGAACGCCTTGGTATCCTCTCTGAAGAGCTGGAGCAGGCGGCTGGGAAGAGGGAAGTCTGGGCTTCTCTGCTTGAACTGCTGCCTCCGCGACCCGGACCTCCAGAAAAGCGGTAGAAGATGGATGGATGGATGGACTTTTAAACTACTACAAATCCTTCAATTGATATCAGGTTGGATGACTTTACTCCAACTGACTTTTTATAGTTAGATAAAATAATTTCCTCATCCAAGGCTTCAACTTGTCTTTTAGACCCTATTCCTACCAAGTTATTTAAAGAAGTCTTCCCATTTATTGGTAGGTCTATTCTTCAAATAATCAATTCTTCATTAACTTTAGGTCATGTACCACAGGCTTTTAAAACTACTGTAATTAAACCCTTACTCAAAAAGCCAACGCTCGATCCAGGAGTTTTAGCTAACTATAGACCAATCTCTAATCTGCCTTTCATTTCAAAAAATCATAGAAAGAGTTGTTGCTATGGAATTATTTGATCACTTGCAGGGAAATGGTTTATTTGAAGAGTTTCAGTCTGGGTTTAGAATCCATCATAGTACTGAAACAGCCTAAGTGAAGGTCACTAATGACCTCCTTATCACATCTGATAATAAGATAAGATAAGCCTTTATTAGTCCCACAACGGGGAAATTCCAGGATTGCAACAGCACAGGGATAGCAACACTCAGAGCAACAATCAGAAGGCAAGAAAAAAACAAACAAAAAAAAAACAAGCAAACAAGAGCAGCTAATATACATATGTACATATTACTATAAAATATATATATATACACACACACAGACACATAGTGCAGAGCATTGTAGCTAGATGGGATGAAACAGCACAACCGTCTACTTAGTTATCCTACATGGTATGATTATGTGCCCATACATATTCTCACTCTCCATAGCGACCGGTATTTTCCTAGTTGTATGCCGGAGGGGACCATTGTGTAAGTCTATTGCATCTTTTGCATTCAAAAAACTATTAGTTTGTTACGTCTTTTTGCTATCTCTGCGAGCGGCCCTGCTTAGGTTGTACAGTCTGACAGCCGTTGGTAGGAAGGACCTGCGAAACCTCTCGGTTGTGCACCTAGGATGATGTAGTCTGCTGCAAAATGAGCTCCTCAGTGCATTCAGTATGTCCTGCATAGGGTGGAACTCGGACTCCAGCAGAGATGACAGTTTAGCCACCGTCCTTCTCTCTCCTATCTCCTCCACCGGATCAAGGCGCTGCCCCAGGACAGAGCTAGCTTTCTTGATCAGTTTGTTCAGTCTCTTCCTATCGGCTGCAGTAATGCCACTGCCCCAGCAGACCACTCCAAAAGTGATGGCTGATGCCAACACCGTGTCATAGAATGTCTTCAGCAGCGCCCCTTGTACACCAAAAGACCTGAGTCTCCTCAGCAGGAACAGCCTGCGCTGTCCCTTCTTGTAGAGTGCGTCAGTATTGTGTGACCAGTCTAGTTTATTGTTCAGATGAACACCCAGGTACTTGTAGGATGTCACCATCTCGATGTCTGTTCCCTGTATATTTACTGGTGCTGTGAGGGGTTGTCCTTGCCTGCGGCAGTCCACCACCAGCTCCTTAGTTTTCCTTGCGTTGATCTGGAGGCAGTTCCGATGGCACCAGTCCACGAAGTCCTGGATAAGCCCTCTGTACTCAGCTTCATCTCCATTGGAGATGAGGCCAACAATCGCAGAGTCATCAGAGAACTTCTGTAGATGGCAGTGTGTTGTGTTGTGTGAGAAGTCCGCAGTATAAAGAGCCAGCACCGTTCCCTGGGGGGCCCCCGTACTACTGATGATCGTGTCGGACACACAGTCCCGGGTTCTCACAAACTGAGGCCGGTTCGTGAGGTAGTCCAGGATCCATGATGACAGGTGCTGGTCCACCCCTGCACGCAGCAGCTTGTCCTTCAGGATCATCGGTTGGAAGGTGTTGAAAGCACTGGAGAAGTCAAAGGACATGATCCTCACCATATTCCCGGGCTTCTCCAGGTGGGACAGAGAACGGTGAAGGAGGAAGATCACCGCATCCTCCACCCCAATGCCATGCTGGTAGGCGAACTGGAGTGGATCCATCGCTGGTTCCACCAGGGGGCGGAGATGAGCAAGGAGCAGTCTCTCCAGGGTCTTCATCAAGTGGGACGTCAAGGCCACCAGTCTGTAGCTGTTCAGGTCTTTGGGGTGGGAAGTTTTTGGTACAGGTACCACACAAGATGTTTTCCACAGCTGTGGTACCCTCCCCAGTTTCAGGCTCAGGTTGAAGATTTACGTCACAATCCCACACAGCTGGTCTGCACAGGACTTGAGGAGCTTTGCGCTGATGCCGTCCGGTCCCGACGCCTTCCTCGCCTTGATCTTCCTCAGCTCCGTCCTCACCTGGGTCCTGGTCAGGGTCAGGATGGGGGGCTGTGTGTTCGGAGTGGGGGGGTGTTGGTGGAGTGGGGAGTGGGCAGCAGGACTTGATTTCTTTAGAGGCAGCAGTGGTTGTTGTGCAGTCAGGGGGGAGGGCGGTTGGTCAAACCTATTGAAAAACAGATTCAGGTTGTTCGCCCACTTCCTGCCCCCCGTGGCCTGGGGCTAGGTATTCTGGAGCCCAGAGATGGTTTTGAGGTTTCTCCAGACCCCGCTGATGTCGCTCTGTTGCAGCTTGTCCTCCATCTTCTTCCTGAAGCTGTCCTTGCCTTCTCTGATCTTCCTCCTCAGCTCCCTCTGTACGGACTTCAGCATCTTCCTATTCCCCGACCTGAAGATCCTCTTCTTCTCTCTCAGAAGTATTTTTATCTCAGGGTTGATCCAGGGTTTGTTGTTTGAGTGACGCCGTATGGTCTTGGTAGGAACGGATTTGTCCACACAGAAGCTGAGGTAGTCCGTGAAGGTGTGAGTGAGGCCATCGATGTCCTCACCATGTGGATCGCAGAGCTGCTTCCAGGCGGTGGCTTCAAAACAGCCCTTTAGAGTGTCCATTGTCTCCTCAGACCATAACTCCACAGTGTGCATGGCCGGAGGTTGTCTGTGCACTAGGGGTTTGTACACCGGCCGGAGATGAACCAAGTTGTGATCCGATCTCCCGAGTGGGGGGAGTTGTGATGAGGTGTACGCCTCCTTAGTGTTTGCGTAGAATAAGTCCAGTGTTCTATTGTCTCTAGTGTGGCATGTGACATACTGGGTGAACGTGGGTAGAATGGGAGATAGTGAAACATGGTTGAAATCGCCTGAGATGAGGAGAAGAGCATCTGGGTGTTCTGTCTGCAGCCTGCTGGTTACTGAATGGATGACGTCACGCGCTGTCCCAGCGTTCGCCGTCGGATTTGCATAAACAACAATGCAGATCACGTGTGAGTGTTCTCTCGGGAGATATGTAGGCCTCATGCTAACAGCTAGCAACTCAATGTCTTTGCTGCAGTGTTGTTGTTTAAAAAAACAACAAAAAAACAAAAACAACAAAAAAATGACGTGGGCTACATTGACAATTGGAGCTCTTTTTGGGGAAAACCTGGTCTTATGAGACGAGACAGCATTCATCCCACTTTGGATGGTGCTTCTCATTTATCTAACAATCTGGCATCTTTTTTATCCAAATTTCCAAAACCATGACTACTCAGAGTTGGGACCAGGAAGCAGAGTCTCAGTCTTACACGCCTCTCTGCAGCTCCTCTTCATCCGCCACCCCTCAGCTTAGCCCCTGTCTTCCCCATCAGAGAATCGTTGTCTGCTCCCTCCAAAGTAAATAAAAATATAATGTATAAGCATCCCAAAGTGATAAAGCAAAATATTGGTAAAACTCAAATTAAACATAAAGCCTCTAAATTGAATGATTTGGCCTCTGTTCCTCCTCATAATTTAAAAATTAAATGTGGTTTATTAAATATTAGGTCTCTAACTCCCAAGTCTCTGTTAGTCCATGATCTGTTAATTGATCATCAGATTGATTTAATTTCCCTTACAGAGACTTGGTTAGGACAAGAGGATTATGTTGGTTTAAATGAATCAACTCCCTCTGGTTATTTAAACTGTCAAAATCCCAGAAGTTCTGGTCGTGGAGGAGGAGTAGCATCAATTTACCATTCCAAATTACTAGTTAATGTAAAGCAAAAAACATGTTATAATTCCTTTGAGGGCCTGGTCCTCAGTGTTGGGCACTTTAGCAATTCCAGGTTAAACCCAATTTTATTTGCCGTAGTTTATTGTCCCCCATCAACCTATTCAGAATTTTTATCCGAATTTCCTGATTTCTTAGCTGATTTAGTGCTGAAATCTGATAGAATAATTATAGTAGGGGACTTTAATATACATGTGGATGTAGATAGTGACTGCCTTAATGTGGCTTTTAATTCAATATTAGACTCGATTGGGTTTTCTCAGAAAGTAGGAAATTCTACTCATTACCTCCACCATACATTGGACCTTGTTCTGACATATGGCATAGAAATAGAAAATCTTGTAGTGTCTCCTCATAACCCTGTACTGTCAGACCATTGTCTGTTAACCTTTGATTTTACTATTTCTGACTATTTGGCTCCTAAAGAAAAATATTATCACAGTAGATGCCTCTCAGATGATGCTGTTTCCAAATTTATGCAGATTGTTTCCTCTATGCCATGTGTCAACACAACGGAAATAAGCTATAGACAGCTTGCTCCTTCTGTAATTGATAACATGGTGGATAGTGTTTCAGCTTCTCTGCATCAGGCTCTAGACTTGGTGGCCCCCTTAAAAAAGAAAAAGTCTAATCAGAGATTTTTAACTCCTTGGTTCAACACAGAAACTCGTAGCTTAAAACAGAAGACTCGTCAATTAGAAAGAAAATGGCGCTCTACTAATTTAGATGAAATCTATTTAGCTTGGAGAAATCATCTTTTAATTTATAAAAAATCTCTTAGAAAAGCTAGAACGAGTTATTACTCTGCATTAATAGAAGAGAACAAGAATAATCCCAGGTTTCTTTTCAGTACTGTAGCCAGGTTGACAAAGAGTCAGGACTCTGTCAATCCTAGCATCCCCTTAGAGCTTACTAGTCAGGACTTTATGAACTTTTTCAATAATAAAATTTCATCCATCAGAGATAAAATCAATCAGATTCTTCCCACAGTTAACTTAAATACTGTAACTACTACAACTCCTTCTATTGATGTCTGTCTTGATGAGTTTACTCCAATCGACCTTTGTGAGTTAGACAAAATAGTTTCCTCATCCAAACCTTCAACTTGTCTTTTAGACCCTATTCCTACCAGGTTATTTGAAGAAGTCTTCCCACTTATTGGTAGCTTTATTCTTCATATAATCAATTCTTCATTAACTTTAGGCCATGTACCGCAGGCTTTTAAAACGGCTGTAATTAAACCCTTACTCAAAAAGCCAACGCTAGATCCAGGAGCTTTAGCTAACTATAGACCAATCTCTAATCTCCCTTTCATTTCAAAAATCTTAGAAAGAGTTGTTGCTACGCAATTATTTGACCACCTGCAGGGAAATGGTTTATTTGAGGAGTTTCAATCTGGGTTTAGAATCCATCATAGCACTGAAACAGCCTTAGCGAAGGTCACTAACGACCTCCTCATTGCATCTGATAATGGACTAGTTTCTGTACTTGTCCTTTTAGATCTTAGTGCAGCTTTTGATACTATTGATCATAATATTCTACTTGATAGATTAGAACACTATGTTGGACTTAATGGAACTTCGTTGCAGTGGTTTAGATCTTATTTATCTGATAGGTTCCAGTTTGTTCATGTAAATGATGAGTTTTCTCTCAGCTCAAAGCTTAGTCATGGAGTTCCACAGGGATCTGTGCTTGGCCCTACTCTTTTTAGTTTATATATGCTTCCGTTAGGCAACATTATTAGAAAGCACTGTATACATTTTCACTGTTATGCAGATGACACACAATTATACCTGTCAATGAAGCCAGATGATACTAATCAATTAGCCAAGTTAGAAGCCTGTCTTAAGGAAATCAAAGTTTGGATGACTTGTAATTTCCTGCTATTAAATTCAGATAAGACTGAAGTCATTCTTGTTGGTCCAAAAAACCTTAGAAATTCCTTTCCAAATCAAACTTTCAGTTTGGATGCAGTTACTCTTTCTCTTAATAGCTCTGTGAGGAACCTTGGAGTTATTTTTGATCAGGATTTGTCCTTCAATTCACATATTAAATTTGTTTCTAAGACTGCCTTCTATCATTTGCGTAATATTGCCAAGATTAGGAGCATCTTGTCTCAGAGTGATGCTGAGAAGCTGATCCACGCTTTTGTTAGCTCGAGATTAGATTATTGTAATTCTTTATTATCAGGCTGTCCTAAAACATCTTTAAAAAGTCTTCAGCTGATCCAAAATGCTGCAGCAAGAGTTTTAACAGGTACTAGAAAGAGAGATCATATCTCTCCGGTTCTGGCCTCCCTTCATTGGCTTCCCATAGAGTTTAGAATTAAGTTTAAAATCCTTCTTCTTACTTACAAAGCTCTAAACAATCAGGCTCCTTTTTATTTAAAAGATCTGATACTACCGTATCATCCTAACAGAGCACTACGCTCCCAAAATGCAGGTTTACTTGTAATACCTAGAATCTCCAAAAGTACAATGGGAGGCAGAGCCTTCAGTTATCAGGCTCCTCTCCTGTGGAATCAGCTGCCAATCTGGATTCGGGAGTCAGACTCGATCTCTGTTTTTAAGAATAGGGCTAAAACCTACCTTTTTGATATAGCCTACAATTAGGGAGGGATCATGTGTTTCTGAACCCTCCCTTAGTTATGCTGCTAATAGGTTTAGCCAGCCGGGGGACCTCCAGTAATGCACTGGGCCTCACTCCTTTCCTCACTCTCTATGAAATATTTTTTTTTTGCTGGTCATTAACATTTGTTTGTTCTCTCCCATAGATTGAGTCCCCATCGTGCTGTTTGCTCTCTACATGTCTGTTCGTTTCTTCTTCTCTGTCCCCTCACCCCCCAGCCAGTCGCAGCAGATGACTGCCCCTCCCTGAGCCTGGTTCTGCTGGAGGTTT
Source organism: Pholidichthys leucotaenia (assembly GCA_020510985.1). NCBI lineage: Eukaryota > Metazoa > Chordata > Actinopteri > Cichliformes > Pholidichthyidae > Pholidichthys > Pholidichthys leucotaenia. The sequence continues at coordinate 329,400,723 of CM035847.1, read as the reverse complement.
CTTCCTGTTAAAAGGGAGTTTTTCCTCTCCACCGTCGCCAAGTGCTTGCTCACAGGGGATCGCCTGATTGCTGGGGTCTTTCTGCAACTGTGGGGGTCCTCCCTACAGTTGATAGTGCTATGAGATGACTGTTGTTGTGAAATGGCGCTATATAAATAAAGTTGAATTGAATTGAATTGAACTGAATTTAACAGTGATATGTCCCGGTCTGCACCAGTTGTTGTTAACATACATTATCACTCCACCACCCCTTGCTTTGCCACTGTCTGGTGTTCGGTCAGCCCGTATCATGTGAAAACCCTCCAGCTCAATGTTAGCATCTGCTGCTAGTTTTCAGTTAGCCACGTCTCAGAAAACAAAAGGAGAGAGCACTCCCGATATGTGCTATCGTAACGGGAGATAGCCGCTAGCTCATCTACCTTTCCCAGTAACAACCGTACATTTCCCATGACAATAGATGGAAGCGAGGGTCTGTACCTTATATTTTTTGTCCTCCGCCTTACTCCAGCCCGGCAGCCGTGGCGTTTTCGCCTCAGTTCTCTCGGTATGTCGAGTTTTCTGTACTTGTCCTTTTAGACCTTAGTGCAGCTTTTGATACTATCGATCATAATATTCTACTTGATAGATTAGAACACTATGTTGGACTTAATGGGACTTCTTTGCAGTGGTTTAGATCTTATTCATCTGATAGGTTCCAATTTGTTCATGTCAGTAATGAGTTTTCTTCCAACTGAAAGCTCAATCATGGAGTTCCACAGGGATCTGTGCTAGGCCCTACTCTTTTTAGTTTATATATGCTTCCGTTAGGCAACATTATTAGAAAACACTGTATACATTTTCATTGTTATGCAGATGACACACAATTATACCTGTCAATGAAGATTGATGATAGTAATCAATTAGCAAAGTTAGAAGCCTGTCTTAATGAAATCAAAGCTTGGATGACTTGTAATTTCCTGCTATTAAATTCAGATAAGACTGAAGTCATTCTTGTTGGTCCAAAAAACCTTAGAAATACCTTTCAAAATCAAACTCTAAGTTGGATGCGTTTACTTTTTCTCTTAATAGTTCTGTGAGGAACCTTGGAGTTATTTTTGATCAAGATCTGTTTTTTAATTCACATTTTAAATTTGTTTCTAAGACTGCCTTCTATCATTTGCGTAATATTGCCAAGATTAGGAGCATCTTAGGAGCATCACACATGCCCCATCTACACATGGGGCATGTGTGATTGACACTGTAGATAGGATAAAGCACAATTTCGTTCTACTGTACATGATTGGTTGTATGGTTGAATGAAAATAAAGGGTGATTTAATTTGATTTAATTTAATTTAATCTTGTCTCAGAGTGACGCTGAGAAACTGATTCACGCTTTTGTTAGCTCTAGATTAGATTATTGTAATTCTTTATTATCAGGTTGCCCTAAAACATCTTTAAAAAGTCTTCAGTTGATCCAAAATGCTGCAACAAGAGTTTTAACAGGTACTAGAAAGAGAAATCATATCTCTCTGGTTCTGGCCTCCCTTCATTGGCTTCCCATAAGATAAGATAAGATAAGATAAGATAAGATAAGATAAGATAAGATAAGATAAGCCTTTATTAGTCCCACAATGGGGAAATTCCAGAATTGCAACAGCACAGGGATAGCAACACTCAGAGCAATAATTAAGAAGATAGGGAAAATATAAATAAGAGCAGTTGACATAATGCACGGCTCAGGAGACACACACGCAGGCTCAGGGTAGATCTAATAGCTTTATTAACAACAAGTGTGTATGAGTGTGTGTCTGCGAGATGTGAATGTGTTGGTGGTGGCGTCTGCGTCGGGCACGGAGGCAGGAAGCCGTACAGCCGGACAACCCTATGGGAGAAGCAAAGGGAGAAGGGTAACGGGCACCACACCAACACAGGAGATATGATAATGATGACTGGCTTACTTGGGAATGGCAGGTGGCTGGCACAGCAAGGGTGAAGCCCGGAAGACAGCGACCTGGAGCGCCCGGTGCAGCAGCGAGGGAATGGTGGCAGAGAGGAGTGGTCCGCCGCCGGGAAATCCACCTGTGCACAGGGGAGCAGACTAGGAGAAGAAGGAGGTAAGAGATTCTTACTTGGATGTTTGCTGAGCGGTTGAGATTCCTTACAGCAAGAGTAGCGTGTGAAGACTGACGGCTTCAGGCCGAAGCCCAGGGCGAGGCAGCTTAAATCCCTCGCCGCTGATGAGGTGCAGGTGTGCGTGCAGCTGGCGCCGCAGATGGGCGGCGAGGCGTGACAGCAGTGAGTATACATACATACACATAAATATATAAATATATATACAAAGTGCGGAGCCTTGTAGCAAGATGGAATAAACAGCATAACCGTCTACTTAGTTATCCTACATAGTATGAATATGTACCCATACATATTGTAACCCTCCGTAGCGACCGATTATGTCCTAGTTGTATATACTGGAGGGGACCATTGTGTAAGTCTATTGCGTCTTTTGCATTCAATACTATTAGGTCGTCACGTTTTTTTGCTATCTCTGCGAGCAGCCCTGCTTAGGTTATACAGTCTGACAGCCGTAGGTAGGAAGGACCTGTGAAACCTCTTGGTTGCGCACCTAGGATGATGTAGTCTGCTGCTAAATGAGCTCCTCAGTGCATTCAGTATGTCCTGCATAGGGTGGGACTCGGACTCCAGCAGAGATGATAGTTTAGTCACCATCCTTCTCTCTCATATCTCCTCCACTGGGTCAAGGCGCTGCCCCAGGACAGAGCTAGCTTTCTTGATCAGTTTGTTCAGTCTCTTCCTATCGGCTGCAGTAATGCCACTGCCCCAGCAGACCACTCCAAAAGTGATGGCTGATGCCAACACCGTGTCGTAGAATGTCTTCAGCAGCGCCCCTTGTACACCAAAAGACCTGAGTCTCCTCAGTAGGAACAGCCTGCGCTGTCCCTTCTTGTAGAGTGAGTCGGTATTGTGTGTCCAGTCTAGTTTATTGTTCAGATGAACACCCAGGTACTTGTAGGATGTCACCATCTTGATGTCTGTTCCCTGTATATTTACTGGTGCTGTGAGGGGTTGTCCTTGCCTGCAGCAGTCCACCACCAGCTCCTTAGTTTTCCTCGCGTTGATCTGGAGGCAGTTCCGATGGCACCAGTCCACGAAGTCCTGGATAAGTCCTCTGTACTCAGCTTCATCTCCATTAGAGATGAGGCCGACGATCGCAGAGTCGTCAGAGAACTTCTGTAGATGGCAGTGTGTTGTGTTGTATGAGAAGTCCGCAGTATAAAGGGTGAACAGGAAGGGAGCCAAAACCATTCCCTGGGGGGCTCCCGTAATACCGATGATCGTGTCGGACACACAGTCCCAGGTTCTCACAAACTGTGGCCGGTTAGTGAGGTAGTCCAGGATCTATAGAGTTTAGAATTAAGTTAAAATCCTTCTTCTCACTTACAAAGCTCTAAACAATCAGCCCCCTTTATATTTAAAAGATCTGATATTACCCTATTATCCTAACAGAGCACTATGCTCCCAAAATGCTGGATTACTTGTAATACCTAGAATCTCCAAAAGTACAATGGGAGGCAGAGCCTTCAGTTATCAAGCTCCTCTCCTGTGGAACCAGCTGCCAGTCTGGATTCGAGAGTCAGACTTGATCTCTGTTTTTAAGAATAGTGTTAAACCTTCCTTTTTGATATAGCCTACAATTAGGGAGGGATCATGTACAGTATTTCTAAACCCTCCCTTAGTTATGCTGCTAATAGGTTTAGACAGCTGGGGGACCTCCAATTATGCACTGAGCTTCACCTCTTTCTTCACTCTCAATGAAATATGTATTTTTTTGCAGGCCATTAACATCTGTTTGTTCTCTCCCATAGATTGAGTCCCCATCGTGCTGTTTGGTCTCTACATGTCTGTTCTTTTCATCTTCTCTGTCCCCTCACCCCCCAGCCAGTCACAGCAGATGACTGCCCCTCCCTGAGCCTGGTTCTGCTGGAGGTTTCTTCCTGTTAAAAGGGAGTTTTTCCTCTCCACCGTCGCCAGGTGCTGCTCACAGGGGATCGCCTGATTGCTGGGGTCTTTCTGCAATTGTGGGGGTTCCCCCTACAGTTGAAAGTTCTATGAGATGACTGTTGCTGTGAAATGGCGCTATATAAATAAAGTTGAATTGAATTATAAAATCTGAGGGCAGTCTGACAAACGGTTCAAGAGATATGTGAGGAACAGACAGATAGACAGACAGACAGAGATTCTTTGCATTTATAGATAGATACATATATATTTTTCTCATAAACATTGACTTCTCTTTCATAAACTGGCAATTTTTGGTGGATTTTGAAATTTCTTATGCTAAATTGAAGCTTTAATTAAAAAAAAATTAGATGCTTTTTTCTTGTATATTTGCAATTTTTTTTTTTATAAATTTGTGACTCCAGAGCTGCAATGCAGCCAGCATGTCCATGTGGGCCCCACCAAAGGTTACCTGGGCTGCCTTAAAGGTCCATGTGGGTTTGTCTGCAGGTTCCATATTGGCTCCATCTATGTTTGCCCACATGGTCTTTAACTGTGGCAGGTAATCTGTTTACCTGCTTTAAACCCACTGGGCCCCACATGGACATGCTGAATTGTAACTTCCAGAGAAATGAGCTGATGACATACGGCGCAGACTGTGACAGAAGAGGTGACAGTGTGTGGTAAAATAATACTGTGTAATCCTTAGCTCCATCCTATACACCTCATGTGTCTTCCATGGGTGATGTTGCGTAATCTCATTACATAAAGTCTCACTAAATGTCCTCTGTCAAATTGGACACTTTTTATTTGTAGAGAGGGTAAAGTCTGCAGACTGGTCCCAATCCAAGCAGGAGCCACCAGACTGGGTCACTCCACACTAAAGTAACAGGCTTCTTTCCGCTCTTATCACATCATGGCCTGTGCTTCCGCTGCTCTGCTGTTCATTTACATAGAAGTTAAAATCTAATCAGAGTAAATATTACCACATTAAAAACCTTCCTGGATATGTGTCAGTTTTGAAGCATGGTTTCAGTGCATGTGTTCTGATTCCTCTCAGTGAAGCATTAAAAAAACACAGCAACAGCAGAGGCTTTTTTGTTATTCCACCCCAGTGCTGTAGTAATTTAACAAGAAGACATGTAGGCCTGGGCTATGTTTCTGTATGGTGGCTCTGAAGGGCCAATCACAGCAGCAAACAGAAAAAAAAAATACAACACAGTACAACAGTAATGACAGAACACAGCAAATTATTCTTTTAAACCGGAAGTAAAGGAGGTCTATGTCCATCAAATGAATAACACGTACCTTATTTTACCCCTTGCTGTTCCATTGTCTTTCATTGATCCAGAGTCTCCTGAGGTTCAGAGACCGACGCTCCCAGCGAATGCCTTCAGATGCCCGACAAAGGGAAGCTAACAGTAATGCTAAAACTACGGTCACAAATACCCTTACAAACAGCTGTGAACACCATACAAACGATTTCTGGACCATTTCGGACAGCCTTCTTAAGGTAGTCATAGGAGAATCCAGCGTTCGAAGACTGTAAGTTCGTGGCCAGGTCAATGGTTTTGTGTAAAATTTCTACAAACGCCCTACGAAAACCCTTCATTGTAGGGCGGCCATACGAATGCCGTAGGAACAATGTAAGAACTATACAAGATGTTGGCCATAAGTGTGCCTCATGAAAACCTTAAGTTGCTCCTGAGGGCCCCTTACAGTGGTTGTAGGAAACACCATACGAAGGAGCTAATAAGATGGAAGTACATAATTCATGTGACATTTGTGCCGACAAAATGTGCTAAAAGCCATACTGTCATGAACCGAGCTGGGGATTCTCCCGAGCTCGGCTTCATGGCTGTTTCCTGTTTCCTTGTTATCCGTGTTTTGAGATACCTTTTGAGTTCCATGTTATATCTCATTTATGCTTTGTCATTGTTTAGTTTGTGTTGCTATGTTCTGTTGTATTTTTGGTACTTATTATTTGTCTGTTCTTTGCTCTTGGGTCATTTGATTATCTTTTGAGTTCTTTGTAATTATTCCTTAGTCTGCTTTTGGTTTTGTGTTTATTTATTTTGTGATTGGCAACTCCTCCTCCTTCTCCTGTCAGTTCTGACAGGTGATTCCAATCAGTCATTACCTGTTCCTCTCCCTGCTCAGGTTCACACACCCACACTCATGCACACATACACGCACAGACTCACACACATACACACGCACACCCACACTCGCAGGCCCTTGAGGATGGCGAGTGGGAAACCCCCCCGGGACACACGCACCAGTCCCCAGAGGGCTGCCAGGGCCCCGGGGACGGCACGACACGACCCCGCCACACAAAGACGCGCAGGGGCAGGCCCGCTCCACCGGCACACACCCAACCCCGACCCAGAGGGGGAATGCCCCCCCCAGCACCAGGGGCCCAGGGCCAGACCCAGCCCCACCTGGGAAGCAAGACCAGCTAGCACAGGGCCACGCCCCCCCACCCCCCCCCCAGTCCAGATACACAGCCACCCCAGAACGGGCTCCCCAAACACTGGCCCCAGTGGGTCACGGAAACCCATTGTGGTCAGGGCGCAGCCAGCTGCCAGAGGTGCCAAGGAGAGCAAACCACTGCCCGCCATCCCTCAGGTTATAGAATTAATAAGCGGGGCCCAGAGAGAATTGAATTCAGCCAATTAGTTATGTGAGGAGGCAGACATTCTCTCCTGGCTAGTATAATCTGATAGTAGGCTGTTATAATGAGTTGTACACAAATTATTTCTTGATTTGCAATTCATGAGGATAGTTTTTTTTGGGATGCATAAGGAATCAGAATCAGAATCAGAATCAGAATAAACTTTATTGCCAAGCATGTAAAAAAACACACGAGGAACTTGACTTGACATTGGTGCGCATGCGCGCGACACAACAACACGGCAGCCATAATAGGCGCCTCATCAAACAGAGATAGATAAGAAAGGGAGGGGAAGGGAGGGAACGACACAAGGGGGGAGGAGAGAAAAAAAAACTTCGTTATCAGAATACAGCTTATATTTAAGCAGATTATGATTACAATGAAAAAAAATCTCTCAATAGCACAGAGCAACAATCAACCACAAAAAACCAAAAGACCAAAAGTCAGAGAGAATCAGTGAATGGATGGGTGTAATTCAGTATTATGAATCAGTGTGTTCGTGTATTTTGAATGCAGGTGGGTGTTTATCAGTTACTGGAGGCAGCAAAATCTCTCCCAGCCGAGATGTTATGTCTTAGTGTCTGAAACTTGGAAGCATGTCCTTGAGGCATGGCAGATGGAAATTTCCTGAGCCAGTCACATGTCAATGAGAGTTCAGATGCAGTCCCAGTATGTTTATGAAAGAGAAGCACAATCTTCTGTTTTGTCTTAATCCAGGAGGAAAATAGACAACAGGGCGAATTTAAGGTCTGATAGACACAGATCACTCAGAGCATAGAATTTTACATCTCCAGCAATCCTGTGTTCATAATTTCCATACATAGGCTTTAAATCCATTCCTTGGAGGCACCAAAGACGACTCCAGATGTTTCCCTTCTAGAACATGGGTAAACATGTCCGGTAGAGTCCATCCCTCTACAATGCATGCAGATGGTAATTTCCATGTTATCATTGCCGATAGTTAGTGCACTCCCCCGTCTAGTCGAATTGTTGAGAAGCAGCTATGCCGGGACCGCTTTTAATTAGCTCTTCCAGTTAATTTTTCGATACACCAGGAAAAACTCCAGAGCCAATCAGCAGAAAATCCTGTGATCCTAGCCAAACCAGGTAGATGTTTCCACATCCTCAGTCGAATCATGCAGACACATGCATTCCAATCCATGGGTCTCTCCATAGGGGCTCCCCCTGGCCCGAATTTATATAAAATGTTGTTAATCTTATTAAAGCCGCTCACCAAATCCATTTTTTTCGTTTGGTTCAAGATTCAGCCAGAAGACAGCGACGCAGACAAGACAGCAAGCTGGGATTCTCAGTTAGGGAGGGAAGGAGGGTAAAAGGGAGCAAAGAAAAAGGCGTCTGTTCTCTCTGAAGGGCAGAAGCAAGAAGGCATTGAGAACCATGTGAGACATTCTTGCCTCTATATTTAGTTTGCTCAAATCACCTAATATGCAAAGTGTGGGAGAGGACGGGATACAATACCCAAGCCATGCCGATAAGTCTTCACGTCTTATGCCAGAACTTTTGTAATGGTGCACAGGTCTACATGGCATGCATATAACTATTCGGAACATTGCTGGTGCAGTGGGAGCAGATATTTGTGTGACTCAGGCCCATTTTGAACATCCTTTGTCCTGTGTAATGAATTCTATGTAGGACTTTGTACTGTATGAGTTGTAAATTAGAATTTTTAGTCATCTAAACCCTGTAAGGATTAAAGTTGATTACATGATCTGCCTTTCCTGCGGCTGGTGTCGGAGATCCGCACTTATCACGTGATTGGTCAAAAAGTATGAAAGAAACCCAGATGTACCAAGTATTTCACATCACTAGATGGTAGACATATAGCTTACTATTCTGCACTGGAGGACTGAGTTCAGCCCACCAGAACCGTGTTGAATTTGATATCACTTCCAGGGTGTCACAAGCCTCCTCGTGCGCTTTTACGCAGCGCACGAAGGAGGGGAAGGATGAATGGATTTGCATGCTGGTTGCACCACAAACACATTTATTAACACAGAGATGCAAACAGTTCCAAAAAAATAAAGACTTACAAAAATGCAACTGTGTGCACAAAATGTCTTGCTCAGCAAGCGCGCAGCGGGCTGACCACTGTGCACCGTGGCCACAAGACAAACAACACACAAAAACAATATGAAAACTTGGGCCACTTAGAGTCTTCCAGGACGCTCGACTGACACAGGAGAGGGAAACTGGGTAACTGTGCCTAAGTGTAGCAGCCTGTTTGCAAAGAGAAACGCAACAGCTCTTACTCACAGTGCAGGAACAGTCCGAGTAGTCCAAGTGTACTGGCAAACACACACAAACAACAGCTCCACTGAGGGGAATGGCGACAGTATAGCTCTCCCTCAAAAGACAGTACAACCATATGGCGATTAATGTCCGCATGGCTACGCACAATGGTCCAGCAGTGTTTGACTGGCAAAAGCCGCCTAAGTACAAACACTGCTGGCACTGCAAATTGGACACACTTGGGCGAGGCGCGGGATAGACAATCACTGGGGAGGAATCAGCTGGCTGTCAAGCGAGAGGGGGCGTGGTCGGACGGCGAAAGTTAGACAACGCCCACATGAATGTGGGTCAAAGAGGCCGCCTAACAGCCACCGGCCACAGCGGTGGCTACAAGCATGGATAAAGAAAAAGAACACAGACATAAAAACAACAAAAAGATAACACAATACATAATAAACCTGATACCTGAGCCACAGAGAATGGTCAGAACCGAGCCTACAGGAAAACACCAGCTCGGTTTGTGACAGAGCCCCACCTTCTAGGGGTGAATGTTAGACACCCATGGTAACATCACAAGGAAAGGAACCCCCACCCCACCAACTCCATCAGGAACAACAACACAAACCCGGGTGGGAGGTAGGGGGAACAGGAAAGGAGGGAACACAATACCCCACCGGGGGCCCACAATTAAGCCCCCCAAGTCCAAAGGCATGGAGGTTTGGGATGCCGCCCAGAGTCCCAGGCCCAGCAGCCAGTCGGATGAACAGAGTCCAGTGGCCTGCCGGAAAACACGAGCCATCTGGCTCAGAGACTCAGTCCCTCCGGCGGTCAGCCAGCATTGCTAAGCCACCAGGGCCGGTGGGATGAAGCAGGAGGCAGCCTGCCCACTGGGAGGCTCACTGGTGGGTGATTGGACCGTAGGAAGGAAGCCCCCATGGTGTAGGACAGGGAGGAGAAGGAGGCTACGGCGTCCTCAGGCTGACCCACAGCGTCCTTGGTGGTCCCGGCTTGGGATGCAGCTGCACCCTCGGTGGACCCCGACTGGGCCAACGCCGCACCCTCAGTGGACCCCGACCGGGCCAATGCTACAGCCGTGGTGGACCCTGACCGGGACAATGCTGCACCCTCAGTGGACCCCAACCAAGCCAATACTACACCCGCGGTGGCACCTGACTGGAGCTCCATAGCACCCTTGGTGGACTCCAACTGGAGCTCTCCAGCACCTGCTGTAGACCCCGACCGGGCCAATGCTGCAGCCACGATGAGCGGGCCAACCCACAGGAACACCAAGCTGATGAGGTGATCGATGGGGGGGAGCCCTAACGACCCTGGCAGGAGGAGATGGAGCAGCGGTGTCCTCCGCTGGTCGGATTGGACCCACAACGACCTCTGGCAACGGCGCATCCTCTCTGGTGACCCTAGACAAAGGCTCAGAGACAGCAGGAAAAGAAAGGTAGTTAGGGTGGCGGGCAGCAGCGGAGCCCGGCAAAATAAGTTCAGATGCAGCCGAGGGCTGCACCTGACTCCCATCACCTAGAGCCAGGCTAGATCTCTCCAATACTGACATGAGAAATATAAGAGAAAGAACTTGCCTGAGCTGGGGCTCCACCGCCGTTCAGGACTCCGTCGAACTTGATGATGACATCCCGAGTCCGGCCTCGAGGAGGTCCATCTCTGGCTCCCACTCCACCGCAGAAGCCTCCACAGCTCAGGCTGCTACGCTTAGGCACAGTTGCCCGGTTTCCCTCTCCTGTGTCAGTCGAGCGTACTGGAGGACTCCAAGTGGCCCCAGTTGTCATATTGTTTTTGTGTGTTGTCTTGTGGCCACAGTGCACAGTGGTCATCCTGCTGCGCGCTCGCTGCGTGAGCCATTTTGTGCACACTGTTGCATTTTTGTAAGTCTTTCTTTTTTGGAACTGTCTGTATCCCTGTGTTAATAAACGTGATGGTGATCGATTGGCATCAGGTGTGCTGGCAATGGAGTAGGTGTGTGCATTGCTGGCTCCTGCTATATTTTTTTTTCCTTACTTTTTAAACCCTATTTTGCTGTAAGCTGTCAATGTTTTGGACATTTAATACGCGCAGAATTTGTTTTGAGTTGTGAAATATGTCCAAAACAAGAAAGCAGACTGAAAAGGAGGCAGCAGGGAACAATACTAACACCAGCTTAGCTGAGGATGCTAATATCAGCCTTAACCCTGCACTTGTTGCCTTGCTTGAGCAACACAGAATGTCCATAGCTGCTGACTTCAAAGCTTCATTTGAACTTATTAATGGTAAGCTGGACAAGATTCAAGCAGATGTGACGAACCAGGAGCAACGCATTGGCGACCTTGAAAACAACGCGGAGGACGTCAGCCAGCGCCTAGCGGCGCTTGAAGCTACGTGTGAGTCAATGCAGGAGGAGAACAAACTTTTGAAAAACAAACTTTCTGACCTGGAGGGAAGAAGCAGGAGGCTGAATATTCGTCTGGTGGGTCTGCCGGAGTCCTTTGATGTGGGTCCACGGCCATCTGAATTTTTTTCTCGGCTGTTGGTGGACGTCTTTGGCACACAAACTTTGCCATCTCCCCCAGAGCTGGATAGAGCCCACCGCAGCCTCATGCCCAAGCCGGGTCCGAATGGGAAGCCGCGCGCTGTCATTATTTGTTTCCACCGGTTTCGGACCAAAGACTTGGTGATGAGAGAAGCGCGGAGACGCCGTGGGACTTTGGAATATCGTGGACATAAACTTCAGTTCTACGAGGATTATAACGCCGACGTTCAGAAGCAACGAGCAGAATATAAGGAGGTTATGTCCGAGTTGTACAAGAGAGGTTTTCGTCCTTCTCTTCTTTTCCCCGCCAGGCTCCGGATAACTCTTCCAGACGGCAAAAACCGGTGGCTGGCGTCCGTCTCAGAGGCCATCCGCTTCATGCAAACCATGGAGAGAAACCAGCAATTTTCGCCTTGAACTGGACATTTCTGGGTTGACCAGCTGCCGCGCTGGACTGCTTGATCGTAACTTCATTGAAGCTGCACTGACTGGACATTGATGCATTTTTAGTTGTTCAAAAACAAGGTAAAATTGGCTCCCTATACGTTGTTGTTTACTTAATTCTTTTTTAATTTTATTTTTATTTTTATTTTTTTTAGGGTAAAACGTTCATATTATGCAGGATTGAAGCCAGTTGTATGGGAGCATTTTGTTAGGATGAAAATAGAGCTGGAGATGGAGCGGTTGCTGTTTTTTTGCAACCGGCTGGAGTGTTGTTATAGGTTTGGTTGTTGGATTTTTTTATTTTTTTTATTTTTTTTTTATTTTTTTTTGTTTTGTTTTGTTTTTTGTTTTTTGTTATGGATTTATTTACACCCCCCTTACCCCCTCCTTTTTTTTTTTTTTTACCCGTACCTCACTTTACTCTTCTTTGGGCTACACAACATAATATATAAATTTTACTCTTTGAATGAATAATAATCTTACTTTGGTAAGCTGGAATGTGAAGGGGTTGAACCATCCAATTAAACGAAAGAGAGTCATGTCACGTCTAAAGCAGTTTAAGCCTGGGGTATTGTTTTTGCAGGAAACCCATTTGCAGGATTCCGACCACTTGCGTTTGTCAAAATGTTGGTCAGGACAATTTTTTCATTCAAATTTTAAAGCTAAGGCCAGGGGCGCTGCTATTCTTATTGATCGAAATATCCCATTTATTCCCTCTAATGTTGTATTAGATAAAAATGGACGATTTGTAATAGTATCAGGTAAACTTGGCGATAAACATGTCACCTTGGCTAATCTGTATGCGCCGAATTTTGATGATGTGCACTTTTTTCGCAACCTTTTTTCGCAACTTCTAGATTTAAATACTCATTCTCTAATTCTTGGGGGTGACTTTAATTTGTATATGGATCCGATCTTAGACCGCTCATCCTCAAAACCTGCTAGTCTTAATAAATCTGCAACTTATGTTAAGTCTTTTCTTGAGGAATATAGCCTTACAGACCCTTGGCGTTTTTTACATCCTAACGGCAGGGACTATTCTTTTTTCTCTCACGTACACCATACTTATACCAGAATAGATTATTTTTTTGTTGACAATTTATTAATTAATAACCTTTGCTCTTGCAGTTATGATAGCATCTCGGTTTCTGATCATGCCCCTCTTGTACTTAAAATGATCCTCCATGGATGTGACTCCATGAGAAAGCATTGGAGATTGGATCCATTATTACTTACAGATGAAAAATTGGTTGCGAATATTTCTTCTAAAATTAATTTTTTTTTGAAAGAAAATAAAACTCCTGGTATGCCAAATAAAACGATATGGGAGGCCATGAAGGCATTTCTTAGGGGGGAATTTATTTCATTGGCAGCATTTAAAAGACGATCCTTAATACAGGAACAGAAGGCTATTTTAGATCAAATCCTGGACATTGACAGACAATATGCTCAATCTCCATCACCCGCTCTGTACAAGGAACGTATGACATTACAAACTAAACTTAATTTACTTTCTACTCGACAAATTGAAGGTTGTTTAATAAGGAACAAGAGTGAATTTTATGAACATGGCGAAAAAAACAGTAAACTTCTAGCTAATCAACTGCGTGGTATTAGAGCTAAGCAAATTATTACTGGAGTTAGGACAGATAAAGGAGAGGTGACATCTGACCAACAAGTGATTAATGATATTTTCAGGTCATTTTATTCCAAATTATATACCTCAGAATATACAACAAACTTAAAGGATTTGGAAATTTTTTTTGATTCTATTGATATTCCTTCGATTTCTTCAGAATCTCGGCAAATTTTAGAAGCTCCCATCACAAAAGAAGAAATTCAGCTGGCAATATCATCCATGCAATCAGGAAAATCTCCAGGACCTGATGGGTTTTCCGCTGATTTTTTCAAAAAATTCTCTGACGACCTCGCCCCTTTCCTTTGTCAAGTTTTTACAGAGTCGCTTGACTCTGGTACACTTCCTCCTTCATGCTATCAGGCCTGTATCACTGTGTTGCTTAAAAAGGATAAGGATCCTGTTGATTGTGCTTCTTACAGGCCTATTTCCTTGTTAAATACCGATGTTAAAATTTTGTCAAAGTTGTTAGCTTCAAGGTTGGAAAAGATTCTTCCTTTTATAATTTCACAGGACCAAACCGGTTTCATTAAAAATCGCCATTCTTTTTTTAACTTGCGGCGGTTGTTTAATATTATTTATACTCCTCACCACAACATACCTGAATGTCTTATTAGTTTGGACGCTGAAAAGGCATTCGATAGGGTTGAGTGGGAGTATTTGTTTTTTACTTTGGAGAGGTTCGGTTTTGGTCCTTCCTTCTGTTCCTGGATTAAACTTCTCTATGCTAGTCCTTTAGCTTCAGTGTTAACTAATTGTCGCTATTCTGACTATTTTAGACTTTACCGTGGTACGAGGCAAGGCTGTCCTTTGAGCCCGTTGCTCTTTGCCTTGGCAGTTGAGCCGTTAGCTATTGCAATCCGCGGGAGCCGGGACTTTCTAGGCATTCGTAGGGGTGGCATTGAGCATAGGGTTTCACTCTATGCTGATGATCTTTTACTATTTCTCTCCAACCCACTTACTTCATTACCCGCTATACTCAACATTTTGGATAGTTTTAGTAGGTTTTCTGGTTATAAAATTAATCTTAATAAGAGTGAACTGTTTCTGATTAATGAAAAGATTCAAGTTCAGGATTTTGAAAATTTTCCTTTCAAGGTTGTTATTGATCATTTTAATTATCTTGGGATATGTGTCACTAAACAATTTAATTACTTGTTTAAAAATAATTTTCTCCCCTTACTTGACCAGTGCAAGCTAATACTTTCCAAATGGTCCCCATTATCCTTGTCTTTAATTGGCAGAATCAATTCTGTAAAAATGATGTTACTTCCAAAGTTTTTATATTTGTTTCAATGTCTCCCCATTTTTATTCCTAAATCCTTTTTTAAGTCTTTGGACTCTCTGATTACCTCATTTATTTGGAATGGTAAACATCCGAGATTGAGGAAAGTTTTTCTTCAAAGACCCAAATCAGTGGGTGGCATGGCTCTGCCTAACTTTCAATATTACTACTGGGCAGCAAATATCAGGTGCATGTTATATTGGAAACATTTTTATCTGGAACCTAAATCACCCATTTGGATCCTTATGGAGTCACATGTGGACAATCAAACCTCCCTACCGGCAATTTTAGGTTCACCACTTCCCCTTGCTTTGTCTACACTGGGTAATAATAAAGTAGTTCGTCAGTCTCTTAGAATTTGGTCTCAATTCAGGAAAAACTTTGGTCTTCAGTTTTTCTCCATTAGAAGTCCAATTGTCGCAAATCATTTATTTACCCCATCAACTATTGATAGTGCATTTCATATATGGCACAGAAAAGGTTTAAAATCTTTTGCGGATTTATATTTTGATGGTCAATTTGCAAGTTTTTCTCAACTTTCCACTAAATTCGACATCACTTCTACACATTTTTTCCGCTTCCTCCAGGTCAGACATTATGTGCAAACCATGACAAAACAATTCCCTCAAAAACCTTCTGATAATCCTCTAGATGATTTTTTATTAGTTAAACCAACTTCTAAGGGGGTAATGTCAGTTTTGTATAATTTAATTTCAAATTTACAATCTTCTTCTCTGGCCGCTATCAAATTGAATTGGGAACAAGATCTTAATTTTACTTTTACTGATGAACTGTGGGACTCTATTCTTGGCCAGGTTCACACTGTATCAATGTGTGCTCGTCACGCTCTTATTCAATTTAAGATTGTACACCGGATGCACCTGTCCAAGGTTAAGTTAGCACGTATTTACTCGGATATAGACCCAACTTGTGAAAAGTGTGGTAGCACTCCTGGCACTTTGCTTCACATGTATTGGTCCTGCCCTGCATTGATGAATTTTTGGCATTCTGTTTTTATCACTATGTCTGAAGTCCTGCAATATCAAATTAAACCTGATCCATTATGCGCCATTTTTGTCGTGGCTCCAGAACTTGTCTTGCCAAATTCCAAATTAAAAGTATTCAAATTTTCATTATTATTGGCCAGACGTGCTGTATTACTGAAGTGGAAAGACTCTTCGCCCCCTTCACATTTACAGTGGATAAAAGATATAATGTCCTGTTTGGATTTAGAAAAAATCAGATATACAGTCTGTGACTCTGAAAACAAATTCTATAAATTATGGCGCCCGTTTCTTGATTTCTTTGAAAGACCCACGATTATAGTTTCTGAGTAGCTCATATCCCCTTTACCCCACCCCCACTTCACACACACAATTTTTCTTTGTATTTTTTTTTAAATTATTGTTTATTTAAAGGTTTTTGTGTTTTGAAGCATTTACATTTGTTAGCTTTAAATTCTAGTTTTTCACTGTTTGGTTAAAACAAAAATGAAAACAAAAATGAAAATTTCTAATACTTTGTATTGTATTGATACTTCAATTAATAATAATAAAAAGACCTTTGAAAGAAAGAAAGAACTGTTTTAATGAGAACTAATGTGTAAATTTTGTGTATTGTTATGCTGTTTTACTTTGAAACATTGTATAAAAACTGCACTGTACAGTTTTGAAGAAATTAAGTGAATGTATAGTTTGTGGACGTTCAATGGCCAGAAATCTTACATGATGAGCTGCTTGAAATAGAACAATAAACCATCCTGAGAATAAACGTGATGGTGGTGTAACCAGCGTGTAAATCCATTCTTCCTTCCCCTTGTCTGTGTGCTGTGTAAAAGCGTACTGGGAGGCTTGTGACACAGGGCACAGAAGTAGAGCACTGTAACCTATTGCGCAACATATATTTCAACAGGGAGGAAGCATTTGCTCCAGATTTTGCCAACTATGATTCTAAAAGGGATTACTTAGCTTCTGAAGGGAAATATTTACCTCCTGTGACAGCAGAAGATGGACCGGAGCGGAACACTTTTTGTCTGCCATTGACAAAGCTGCACGTGACGGAGAGGGCAATCCTGTTGGTTCTGCGGCATAATCTAACCATAATCGAGGTGGAATAAATCATAAGACAAATATGGTTGTTTGTGGATGTGGGAGAGAAAGTGAAAATGACCGACAGAAGACAAAATAAGGACCAGGGATGAGCACACGGACGCTATGGCAACACATGACGAGCGGTAGGTCTGATGCTTTTATTTGTTTCCATTCTACTGATTTTCTGGTTCATATATTTTGAAGATAACAAAAAAAAAAAAAAAAAACTAAGACAAACAAACAAAACCACCCTTTGTGTAAATATGTCCAAAGTCCACTTAGACCAAAAGTTATGTAATTTGGGAGCATAAATTTACTCCTATCATAAACTTTGTATCATATTCTATATCTTCCTCATTGACAGTAAGCCATTATCTCTTACCACTTTCAAGTTTCAACCTTTGGAATTTGTGATATCTAAACTGAATATTCTCTTGAAAAAAAATCTTCACCACCAGAGGGTGCATGCAGATGGTGCAGATCTGTGACAGAAATCCTCTTCGGGTTAGTGTTTAAACGTATTTGTGTCCAGAAGCTTTCATCTTTTTTGATTGATAGGTCTGTCTCCCATTTTGATTTTGGAAGAGATACTGACTCATCCAGTTTTGATAATAGTCCATCTATTTTTGATATCAATTTAAGGGAACGGAAATTTAGAATCTCTGTCACCTCAACTGGAACCTTTAAATCTGTCTGATTGAGATTGAATCTTGCTTTTATTATGGATTTAAGCTGTTGGTATTCAAGAAACTTTTTATCACTGATGTCATACTGTGATACCAGTTCCTGAAATTAGATAAAATTTCCACCATGAATAAGTTTTTTATTCCTTTCTCATACCATAGTGCAGGGGTCACCAACTGGCGGACTCTGGTTCAGATCTGGACCCCAAGAGTCCTCCGTCCGGACCCCGAAGCCTTTTGATACAATTTGGGGAAAAGGAAGACTGTTTTATTTTGGTGGAAAAAAAGAGGACAAAGCAGAACTGAACTGCTGCATTGGCAACTGCCTGACACATTATGGTACAAGTCCATGGGTGCTCTCCTGCTGCAGACTGCCCTCTCCGCTGTCCCACAAATGCCACTATCTGCAGAGATTCTGCAACTCCAATCGCTCCAGAGATTATGTAGCGGGTTGCAAAAAGGTCCTCTACGGGTGCCCCCCCCCCCCCCCCCCGTAAAAACTCAGTAAAAGCTCCATGTATTACTGAACATAAAAAATTCCACCTCCCCTCTCCCTGTAACCATGGAGTTACAGCTTCATCCATTGTGATGACCTGACGAGCGTGCTCCCCCTCCCTTCTTGTTCCTGCGCTTCTGGGCTCTGGAGGATCAGCCACACCTGCATGATTACACACCTGCTGCATCCTGATGACCCAGCATATTTAAGAGCCAGCATGTGGAGAACCCATCGGTTGATCGTTAGGGTTTGTGACCGCATAAAAATGTTTAAGTCTTCTTATCTTATAATCGTTTGGTTGACCTGTGTTTTCACTTCCCTGTCCTTCTGTCTCTCAGGTTTGCTGCCACCCACCGGTGTGTGCTCTGGAACTGATCACGCTCACCTGACCTGGACGTCCACCCAGATCACCGTCTTCCCCCTGTTCCCCTGGTCCATGCAGGAGTTCCCTGCCAGGCTCCTCTGCTCTCAGAGTAAGAGTAAGACTCATCCATTATTATTCTCCCCTTTGGGAGATTCTGTTCCTAATAATCTCTGTCTGCTCTTTTTCCGTAGGCTACGTGCGCTCCAGCGGGCACCAGTTTTGTGCCTACTTAAGTGTGTATTTTTGTGTTGCATTTTTCTTCAGTTGTGCATCTTTTGTGTGTTAGTTTTATTTTTACAATAAACTAGTGAACTTTTACTCCTGAGTCTGAGTGTTCATTCTGGCAGCTCTGCGTTTGAGCCTCACTTGCAGTGAATCATGACAGAACGATCCAGCCAGGATTGAGGCTCAGCGGGCGCTCAGCCAGGAGAACAGTCAGCACTCGCGTGCTTGGATGCCACGGAGCATCAGGTAAGGTTTCTTTCTGAACAATTGCAAACCATCTCCCAGCAATTGGTGATCGTTACCGAGCACCTGTGTCGGCTTCCTGGCGCAGCTCCTCCTCCTGCACCTGCTGCCCCGGCAGTGCATGCCATCCACAGGAACATTTCCATTCCTACGCCTTCCGCCTATGGGGGGGAGGTAGGGGAGTGCAAAGGGTTCCTGTTGTACTGCTGGCTGTATTTTCAGCAGGTGGAGGGGGAATATAGGGAGGATTCATCAAAGATTCACTTCATGACCTTTTTGTTACGGGACCGGGCACTAAAGTGGGCACAGTCCGTCTTGAGCAGCCTGGACGGGCCCTTATATTTGTATGAGCAATTTGTGCTAGAGTTCTCCAAGGCTTTCAACCACTCAGCAAGCAAGGAAAATATAGTTAGCCTGCTGATGGGACTTTGGCAGGGAGACTGGTCTGTGGCCAATTTCTCTGTCGAGTTCCGGGTTGTTGCGGCGGATTCCGGATGGAATGACATTGCTGTCCGCAGCACCGTTCTCTGGGGCCTGAATTCGCATCTCTGCGACCAGCTGGCTATCCATGCATCCCCCTCCTCTTTGGATGAGCTCATCGCACAGGCTGTGGCCCTCAACAACCAGTTTAGGTAGCGAGAGAGAGAGCAGAAAGCCACTGCCTCTCTGTTCGCTCCCTGACCAGCTGCCCCTCTCTCTAGCACAGCTGCGCAGGCCACTTCCAAGCCGATGACCCTTGATAGGTCCCATCTGACTCTGAAGGAGCATCAACATTGAGAGACGGTGGAGGCATGTATGTATTGCGGGGTCCCAGGTCACGCAGTCCTGAAATGCCCAGTGAGGGTCTGGCGGGAGGGTCCTTGCAAAATCCTCCCAACCACTTGGAACTCCTGGCCCTCATTCAATTACCGGGGGCTGAGTTCAAAACCTCCACCCTGGTTGATTCTGGGGCAGAGTAAAAATTCATTCAACAGGCCATGGTGCATAAATTGCACATACCCACCAGGAATGTCCTGTCACCCTTGACTGTCTCGGCGGTCTCAGGTAGCAGTATCGCAGCGATTACCAAACAGACTGAGCCCATCATTCTGTCCAGTAATCACCGTGAGACTATTCCGTTTTATGTCCTGTCTCAATTGACCACCACCATGATTCTGGGGTATCCATTGCTCTGCATTCATAATCCAATCATAAACTGGAGTCAGTGGTCCATTTCATCCTGGAGCTCATTCTGCCTTTCATCGTGTCTCCGATCGACCACATTCTCGCCCTCGCTCCCAATCTCCTCCCCTCCGACTGAGCCGGAGGATCTCAGCTCTGTGCCCGAGGTCTATCATGACTTATGGGAGGTCATTAGCAAGTTCTGGGCCCTATCTTTACCACCTCACTGGGGCTACGACTGCACTATTGACCTCCTCCTGGGTGCGCGGCTGCCATCCAGCTGGCTCTACAGTTTTTCTGGGCTGAAGAGGGAGACGATGGAGACCTACATTAAACACTCTCTCAGTGCTGGCATTATTCGTCTGTCATCCACCCCTCTCGGTACTGGGTTCTTTTTTGTAGGAAAGAAGGATGGGTCTCTGCGGCCGTGTATTGATTACCATGAGCTTAACACGATTACCTGTAAGGATAAGTATCCTTTGCTCTTTATCAACTCAGCTTTTGAGCTTCTCCAACAGCTGCATTTTTTCACCAAAATCGATCTCCGTAATGCGTACCACTTGGTCTGCATTTGTGAGGGAGACGAGTGAAAGATGGCATTTAAAACACCGTTGGGCCATTTTGAGTATTTTGTTATGCCATTTGGGCTGACCAACGCCCCTGCCATCTTCCAGTGGTTAATCAATGACATCTTGCGAGATATGGTTAATCAATCAATCAATCAATCAAGCAATCAATCAAACTTTATTCCAGACTCATGGTCCATCAAAAAATAAAATAAACAAGACAATTAAAACAGTTAATAAAAAAACAAGACAATTAAAAAAGTTACAAAACAATAAGAAACAATTACTAAAAGAAGTACAAAAACAGTACAGACTTTAAAAAGACTTAAAAAGACAACTGTACCAGTGCCTTCTAAACTGTGACTGACAGCGAATAGAACTGAGCTTAATGCTAGACATAACCTGAATGACTTCATTTCTAGATACATCAAGCCGACAGATGAGTTTATACATAAGATTCCTTATTACTGCATGCAGAGTATTTACACGTGATGAGACAAATAACTCGGAAGCACTGCACCATCCAGGCTTTTTAAGTAAAATTCTTAAAGCATCATTGTAAGCAACCTGTAATTTCTGCATGCTTTGTTTCCTATAGTTTATCCATAAATGAGCAGTGTATAAAGGTGTACAATCGGTTTTAAAAAGAACCAGCTTCATCTCATCGGAACAAAAGCCAAATCTGCGTGCAAGAATATTTGCTTGCATGTAGATTTTGCAGCGCTGTCTGAAAATATCATCATCATCAGTCAATCTATCATTAATAAAATGCCCCAGATATTTAATTTTATCCCTGACAATTAATTCCCTGCCTGCCAAATCAAAGACAGGGAATTTCATTAACAAATCTTCTCTAGTGCGGCAAATCAGCACACAACTCTTATTTGTATTATATTTTATGTCATTTTCATCTCCATAAGCAGTACACACTCTTAATAACTCCTGAAGACCAGCACTACTTGGACTGAGAAGAACTAGATCATCAGCATACATGAAATGATTCACTAACTTATTCCCTATTAAACACCCAGTTTTACAGGCATTCAGTTTTTTTGACAAATCATCCATATAAAGATTAAATAGAATAGGGGACAATATACTGCCCTGTCTGACACCACTGCTCACACCAGATGGGGATGAATGACTCTTCCCCCATTTCACCAGCATCTTCTGATGTGCGTACCAGTAAATCAGGATACGTACTGAGTACTTGGGAACCCCACTGTCAATCATTTTCCTAAACAATTTTCTGTGATTAACACGATCAAACGCCTTAGAGGCATCAATAAAACACAAAAAAAACTGATGAATTTTGATTTCTATACTTACTTATAATTTCTTTTAAAGCATATATGCACAGATCTGTTCCATGATGGGGTTTAAATCCAAACTGATGATCAGTAGATTTGATGAATACATTTAATTTTTCAAACAGAATTCTTTCCAGTACTTTAGATATTATATTGGCTATAGCTATGGGTCTGTAATTATCCAGGCTACACAGCTTGCCAGCTTTATCTTTAATGACTGGTACCAACACAACAGACAATAATGATTCTGGTAACATCCCATGAATCATGAAGCTGGTGAAACAGCGAGAAGAGGAGCAATTCTTGAGCTAGCATATTTAAGATGCTCAGCAGAAATACAGTCTAAACCACTCGCTTTGTTATCTGATAGCTCTCTAATGGCTTTGATCACTGCACAAGTGTCAATCAGGAACGAATCGTCCCTCTCTACTTTCCCTACTTTATAAGTTTCATCCTTAGTTGAATTTAACAATGAATAAAAATGCTGCCGCGATAAAGCCACAATATTTTCTATACCTGAAATGCCTTCCAGGGTACAGGGTAAAGATGTTTTACTGTTACTAATCTGTCTAAGCTCCTTCCAAAAATCTGTGACATTCTTATCTAACAATTTCTTGGCCAAGGAATTACTTCTCATTAGCTGCTCATTTTTAGAAATATGACGAATAGCATACTTAAATTTTGCATTCGTACATTTCATCTCAAATTCTGGCCCTTGTCTGGGTCTCCCAGCCACCACCCACGCTTTATATGCTTCCTGAGCTTCAGAATAAGGCACAGCTACGGCCTCAGTCCAGCCAGGTCTTATATTATGTGTCTTACATATCTTTCTATAATAAAGCTTACTGTCCTTATACAGGGAGATAACTATAGCATTGTACATACTAACAAAGGTCTTTCTTATGCTCAACAATGCTACAGTTCACATCGTTGCACAACACAGCATCTCTAGGAAGACATACTTTACTCAAGGATTTATCTGTACGGACACAGTATTCTACAATTTCTTCCTTAGAAAGAGTGTCCCAGTCTAATTTTTCCACCTCATCCTGACTAACATTCTGACAAAGTGCAGGTAGACAGTCAACATTAATTATCATCTCAAACGGTATATGATCAGACATTGCTAACCCATAATAAATACTGATGCCACCCAAAGAGGCATGTGCATCACCAGTTTTTGTGTATTTGGACGATATTCTGATATTTTTTCACACATGCTGGAGGAGCAGGTAGTCCACGTTCAGTCCGTCCTGCAGCGGCTGCTAGAGAATCAGCTTTTTGTAAAAGCAGAGAAGTGCGAATTTTCCATTTGCTCAACTTCATTCCTGGGGTTCATCATCATCGAGGGCATGGTAAAGGCTGATCCAGCAAAAATCAAGGCGGTAGTAGACTGGCCTACCCCCCAGTCCAGGAAGGATCTCCAACGCTTTCTGGGCTTCGCCAGCTTCTACTGCCAATTTATCCGTGATTATACACCATGTTCCAAATTATTATGCAAATGATATTTGTCTCTGATTTTCCTAAATAGTCAATGCAAATGACAGTCAGTATAATTTTCACGTCATCAACAGAACATAATTAGATAGATAGATAGATAGATAGATAGATAGATAGATAGATAGATAGATAGATAGATATTTTATTTTGAACAAAAACGTATAACAAAAACAAACAAATGACAAATGCAATAAAGTAACAGTATACACTGATCGAAAGGGAGAAGGAAGAAGTGAACACTTATTAATTCCATCTCCTCTTTTCCATAAATACACCCATGTGAATTATATACAAATTACCACCTTTAAGACCCCAAGTAAACAATTTACTGTATTTTTTACAAATCAACATTAACACCCATCCATCCTAACATACTTTGATGTCCATACATCAAAACCAGCCTCAAACAACACAGATATACACAGTGCTGTCCCACCCACCATTCCATAGTGTCCCATAATGTCCCAGAGTGAACATAATGAATCGTACATATAAATACTAACCTTCTAACATATACCCTTTCAGCAAATAATGTTTATACCTCTTTTTGAATTGATTTCTGTTTGTACATAGTTTCAGTTCCGGCTCCAGACTGTTCCACAAATCCACCCCACAGACAGATATGCACAGACTTTTCTTGGTTGTTCGTATCTTGGGTTTTGTAAAGTTTAAATCTCCTCTCAAATTATGATCATTGTCTCTTTTTTTAAATATTTTTTGTATATTAGTTGGGAGTTGATTATTAATTGCCCTGTACATTACTTGTGCTGTCTTAAATTTAACTAAATCGATGAACTTTATGACATGTGACTTTAAAAACAACGAATTGGTATGATCTCTATATCCTACATTGTTTATTATCCTTATAGCTCTTTTTTGTAATGTGCATATTGACTGTAGGTTGGTCTTGTAGGTGTTTCCCCAGACTTCTACACAATAGTTAAGATAAGGTAAAAACAGTGAATTGTACAATAAGACCAATGATTTATAGTCCAAGATGTGTCTTGTCTTCTCCAGTATGCCTATACATTTTGCTAACTTGGCCCAGATGTGACTGATGTGAGGTTTCCAGCAGATTTTATTGTCTAGCGTCACCCCCAGAAACTTATTTTCCTGTACTGTTTCTATTCTGGTATCATCTATCGTTACCATTATTTCATGATTTATTTTATAATTTCCAAACAACATAATCTTTGTTTTTTTTAGATTTAGAGATAATTTATTTTTGTTGAACCACTGCGTTAACTTTTTCATTTCAGTTGTGACCACCTCTAAAACCTGCTGCAAATTCTCACCAGTGCAAAGGATATTTGTGTCATCCGCAAACAAAATAAATTTCAGAATTTTTGATACTTGGCATATGTCATTTATATACAAAATAAAGAGTTTGGGTCCCAAAACTGACCCCTGGGGCACACCACAAGTGATGTCCATGAAGAGTGATTTGTGCTCACCAATTTGTACAAATTGTTGTCTGTTACTTAAATAACTTTCCACCCAACTCAGTCCGACCCTCTTATCCCATACCTTTCCAGTTTCCTTAGTAGTATTCTGTGGTTAATGGTGTCAAAAGCTTTCTTTAAATCTATAAATACTCCTACAGCAACCTTTTTTTTTTTATCTATACAACTAGTAATTTCTTCTATAAGTTAGATCAGTGCCAAAGATGTAGATTTATCTGCTCTAAAACCATACTGGCTATCTGTAAGGAGGTTGTGTTTTTCAATGAAATCATCCAGTCTCTTAGTGAAGATTTTTTCAAGTATTTTGGAGAATTGTGAGAGTAAAGAGACTGGCCTGTAATTTGTGAAGCGATGACTGTCTCCTGTTTTGTATAGAGGTATTACTTTTGCTATTTTCATTTTGTCTGGAAATGTACCAGTTTGAAATGACAGGTTACAGATGTGGGTGAGTGGCTTAACAATTCCTTCAATTACTTTTTTCACTATTGTCTTGTCAATTTCATTCCAGTCCGTCGATTTTTTGTTCTTAAATTTACTCACAATCTCGATAATTTCCTTTTCAGTAACTGCACCCAAAAAGATTGTGTTTGGATTTCTATCTTCTATTTCATTCACAGAACCACTGTTGTTTGTTTCTGGTTTCACTATTGATTTTGCTAATTCAGGACCAACGTTTACAAAAAATTTATTGAAACCACTGACCACATCTTCCATATTATTTATCAAATTGCCATTTTCAATAAAATATTCTGGATAATTAGCATTCTTAGGTTGATTACTAATAATCCCACTGAGTACTTGCCATATTCCTCTTAGGTTATTTTTGTTATTCTCTAATATTCTGTTGTAATATTCTTTCTTACAGGTCCTCATTATATTAGTAAGCTTATTTTTATATCTTTTATATTTGATCTCAGCTTCCACCATTCTGCATTTAATGAATTGTTTATATAATGTATTCTTCTTTTTACATGCATTTATTAACCCCTTGGTGACCCAAGAAATATTTTGTTTTGTTGTTGTCTGTCATTGTATTGTTTTATAGGACAGTTTTTATTGTACAATGATTGAAATATTTGTAAAAAAATATTATATGCTTTATTTATGTCATTTTCATCATAAACTATCTTCCAATCTTGTATTAATAATTCCTTTGCCAGTAAATACATAGATTCTTCGGTTCTTATTCTTTTATATTTAATATTTTTGGTATGCTTTTTCTTCCTATAATCACATTGATAGACAACAGAAATTGGCAGGTGGTCACTGATATCATTCAATAAAAGCCCACTCCTGATATTATTTTCCATAATGTTTGTGAATATGTTATCTATTAGTGTGGCACTGTGTGACGTGATTCTGCTAGGTCCGGTAATTGTTGGATATAAGCCCATACTGTACATTGTGTTGATAAATTCTTCTGTCAAACTATGTTGTTTTGAGTTCATCAGATCTATATTGAAATCCCCACAGATGAACATAACTTTATGAGTTAGTTTTGCATACATTTTTTCCATCCAGTCCTTAAATAAGTCAATGTTTGATCCAGGTGTTCTATATACACAGCTCACTACTACATTCTTCACATTGTTCAGACAGATTTCTATTGTAATACATTGAAATAAGTCATCCACAGTTACTGACAGATTTTCAACAACCTTGTATTTCAAGCTCTTGTCAACATAAATTGCAACTTCTCCTTTTTTCACTTTTCTATTTATATAATTTAATTCATAGCCATCCATGGTAAAATCCATTCCTTTCTCTTCACTGAGCCACGTCTCTGATATTGCCACAATATTGAATGGCTCTTTAAACTGATGTAAATAATCTTTAATGTTATTAAAGTTGGCATAGAGACTTCTGCTGTTGAAGTGGATCATAGAAATATTGAAATCAGATGTGACCATTGTGTTAAACTGTTCATCCGTGTAGTAACTACAGTTATTATTCATGGAGCTAAATAAATTATTATCAGGGTCTATGTTATATTCTACGTCCTGTGGGTTGTGATCCATATATTCAAAAACTTTCAGTTCCTGTTGTTCCTGTTTGTTGATCTTTTGTTTCATGTTGTTAAATGTCTTGTAGCAGATGAGTATAATCCTTCAGTGTCCTACAGTTGTCTGTTACTGTGACTCCAGTTCATAACCTTCATTGATATTTGTCCAGTTCCATAATATTACGGATGTTAATGACCTTGGCTTCTTCAGGTGATCCGTTTAATTTGATGAATATTTTACAGTTTGATGTCCAGGTGTTTTGAATCTTTTTCTGCTTTTTCATGTATCTTGCTTTCCTGGCTATTTCTGCGTTTTCCTTCGTGAGGTGCTCGTTTATGTAAATGTTCATTCCTTTCAATTTCCTATCTTGTTTTAACAGCGCAGTCTTGTGTTTTCTGTTCACAAACCTCATGATCACAGCCGGTTTGTCGCCGTTTTTCCTGGGCAGAGGGTGGCACGTCTCAATGGTGGTGCAGTCCAGCTGAATTCCTTTCGACTGCATGAAGGCCGCAACTTGTTGTTCCGTGGATTCCTCTTCTAGCTCACTTCCACTGCTGTCCACGGCCACTGCTCGCGCGTATGATCGGGGTTTAATGTGGAGCCCCGTGATGATCACGTCGTTCACCCGAGTGTTCTGCTCCAGTTCCGACACTCTGCTCTCCAGATACACCAGCCTCTTTTCCTTCTCAGCGATCTGGATCCGCAGCGCTTTCACCTCCTCTACCAAGTCCAGAATGGGTCTTTGCTGCATCTTAACAGCAGAAATCTCTTCTGCCAAGAAATCCAGTGCTTTTTTTTATTTCGTCCACCTCCTCAGTCTGCGGAGTTTTCCTGGGAGCCATGATCCCGGCCAATGATCGTTGATTATGATCGTAGGAGAAAAAAAAAACACACGTGGGAGAAATCCCTTTGTTCTCCCTGAGCGTGAGGGGCCTGATTGCTTCACCAGCCTCTACAATATTAGGTTATGAGACTGGCAATTTCTCTTTTTTTCGCACGAGCAGGTTTATTCTCCAGCGGTAGTAACAAAAAAAAAAAAACAGCTCAAAACGCCAGCTCTAAACTGAGTTTTAAACAGAAACAAACTGGGAGCCTTTACTTGTGCGTCCTCGCCTTACAGGAACCGGAAGCCAACCAATTCAAATTTTATTGAACAAACCTCCCAATGACAATTATTTTTTTGCAAAAATAAGCAAAACTCAAAATGCACTACTCCATATTATTATGCACAACAGAGTTTAAAAACATTTTATTAGTTGTAAAGGACTGAAAATGGCCATTTGTTTAATTTGCAACATTAGGAGGTCATATTTACTAAAATCAAAAGCTATTTCAATCAAAAACATCTTAACAGGCCAAGTTACATGTTAACATAGGACTCCTTCTTTGATATAACCTTCACAATTCTTGCATCCATTGAACTTGTGAGTTTTTGGAAAGTTTCTGCTTGAATTTCTTTGCAAGATGTCAGAAAAGCCTCAAACAGCTGCTGTTTTGATCTGAACTGCCTCCCACCCTCATAGATCTTTTGCCTGAGGATGCTCCAAAGGTTCTCGATAGGGTTGGGGTCAGGGGAGGATGGGGGCCACATCATGATTTTCTCTCCTTTTATGCCCATACCAGCCAATGACACAGAGGTATTCTTTGCAGCATGAGATGGTGCATTGTCATGCATGAAGATAATTTTGCTACAGAAGGCATGGTTCTTCTTTTTGTACCATAGAAGAAAGTGGTCAGTCAGAAACACTAAAATACTTTGTCGAGGTCATTTTCACACCTTCAGGGACCCTAAAGGGGCCTACCAGCTCTCTCCCCATGATTCCGGCCAAAAACATGACTCCACAACCTCTTTGCTGATGTCACAGCCTTGTTGGGACATGGTGGCCATCCACCAACCATCCACTACTCCATCCATCTGGATCATCCAGGGTTGCACGGCACTCATCAGTAAACAAGACTGTTTTAAAATTGGTCTTCATGTATTTCTGGGCCCACTGCCATGTTTCTGCTTGTGAGCATTGGATAGGAGTGGCCGTATAGTAGGTTTGTGCACAACTACAAGCCTCTGGAGGATCCTACACCTTGAGGTTCATGGGACTCCAGAGACATCAACAGCTTCAAATACCTATTTGCTGCTTTGTAATGGCATTTTAGCAGCTGCTTTCTTAATCCGTTGAATTTGTCTGGCAGAAACCTTCCTCATTATGCCTTTATCTGTACGAACTCCTCTGTGTTCTGAATCAGCCACAAATTTCTTCACAATAAGATGATCACTCTTAAGTTTTTGTGAAATATCTATTGTTTTCATACCTTGCCAAGGCATTGCACTATCTGGCGCTTTTCAGCAGCAAAGAGATCCTTTTTCTTTCCCATTGTGATTGAACCCTGTGGCATGCTTAATAATGTGGAACATCCTTCTTAAGTAGTTTTCCTTTAATTGGGCTCACCTGGCAACTAATTATGTCAGGTGTCTGAGATTGATAGCATTAATCCAAAAAACCCTGAGACACAATACCATCCATGAGTTTAATTGAAAAACAAAAAATTGAATGTTTATGACACTAAGATCCTATTTGGATAATAATTTGGAATGCAGTGGAGTAAGGTGGGGCAACTGCTTATGCAGTTGATGTCGCCCAAAAGCCCGTTCAACCGGTCCGAGGCTGCTGAATGAGCTTTTGTGACCCTGAAAGGCCTGTTCACCAATGCGCGCGTTCTGGCACAGGTGGATCCCATGAGGTGGACTGAGGTGGATGCTTCTGATTCTGCTTCTGATTTGTGGGTGGGCGCTGTCCTCTCCCAGTGCTCCTCCTCTGACCCAAAGCTCCGTCCCTGAGCGTATTTCTCCCGGTGGCTAGCACCAGCTGAGAGGAATTACAATGTTGGGGACCGCGAACTGTTGGCCATTAAGCTGGTGTTGGAGGAGTGGAAACACTGGCTGGAGGGAGCTAGTCAACCGGTTATTGTCTGGACCGATCATAAAAATTTAGAATATCTTCGATCGGCCAGATGGTTGAATTCACGGCAGGCTCGGTGAGCCCTGTTCTTTGATAGATTCAATCTTTCCATCTCGTACTGAACAGGGTCCTGTAATGCCAAGGCTGATGGTCTCTCACGCCAGTTTTCTCCTGGCTCCTCCTCCTCCATGTCCTCCTCCTCCGCTGTTGCATTTCCCCCAGTTGACTATTCTCCCCTCCTCTTATTTTCTTGTGGCACTTTCGTGGAAGATTAAGCAGAGGGTCCAACAGGTTCAGTCATCGGAACCCGTCCCAGAGGGAGGTCTGCCTTACCGGCTGTATGTCCCCTCCGCGTTATGCGGAGAGGTGATTAAGTGTGGGGGGGGGGCTTCTTCGCCTGTCATCCTGGCATCTCCAGGTCAATTGAGCTGCTCAGAGGAGCATTTTGGTGGCCCACACTTGGGAGGGATGTGTGGAAGTTTGTCAAGGCCTGTCACATCTGTGCCATGAACAAGTCTGACTCTTCTGTCCCAGTTGGCTTCCTCCATCCCCTCCCGGTGCCTAGTTGTCCATGGTCACACTTCACGCTGGACTTTGTGATGGGCCTCCCTTCATCCCAAGGCAGCATGGTGATCCCCACCATCGTCGACCGGTTCTCCAACGCCATCCACCTGATCCCTCTCTGCAAACTACCATCTGTCATGGAAGCAGCCGACCTGGTGACGCAGCATGTCATCCGACTGCATGGGATACCATTGGACATTCTCTCGGACCGAGGACCACAATTTACATCCCAGGTGTGGAAGGCGCTCTGTTGCTTTTTGGGTGCTACTGCCAGCTTGATGTCCTGATACCATCTGCAGAGCAACAGTCAGGCTGAGCGTGCCAATCAGTCCCTTTAGGCCACCCTGAGGTGTGTAGCATCCCGTAATCCCTCTGCGTGGAGTTCCCACCTGACTTGGGTGGAATATTCCCACAATTCGGCTGTGCCCTCCTCTACTAGGCTCACATCATTCGAGGCCTCGATGGGCTATACACCACCTCTGCTGCCCATGGTGGACAGGGGCCTCGTGGTCTCATCCATGGAGGTCCACGCATGCCGGTGTTGCCATCTGTGGAGGGCCACAAGAGCTGCCTTCCTCCACTCTGTGGAGCGCAATCAACAATATGCTAACCAAGGAAATGTGCCGGCGCCAAAGTACACGGTGGGACAGAAAGTTTGGCTATCTACTGAACAGATCCCACTCAAGACGGAGCGGCAGATGCTCTTCCCCCGCTATCTGTGCCAGTTCACCATCATTGGACCTGCCACCTTCAATGCGGATCCACCCGATGTTTCACATCTCCCGCATTAACCGTTTGACTGCCTATGGTACTCCATTGCGCCATCAGCCCCTAGTGGTCAAGGCTTTTTTCAAGAAAATATTCAGTTAAGATGTCAGAGATTTCCAAAGCTACAACTTGAAAGTGGTAAGAGATAATGGCTTACTGTCAATTAGAAAGATGTAGAATATGATCAAAAGTTTGAGATAGTAAATTTACGCATCTAATTTGCATAATGCCAAGGCAGCCATAACTTTCAGTCAAAAGCGGACTTTGGACATATTTACACAAAGGATGGTTTTGTTTTTTGTCACTGTTTGTTGTTTTGGGCATTTTGTTATTGTTATCTTATTTTTAAAGTATATGAACCAGAAAATCAGCTACAATGTAAACAAACAAAGAAATCTGTCACTTACCACTG
The DNA here is from genome assembly GCA_020510985.1 of Pholidichthys leucotaenia. Lineage (NCBI taxonomy): Eukaryota > Metazoa > Chordata > Actinopteri > Cichliformes > Pholidichthyidae > Pholidichthys > Pholidichthys leucotaenia. The sequence goes on along the minus strand of CM035847.1, from coordinate 329,369,095 downwards.
GCCAGGCGGCGTGCTTTGTCCATTTTCGTCCATCCTGTTCATTATTTTGTCTTCTGTCTTTTATTCCACCACAGTTTATCTCATATGACGACCGGGAACCGGCGTGATTGTTCTGTCCAGTCAAATGGCCCTTGGGGTCGATGGCAGGTGCAAATCAACAACCTTCGCCCACTCTCTGTTATAAAAAAAAATGTAGATATTTACCTTCATAAGCGAAATAATCTCTTTTTAGAATCATAGTTGGCAAATTTGGGAGCAAGTCCCTCCTCCGTCTTGCTAACCGTCTTGTGATCGATCAACATTTGTTTACAAACTCTTCTTCTCTGGTATCCAGAAGTGGGGGGGGGGGGTTACATGGGGGCCATTGGTCCTCCAAGGCAAGAGCAGTGTGCTGACCTGTCAGATATTGGGTGGGGTTATGTTCCCTCTAGTGGTGGTTTGCGTTACTGCACCTTTAATTGTAGCTACTTCCTGTTTCCTGCATAAACCCTTTTTCTTTGTTCAATCTGCCATGATGAAAGCAATGTGAAAATGTGCTCGCCAGAAATTTGGTTGTACTAACCTAGGAGTGGAACCAACAGTAAGTTAATGCTGAAAATTGTTGTAATACTTGTTTAAGATGACCATAGTTTGGAATATGATGTTAAAAACGCTAAATTTAAGCTATAAAAAGATCGCGATTAAAAGGTGTTAATGGCTAATCGTTTGCAATGGTACTTAGCTAACTGCTGAGTCATTTAGCCCTTTGTTAGCCCAAGTTATATTGTGTTGTAATGGTGCTTCGTGTGAAAGCTAGTTAGCTATTCATTTGGCTATGCTTACCTGCTTACTTAGCTGTGTAGCTGTCCTCTGTAAAATAAAAATGTGTTAGTATAATTTCGTAATACTTACCTGATTTAACTTACCTTAACTTTGTAACCTGTGGAAACTGTGAAATACTTACCTTAGTTTGAATCTGTAGAGCAAATTACTTACCTGAGTTAAGTGCCTGTAATAAGAGAAACTGTTTATATACAGAGTGTTGTATTATTATTTCTTATGTAACATTCTGTATTATGTATATTTCATTGTGTTTCAGTTTTACAAAAAACAACAAGACAAAAACGATTTCAGTAAATCAGCCAACCTGGAATCAGCCTGCTGTCTTTATTGTTCGCTATCTGTCTACAATACCCAGCCGTATTACCAGGACAGAATAGTAAAATGTTGACCACGCAGCGGGGATAGGCAGCTGAAATATGGTGAACAGCACACAGAAGCAAGCCAAGATGAGCCACGCTGGTGAGGAGGACCGTCCGTCTCAGTTGGAGACAAGGTCTCAAGCCTCAAATTCACACAAGTCCTCCAGGGCATCAACCCGGTCATCTGCCAGCATCGTTGCAGCAAGAGCCAGAGCTAAGGCTGAAGCAGCTAAAGTCAAAGCATCCTTTGCAGAGAAGGAGGCAGCCATGATGAAACAAAGGGCTTCAGTAGAAGCTGCCATGATTAAAGAAAGGGCTTCAATAGACGCAAATCTTCACGTGATACAACAAGAGAAAGAAGCAACTGCAGCATCAAGAGAGGCAGCTATATTGGAAGAAGCTGCAGCAGCAGAGCTCGATCCAAGACACAGCGACTCTCTTGGTGAGCTACCGAGTCTAGCCCTTGATGATCCAGTGAGACGCACACAACGCTACGTGGAAACACAGCCATTCATTAAAGAACTAGATTCACTGTATGAGTCTTTCGTGGACAGAAATGAACACAAGCCCATGATGGTTGGACACAACGTTCCTCATTCTGCCCCAAGGCCATTTGTTCCAAAGCAGGAACATTCACCTGTTCTCCCTGACATTAAAAGGAAAGACACTGCAGCTAACCCTCCAGCCTCTCATCCCAACCAGGGAAACAAATCCTCACCTCCATCAACACAAACCCATGTCTTGGCCCAGTATCTCATGAGAAAAGAGATGGTGAGCTCAGGACTCCTTACCTTTGACGACTGCCCAGAAAACTACTGGGCGTGGAAGGCCTCCTTCCTAGCAGCCACAAAGGAGCTTAACCTCTCGGAGCAAGAAGAGCTCAACCTACTGATCAAATGGTTGGGGCCCAAGTCGTCAGCTCAAGCCATGAGGATCAGGTCTGTGCATGTAAACAATCCTAGACTAGGTGTGTGGACGGTATGGGAGCGCTTGGAGGAAACTTATGGAAGCCCAGAGGTGATTGAAAGTGCCCTAATGAAAAAATTGGACGCCTTCCCAGTCATCTCTAACAAAGAGACACACAAGCTCAGAGAGTTAGGAGACTTGTTAAAAGAGCTACAAGCTGCTAAGTCAGAGGGATTCTTACCTGGGCTCATGTATCTTGATACAGCTCGAGGGGTAAATCCAATTGTGGAGAAGCTTCCATTCTCACTTCGTGAACGCTGGATGACACAGGGATCCAGGTACAAGGAAGTTTATCATGTGCCTTTCCCACCATTCAGCTACTTTGTGGAATTTGTATGTTCTCAAGCTAAGACTCGCAATGACCCCTGTTTCGCATTCAACCTTTCCTCTATTCCCAATCAGTCAAAAGGTAAGAAAGACCAAAAACACATCTACAAATCCGCTGTAACAGTGAGGAAAACTGATGTCACAGCCGCAGGTGGTGCATCTCGGGACAGCACACCTGTGAAGAAAACTGAACCGGACAAAGAATGTCCAATCCACAACAAACCACATCCGCTCACAAAATGCCGTGGGTTCCGAGGAAAGCACCTGGATGAGAGGAAAGCGTACTTAAAGGAGAACTCGATCTGCTTTAGATGTTGTGCCAGCACCAAGCACATTGCCAAAGACTGTAAGACCGCACTCAAATGCAGAGAGTGTGAGAGTGACAAGCACACTTCAGTGATGCATCCTGGTCCAGCACCATGGTCGCCTCATGGGCAGGCTGGGCACTCACCTGGGAATGACCAGAGCGGGGAGCAAGGAAGGGAGCAAAGTGGGGAGAGTGAAGTTGCAGCAACTCCTGTTGTCACTTCTAAGTGCACAGAGATATGTGGCGATGCACCCCAGCCTAGATCCTGTTCTAAAATCTGCTTGGTCAAGGTTTCCCATGCTGATAATCCAAGCAAGTCTCACATAGTATATGCTGTACTCGATGACCAAAGCAATAGGTCTTTAGTGAAATCTGAGTTCTTCAGTCTGTTGGGTATTAACAGCAGGGCATCCCCCTACACGCTAAAAACATGCTCAGGTAGAGTGGAGACTGCAGGAAGGAAAGCAACCAACATCATTGTGGAGTCTCTCGATGGGAAGACCAAGGTCACACTGCCCACATTGCTGGAGTGTGAATACTTACCTGGTGACCGGTCAGAGATCCCGACCCCTGAGTGCGCACAATATTTCCCTCACCTCAGACCAGTGGCTGACAAAATCCCTGCACTTGACAACAGTGCACCCATTCTTCTGCTACTAGGCCGAGATGTTTTGAGCTTGCACAAGGTGCGAGAGCAGCGCAATGGACCACACAACTCGCCATACGCTCAGCGCCTTGATCTCGGCTGGGTCATAGTGGGAGAGCTGTGTCTGGGTGGCACTCACAAGACTCAGGAAGTCAATGCTTATAAGACCCATGTCCTCCAAAATGGATGCCCTTCCTTCTTTAAGCCCTGCACTAACAGCATTCACATCAAGGAAAGACCCAGTGAACCGATTCAGTGCAGCCTTCAGTTCCCAACTCGCAGTGAGGAAGCCATTCCAGAGACATGTAGGGATGGTCTTGGTGAAAGTGTGTTCCAGACAACACCAGCCGACAACAAACCAGCCATGTCAGTAGATGACAGTGAGTTTCTGAGAATAATGAAAGACGAGGTGTATATGGACAATGAAAACCACTGGGTGGCGCCACTACCCTTTCATACTCCTCGTAAGCGTCTTCCGTGCAACAGAGAGCAGGCTGCTCAAAGACTCCAATCCCTCCAACACTCATTCAGGAAGAAACCTGACATGAAACAGCACTTCTTTGATTTTATGCAAAAGGTCATTGACAACCAACAGGCCGAGCCAGCTCCTCCACTACAGCTCGGGCAGGAGTGCTGGTATCTGCCGGCATTTGGCGTATACCACCCCCAGAAGCCGGGAAAAATAAGAGTTGTATTTGACAACAGCGCGGAGTACAAGGGGACATCATTGAATGATGTGCTTCTCAGTGGACCCAACCTGAACAACACACTAATAGGAGTCCTATTACGGTTCAGAAGAGAACAAATTGCTGCTACCGCTGACATAGAGCAAATGTTCTATGGGTTCAAGGTCAGAGAGGACCACCGCCACTTCCTCAGGTTTCTCTGGCACAAAGACAATGATCCAGACAAGGACATCATAGACTACTGGATGACTGTGCATGTATTCGGCAACAGCCTGTCTCCAGCAGTAGCGACTTATGGGCTGAGGAGAGCTGCAGAGCAAGGAGAAGCTGAGCCTGGTAGTGATGCAAAGGAGTTCATCTTCAGGAACTTTTACGTCGACGATGGGCTCACGTCATTGGCCAAGGAGCATGAGGTGATCGATCTCCTGCAGCGAACCAAGGCTCTGCTAGCTGAGAGCAACTTAAAACTCCACAAGATCGCCTCAAACAGTCCGAGGGTCATGGAGGCTTTCCCAGTGGAGGAACAAGCAAGTGACCTGAAAGATCTCGATCTGGGAGCAGACCCATTGCCCCTTCAAAGGAGCTTAGGCCTGAACTGGGTGCTCCAGACTGACAGCTTCACATTCCGAGTCTCAAGAGACATTAAGCCATTTAGTTGGAGAGGCATGCTGTCCACCATAAACAGTCTTTACGATCCCCTTGGATTCGCTTCTCCCATCACTGTCCAGGGAAAGGCATTGGTGAGAGACATCTCCTCTGAACAGTATGAGTGGGACACGCCTCTCCCACCAGAGAAAGAGGCACACTGGAGAACATGGATCAACTCCTTAACAGACCTGGAGCAGCTTTGCATTAGCAGATCATACCTACCTACCTCCTTGTCATGCTGTAACAGGATAGAACTCTGTGTTTTCGTAGATGCTTCAACTCTAGCGATAGCTGCCGTAGCTTACCTGCGTGCCTTAGATTCTGAAGGAAGATGGCACGTAGGATTTGTTATGGGTAAATCAAAACTTGCACCTTACCCCATGCACACCATTCCACGCCTGGAGTTGTGTGCAGCTGTCTTAGCCGTTGAGCTGGTAGAAGTGATCCAGTCTGAGATAGACATAGAGCTACAGGCAGTCAAGTTCTTCACTGACAGCCACATTGTGCTGGGCTACATTCACAACAGTTCACGAAGGTTCTACACCTACGTAGCTAACCGAGTAGCTCGCATTCGTGGATCTACTGAACCAGAACAGTGGCAGTACTTCTTGACAGACCAGAACCCTGCAGACCAAGGAACCAGACCACTTTCAGCAGCTCAACTTTCATCTTCCAGCTGGTTGCTCGGTCCCCAGTTTCTCAGGCAGTCAGCCACGGATAAGGTTGAGGAGGCTGAAACGTTTGAGCTTGTTGGTGCATGCCGTGAGCTTCAAATCAACACTGACGATCCTGAGATCAAGAACTATCTGCAAGAGCAGGGATGTACATGGACCTTCAATGCTCCCCATTCTTCACACATGGGTGGAGCCTGGGAGAGGTTAATTGGAGTGGCAAGACGCATACTGGATGGACTGCTTGCGAAGGATGGTGCTACCCGACTGTCTCATGAAGTCCTTACAACCTTGATGGCTGAGGTTATGGCTATCATGAATGCACGCCCGCTAGTCCCAGTCTCCAACGATGCAGAGGTACCTGAAATCCTCTCACCTGCCACTCTGCTCACCCAGAAGGCGAGTGTCAGTCCTGCACCCCTGGGAGACTTCGACCTGGATCACCTCAGCCAGGTCCAGTGGCGCCAGGTCCAGAGCTTGGCGGACTCCTTCTGGAAGAGGTGGCGGTCGGAGTACCTGGCCACACTTCAACCACGGAGGAAGTGGACCTCCGAGAAGTCCAGTCTCCAGGAAGGTGACATTGTTTTGATAAAGGACAATCAAGCAAAGCGCAACATGTGGCCTCTAGGGCGAATAGTTAAGGCCATTCCTAGTTCAGACAACAAGGTCCGTAAGGTCACAGTTAAGACCTCTAGCCAAGGGGTAGTTAAAGAGTACCTTAGACCCATCTCTGATGTTGTGCTATTGATGTCACTAGAGAAAAGTAAATAGTGGTATACATGTATACCAAGCGGGGAGTGTGCTGACCTGTCAGATATTGGGTGGGGTTATGTTCCCTCTAGTGGTGGTTTGCGTTACTGCACCTTTAATTGTAGCTACTTCCTGTTTCCTGCATAAACCCTTTTTCTTTGTTCAATCTGCCATGATGAAAGCAATGTGAAAATGTGCTCGCCAGAAATTTGGTTGTACTAACCTAGGAGTGGAACCAACAGTAAGTTAATGCTGAAAATTGTTGTAATACTTGTTTAAGATGACCATAGTTTGGAATATGATGTTAAAAACGCTAAATTTAAGCTATAAAAAGATCGCGATTAAAAGGTGTTAATGGCTAATCGTTTGCAATGGTACTTAGCTAACTGCTGAGTCATTTAGCCCTTTGTTAGCCCAAGTTATATTGTGTTGTAATGGTGCTTCGTGTGAAAGCTAGTTAGCTATTCATTTGGCTATGCTTACCTGCTTACTTAGCTGTGTAGCTGTCCTCTGTAAAATAAAAATGTGTTAGTATAATTTCGTAATACTTACCTGATTTAACTTACCTTAACTTTGTAACCTGTGGAAACTGTGAAATACTTACCTTAGTTTGAATCTGTAGAGCAAATTACTTACCTGAGTTAAGTGCCTGTAATAAGAGAAACTGTTTATATACAGAGTGTTGTATTATTATTTCTTATGTAACATTCTGTATTATGTATATTTCATTGTGTTTCAGTTTTACAAAAAACAACAAGACAAAAACGATTTCAGTAAATCAGCCAACCTGGAATCAGCCTGCTGTCTTTATTGTTCGCTATCTGTCTACAATACCCAGCCGTATTACCAGGACAGAATAAGCAGTAAGTTATACGTGTCTGCCACCTTGTAAGGTGCAATACTTAGTACAACTGGGAATTTATTATGGTTTAAGGCCACGTCATTTGACAGTCGCAGAACTGTGACTCAGGTACTCCACAGCGCTACCTGTGCATGAACCAAGGGAGTCAAAAGGTTAAGCCCCTCTCCGCCAGTCTTCTCTGCCCATCTCCGGATCCCCCACTGCCCCCATGAGTCATCGACAGCCAGACGACATACACAGTGGAGAGGATCCTGGAGGTCCGTTGGCAGGGTCGCGGGTGTCAGTACCTTGTTGATTGGAAAGGGTACGGTTCGGACGAGAGGTCCTCGGTCCTGGGGTCCTATATCCTGCACAAAGGGATGGTGCGGGCATTCCATTGGACCCATCCTCGCAAGCCCAGTGGGACACCAGGAGGTGCCCCTTGAGGAAGAGCCCGTGATGATCAGGCGAGCGTGCTCCCCCTCCCCTCCTGTTCCTGTCTTCTTGGCTCCGAAGGATCATCCACACCTGCGTGATTACACACCTCCTGATGACCTAGCGTATTTAAGAGCCAGCTTGTGGAGAATCCATCGGTTGATTGTTAGGGTTTGCAACTGCAAAAAAAGTCTAAGCCTTCTTATCTTATAATCGTTTGGTTGACCTGTGTTTTCACTTCCCTGCCCCTCTGTCTCTCAGGTTTGCTGTCACCCGCCGGTGTGTGCTCCAGAGCTGATCACGCTTGCCTGACCAAGAAGACACCAGACGTCCACCCAGGTCACCGTATTCCCCCTGTTCCCCTGATCCACGCAGGAGTTCCCTGCCAGGCTCCTCTGCTCTCAGAGTAAGAGTGCTCTTCCATTATTATGCTCCCCTTTGGGAGATTCTGTCCCTAATAATCTCTGTCTGCTCTTTTTCCGTAGGCTACGTGCGCTCAAGTGGGCACCAGTTTTGTGTCTATTTAAGTGAGTTTTAGTATTGCAGTTTTTCTTCAGTTGTGCATCTTTATTTAGTGTTGTGTGTTAGTTTTATTTTTACAATGAACTGGTGAACTTTTACTCCTGAGTCTGAGTGTTCATTCTGGCAGCTCTGCGTTTGAGCCTCACTTGCACTGAATCATGACATCCATGCTGTAACAGAGTTTACAGCTGATGAAAAAATGTCGAGGAATTTTATCCTGGAATTATATTTTGTCTGTTTTTTATTGTCTTAGTTTGAAACAGTTTTTTCTGCACTGAAAATATTGTATAGAGGTGGACTCTATAGAGGTGGACGCCCAGCTGGCGTCCTGGTGCAACAATAACAACCTGCAGCTGAACGCTCTGAAGACAGTGGAGATGATTGTAGACTTCAGGAAAGTCACTACCCCTCTGCCCCCCCTCACCCTCTCAGGCTCTCCCATCACCACTGCTGATTCCTTCCGCTTCCTAGGCACAACCATCACCAGGGACCTCAAATGGGAGCCGACCATCAGCTCACTCATCAAAAAAGCCCAGCAGAGGATGTTCTTCCTGCGGTAGCTGAGGAAGCTCAAGCTTCCCACCAAGATGTTAGTGCAGTTCTACACAGCCATCATCGAGTCCATCCTCACCACCTCCATAACCGTGTGGTACGCAGGAGCCACTGCCAGGGACAGACTAAGGCTGCAGCGCGTCGTGCGCACTGCTGAGAAGGTGATCGGCTGCAAGCTCCCATCTCTCCAGGATCTGTACATCTCCAGGACCTGGAGGCGTGCTGGCCGGATCATAGCCGATCCCTCACACCCTGGTCACGTACTGTTTGCCCCCCTCCCCTCTGGTAGAAGACTTCGGTCCATCCAGACTAAAACCTCCCGTCACATGAACAGCTTCTTCCCCTCTGCCATCAGACTGCTGAACACTAAGTGACTTATTGACTCTCGTGCACTATGTACAGCAGCTCAACCAGACTCATGTCAATCATCACTGTTTTCTTCCTGCATTACCGACTGCACTATATAGTTCTCCACAGTATCTGCTGCTCGCTAATATATTTTAACTGCTGACCAGTATCACTTACTCTTATTCTACACTTTATTGCATGTATAGTTTATTTCTTTTATCTTATCATGTTTAATGTTGCAGCATTGCACCGAGACAAATTCCTAGTTTGTGTACTACATGAACAATGGCAATAAACCTGATTCTGATTCTGATTCTGATTCTGATTCTGACTCTGTGAAATTTTGCTTTTTTTTAGATATTGATCTTAGGTGTGACTGTGAGAGTGAATGGTTGTCTGTCTCTCTGTGTTGGCCCTGTGATGGTCTGGCAATCTGTCCAGGGTGGACCCTGCCTCTCACCCAAAGATGCTGGGATAGGCTCCAGTCCCCCCGCGACCCGAAAAGGATTACGTGGAAGAAGATGAATGAATGATCTTTTTTTTAATGCAATACAATTTAGTCTGTGCTCTTCTATAAAACATTTTTAGGATTTTAATTGTAGATTTTAATATTTTACACCCATTTATTTTGAGTCAACAAACACATTTAGTGCTCTCGTGTTATAAAATTTTAAAATAAAATTTTATATTACGTTTTGTTTGAAATTGAACAAAGAATTCATTTTAATATTTTTTTGTTTAAAAATTAATATTGAGCTAAATGCAGCTAAAACATGAGCTTAGTAAAATAATGTGTGAAAGCAAGTCAAATGATACTGGCCTGTCTGGAGACAGCTGTGTGTGGTGACAGGGTTAATGGCAGGGGGCGGCGTGATGACGCAGCTGGCTGGCATCGTCATCATGCCAGCCCATATAGAGTGAGTACCAGCATCTTAGTGTCTCTTCCCAGCTGGCTCACTATGATAGCAGTACATGTACTGTATATTACTGAACCACATGTAATAAAATTTGTGTTCAAAGAAGACGCCACTCTCTGTGGCTCATTCCGGGTTTGTGGACATAACATTTGGCGACTGAAGATTAACTCATGATTTCCACATGTTAGGGAAGACGGCGTCATATACGGATGCTTTCAAGCTTCTTGCTAGCTACTTTACCGAACACACATGTAGCACGAAGCTGTGGGTTGAGATGCTAATGACGCCAAAAGATGCAACGCTAGATAGCTTGGGGGAGCTAACGCCCCAGCTACACTGTAAAACCGAATTAGTTCACAGAACTCAAAACTTATGTGGAAACAGATTACCTAATCGATTTTAAGTAAATTAATTTTTTTTGAGTAATCTTGAATTAAAAAAATTAAAGCAAATTGCTGAAAATGTAATTTTTTAAGTAAAGCTTACGCAAACAAAAAATCATTTCATTTACTTAAAATTAATTAGGTAATCGGTTTCCACATAAGTTTTGAGTTCTGTGAACTATTCGGTTTTACAGTGTAGTAGCAATGGGGAAATTAGTCACAGAGCTAAGTGGGCGCCAAACACAGAAGCTACATGCTACAAGCTACACGCTAGCTTACACGGTGGAATCGGAGCGTCAGGAGAGGGAGCTCATGCCCATCGAGAACGACAAGCCAGCCGAAGGGCACAGCACAGAGAGTGAGTGCTGCCAAAAGGGAGAATTCCATACTGAGAGTGAGCACAGCATGGTGGGTGAACACGACACACAGAGCAAAGATGACATGGTGAGAAAGCAACAACCAGACTCGCCTCCGTTTTCCCCTCAGCCAGAGTAGGAACTGCATGAGGGGGAGCATGAGCGTGCTGAGAGCCCCGAAACGCAGCACCGGCAGCCGGGCATGAACATAATGCATGACATGGCACAGCAGACTGCTTCAGTCAGCAGATAGGAGGAACTGGACTACTCCCATACCCTCGCTCAGCAGGCTACGGAGGTTACGACCGAGCTGACGGGTGGAGAGTCCGCTTCAATGAGCGACACTGGAGAGGCACCGGACACCTTCCGTACCCACGACCAGCCTCAACCGGCGATGGACACAAAGGGTGAAGGGTCTGCAGTAAACACGGTGACAACGGAACGCCGCAGCACGACGGAGGTTCCAGGCGGAGCAAGCATGCAGAACCACTGGGAGCACAACGACAACGCATGAAAACAAGTAAGGCACCACTCCAAGTAATGGACGGGGTTTGGGTTCACACCGGTGGGAGACCGGAATGGCAACTGACCAAGCCACAGCCAGAAAAACAACGGGCACCGCTGAGGACAACGTGCTTCCGGCTGATTTGGTTCGGCATGCGAACAGACTACGGCGTGCCCAGATGGCGGCTCCAGACGCAGAGGCTCCGCAGGAGTCGGCTTCTGCAGTATGGGACCCGGGATCGGGGCCCCGGCGTCATGAAGTTTGGCCCTGGAGGTCCGACAGCTCCAGGGAGGCGGCCACCACAAGCGCATTTCAAAGGTCCTGGGGGGAGGCCACTACAAACCTGCTTCAAAGCTCCAGGGAGGAGGCCACCACAAGGCCGCCTCAAAGCCTCTCGGGCAGTACTGTTTCCCCCAGTTGATCCACCTTTGTCATGGGATACTGTAAGAAAAAAAGGAGTGACTTTTTAGATTGGAGCGTGGTTGGCAAACAAGTCGCAGAATAACCCACCTAGTCACATTGGGTTGAGTGGAGGTCCACCCACTAACCCTAGTTAACATTATTATTATTATTATTATTATTATTATTATTGTTTATGCCAAATTGGAGAGGGTCTGATTGGAAGTGTTCTGTGTTTTTGCGGGGTGGGGGGTGGGGGTAAAGGGGTTAACAGGGCAGGGAGCGGCGTGATGACGCAGCCAGCTGGTGCCATCATCACACCAGCCCATTATAGAGTGAGAGCCGGCATCTTAGTGTCTCTTCCCGGTTGGTTCAGTATGAGGACGCCAGCTGGCATGTACTGTAAATTTTTGAACCACATGTAATAAAGTTCAAGTTCAAAGAAGATGCCAATCTCTGTGCCTCATTCTGGGTTTGTAGACATAACACTGTGGTCTTTTGAAAGAAGGTCAATGAAAGGATTACAGTTCTTAAAAGCACATTTCGAGATAAATTTGTCCATGTTTACTTTATTTTCTTTTATTTAACATTTATTTATACAGGGTAGTTCCACAGAGGAAACCTCTCTTTTTCAAGGACACCCTGTTCACACTCACACCAGGAAGCTGACCAGTCCAACCACAGACTGACCTGTGGCCACTGAGCAGCTCCACTGGAGCCGTTGGGGTTAAGGGCCTTGCTCAAGGGCACCACAGTGGGGTTATGGAGAGTGGGACAAACACTGCTATGCTATCTGTCCCACCCAGTTTTAATCCTGCTGGTCTAGGGATCAAACCCATGACCGTCTGCTCACATGTCCACATCCCTAACCATTAGTCCACCACTGCTCACCATATGTCAGATTTCTCTTCCATTTGTTTTAATAAAAGATGGTGGAAGTAAATTCATAGATCATTGCAAATACTTTGCTTTAAAAGGGCCAAGTTATAACATAGTGGGAACAAAAATCTTGAATAGAAAAAAAATGCATCAAGATGCATTGAGAATGGTTTTAGAATCAAGTCGGAGTTCTGAATCATAATAAAATCATGAGGTGCCTAAAGATTCCCACACCTAGTTCGGACCTCGGCTGGGGAGGAGGACTGACTTATCGGGCCTTTTGCAGTTTTAGTTGGTGACCCCTGCCATAATAGAAAATTTAACGTCCTCTTTTGTTGCAGGATATCAGGATTTTTCCAAATGGGCGTGAGTTTGTAAGGGACAAGTGAAGACCCCGTTATTTTTTAAAAATTTCCACCAGGCTGTCAGAGAGGAGCAGATATTAATGCTTTTAAAACAGTCATGGCGTTTAATACAGGGACTCATGAAAGGTAAGTCACAGATATTTAGTGACCCACAGAGAGCCTGTTCAGCATCTAACCATGGGTTTCCTTGTGGGGTTGATTTCGCCCATTTAGAAATACACTGCAGTCTATTGGCTAAGAAGTAATTAAAAAAAAAAAATTGGTAACTCTAAACCTCTGCACTCTGTTGCTTTTTGAAGAGTTTTTAACTGGTCCGTGATGGTTTATCCTTCCATAAAAAAAATTATATTTGAGTCTAACTAACTAACTAACTAACTAACCTGCACTTATATAGCGCTTTTCTAGTCACAAAGACCACTCAAAGCGCTTTCATTAATACTAACCCTCTATTCTAAGGGCCTATAGGAAACAAATATCTAGGGACAATTTAGAACAGCCAATTAACCTAACATGCATGTTTTTGGCATGTGGGAGGAAACCGGAGAAATCCCGGAGTAAACCCACGCAACACGGGGAGAACATGCAAACTCCACACAGATCACTGTTGGTCGGGGGCTGGGATCGAACCCATGATCCCACCATCCCCACAATCCCCCGGCCAAGGGTAAACTGTGCTGCCGCAGTGCTAACCACTGCGCCACCGTGCAGCCCAGTCTAGAGACTTAAACCACGCTATAGATAGTTGGGTAGGAATCACTGAAAATAAATAGTTGATTTTAGGAAGGACCATCATTTTAACGGTTGCAACTCTTCCCATTAGTGATATAGGTAGTGTCCTCCAACGTGTAAGGTTGTCTTATATTGTTTTTAGAAGGGGAATATGATTTAGTCAGAATAACTCTGAGAGTCTGGGGCGATATCTGTTCCTAAGTATTTAATATTACCTGATTGTACTGGAATAATGGACATATTTGAGAAATTACAATTTATAGGCAAGACTGTTGATTTACCCCAGTTAATTAGTCTGATAATGATGAAAACAGATCAATGAGCGCCACTGTCTGAAGAAGAGATCTTTGTGAGTTTTCAAGGAAAATCTACACTACCGTTCAAAAGTTTGGGATCACCCAGACAATTTTATGTTTTCCATGAAAAGTCACACTTTTATTTACCACCATGAGTTGTAAAATGAATAGAAAATATAGTCAAGACATTGACAAGGTTAGAAATAATGATTTGTATTTGAAATAATAATTTTTTCCTTCAAACTTTGCTTTCGTCAAAGAATCCTCCATTTGCAGCAATTACAGCATTGCAGACCTAACATGATTGCACAAGGGTTTTCTAATCATCCATTAGCCTTCTGATGCAATGAGCAAGCACATTGTACCATTAGAACACTGGAGTGATAGTTGCTGGAAATGGGCCTCTATACACCTATGTAGATATTGCACCAAAAACCAGACATTTGCAGCTAGAATAGTCATTTACCACATTAGCAATGTATAGAGTGTATTTCTGATTAGTTTAAAGTTATCTTCTTTGAAAAAACAGTGCTTTTCTTTCAAAAATAAGGAAATTTCTAAGCGACCCCAAACTTTTGAACGGTAGTGTATATATCCTCAGTATAAAGACTTGTCTTGTGTTCTTCTTTTCCGATTTTGATACCTCTAATATCAACATTTTGTCATATGGCTGCTGCTAATGGTTTGATAAACATGGTAAAAAGTGAGGGAGAGAGTGGACAACCCTGCCTACTACCTCTCTGGAGATTAAAACTTTGAGAAGTTTGATCATTTGTTTGGACAGATGCAGCTGGACAGCTATATAGTGTTTTAATCCACTTTATAAAAGATGAACCAAACCCAAACTTATTTAACACCATAAAAAGAAATTTCCATTTAACATGGTCAAAGGCTTTCTCTGCATCCAGAGAAAATATTGTGTTTTCTAAGTTTTTAATCTTACAGTGTCACGACTCGCCGCTCATCAGCTGCCTCAGCTGTGCTCACACCTGTGCCTCGTCAGCCACGGGCTATTTAGCCCACTCAGCCCAGTGCAGCGGTCCGGAGCCGTCTGGTCGCATCGGCACTTCTTCGCTCGTGTATCAACCCCTGATTACCAGTGAGACTTCAATCCTACGTAAGCATACCTTACATTTCTCCAAGTCTTCTCCCCTGTGCACAGGTGGATTCTCTGGTAGCGGATTCCCCCGTCATCGCCACCCAATCCTCACCATCGTCACAGGCTCTGCAGGACGCTGTCTTCCGGGCTTCTCCCTTGGCCTACGCCAGCCACCTGCACCCACAAGTAAGCAACACACTACTCATTATTCCTGTCCAGGTGTGGTGCCCTTTACCCTTGTCCTTTGCTCTCTCCATAGGGTTGTCCGGCTGTACGGCGCACTGCTCTACTTCCTGTGCATCGGCGTTCACCCCCATCACATGCACATACCTCACACATCCATCCAGACACACCTGCTTGTTGAATAAAGCTGTTAAATCTATCCTGAGCCTGCGTGCGTGTTTCCTGGCCCAGACATTATGTCAGTACGGCTCCAGCAGAGCGGCTCAGCAGACAGCGGGCTCGCACGCCGTCTTTCCACCCTCGAGGCTCAGGTGGATTTAATAGCCCATCAGCAGCAGGTGATTTTGAACCAGTTGGTCAACATCACCCACCGGTTAGACCGCTTGGACCCCCAGCAGGCGTTCCCCTCGGCTCGTCGGGGGGGTAGCTCCTGCCACTCCGGTGCCCAGTCAGTCTGCGACAGGGACGCCCACTCGACTCACACCGATCCCAACCCCCGCCCGCTTCAGCGGGAAGCTCGGCGGAGCGCGGGGGTTCATTATGCAGTGTGAGTCGGTGTTTCTGTGCGTTCCCGGGGATTTTCCCTCAGACCACAGCCGAATTGGCTACATTGGAAACCTTCTGGAGGGGCGAGCGCTAACTTGGGCTTACGCCGTTATGGCGAAGCCCAGTTACGCAAACCTCTCCTACAGCCAGTTTGTGCAGAGCTTTCTCGAGGTGTTTGATCATTCCCAGCGTGATAGCGTCCTCACTGACCGGATCCTTGGCCTCCAACAGGGAAGCCGGTCAGTGGCGGATTACGCTATCGACTTCCGGGTCGCAGCTGAGGAGGTAGGCTGGGACGAGGCGTCACTGTGTGGCATCTTCCTCCACAGCCTCAGCTCTGGTCTGAGGGATGAGCTGGCCGGTCGAGATCTTCCGGAGACGCTTGCGGAGCTGATCTCCACAACCATCAGTTTAGATAACAGGCTCCGTGAACGGTCCACTGAGCGGAAGTCTATCAGCCGCTCGCGTGGAGGCCCCGTCCGCACGCCTCAAGGCCGCCCCCTGGCGTTACCTTCACCGGAGTCTTCCGAGGAATCGGAGACGATGGTGGTTGGTTGGTCAAAGCTCCCCCTAGCGGAGAAACAGCGCTGCCGGGAGTTGGGACTCTGCATGTATTGTGGAGGAAATCAACACACCATGGAACATTGCCCGGAGAAGCCAAACGGGGAGGTCCGCGAGTCACTGTAGGGGGCCTCACGGACTCTAACCGGTCAAATCCCCTCACAAGTCTATCCTTGCCCATCCGATTTTGTCACAATACCACGGGGCATCTTACACACGCACTGGTGGACTCAGGAGCAGAGCAGAGCTTCATTTCAAAGAGCCTGGCAACCCAATTGGGCATCCCCTGCCACCCTCTGGCCGCTCCTCTCAGCCTGATCACCCTTTCCTATGCGTCCCTCGGACAAGTGACTCATCGCATGCAACCAGTCCCTGTCATAATCTCTGGTAACCACCGAGAGGACCTCACCCTGTACGTCCTGTCCTCCTCTGTGTCGCCTGTCATCCTTGGGTACCTCTGGTTGCGTCTGCACAACCCCGTGCTGGATTGGCGGACAGGAAGAGTCGCCACCTGGAGTTCCTTCTGCATGGGTACCTGTTTACAATCCGCAGCCTGCGCCCCGTCTTCTCCTCCTCCGGCTAAGGACGCTGCGCCTCCGGATCTCTCTCTGGTGCCCTCGGAGTTCCATGACCTGGGTCTCGTATTCAGCAAGTACAGAGCGATGTCTCTCCCTCCTCACCGGCCCTACGACTGCACCATCAACCTCCGCCCGGGGGCGCCCCTGCCTTCCGGATGCCTCTACAGCTTGTCAGCGCCGGAGCGTGAAGCTATGGACAGCTATATCAAGGAGTCACTCAACGCGGGAATCATCCGTCCCTCCTCATCTCCGCTCGGCGCAGGGTTCTTCTTCGTGTCAAAGAAGGATGGGTCACTCCGCCCATGTATCGATTTTCGGGCCTTGAATGACATCATGGAGAAGGACCGTTACACCTTGCCACTAATGGACACTGCCTTCCACTCCCTTCAGGGGGCGACCTGGTTCACCAAATTGGATCTCCGCAGCGCATACCACCTCGTCCGGATCAGGGAGGGGGATGAGTGGAAGACAGCCTTTAGAACGCCTAGTGGGCACTTTGAGTACCTGGTGATGCCCTTTGGACTGACCAACGCCCCTGCTGTATTTCAACGCCTGATCAATGACGTCCTGCGTGATTTCCTCGGCCTCTTCGTGTTCGTATACCTGGATGACATCCTCATCTTCTCCAGGTCACGGGAGGAACACCAGGTCCATGTGAGGCGGGTCTTACAGCGGCTGCTGGAGAACAGGCTGTACATCAAAGCCGAGAAGTGTGAGTTTTACGCCAAGACCACCTCCTTCTTAGGATTTGTAATCTCACACAATCAGGTCCTACCTGACCCCGCAAAGGTTAAAGAGGTGGCTGAATGGCCCACGCCGACCTCCAGGAAGCAGGTCCAGCAATTTATTGGGTTTGCCAATTTCTACCGCCGTTTTGTGCCTAATTTCAGAAGAACCCCTTCCGCTGGACCGAAGAGGTTGCTGCGGCGTTCCAGGCGTTGAAGACAGAGTTCTCCTCCTCCCGAGTCCTGACCCAGGTCGACCCCGCACTGCAGTGTTTGGTGGAAGTCGACGCGTCTGATACGGGAGTGGGGGCGGTGCTATCCTAGCGATCACCCACCGATGGGGTCAAGCGACCCTGCGCCTTCTTCTCACGGCGTCTGTCTCCGGCCGAGCAGAACTACGACGTCGGGGACAGGGAGATTCTCGCCATCAAGCTTGCCCTGCAGGAGTGGCGCCACTGGCTGGAGGGGGCTGCGTTACCATTCGTGGTGCTGATGGACCACAAGAACCTGGAGTACCTTCGATCTGGCAGATGTCTGAATGCCCGCCAGGCGCACTGGTCCTTGTTCTTTGCCCAGTTCTGCTTCACCATCACCTATCGCCCTGGCTCCAAGAACGGCCTGCCCGATGCCCTCTCCAGGCAGTTTGCCCCTGAGACGTCAGAGGAGCCGGGTCATACCATCCTGCCCAGCTCGTGTGTGGTAGGGGCAATTTCCTGGACCATCAGGGACAAGATCCGGAGGGCGCAGGAGACCGAACCGGACCCTGGCGGCGGACCAGAGGGAAGGCTGTTCGTTCCATCTTCTGTCCGGGGGGAGGTCATCCATTGGATCCACACCTCCAAACTCGCCTGTCACCCTGGTGTATCCCGGCTAGTGTATCTCCTCCAGCGTTCCTTCTGGTGGCCAGGTCTGCAGAAGGACGCCACCAACTATGTCCGGTCGTGTCCTGTGTGTGCCACCGGCAAGTCAGGAAATTCTCCCCCCGCGGGTCTGCTCCAGCCCCTGTGGATCCCTGGCAGGCCCTGGTCTCACATAGCCCTCGACTTCGTCACCGGTCTCCCGACCTCTAACACCTATGACGCCATCTTGACCATGACCATGACAAATAATGAGTTTTCTTTCAACTCAAAGCTTAGTCATGGAGTTCCACAGGGATCTGTGCTAGGCCCTACTCTTTTTAGTTTATATATGCTTCCGTTAGGCAACATTATTAGAAAGCACTGTATACATTTTCATTGTTATGCAGATGACACACAATTATACCTGTCAATGAAGCCAGATGATAGTAATCAATTAGCCAAGTTAGAAGCCTGTCTTAAGGAAATCAAAGCTTGGATGACTTGTAATTTCCTGCTATTAAATTCAGATAAGACTGAAGTCATTCTTGTTGGTCCAAAAAACCTTAGAAATTCCTTTCCAAATCAAACTTTCAGTTTGGATGCGGTTACTCTTTCTCTTAATAGCTCTGTGAGGAACCTGGAACCTTGGAGTTATTTTTGATCAGGATTTGTCCTTCAATTCACATATTAAATTTGTTTCTAAGACTGCCTTCTATTATTTGCGTAATATTGCCAAGATTAGGAGCATCTTGTCTCAGAGTGATGCTGAGAAACTGATCCACGCTTTTGTTAGCTCGAGATTAGATTATTGTAATTCTTTATTATCAGGCTGTCCTAAAACCTCTTTAAAAAGTCTTCAGCTGATCCAAAATGCTGCAGCAAGAGTTTTAACAGGTACTAGAAAGAGAGATCATATCTCTCCGGTTCTGGCCTCCCTTCATTGGCTTCCCATAGAGTTTAGAATTAAGTTTAAAATCCTTCTTCTTACTTACAATGCTCTAAACAATCAGGCTCCTTTTTATTTAAAAGATCTGATACTACCGTATTATCCTAACAGAGCACTACGCTCCCAAAATGCAGGATTACTTGTAATACCTAGAATCTCCAAAAGTACAATGGGAGGCAGAGCCTTCAGTTATCAAGCTCCTCTCCTGTGGAATCAGCTGCCAATCTGGATTCGGGAGTCAGACTCGATCTCTGTTTTTAAGAATAGGGCTAAAACCTACCTTTTTGATATAGCCTACAATTAGGGAGGGATCATGTGTTTCTGAACCCTCCCTTAGTTATGCTGCTAATAGGTTTAGTCAGCCGGGGGACCTCCAGTAATGCACTGGGCCTCACTCCTTTCTTCACTCTCAATGAAATATTTTTTTTTTGCTGGTCATTAACATCTGTTTGTTCTCTCCCATAGATTGAGTCCCCATCATGCTGTTTGCTCTCTACATGTCTGTTCTTTTCTTCTTCTCTATCCCCTCACCCCCCAGCCAGTCACAGCAGATGACTGCTCCTCCCTGAGCCTGGTTCTGCTGGAGGTTTCTTCCTGTTAAAAGGGAGTTTTTCCTCTCCACTGTCGCCAAGTGCTTGCTCACAGGGGATCGCCTGATTGCTGGGGTCTTTCTGCAACTGTGGGGGTTCCCCCCTACAGTTGATAGTGCTATGAGATGACTGTTGTTGTGAAATGGCGCTATATAAATAAAGTTGAATTGAATTGAATTGAATTGAATCATGGATCGATTCTCCAAGGCCGCCCACTTTGTGCCACTTCGGGGTCTTCCAACGGCACGGGAGACAGCGGACCTTCTGGTTCAACACGTGGTCAGGCTGCACGGGATACCGGTGGACGTCGTCTCAGATCAGGGGTCCCAGTTTGTCTCTGAGGTATGGAAGTGTTTCTGCAATGCCTTGGGGGCCACAGTAAGCCTCTCCTCCGGTCACCACCCGCAATCCAACGGGCAGTGCGAACGGGCCAACCAGGAGCTGGAAGCTGCCCTATGCTGCATCACTTCCTCCAACCCATCAACCTGGAGCATGCACATGGCTTGGGTAGAGTACGCCCACAACACGGCTCGGTCTTCTGCCACAGGGATGTCCCCCTTCAAGGCGTCCTTGGGTTATGATCCACCTTTGTTCCCGGAGCAGGAGGCTGAGCTGGCGGTTCCTTCCATCCAAGCGCACCTGAGACGGTGTCGGGGTCTGTGGACCAAGGCGCGTGATGCGCTTTTACGCACGGCGACGGGCAACAGCACCATGGCAAATCGCCACAGGAGACCGGCCCCTGTCTACCAGGTGGGCCAACAGGTCTGGTTGGCCTCTCAAGACATTCATCTCAAGGCTGAAAAGAGGAAGTTGGCCCCACGCTTCATTGGCTCCTTCACCATTTCTAAAATTGTTAACCCAGTGGCTGTACGTCTGGCCCTCCCCCCCTCCCTCCGCATTTGTCCCACCTTCCACGTGTCCAAAATTAAGCCCTCTGTCTCCGATCCCCTCTGTCCCCCGCCCGCAGCGCCGCCCGCGCCTATGATGATCGACGGCCACCCGGCCTGGAGAGTCGCCCCCATCATGGACTCCCGGCACCGAGGCCGCGGGCTGCAGTACTTGGTGGACTGAGAGGGATTCAGCCCTGAGTGGAGGTCCTGGGTGCGCTCTTCTTTGGTGTTGGACAGGAGTCTCATCACGGAGTTCCACCGGGCGCACCCGGACAAACCAGCGCCAGGAGGCGCTGCTAGGGGGGGGAGTACTGTCACGACTCACTGCTCATCAGCTGTCTCAGCTGTGCGCACACCTGCGCCTCGTCAGCCGCGGGCTATTTAGCCCACTCAGCCCAGTGCAGCGGTCTGGAGCCGTCTGTTCGCATCGGCACTTCTTTGCTCGTGTATCAACCCCCATCACCCCCATCACATACACATACCTCACACATCCATCCAGACACACCTGCTTGTTGAATAAAGCTGTTAAATCTATCCTGAGCCTGCGTGCGTGTTTCCTGGGCCAGACATTATGTCATACAGTAGTCTATTAAATTAAATAGCCTGTGTGCATTATTAGCTGAGTGCCTACCCTTGATGAAACCTGTTTGATCCTGGTTTATAAAAACAGAATTCTCCTTTCAGTCTTTTGGCGAGAGGTTTGCAAATTATTTTAAGATTGACATTCATAAGTGAGATAGGATGGTATCTGGATGGAAGCGTAGGTTCTTTTCCAGGTTTAAGGAGCAGGATAATGCAGGCTTAATTCATATTTTTTTTTGTTTTTGTTTTTTTTGATTTTGTATACTTTATTGATCCCCAGAGGGGAAATTGAGGGCATCCACCTGGATGGATGAAGCAGCCACGGTACAGCGCTATCCCTTAACCATTCACACACACATTCACACCTAGGGCCACTTTAAGATAAGATAAGATAAGAAAAGCCTTTATTAGTCCCACAATGGGAAAATTCCAGGATTGCAACAGCACAGGAATAGCAACACTCAGAGCAACAATCAGAAGGCAAGAAAAAAACAAGAGCAGCGAGTATACATATGTACATATAAACATAAATATATGGACACACAGTGCGGAGCATTGTAGCTAGATGGAATGAAACAGCAGCATAACCGTCTACTTAGTTATCCTACATGGTATGATTATGTACCCATACATATTGTCACCCTCCGTAGCTACCGGTCTTTTCCTAGTTGTATACCGGAGGGGACCATTGTGTAAGTCTATTGCGTCTTTTGCATTCAATACTATTAGGTTGTCACGTCTTTTTGCTATCTCTGCGAGCAGCCCTGCTTAGGTTATACAGTCTGACAGCCGTAGGTAGGAAGGACCTGCGAAACCTCTCGGTTGTGCACCTAGGATGATGTAGTCTGCTGCTAAATGAGCTCCTTAGTACATTCAGTGTGTCCTGCATAGGGTGGGACTCGGACTCCAGCAGAGATGACAGTTTAGCCACCATCCTTCTCTCTCCTATCTCCTCCACTGGGTCAAGGCGCTGCCCCAGGACAGAGCTAGCTTTCTTGATTAGTTTGTTCAGTCTCTTCCTATCGGCTGCTGTAATGCCGTTTTCCCAGCAGACCACTCCAAAAGTGATGGCTGATGCCACCACCGTGTCGTAGAATGTCTTCAGCAGCACCCCTTGTACACCAAAAGACCTGAGTCTCCTCAGTAGGAACAGCCTGCGCTGTCCCTTCTTGTAGAGTGCGTCAGTATTGTATGACCAGTCTAGTTTATTGTTAAGATGAACACCCAGGTACTTGTAGGATGTCACCATCTCAATGTCTGTTCCCTGTATATTTACTGGTGCTGTGAGGGGTTGTCCTTGCCTGCGGCAGTCCACCACCAGCTCCTTTGTTTTCCTCGCGTTGATCTGGAGGCAGTTCCGATGGCACCAGTCCACAAAGTCCTGGATAAGTCCTCTGTACTCAGCTTCATCTCCGTTGGAGATGAGGCCAACGATCGTAGAGTCGTCAGAGAACTTCTGTAGATGGCAGTGTGTTGTGTTGTGTGAGAAGTCCGCACTATAAAGGGTGAACAGGAAGGGAGCCAAAACTGTTCCCTGGGGGGCCCCCGTGCTACCGATGATCGTGTCGGACACACGTCCCAGGTTCTCACAAACTGTGGCCGGTTTGTGAAGTAGTCCAGGATCCATGATGACAGGTGCTGGTCCACCCCTGCGCACAGCAGCTTGTCCTTCAGGATCATCGGTTGGATGGTGTTGAAAGCACTGGAGAAGTCAAAGAACATGATCTTCACCACATTCCCGGGCTTCTCCAGGTGGAACAGAGAATGGTGAAGGAGGAAGATCACTGCATCCTCCACCCCAATGCCATGCTGGTAGGCGAACTGGAGTGGATCCATCGCTGGTCCCACCAGGGGGCGGAGGTGAGCAAGGAGCAGTCTCTCCAGGGTTTTCATCATGTGGGACGTCAGGGCCACTGGTCTGTAGCTGTTCAGATCTTTGGGGTGGGAAGTCTTTGGTACAGGTACCACACAAGATGTTTTCCACAGCTGTGGTACCCTCCCCAGCTTCAGGCTCAGGTTGAAGATGTACGCCACAATCCCACACAGCTGGTCTGCACAGGACTTGAGGAGCTTTGCACTGATGCCGTCTGGTCCCAACGCCTTCCTCGCCTTGATCTTCCTCAGCTCCGTCCTCACCTGGGTCTTAGTGAGGGTCAGGTTGGGGGGCTGTGTGTTGGGAGTGGAGGGGTGATGGTGGAGTGGGGAGTGGGCAGCAGGACTTGATGTCTTCAGAGGCAGCAGTGGTTGTTGTGCAGTCGGGGGGGAGGGCGGTTGGTCAAACTTATTGAAAAACAGATTCAGATTGTTTGCCCACTCCCTGCCCCCCAGTAGAATGGGGGGAGGTATTCTGGAGCCCAGAGATGGTTTTAAGGTTTCTCCAGACCCCATCAATGTCGCTCTGTTGCAGCTTATCCTCCATCTTCTTCCTGAAGATGGAAGAAGATGGAGTCTCCCTTCCTGTTCACCCTTTATAATGCGGACTTCTCACACAACACAGCACACTGCCATCTGTGTTGTCCACACAGAAGTTGATGTAGTCCGTGATGGTGCGAGTGAGGCCATCGATGTCCTCACCATGTGGATCGCAGAGCTGCTCCCAGGCAGTGGTTTCAAAACAGTCCTTTAGAGTGTCCATTGCCTCCTCAGACCATAACTTCACTGTGCGCATAACCGGAGGTTGTCTGTGCACTAGGGGTTTGTACACCGGCCGGAGATGAACCAAGTTGTGATCCGATCTCCTGAGTGGGGGGAGTGGTGATGAGATGTACGCCTCCTTAGTGTTTGCATGGAATAAGTCCAGTGTTTTATTGTCTCTAGGGTGGCATGTGACACAGAGTCTCCAGTTAACCTAACCTGCATGATTTTGGTCTGTGGGAGGAAACCGGAGAAATCCCGGAGTAAACCCACGCAGATACAGCAAAAACACTGCTATAAAAGCCTCCATTTTCATAAAGAACACAGATGAGAAAAAGATTATTGAAATTATTAAATCGTTTAAAAGTAAAACATCTACGGACTGTGATGGTATTGACATGCTCTTAGTCAAAACTATTATCGAATGCTTAGTGAAACCACTGACATATATTTGTAACCTGTTTCTCCAAACAGGTATATTTCCCAATGCAATGAAAATAGCTAAAGTAATTCCGATATACAAGATGGGTGACAAAGGGGAATTTTCAAACTATAGACCAATTTCACTATTGCCGCAATTTTCCAAGATACTTGAAAAAATATTCTGTGAGAGAACTGACAACTTCATAATGAAGAATAATTTATTGTGTGAGCAGCAATATGGGTTCAGACACAAGAGGACAACTGCATTTGCTCTAATGGAATTTATAGAAAAAATATCAACTGCCGTTGAAAATAAAGAGTATTCAGTTGGGGTATTCCTGGATCTTAAAAAAGCATTTGATACAGTGGATCACAATTTATTATTAAAGAAACTACAAAATTGTGGTATTAGGGGGGTAGCACTGTCCTGGCTATGTAGTTAGTTAAAGAATAGATATCAGTATGTGTTGGTAACAAAAACTCACAGTGACTGAAGGTTACTTGTGGAGTCCCACAGGGTTCAGTTTTGGGGCCATTGTTATTCGTCGGCCTCCGTCGGTCTATGATGACCATGGAAGAGAATCCTAAATGTCTACTCTGCTGGAACAGCACCGCCTGTGGCTGAACAGGCTGATGCACACCGGTGTTCTACCTTCCAGCTTGGGCCTTGGTAGGATTCAAGCCTGGGCAGGAAGATATGGAGGACAAGATGTTACCCATGCAGCATGTCCCCCCTCTCCACGTCACTGATGAATCCAAAGGAACAGCAGAGCTGCTATAGTTTGGCACCAGTGCCGTCGCAGGAGCTGGCAGAATGATGTTGAGCAAAACAGAGAACTGCCTTAGGGGCTCCGACTCCGGATTTTTCCTCAGGGTTGACTCCCGAAGCCTTTCCCGTGACCGGGTGTGTCGCAAGGCAGCGGAGGTTTGAAATCAGGGTTTACCTTCCCCTAGATGGGCTACCTTCCCAGGTTGACGAGCCACCATCTACCCGAAGCATCTGGTTTTAAGGCACCAGAGATCCGCCCTCGCCCCTTCTCCTATTAGTAAAAGCAGTTCCGCCGGGCTTAGAGACTAAACCACACGGGCAGGCTTTTCGAGACGCACGCCGTAAGGAGCATTTTATGAGCACTGGGAGCTTAACCCCAGTGCCGCTCCTGGCTATGACAACCTTGGAACCATTGTTATTCAATATGTACAGTATATAAATGATATATGTAAAGTCTCGGAAAAAATGGATTTAATATTGTTTGCCGATGACACTAATCTATTATGCAGTGGAAGAAATTTGGAACAACTTTTGGATACACTCGGAAAGGAATTAGGAAAGCTTAAACTGTGGTTTGATTCAAACAAATTAACGCTCAATTTAAGTAAGACAAAATTTATAGTTTTTAACAGCCATCACAACAACTTAGTATCTTAACTCAGTGTAAATGGTGTAGAGATTGAAAGGGTATCTGAAACTAAATTTCTTGGAGTAATAATTGATAATAAACTGTGTTGGAAGTCACATATTAATTATATTAAAGGTAAAATATCTAAATCAATCACAATACTACACAGAGTGAAATATTTGCTGAATCAACCCACACTGTATACTTTGTATCATTCATTAATACTCCCATACATGACATATTGTACTGAAGTATGGGGAAATACATATAAAACAAACATATATCCAGTCTTTATGCTTCAGAAGAGAGCTATTAGAATAATCAACAAAGCTGCTTACAGGGAACCAACAAACCCACTTTTCCTTAAATTAAAAGCTCTCAAGTTGAAAGATCTGGTTGATTTTAAAACTGCAGTAATAATGTTTAAAGTGAAGAATCTATCACTGCCCGCAAATATCCAAAAGTTGTTCCAAATAAGGGAGAAACAATATCATTTCAGAGGAACATGTATATTTCAAAAACCTTCAGTGAGAACAACCACCAAGCAACACTGTGTTTCAGTGCAAGGAGTCAGATTATGGAACGATTTTGGACCTGAATTAAAATCATGTACAACGCTTGGACAATTTAAACAAAAACTAAAGGAAGAAATACTCCAAACATATATACAAGATGACATGTAAAATCACATAAGGATTGTCATATCCAGCCTGTGTTGTGTTGTTGCTTAGTTTTTTTGTCACGTTTTGTCTTAGCTTTGTTCTGAATTGTAATCGCTCTTGTTTTGTTTTTCTTTTGAATTCTTGGATGGAACATGGGTGGGCAATATAAGCTGCGGCTTCAGCCATCACCCATTTCGGATAATTTATGTTGAACTGTATAATCAGAGGAGTTATTGTTTAATTTGACCTTGTTGGATTTTTTCCCCTTTGTTATATTATTCTGTTTCTTTTTAATCTTTACTTTTAATCTATCCGAAATAAAGATTCAAAGATATGGGGAGAACATGCAAATTCCACACAGATCCCTGTTGGTCTGGGGCTGGGATCGAACCAGAGATCCCATGGCCAAGGGTGAGTTGCTGTGCTGGCGCAGTGCTAACCACTGCTTCACCGCACTGCCAATATACATTTGGAGGGATTACATTATCTTCTTTAATTTGGTTCACCATTTTAAAGAAAGTAGGTGTCCTCAAAGGCCAGAATTCTTTACAGAATTCTACTGGAAAACCATCTGGTCCTGGAGCTTTGTTGTTTGGGATGTGCTTAAGTGCCTCCTGGAGTTCAGACAATAGAAGAGGTGCATCCAGAGCTGCAATCTGTTCATTATTTAATCGTGGTAAGTTAATTTTATCCAGAAATTCATTTATTTCTGAGTCAGATGGATAAATCTGAGAAGAATAGAGGTTTTCATAAAACTTTCTGAAGGAGTTATTCATTTCTTCATGCTCATGGGTAATATTTCCAGTCATATCCTTAATAGAGTGGATAGTTGTTCTTTCTTTATTCAATCTAAGATTGGTTAGAAAGATATCTCCCCGATTTATTACTGTGTTCAAACTTCTCAAGACGCAGTTTTTGTATTAAAAACTGTGTTCTTTTGTTTGTAATTTCTTTTAGTTCCAGCTTTAATTTTCTCAGATTGTTAAGTGTCTGTTCCTGTGAAGAAACAGCACAGGTCATCTCTAGTTATTTAATTTTCTGTTCTAACTCCAGTACCAGTGCTTTTTCTTTTTTATTCTTATACGTACAGTAAGAGATTATTTTACCTCGCATGACTGCTTTTGCTGCCTCCCAGAGAACACACAGCGATATTCCTGGCACATTATTTTATTCCAGATATGATTCCCACTGTTTATTAAAGTAATTAATAAAGACTTTGTCTTTGACTAGTGGCAAATTAAATATCCAGTTCCTAGTTTTTCTTTATAGTTTTTTTATTTCTCAGTGTAAGATATACTGGTTGGTGATCAATGATAGCTTTGAGCAAATTTCACTGGCTGTTATGAACCTGGGTTTGATGGTTTCAAACCCGGTTCTGACTTATGGTTATTTTGCCCTAAATTCCACCAGACGCTTCAGGGAGCTTTTGGCCTCCACTCCCTGACAACTCAGGCACGCCCCCTCCTCCTTGTCAAGTGCCATCAGCTGTGCTTCATTAGGGGTGTTTCCACACACATACACGCACACTCCATTCATTCCAATTCACACGTTCATACACGCACTCATACACACCAGGTTTAATTATGTTCAGCCCACGTTTTCTCACACCGGCAATCTCTTTCCTCGTTTGCATCATGATTATAAATACGCTGCATTTGTGGAAAGAGATTGTCGGAGCATTCACCCTCATTCGTGGCAGCGTGTTCCTCCATGGATGTGGTACCATTACCTTCGCTTATTCAGCCTGACATTTACAGACAGTTAATCCCTGAGTGTTAGTGGCTGACCCTGCCTCTCTTCCTCATCTACCAGACTACATAGACAGCTTCGGATTGTTCCAGTCTTAAGTGTACATTTTGCCTTTCTATTTGTGCTTATCGTGACTGTGGCACTAGGCATTCCCCCTCCTTGGCTGTTGAACATCCGGGTAGCTTCCCTGTATGTCTGGTGGCCCAAATTCATCATTCCAACTCTCTGTATTTTCGTGGTTGACTGAACTTGTAACTTAGTGGGAGTTTATGTTAATAAATGGCACGTTCTACTCCAGCAATTGAGTTTCCTATTCCTTCCCTCATGCGCCGCGTTATGGCGCACATGGATTTATGACACTGGCTAAAAAAGTCTAAATGGGAATATGAACTATGCACTAGTGAGAAAAAAGTATATTCCCTAAGAGTTGGGTGAAGAGAACGCCATTCATCGCAAAGACCAAAATGATTCATGTATTGTTTGAGAGTGTCAGTAGCCTGCCATTTCCAATAATTCCCCGATGTACTGAGCCTGTTGGTTGCAGGGTTTAATACCAGGCTCAAGTCTCTTGCTATTATGAGTGTGGTGTCCAAGTGCTCAGGCAGAGAAGTGAAGAAAGTGTGAAAATAGGATGGGTTGTCAACATCTGGACCATAAATGCTTGCAATACATAGATCCAGATTTTGAAATGAGATTTTTAATATTGTAAATCTACCTTCTGGAGCTGACAAGACCCAGCAGCAACGACATAGGGGCTTTCTCTCAGCCCTGGTAGATAGGCTAAAACAACGGCTTGATCACTTTACCTCCTAGACCCAGTCACTCTTTACCTAGATAGCTAAGGTCACTGATCCACTAGATAAGTTCAGTTTTTCTTCCTCCTCCGCTCCTCCTTCGGTGCTTCCCTGGGTAGGTCACTTATGTCCACCCCAGTCCATTACAATGGTGGATTCATCCTGTACTGCAAGCTAGTGTTTGAGAGGGTTGCTGACAACTCTCCCACTGATCACAGTATGATTAGTTATGTGGTTGGGTTATTAGATGGCCAGGCATTCAGGTGGGTAAGAGCAGTAGTTTTGAGAATGGAGTACTCTTCTTACACTTTTGATTGTTTCACCACAAAGTTTCTCAGAGTGTTCATTCATTTCAAGTGCGAAGGTAATGCTGCCACCCAATTTCACAATCTATGTCAGGGCTCACGTTCAGCTGCAAATCATTTGATCATTTTCCAGGTTCTCGCCACCGAGGCGGGGTGGGGTGACACTGGTCTTAGGTCGGTTTTCGTGGGTAGCCTATGCCCCAGCTTAAGAGATGAGTTAGCCAGCCGTATCTAACAAGATTCCCTTGATGCTCTCAATGCCCTCATTTCCCTCATCATTCTGCTCAACAATCACCTGCGTGAACATGTTTGAGAACTACAACATATCGCGCACTCCCAAACTCCTGTTTTTGCCTCCTCGGTTATGTGCCCCTGGCGCTCCCACCAGCTGAACTCACGGGGAGACAGCGGCGTGGAGAGCGAGGCCCTTGCAGTTGTGTGGACAAAAATCACAACCTTGAAAATTGCCCCACTAAAACCAAAGTGCACCTGTCTATCGCAGTAGGGAGATTGGTGGGTGGATCACCTCAGTCTCCCTTATTTAAGTGTGTTCTCCCAGTCTGTTTACAATTCCCCATGCATGAGCATACGTTGTTTTGATTGATTCCGGGGCCAAACAAAGTTTTATTTCTGAGGGTCTGGCAACCCGATTAGGGTTCATTGTATGCCCTCTCCCAAGCCACTAGGGGTTGTGGGTCTATCAGGGAGTCCCCTATTCATTATATCCCAAAAGACCTCCCCTCTAACTCTATTAGTCTTCGGTAATCATAGATACAGTATTCAGTTCTTTGTTCTCCCTTCAGTCTCCATGCCCATTGTTCTTGGGTGCCCCTGGCTTCACTTGCATAACCTCACCACTGATTGGAGAAGGGGGACGATTACATTGAAGAGCACCTTCTGCCTGTCCTCCTGTTTGCGATCTGCTGCATGCTCTCCCTCTGTGCCCATTTCACCCCCTGTAATTGAACCATCGGACTTGTCCAACATCTCCCCTGAATATCACAATCTACAGTAGGTCCAGTGTTTAGTAAGGCTCGGGCCCTGTCACTCCCTCCTCACAGACCTGATGACTGCACCATAGAACTAAAGCTGGGGACTAGCCTCCCTTCCAATCTGCATAGTCTCTTCGGCCTGGAGAGGGAAGCGATGGACAAGTACATTAAAGAGTCCCTCAGTTCCGGCCTCATCAGACCCTCCTCATCAGCTACTGGCATGGGATTCTTCTTCATAAAAAAAAGATGGATCACTCTGTCCCTGCACTGATTTTCGGCAGCTCAATGACCTTACCATTAAAGACAAATATATTCTCCCCTAATCAATTCTGCCTTCGATTTCCATCAGAGTGCCACCATCTTCACCAAGCTGGATCTGAGGAATGCATACCATCTCATCCGGATCCAGGAAGGTGACCAGTGAAAAACTGGGTTTTGTACCCCTATTGGATGGTAGGATGGTTGCTCCTTCACATGGTGCCTCGGTGCTGAGCAATGTCTCCTTTATTTTATATTTGTGTAAGAGAAGTAGGGGGTGATGTATGTGCCTGTGTGTGTTGTGTTTGAGGGTATGTTTATGGGAGGGTTGGAAGGAGTAGGGCTGTATCATGTAAAATATGTAATTAAATGTGTCTATTGTTTTTATCTATGTAAAGCACTTTGTGCAGCACCTAATGTTTTAAAAGTGCTATACAAATAAAGTTTGATTGATTGATACTGAACATTTTGAGTATCAGGTTATGCCTTTCAGACTCACCAACGCCCTGGCAGTGTTCCAAAGACTGATAAATGATGTTCTGAGAGATTTTTTCAACATTTTTGTCTTCATCTATCTGGATGAAATCCACCACCTTCCTCGACTTCATTATCACCAAGACTCTGTCTAACCCCCAAAAGGTTAAAGCCATGCTCGAGTTGCCCACTCTCACTACAAGGAAACACCTACAGCAGTTCCTGAGTTTTGCCAGTTTCTACTGGTGTTTCATTTGCAACTACAGCAACACCGCCCTCTTGCTCACCCGCCTCACCTTGACCAAGATTCTTTTTGCCTGGTCCCAGGACACTGACAGGGCCTTCACCAGGCTCAGGGAGAGGTTCACTAATGTCCCCATTCTGGCACAGGTCAACCCCAACCTGCAATTTGTGATGAAGGTGAATGCGTCAAAGACTGGGGTGGGTGCGGTGCTCTCCCAACATTTGCCAGCAGACAGTAAGGTCCATACCTGCGCCTTTTTCTCTCGGTGCCTGGGCCTTGCCAAGAGATATTATGATGTCGGCGATCAGAAGCTGCTTTGCTGTCAAGTTGGCCTTCAAGGAGTGGCATCATTGGCTGGAGAGTTCCATCCTGCTGTTCTTGGTGCTCACCGACCACAAGAATCGGGAATACCTCCGATGTGCCAGGACACTCAACTGTCGACAGGTGAGGTGGACATTGTTTTTTGGGCATTTCCACTCCACTCCATCACCTACCACCCGTGGTCCTAAAACACCAAGCCTGACGCCCTTTCTAAACAGTTTTCTGTAAAGCCATCAGTCGAACGCCAAGAGACCACTTTCCCATTGGAGTGTGTGATGGGGGTCCTCTCGTGGGATATCGAACAGAAGATCAAGGAGGCACTCAAAACTGAACCGGATCCCCGGGGGGCCACAACAGGTTCTCAGTTCATTCCTGCAACAGTCAGGGGGGAGGTTCTGCACTGGCTGCACATGCCCAAGTTTACCTGCCATCCAGGGGTTGCCAGAACACTGTCCTTCCCCAAATGCTCGTTCTGGTAGCCAGCCATGGGGAGAGACATACAGAACAATATCAAGGCCTGCCCACAGTGTTCCATGGGGAAGCCCTTTACCACCACCCCAGCTGGGTTCATGTAACCACTGCCTATTCCCAGCAATCCCTGGTCACACATCGCAATGGACTTTGTCACAGGTTTGCCCCCTTCCAATGGCCATATGGTAATATTCACCATTGTAGACAGGTTTTCAAAGGCTGTACACTTTGTTCCTCTCTCCACTCGCCATCTGCTAAGGAGACAGTGGACCTCATGATTACTCATGTGGTAAGGCTCCATGGCATCTAGGCTGATATTGTGTTGGACCGTGGTCCCCAATGCTCTTCCCAAGTCTGACATTCCTTCTGCAAGACAATCAGGCCCATGGTCAGCGTCACATACAGTTACCACCCACAGAGTAACAGGCAGTGCAAGAGGGCCAATCAGGAACTGGAGGCCGCCCTGCGGTGTGTCTCTTCCTCCAACCCCTCGTTATGGAGTCACCGCCTTCCTGGGATTGAGTATGGCCACAATTCCACCACCTCTGCCACTACTGGGTTTTCACCATTTAAAGCTTACCTAGGTTACAATCCGCCGCTTCTCTCCATCTCTGAGGAGGAGATTGCGGTGTCCTCTGTTCAGCACCACATCCAGAGGTGTCGCCGCATCTAGAGGGATGCTTCATCGTATGGCAGTGCAAAATTCCAGGTAAGCTAATAGAGGGAGGAGTGCAGCCCCCCCCCCCCATGAAGTGGGTCAGAAGATATGGCTTTCCTCTAAATGTCATGACTAAATACCAAGGAGGCTTAAGAGCAGAGCAGACCACTTCAGATAAACACTCAGACACAAAAAGAAAGTTAAACACCACTTTAAGGAAACCCCAAAGATACATAAACACACCAACTTAATAAGCATACACTCACAACACAACTAATGAAAATATGCAAACAACACCAACTTAAATAAAATGAAGACGGGTGCACGCTGGAGCCACACATAGCCTGAAAAAGAGGAAAGGAGAGAAGGATATTAAAGACTGAGATTTATTAAGTGGGGAACAATAATTGAAGAGGTGAGTCTTATTATATAAGTAGTGAGCCCAGCAGTGAACTCCAGCTTGGAACATAAAGGGGAGAGTGGAGACTGCAGGGAATGTTAAGGATGAGGGAAAGACTGGGTGACCTGGGTGAAGAAGCTGTTGTCTTTGAAGAGAGTTGGAACAGGCCAGTGCACACAGCCCAGGAGACACACCGCTGGAGTGGCAGCAAACCTGAGGAGAAGGAAATACAAAAGGGTAAGACAACAGGGAAAATAAAGTCGCCAAACAACATGAACTAGAGTTGCTTTGGCAGCAATACCCAGCAATCCAGCAGCGAGCTCTTCATACATTCGCTCTTAAATACACTGGTAGATCAGGAAGCTGCAGGTGTGTCAATCACGCTGGTGCACTGATGGGCTCCAGAGCAGGGAAACACAGAAACAGGAAGGGAGGAGAGAAGCACGCTTGTCTGATAACAGTGCCCCCCCCCCCCCATTGGTCACCTCCTGGCGACCTTCCGGGCTTCTGGGGGTGCACCTGATGGAACGCGCTGAAACACCGACTCACACCGCAGGAGAAACCCACGCGCCTCACCGAGTTTCCCGCTGAAGTGCGCGGGGGTTGGAATGGAAGTGAGTCGGGTCGGCGGTCCCGGGCTGGCTGAGTTAGCCGGGGAGGGAACCAAGGCTGGCCCAGCCAGAGGTGCCGGAGGGAAGACCTGTGGAGGGTCCAAGCGATCCAATCGTTGGACAATTTGGGTAAGTTGACTGAAAATTGCCTGTTGCTGATGAGCGATTAAATCCACCGGAGCCTCGAGGGTGGAAAGTCGGCGTGCGAGCCCGCTGTCCGCTGAGCCACTTTGCTGGAGTCGTACTGACATAATGATGGGCTCAGGGAACACACACACAGGCTCGGGAAGATTTAAGGCTTTTATTACCAACAACAGGTGGTGTTTGGGTGCGTGAATGGAGGTGTGGATGTAGTGTAGGAGTGGATGTAGTGTGGATGGACAGCGTGCGTCAAGGGCGGAACAGCTCGCCGTTTCATCCAGGTAACCTTGAGGACAGAGCAGAACAGGGAGTTAGCTATAGTCACACATCTCGTGGGAAAATAACCACAATGTGCTGCTTACGTGCAGTCGAGGAGGTGGCCGGCGTTGGCGATGCAGCTGTAGCCTGGAGGACAGCGCGGCTGCGCGCTCTCGAAGAGCTGACGAGAGAGTGGCTGAGGAGAGGCGAGGAGGAGGAATTCCGCCGCCCTGGAGCTCCACCTGTGCACAGGGGAGAAGCTGGAGAGAAGGTAAGATGAATCGAGCAGCTTACTTGTTAGGAGAGCGATGCGCTGGTTGGTAACGAACCGGATGGGCGCTGGAGATTTGGGAGCGTTGTCAAGCAGACGACCCCAGGCTGAAGCAGAAGGCAGAGGGGTTTATATGGGCTGATGCTGATGAGGCGCAGATGTGCGTGCCGCTGGCGCTGATGACTGGCGAGAGCGCGGTGTAACAATTGCAGGAATTTATTGTTTTTATGCTTTTTATTTTTCTCTTTTACATATGTTGCACTGAAGGAGATGCTTAAATCTCATTGTACATTTGTATGTATAATGACAATAAAGGCTATCTATCTATCTATCTATCTATCTATCTATCTATCTATCTATCTATCTATCTATCTATCTATCTATCTATCTGTCTATCAGACTGTGATTGCTTAACACTTCAGTTTGTAGTTTAACACTTTTCACATATTTGTTCATAAGACTGCAAACAAAACATGTGTAGAGCATAAAGGGAGATTACCTACAGAATTATTATTTGGGCACTCTAACTTTTCATGACCCTTTCAATCCCCTCCCTTCGGAAACTGGGCTGCAGGGCAGTATTCTAACATGATAATGACCCCAAACACACCTCCAAGATGACCACTGCATTGCTAAAGAAAGTGAGGGTAAAGTTGACCATAATGTCATCGTGGAGTAGTGGAAGAGGTTCATTTTGTCTTCTTTTTTGTGACTGTTTTCCTTTAACTCAACCAGCTGATCCACCCGGCTGGTCACAAATCACAGCAATCAGCTGACTTCTGAGGCTGACTGCAAATGTCAGCCGAAACATATCAAGGTTAAATAAACATTTCGTTCTTATCCCTGTCTGAAAGGAAAACAGTAAACTAATCTTACAGGGCTGTGAGCAGGCTATGCTAATGCTGGAGGACAGCGCACCAAACAAAACGTTCTTACACACCTCTACCTCATTCAGGAGCACCTCTAACTCACAGTCCGTGAAATTCCATTAAATCCATTATTTTTGATCGTGGATACAGGAGAATGAAATGTGCAGTGCTTGTATATATGCAATATAATGGAGGCGTGTCAAGGGAGGAGTCTGGTATTTCCTCATGTGTGTTCAATTTTATATAAATTGGGATGTACAAAGGAAATGTGCTTGGATTCCTGCGTACGCACTGTTTCTTACATCTGGATATGTTTTTTGCTTATGGTGTTTTCTTGATTTAAGCGTACATCATCTTTCAGTAGGAAATCCACGCAAGTCTTTGTACATGAGACCCCTGATCAGGATTGTTAATGACTTAAGGCACAACATCAACATGGGCTGCACGGTGGCGCAGTGGTTTAGCACTGTGGCAGCACAGTTTTACCCTCGGCCGGGGGATCGCGGGATCATGAGATCGTGGGTTCGATCCCAGCCCCTGACCAACAGTGAGCTGTGTGGAGTTTGTATGTTCTCCCCGTGTTGCGCGGGTTTACTCCGGGATTTCTCCGGTTTCCTCCCGCATACCAAAAACATGTAGGTTTAGGGCGCTCGCGCACGCAGCGACCAGCAGCCGGTGGCTTGTCACCAGACTGCAAACCAAGTCTACCTACGGGTACAAATAAGTAACAAAAAAAAAAAAAAAAAAAAAAACATGGACTCACACAGAATTTCAGTCCTGGTTCTACTGGATCTAAGTGCTGCCTGACACAGTAGACCACCATATTCTTCTAACCAGACTAAAGGACCTGGTTGGCCTCTCTGGTACTGGTCTTAATTGGTTCAAGTCCTACCTCACAGACAGGACCTTTTTGGTAAGTATGGATACATGTTCTTCCAGAGTCTACAAAATAAATTGTGATGTGCCCCAAGGTTCAATTTTAGGTCCAGTACTTTTTAATCTGTACATGCTGTCCCTTGGGGATGTTATCAGAAGACATGCCATTAACTACCATAGTTATGCTGATCACAGACAACTTTTTATCGCTGTGTCTCCTGATGACATGGAACCAATTAACACCCTTTTTTAGACATTAAATCATGGATGGATAGCAAACTTTCTTCAGCTTAACCAGGACAAAACTGAAGTTTTAATCACTGGTGCTGAAGAGCAGAGAGAGAAAATTTTATCAAAATTACATAGTCTGTCTTTTTCCCACAAAATTTTTTGTCACAAAAATGGTGGGCAGCGAAGCGAGGCCAGAGCTTCAGTTTGTCAATTTTTATTTTATTATAACTTACAAGTACATAGTCCAAGACATCCGACACAATCCTTCCAGCTCTGCTTCAACAACAATGATCGAACATGATTCAGGTCACAATCATCACACCTGTTTTATGCTAACAGAGATAATTAGGGCTGATTAGCCCCTACCATAATCCCAGGTAAAACAACAAACCTTCCATCATTTACACATACCCACTAATCTCTAAAATACATAAATATTTTCCCAACTATACAATATAAATAACATATAATAAATAACAATCAATGACAACAATAACAATATAAATAATTCAATAAATAGTTCAAAACCCTTATTTACAAAGCTAAACCACCCCTCTAACTTACCATAGATGTTTCCTTCCTGCTGGTGTTCTATAAAAGGCCCTCAACTCCTAACGGAGTCTTTTGCCTGGACATGCACAGGAAGCATATTGGCAAAGGTATGTGCAATAACTTATCATCCATTATTTTACCCAAATACTTAACCATACAATTATCTCCCAAGGCATTCAAATTAAACAAAGACAGATCCCAAATAAATGTGTGTACTTGAACAAATAATCATAATAACATTTACCATTACAAATATAACATGATCACACAAACAATAAGTCATAACAGTGGTGACATCCCATAGTCACACCATCCCAACATGTTAAGAATTTGGGAGTCATTTTAGACTCTGAGCTTGGTTTTACTCCACACATTAAAAGTATAACATGAATAAGATTCTACCATCTAAAGAGTATAGCCAGAGTCCGCCCACTTCTCTCTCGAGCAAACACTGAGACACTGATGCATGCTTTTATCACAAGCCGTATTGATTACTATAATGCCCTACTCTCTGGACTTCCCAAAAAGACAATTTCAAATCTGCAGTTATTACAGAATTCAGCTGCACGTGTTCTGACGAAGACCACACAGCAGGCTCAAATCACGCCGGTCTTAAAGTCACTGCATTGGCTCCCCATGTCCTTCAGGATCAATTTTAAGGTTCTTTTACTGGTTTATAAATGTCTGCATCGTCTTGGGCCTTCTTATTTATCAAAATTGCTTTTGGCTTATGAGCCACCATGGCCCCTGAGGTCCTCCGACACCGGCCTTTTAACTACTCCTACTGTCAGAACACACACCCACGGTTAGGCAGGTTTTAGTTTTAGTTACTATGGCCCATGTCTGTGGAAGAGCCTGCTGGAGAACATCAGGGCTGCCGAAAATGTCCATGTTTTTAAAAGCAGTCTCAACCTACTATTTTAACCTTGTATAACCCACATGATAAAAGGATTTGTGTGAGGCATACAATATACATGATACTGATATAATTCATACATTAAAATGGATTAATATAACAACTACATTATAGTCTATTGGGAGAGATTTCAATATTCAAAGCTAGGAAATCCCTTGATGATGGTGGTGAACTCTCTCTTTCAAGGCATTAGTGATGCAATTGTCATGTCCATCCATGGAGTCGCTGATGGAAATCTACAAACAAACAGTGGAATTCAAACTGTGTGACTTGGTCGTCACCATGCGGATGCCAAGGGATGGACATACCATTAGGAGGGGAGAGTGTAACCCACATAATAAAAGGATGTGTGTGATGCATCCAATATACATGATACTGATATAATTCACACATTAAAATCGATTAATATAACAGCTACATTATAAGTATTGTTTATAGGTTCTTAGACAAAATTTAGACATAAATGTGCATTTTCATGATTTACATTGTATTTCCCTTGTTAGAAGTTGTAGAAAACAGAGTGACACATAGTTCAGCCACTTAGAATGCAGCAACAGTGTGTAGTCCTGCCCACCCATTTGGTAGTAGCAGCGTGTGTGAGTAACATCAGCAGTTGTGAATTCAGAGTGAAAGAGAGACTTTAGTCAGAATAGCAGTGAAAACCCAGAGATTTTCATGAAAGATAAATCGGATTTAACCCGAAATTACAGTTGATACAGAGGCTACAGAACACTATCTACGGCCTACCTAGGTGGTTGCTTGCTGGAGTGTCTACAAGTGAGTAAATCTGATCCGGTAGTTGTGTGCTATCTCATGAGCTAACGCTAGCTTAGGATGCTACAGCTCTGGTCTCTCTTGCTTCGTGCTGCTTGAAACGGTCTGTCGTCTCTGCGGGCTTTCTTCACTCCTTCTATGAAGGAGCAAGGTAGCAAACATATTCCATGAGCACTGTATTTTAATTATTTTCAGTTGATGTGGAAACGATTTATTTATTGTGATTTATTGTAAAGAAACGAACATTTACTTAAACCAGCACCTCACAAAAGAAAACGCAGAAATAGCCAGAAAAGCAAGATACCTGAGAAAGCAGAAAAAGATTCAAAACACCTGGACATCAAACTGTAAAATATACATCAAATTAAACGGATCACCTCAAGAAGCCGAGGTCATTAACATCCGTAATATTATGGAATTGGACAAATATCAATGAATATTATGAACTGGAGTCACAGCAACAAGAGACAACTGTAGGACACTGAAGGTACAGTGGGGCAAAAAAGTATTTAGTCAGCCACCAATTGTGCACGTTCTCCCACTTAAAAGATGAGAGAGGTCTCCAATTTTCATCATAGGTATACCTCAACTATGAGAGACAAAATGAGAAAAAAAAAATCCAGAAAATCACATTATCTGATTTTTAAAGAATTTATTTGCAAATTATGGTGGAAAATAAGTATTTGGTCACCTACAAACAAGCAAGATTTCTGGCTCTCACAGACCTGTAACTTCTTCTTTAAGAGGTTCCTCTGTCCTCCACTCATTACCTGTATTAATGGCACCTGTTTGAACTCATTATCAG
Source organism: Pholidichthys leucotaenia (assembly GCA_020510985.1). Taxonomy (NCBI): domain Eukaryota; kingdom Metazoa; phylum Chordata; class Actinopteri; order Cichliformes; family Pholidichthyidae; genus Pholidichthys; species Pholidichthys leucotaenia. Next base: position 329,329,761 of record CM035847.1, on the reverse strand, counting down.
TATAAAAGACACCTGTCCACAACCTCAAACAGTCAGACTCCAAACTCCACTATGGCCAAGACCAAAGAGCTGTCAAAGGACACCAGAAACAAAATTGTAGACCTGCACCAGGCTGGGAAGACTGAATCTGCAATAGGTAAGCAGCTTGGTGTGAAGAAATCAACTGTGGGAGCAATTATTAGAAAATGGAAGACATACAAGACCACTGATAATCTCCCTCGATCTGGGGCTCCATGCAAGATCTCACTCCATGGGGTCAAAATGATCACAAGAATGGTGAGCAAAAATCCCAGAACCACATGGGGGGACCTAGTGAATGACCTGCAGAGAGCTGGGACCAAAGTCACAAAGGCTACCATCAGTAACACACTACGCCGCCAGGGACTCAAATCCTGCAGTGCCAGACGTGTCCCCCTGCTTAAGCCAGTACATGTCCAGGCCCGTCTGAAGTTTGCTAGAGAGCATTTGGATGATCCAGAAGAGGACTGGGAGAATGTCATATGGTCAGATGAAACAAAAAAAAAAACTTTTTTGGTAAAAACTCAACTTGTCGTGTTTGGAGGAGAAAGAACACCATACCTACTGTGAAGCATGGGGGTAGAAACATCATGCTTTGGGGCTGTTTTTCTGCAAAGGGACCAGGACAACTGATCTGTGTAAAGGAAAGAATGAATTGGGCCATGTATCGTGAGATTTTGAGTGAAAACCTCCTTCCATCAGCAAGGGCATTGAAGATGAAACGTGGCTGGGTCTTTCAGCATGACAATGATCCCAAACATACCACCCGGGCAATGAAGGAGTGGCTTCGTAAGAAGCATTTCAAGGTCCTGGAGTGGCCTAGCCAGTCTCCAGATCTCAACCCCATAGAAAATCTTTGGAGGGAGTTGAAAGTCCGTGTTGCCCAGCGACAGCCCCAAAACATCACTGCTCTAGAGGAGATCTGCATGGAGGAATGGGCCAAAATACCAGCAACAGTGTGTGAAAACCTTGTGAAGACTTACAGAAAACGTTTGACCTCTGTCATTGCCAACAAAGGGTATATAACAAAGTATTGAGATGAACTTTTGTTATTGACCAAATACTTATTTTTCACCATAATTTGCAAATAAATTCTTTAAAAATCAGACAATGTGATTTTCTGGATTTTTTTTTTTCTCATTTTGTCTCTCACAGTTGAGGTATACCTATGATGAAAATTGGAGACCTATCTCATCTTTAAAGTGGGAGAACGTACGCAATTGGTGGCTGACTAAATACTTTTTTGCCCCACTGTATATACTCATCTGCTACAAGACATTTAACAACATGAAACAAAAGATCAACAAACAGGAACAACAGGAGCTGAAAGTTTTTGAATATACAGATCACAACCCACAGGACGTAGAATTTAACATAGACCCTGAAATAATTTATTTAGCTCCATCAATAATGACTGTAGTTACTACACAGATGATCAGTTTAACACAATGGTCACATCTGATTTCAATATTTCTATGATCCACTTCAACAGCAGAAGTCTCTATGCCAACTTTAATAACATTAAAGATTATTTACATCAGTTTAAAGAGCCATTCAGTATTGTGGCAATATCAGAGACGTGGCTCAGTGAAGAGAAAGGAGTGGATTTTACCATGGATGGCTATGAATTAAATTATATAAATAGAAAAAGGAAAAAAAGGAGGAGAAGTTGCAATTTATGTTGACAAGAGCTTGAAATACAAGGTTGTTGAAAATCTGTCAGTAACTGTGGATTATTTATTTGAATGTATTACAATAGAAATCTGTCTGGACAATGTGAAGAATATAGTAGTGAGCTGTGTATATAGAACACCTGGATCAAACATTGACTAATTTAAGCACTGAATGGAAAAAATGTATGCAAAACTAACTCATAAAGTTATGTTCATCTGTGGGGATTTCAATATAGATCTGATGAATTCAAAACAACATAGTTTGACAGAAGAATTTATCAACACAATGTACAGCATGGGCTTATATCCAACAATCACCAGACCTAGCAGAATCACGTCACACAGTGCCACACTAATAGATAACATATTCACAAACATTATGGAAAATAATATCAGGAGTGGGTTTTTATTGAATGATATCAGTGACCACCTGCCGATTTTTGTTGTCTATCAATGTGATTATAGGAAGAAAAAGCATACCAAAAATATTAAATATAAAAGAATAAGAACCAAAGAATCTATGTATTTACTGACAAAGGAATTATTAATACAAGACTGGAAGATAGTTTATGATGAAAATGATATAAATAACGCATATGATAAATTTTTACAAATATTTCAATCATTGTACAATAAAAACTGTCCTATAAAATAATACAGTGACAGACAACAAAAGAAAAATATTCCTTGGGTCACCAAGGGGTTAATAAATGCATGTAAAAAGAAGAATACATTATATAAACAATTCATTAAGTGCAGAATGGTGGAGGCTGAGATCAAATGTAAAAGATATAAAAATAAGCTTACTAATATAATGAGGACCTGTAAGAAAGAAGTACAAAGAAGTATTAAACCCCTAGTGCACAGACAACGTCCGGCCATGCGCACAGTGGAGTTATGGTCTGAGGAGACAATGGACACTCTAAAAGGCTGTTTTGAAGCCACCGCCTGGAAGCAGCTCTGCGATCCACATGGTGAGGACATCGATGGCCTCATTCACACCTTCAAGGGCTACCTCAGCTTCTGTGTGGACAAATCCGTTCCCACCAAGACCATACGGTGTTGCTCAAACAACAAACCCTGGATCAACCCTGAGATAAAAACACTTCTGAGAGAGAAGAAGAGGATCTTCAGGTCGGGGAATAGGGAGATGCTGAAGTCCGTACAGAGGGAGCTGAGGAGAAAGATCAGAGAAGGCAAGGACAGCTTCAGGAAGAAGATGGAGGACAAGTTGCAACAGAGCGACATCAGCGGGGTCTGGAGAAACCTCAGAACCATCTCTGGGCTCCAGAATACCTCCCTCCAGGCCACGGGGGGCAGGGAGTGGGCGAACAACCTGAATCTGTTTTTCAATAGGTTTGACCAACCGCCCTCCCCCCTGACTGCACAACAACCACTGCTGCCTCTAAAGAAATCAAGTCCTGCTGCCCACTCCCCACTCCACCAACACCCCCCCACCCCCAACACACAGCCCCCCATCCTGACCCTGACCAGGACCCTGGTGAGGACAGAGCTGAGGAAGATCAAGGCGAGGAAGGCGTCGGGACCGGACAGTATCAGCGCAAAGCTCCTCAAGTCCTGTGCAGACCAGCTGTGTGGGATTGTGACGTACATCTTCAACCTGAGCCTGAAGCTGGGGAGGGTACCACAGCTGTGGAAAACATCTTGTGTGGTACCTGTACCAAAAACTTCCCACCCCAAAGACCTGAACAGCTACAGACCGGTGGCCTTGACGTCCCACTTGATGAAGACCCTGGAGAGACTGCTCCTTGCTCACCTCCGCCCCCTGGTGGAACCAGCGATGGATCCACTCCAGTTCGCCTACCAGCATGGCATTGGGGTGGAGGATGCGGTGATCTTCCTCCTTCACCGTTCTCTGTCCCACCTGGAGAAGCCCGGGAATATGGTGAGGATCATGTTCTTTGACTTCTCCAGTGTTTTCAACACCATCCAACCGATGATCCTGAAGGACAAGCTGCTGCACGCAGGGGTGGACCAGCACCTGTCATCATGGATCCTGGACTACCTCACGAACCGGCCTCAGTTTGTGAGAACCCGGGACTGTGTGTCCGACACGATCATCAGTAGCACGGGGGCCCCCCAGGGAACGGTGCTGGCTCCCTTCCTGTTCACTCTTTTTACTGCGGACTTCTCACACAACACAACACACTGCCATCTACAGAAGTTCTCTGATGACTCTGCGATCGTTGGCCTCATCTCCAATGGAGATGAAGCTGAGTACAGAGGGCTTATCCAGGACTTCGTAGACTGGTGCCATTGGAACTGCCTCCAGATCAACGCAAGGAAAACTAAGGAGCTGGTGGTGGACTGCCGCAGGCATGGGCAGCCCCTCACAGCACCAGTAAATATACAGGGAACAGACATCGAGATGGTGACATCCTACAAGTACCTGGGTATTCATCTGAACAATAAACTAGACTGGTCACACAATACTGACGCACTCTACAAGAAGGGACAGCGCAGGCTGTTCCTGCTGAGGAGACTCAGGTCTTTTGGTGTACAAGGGGCGCTGCTGAAGACATTCTATGACACGGTGGTGGCTTCAGCCATCACTTTTGGAGTGGTCTGCTGGGGCAGTGGCATTACAGCAGCCGATAGGAAGAGACTGAACAAACTGATCAAGAAAGCTAGCTCTGTCCTGGGGCAACGCCTTGATCCGGTGGAGGAGATAGGAGAGAGAAGGACGGTGGCTAAACTGTCATCTCTGCTGGAGTCCGAGTTCCACCCTATGCAGGACGTACTGAATGCACTGAGGAGCTCATTTAGCAGCAGACTACATCATCCCAGGTGCACAACCGAGAGGTTTCGTAGGTCCTTCCTACCAACGGCTGTCAGACTGTACAACCTAAGCAGGGCTGCTCGCAGAGATAGTAAAAAGACGTAACAAACTAATAGTTTTTTGAATGCAAAAGATGCAATAGACTTACACAATGGTCCCCTCCAGCATACAACTAGGAAAATACCGGTCGCTATGGAGGGTGAGAATATGTATGGGCACATAATCATACCATGTAGGATAACTAAGTAGAGGGTTATGCTGTTTCATCCCATCTAGCAACAATGCTCTGCACTGTGTGTGTTTATATATTTACATATTTTTTCCATCTAGCTACAATGCTCAGCACTGTGTTTTTATATATCTATTTATTTATTCCATCTAGCTACAATGCTCCGCACTGTGTGTGTTTATATATTTACATATTTATTCCATCTAGCTACAATGCTCAGCACTGGGTGTGTTCATATTTATATATCTATATATTTATTCCATCTAGCTACAATGCTCCGCACTGTGTTTTTATATATCTATATATTTATTCCACCTAGCTGCAATGCTCCGTACTGTGGGTGTTTATATATTTACATATTTATTCCATCTAGCTACAATGCTCAGCACTGGGTGTGTTCATATTTATATATCTATATATTTATTCCATCTAGCTACAATGCTCCGCACTGTGTTTTTATATATCTATTTATTTATTCCATCTAGCTACAATGCTCCGCACTGTGTGTGTTTATATATTTACATATTTATTCCATCTAGCTACAATGCTCAGCACTGGGTGTGTTCATATTTATATATCTATATATTTATTCCATCTAGCTACAATGCTCCGCACTGTGTTTTTATATATCTATATATTTATTCCACCTAGCTGCAATGCTCCGTACTGTGGGTGTTTATATTAATATTCTAGCTACAATGCTCTGCACTGTGTGTTTATATTCATATATTTATTCCATCCAGCTACAATGCTCTGCACTGTGTGTCTGTGTGTGTGTATATATATATTTTATAGTAATATGTACATATGTATATTAGCTGCTCTTGCTTGCTTGTTTTTTTTTTTTTCTTGCCTTCTGATTGTTGCTCTGAGTGTTGCTATCCCTGTGCTGTTGCAATCCTGGAATTTCCCTGTTGTGGGAATAATAAAGGCTTATCTTATCTTATTACTAATATTATATTAGAGGATAATAAAAATAACTTAAGAGGAATATGGCAAGTACTCAATGGGATTATTAGTAATCGACCTAAGAATGCTAATTATCCAGAATATTTTATTGAAAATGGCAATTTGATAAATAATATGGAGGATGTGGTCAGTGGTTTCAATAAATTTTTTGTAAATGTTGGTCCTGAATTAGCAAAATCAATAGTGACAACAGAAACAAACAACAGTGGTTCTGTAAATGAAATAGAAGATAGAAATCCAAACACAATCTTTTTGGGTGCAGTTACTGAAAAGGAAATTATCGAGACTGTGAGAAAATTTAAGAACAAAAAATCAACGAACTGGAATGAAATTGACATGACAATAGTGAAAAAAGTAATTGAAGGAATTGTTAAGCCACTCACCCACATCTGTAACCTGTCATTTCAAACTGGTAAATTTCCAGACAAAATGAAAATAGCAAAAGTAATACCTCTATGCAAAACAGGAGACAGTCATTGTTTCCCAAATTACAGGCCAGTCTCTTTACTCTCACAATTCTCCAAAATACTTGAAAAAATTGTCACTAAGAGACTGGATGATTTCATTGAAAAACACAGCCTCCTTACAGATAGCCAGTATGGTTTTAGAGCAGATAAATCTACATCTTTGGCACGGATCTAACTTATAGAAGAAATTACTAGTTGTATAGATAAAAAAAGTTTGCTGTAGGAGTATTTATAGATTTAAAGAAAGTTTTTGACACCATTGACCACAGAATACTACTAAGGAAACTGGAAAGGTATGGGATAAGAGGGGTCGGACTGAGTTGGGTGGAAAGTTATTTAAGTAACAGACAACAATTTGTACAAATTGGTGAGCACAAATCACCCTTCATGGACATCACTTGTGGTGTGCCCCAGGGGTCAGTTTTGGGACCCAAACTCTTTATTTTATATATAAATTACATTTTTTTTAGATTTAGATTTAGTATACTTTATTCAGAATCAGAATCAGAATCAGGTTTATTGCCATTGTTCATGTAGTACACAAACTAGGAATTTGTCTCGGTGCAATGCTGCAACATTAAACATGATAAGATAAGAGAAATAAACTATACATGTAATAAAGTGTAGGATAAGATTAAGTGATACTGGTCAACAGTTAAAATATATATTAGCCAGCAGCAGATACTGTGGAGAACTATATAGTGCAGTCGGTAATGCAGGAAGAAAACAGTTATTGATCCCCAGAGGGGAAATTGAGGGTCATCCTCATATGCCAAGTATCAAAAATTCTGAAATTTATTTTGTTTGCGGATGACACAAATATCCTTTGCACTGGTGAGAATTTGCAGCAGGTTTTAGAGGTGGTCACAACTGAAATGAAAAAGTTAATGCAGTGGTTCAACAAAAATAAATTATCTCTAAATCTAAAAAACAAAAAACAAAAAACAAAGATTATGTTGTTTGGAAATTATAAAATAAATCATGAAATAATGGTAAAGATAGATGATACCAGAATAGAAACAGTACAGGAAAATAAGTTTCTGGAGGTGACGCTAGACAATAAAAGCTGCTGGAAACCTCACATCAGTCACATCCGGGCCAAGTTGGCAAAATGTATAGGCATACTGGGGAAGACAAGACACATCTTGAACTATAAATCATTTGTCTTACTGTACAGGGCAATTAATAATCAACTCCCAACTAATATACAAAAAATATTTAAAAAAGAGACAATGATCATAATTTGAGAGGAGACTTAAACTTTACAAAACCCAAGATACGAACAACCAAGAAAAGTCTGTGCATATCTGTCTGTGGGGAGGATTTGTGGAACAGTCTGGAGCCGGAACTGAAACTATGTACAAACAGAATTCAATTCAAAAAGAGGTATAAACATTATTTGCTGAAAGGATATATGTTAGAAGGGTAGTATTTATATGTACGATTCACTATGCTCACTCTGGGACACTATGGAATGGTGGGTGGGACAGCACTGTGTATATCTGTGTTGTTTGAGGCTGGTTTTGATGTATGGACATCAATGTATGTTAGGATGGATGGGTGTTAATGTTGATATGTACAAAATACAGTTAATTGTTTACTTGGAGTCTTAAATGTGGTAATTTGTATATAATTCACATGGGTGTATTTATGGAAAAGAGGAGATGGAATTAATAAGTGTTCACTTCTTCCTTCTCCCTTTCGAGCACTGTATACTGTTACTTTATTGCATTTGTCATTTGTCATTTGTTTTGTTTTTGTTATACTTTTTTGTTCGAAATAAAGTATCTATCTATCTATCTATCTATCTATTTACCCTGTGCATTGATGTGTATTGTTAAGGAACCTTGTGGCATAACGGTTGCAGACCTAACGGTCAGCCATTTATTGCTGTGTCCTACCTACTCAGATCGGTGCGCATAATTTGAGTTTGTGAGAGAGATGCTTGAGATGTTTTACTCACTGTTTTATGGGTTTCTTAATCTATTTTGTACTTAATTTGGTTTTATATTGCACTGCTCTGATTTATTTTGTGTATAACTATGTATAACGGTTATTTACAGGGTTTGTACAGTTGAATTCAATGTTTTTAAACTTGTGAAGAGTAAAAATTGTGCATCAAAATGCATTGTTAAAGGAGCATATATGTACAAAAATGTGTTAAAACATAATAGCATTTCATTTAAATGGTTGATGTTAAAAAGCACCATGAATAACACATTTCATGATATTTACATGTAAACAGATTGATATTTGATAACCTTACCGGATAATTGATGAGATTTCTCTGACACTGTCTATTGACAGGTCAGGTTTTTTATGGTTCATTTCATCATAAGGATTCATTCAGTGACGTAGACGGCGAGTCACCCCACCAGGATCTAGAGAGAAGGAAGTACCGACACTCCCTGTGGACACTGGACAAGTCTGCTACACTCGGCAGTGTGGTAGGCCCAGTATCAGCAAACACCCTCACACTCAGTCCCAATACACCCCCACCCCCCTCCACTCCAGAACTTGACACTCCCCTGACTTTTTCTTCTTCATATATCCCGGGAACTGTGGACTAATGCATACTTTTTGACTTTTTCTTGCGCTTTGGACCTATTTTGACATACCTACCTCGTGTTCTCTAATTGAGTATTGATGGCTAATGTGTAGGAACTATTCCTGTTGTGGGAAGTGTTTTGTAAAACAAATCTGGTATGTTCTTTGTGGTGAACTGTGAATAAGGTAATTTGAACTGGGGTTGAAATACACAAATTCAGGTACAAGGGTGAACCCAATTAGAAACATACTGACCCAATTTAAAACAATACTTACCTGAATTAGAAAAGTATTCACTTTAGGTAAAACCATTATTGGCCAGTAAGAGAACAGCTAATTGCAATTGTTGAGTATTGTGATACCTACTGTTGTTTTATTTGTTTGTTTTGTTTTATATTTTTTTCTTCTTTTAAAACTAAAGCCAGCATTATTTTTACAATCATATCCTGTCTCTGTCTTTTATTTGGACATTCCACTGGGCTCTGGTAGTTGAACCTACTGGTCCATTTTTACCACTAAATTATAATTGGTACAATGAAGCTTTCCCAATTCGGTGTGCTCGGCTAGTGGAAAATACAAGGGAGGAACTTGTTACACTTGCTCTTTATTAGTTTCCTATTTTAATTGTCTTAATTTCTGATTTTAAATCTGTTTTTTGTCACAATCACTTATCTTACTGAGAATTATTAATATTTATGAATATTTCCTCTAGGTGGCGCGTGAACAGGCAGCGGCCTCTCTTCTTTCTTTGTTTTTTTTTTCTCTATTCTTTGTGTTTTTGTGCCACTTAGACTTGTTAAATTGTTTAATGAACATATATGATGCTGCACGCAAGCTACAGTTGCCACAGCCTTCTGGAGATAAGGAATATGACCAAAGATTACGTCTTGGATCAGAGCATTAGAGAGGTCCTCCGCGGCCCGGCTATTTTCCACCAATCCTCCACATCCTCGGACTCGACTGTTCCATCCCAGATGGAGACACTGTAGACAGTGTGAGGGGAGACAAAAGAGAGGTAAACGTGGAGATATCTGAATGAAGCTAACTGCTAGCCCTCACAGATTCCCAATTTCTTCTCTCCTCCTGGCCAATGCACGCTCACTAGACAACAAAATAGACCACATACAGCTCCTGAGATCTACACAACACGATGCGCAGGACTGCTGTATTTTTATCTTTACGGAACAAAAGTTTAAAATCTTTATCATCAACAAAAGTACCTAACCAACAGCGATCGGCGCTCGTGACGGACACCCACGGGCTGAATTCTCACCTCCGTCAGAATATCGTTGGAATACCCCTTTAATCGGGTGGAATTGTGGTGCTCTACCCCGAAGCAATTGCTAAGCTAACGCTAGTTAGCTTAACGCCAGCCCCAGTGCGCCACCTAACTCCGGCACGAAGCGACTCAGTCCCCGGTGAGGGCTTACCGGAGGAACTTACCGAGGCGGCAGCTGGACGCGAGCCGGATCGGAGCTCGGGCGCGGCGTTGGTGAGAGACAGGGCCAGCTGAGAATCTACCAGACTGACGGCGGTTGGTGACGGGGCCTAGCGGAGGTGCCACCCAGGCAGACGGCGGCAGGCGACGGTGATCAGCGGAGCATCCACCGTGACCCCAGCGGAGCTAGGCTGCACCGGCGGTGTGCGGCGTGACCCGGTGGAGGAACTGTACAGGAGCTCGGTTGCGACAGCGGTGAGCCGGATCGGAGCTCGGGCGCGGCGTTGGTGAGAGACGGGGCCAGCCGAGGAACTACCAGAACTACCAGACTGACGGCGGTTGGTGACGGGGCCTAGCGGAGGTGCCACCCAGGCAGATGGCGGCAGGTGACGGTGATCAGCGGAGCATCCACCGTGACCCCAGCGGAGCTCGGCTGCACCGGCGGTGTGCGGTGTGACCCTGTGGAGGAGCTGTACAGGAGCTCAGTTGCGACAGCGGTGAGCAGAGGGACCAGCAGCGGAGCTGAGGCCCAGCTGGAATCATTGTTTTTTTTACTATCCACAGGACAGTAAAATGCCACCAAAGAAGGAGGAAATGGAAGATATAAAAAAAACTCTGAACTTTGTGACAGAAGAATTGGCCAAATTGGCTAGTCAGCAGGCCAAAATAATAGGCCTAATGGAAGATGTACGAGCCCTACATTTAACAATTCAAGAAAAAGACAAAAAAATTAAGGGCTTGGAGCAACGCGTCGAGGATCTTGAACAAGGTTCTCGTATGGATGACCTAGTCATAAGCGGACTAGACATCAAATATCAGTCATACGCCCACGCCACAATAGGACTGAGAGGTGAGGATGCTCCCATGAGTGAATCAGTCTCACTAGAAAACCAGGTGCTTCAGTTCCTTGATAGCAGAAATATCAAGGTCAAAGCTAATGCAATTTCAGCCTGTTATGCTTTACCGAAGAAAGATAACCAAACAAAGAAATCAATTGTGATGCGCTTTGTGAACAGAAGGGTAAAGAATGACATACTGAGGCAGGCCAGAAAGCTACGGGGAACACAAGTTTACCTAAATGAACACCTGACAAAAACTAATGCTGAAATAGCACGGCAAGCACGGATGCTGAAAAGGCAAAATAAGATACAGGCAACCTGGATAAGAAATTGTAGAATTTGGATTAAACTAAATGGAACACCTGAGCAAGCAAAGAGTATAATGATCAGAGATGCTATTGACTTAGATAAATACAGATGAACACTGATTAAGAATATCATGAGTCAATGATAATCCATATTCACACACACGGTAAGAATAGTTCTTTTGATACACCATGCCAAAGTACTTTAAAAAATAAGCAACCTAACAAAAACTTATGACTGACTTGAGTAGACATCAATTATCCCCAGTCGGAGGAAGTCATTTGACACAGAGTGAGGAAACCCAAACTCTGAAAATATGCCATTATGCTGAACACAAACCACAAGAGATGGAGAATGATATTGATCCTGATAACCACTTTTTCAATAATATTCATAACCACTGTGAATATTACACTGAAAAGCAATTTAAAAGTCAAGTGCAACTAGATGGTAAATTATCAATAATACACTTCAACAGCAGAAGTCTTAACAAAAACTTCCCACAGATTCAGGACTATTTAAAACAGCTAGACAGAAAATTTACAGCCATTGCAATTTCTGAAACCTGGCTTACTGAAGAACAGGCTCCCCTGATGGCAATAGAGGGATATCAGATGTTTCATATTAACAGATCTCAAAAAAAGGGTGGTGGTGTTGCACTGTATATTGATGACCAATATCGGTGTAAGCTTGTAAATGGAATGTCCTTTGCTCTACCAGGGATCTTGGAATGTGTTACTGTTGAGATTGACCAAGATAAAACAAAAAATCTAATTATAAGTTGTATATATAGAACGCCGGGAACTTGCATTGAGACATTCAGAGATAAATTAGTCGAGCTGTACAATAATATTACTAGTAAGAAAATGGTAGCAATTTGTGGAGATTTCAATATTGACCTACTGAATCCACATCAACAAAATGTAATTACAGAGTTCATGAACTCTATGTACAGCATGAGTCTATATCCCACAATAACACATCCCAGTAGAATCACAGTTCACACTGCTACACTTATTGACAACCTGTTTGTCAATGTTATTGATAAGAAAGTAGAAAGTGGATTATTGATAAATGATATAAGTGACCACTTGCCAACCTTTGCACTTATCCATGGCCAAACGGGGGCCAATACAGAAAAAAAATTTCAAAATCGTTCAGATACAAATCACCAAATGCAATCAGTTCTTTTAAAGAGGACTTGCTGAAGCAAGACTGGACAGAAGTCTATGTATCAGATGTAAATGAAGCCTATGACACATTTATAAACATTGTAACCACTCTTTATGAAAAAAACTGTCCACTAGTAAAAAAAAAAGCTTAAACAGAAATTTGCCGATAAGCCATGGTTAACCAAAGGACTACAAAAGGCGTGTAAAAAGAAAAATTTACTATATAAAGCTTTCCTAAAGAAAAGGACAAAAGAAGCAGAGCAGTGGTATAAAACATACAAAAATAAGTTAACATATATAATAAGATGTAGTAAAAGAGACTATTACAGTAAAGAACTGGAGAAAAACAAAGACAATATTAAAAATACATGGACAATACTTAACAGTATCCTTGGAAATAAAAGCAGAAATACAAGCAACCCAACCTATATCCCAAAAAATAATAAAATGACCCAGAGTGTGAATGTAGCTTCACCTGCAGATGAATTTAATAACTTCTTTGTTAACATTGGTCCTAATTTGGCTCGAGAAATACCCGTTACGGAGCCTACAGATGATACGATAAGCTAAAACACTGCTATAAAAGACTATTTTCATAAAGAACACAGACGAGAGAGAGGTCATTGAAATTGTTAAATCGTTTAAAAGTAAAACATCTACAGACTGTGATGGTATTGACATGCTCTTAGTCAAAACTGTTATTGAATGCTTAGTGAAACCACTGACATATATCTGTAACCTGTCTCTCCAAACAGGTATATTTCCCAATGCAATGAAAATAGCTAAAGTAATTCCAATATACAAGACGGGTGACAGAGGGGAATTCTCAAACTATAGACCAATTTCACTATTGCCGCAATTCTCTAAGATACTTGAAAAAAATATTCTATGAGAGAACTGACAACTTCATACTGAAGAATAATTTATTGTGTGAGCAGCAATATGGTTTCAGACACAAGAGGACAACTGCATTTGCTCTAATGGAATTTATAGAAAAATTATCAACTGCCATTGAAAATAAAGAGTATTCAGTTGGGGTATTCCTGGATCTTAAAAAAGCATTTGATACAGTGGACCATAATTTATTATTAAAGAAACTACAAAATTGTGGTATTAGAGGAGTAGCACTGTCCTGGTTAAGTAGTTACTTAAAGAAGAGATATCAGTATGTATGTGTTGGTAACGAAAACTCACAGTTACTGAAGGTCACTTGTGGAGTCCCACAGGGTTCATTCTTGGGGCCATTATTATTCAATATGTATATAAATGATATATGTAAAGTTTCAGAAAAATGGACTTAATATTGTTTGCTGATGACACTAATATATTATGCAGTGGAAACAATCTGGAACAACTTCTGGATACACTCGGAAAGGAATAAGGAAAGCTTAAACTGTGGTTTGATTCAAACAAATTAACGCTCAATTTAAGTAAGACAAAATTTATAGTCTTTAACAACCATCACAACAACTCAGTATCTAAACTCAGTGTAAATGGTGCTGAGATTGAAAGGGTGTCCGAAACTAAATTTCTTGGAGTAATAATTGATAATAAACTGTGTTGGAAGCCACACATTAGTTATATTAAAGGTAAAATATCCAAATCAATTGCAATATTACACAGAGTGAAATATTTGCTGAATCAACCCACACTATATACCTTGTATCATTCATTAATACTCCCATACATGACATATTGTAATGAAGTATGGGGAAATACATATAAAACAAACATATATCCAGTCTTTATGCTTCAGAAGAGAGCTATTAGAATAATAAACAAAGCTGCTTACAGGGAACCAACAAACCCACTTTTTCTTAAACTAAAAGCTCTCAAGTTGAAATATCTGGTTGACTTTAAAACTGCAATAATAATGTCTAAAGTGAAGAATCTATCACTGCCCGCAAATATCCAAAAGTTGTTCCAAATAAGGGAGAAACGATATCACTTCAGAGGAACATGTATATTTCAAAAACCTTCAGTGAGAACTACCACCAAGCAACACTGTATTTCAGTGCAAGGTGTCAGATTATGGAACGATTTTGGACCTGAATTAAAATCATGTACAACGCTTGGACAATTTAAACAAAAACTAAAGGAAGAAATACTCCAAACATATTTACAAGATGACATGTAAAATCACATAAGGATTGACATTTCCAGCCTGTGTTGTGTTGTAGCTTAGTTTTTTTTTTCTTTTCTGTCACATTTTGTCTTAGCTTTGTTATTGAATTGTAATCGCTCTTGTCTTGTTTTTTTTTTCTTCTCCTTTTTCTCATTTGAATTCTTGGATGGAACATGGGTGGGCAATATAAGCTGCGGCTTCAGCCATCACCCATTTCGGATAACTTATGTTGAACTGTATAATCAGAGGAGTTATTGTCTAATTTGACCTTGTTGGATTTTCTTTCCCCCTTTGTTATATTATTCAGTTTCTTTTAACCTGTACTATTCGAAATAAAGATTCATTCATTCATTAAATGACAATATACCGAACTCTGCCATTCAGCTAGCTGGGCTAACATGCTATTGTAGTGACAGAGTACTAACGGTAAGAGGGAAAACCCAGGGTGGAGGCATGTGTGTGTACATCAGTGATGCCTGCTGCCGTGATTCTGTTGTTCACAGACATTGTTCTCCTTTAGTGGAGTTTATGAATATCAAGTGCAGACCCTTTTACACACCTAGAGAAATTTCATCTGTTCTACTTGCCTCCGTGTATGCCCCGCCAACCGGCATTGGTGAGAGGAGGGAAGCACTGAAAGAACTTTATCAGGCTATAAGTGAGACACAAACAGCGCATCCAGATGGATTTCTCATCACAGCGGGAGACTTCAACCACGCAGATTTAAAGGCCCTCCTACTAAACCTATATCAACATGTAAACTTTGCAACAAGAGGAGACAGTCTGCTGGATCTGGTGTACACAAATCATAAGAATGCACACAGCCCCCCCACCCCCACCCGAGTCTCTGTGATCACATCACCATCCTATTAAGGCCGGCATACAAACCCAGAGTGACAGCCATCAGACCAACAAAACTAAACTAGAAAGCAGGTTCCTGTGTGGCCAGAGGGGGCCTCTGATGCTCTGAAACACTGCTTCAGCACCACAGACTGGGACACTTTCAAGCATGCAGCCACTCACAATAGACAGTATGATACAATGATTTTATTGAATGAAATGGATTTTTATTTATTACCTCCGCCAGGCCGAAGTCCAGGAGGAGGTTATGTTTTTGCCAGCGTTTGTCTGTCTGTTTGTCTGTTGGTTAGCAAGATAACTCAAAAAGTTTTGGACGGATTTCCATGAAACTTTCAGGCCTTGTTGGAAATGGTACAAGGAAGAACTGATTAAATTTTGGGGATGATCTGGATCACCGTCTGGATACAGGAATTTTTTAAATGATTCTTTGACATTGGGAGATACGGCCATTTTCAACATGTGTGCAGGGGCAATAGAGGGCGCTGGTCGTCGTGTCTGATGAACACAAACTCCGCCTTCTTCAAAGTTTTAGGCACAAAAGCACGCGGAAAACAGTGGTGGGAAGGGCCTGCCAGAGTGCCTGTGTTTGCGCTACGCTGCAAAAGCTGAGGCGGCCAGCTGTCTGGCGCCGGATTATTTGGCAGAAATTCCCCGGCCAGCCATAGGGGCTGCGCAAAAACCAGCTCTCTGCCGGGGGACGCTTCCAAATCCTCTTTTTTCCGCGGAGCGCAAACCCAATAAAACCCACGGCAACCATTATCACACCTTCTTTTGTCCTGTGCCTCCGGAACAGAGAGGAATCCTGGCGCCAGTAATGCTGCGCCTGATATGTGTGACTCTAATGCTAAAAGTGACTGCATCAGGGATTTTCCACCTGAAGTCGCACTTTGCTACACAGGGCCACAAAAACTGTGTAGCCAAATTCCATCGATGGATGAACATTTTCAGCCAGTGAGAGAACCGACGCCTTCCAAATCCAATGCATCACTAGCAGAAGTGATGTTTGGTCATTTTGTGGCAGAGCACAATCTACCCCCATTGGTGGCAGATCACTTCAGTGATTTGGTGCCAACATTGTTTCCTGACAGCAACAGCACTCAATTTTTTTGTGCTACTTGGCTTATTATTTTCACATTACCAAAAAGTTATGGCTCAACATTGTGTCCATATAAGTGTACATTTGAATAAATATGTTGGAAATAGTTCATGTTGCAGTTGATGTTTGCTTAGTTTTTGTTTATTTGTTTGTTTTTGCTTCAGTTTTCTTTCATCTGCCGATAAATACAGTTTTTAAGTACTCAGTACAGGTGTGAAAGCCCCCCCAATAAGGCAGGCATGAGGTATGCCTTGACAGGTCGCAGCCTGGCACTTTGCAGATGGAGGAGATGGACACAACAGCAACGCTTCAGTTTATTACGTCCGCCAAGGAGGTAATGCTTTTACTACTGAACCACCTATCCTATCATTGTGAATCAAATTGCTAGTCATATGTTTTCATGGTCAAGGAATCTGAAAACCTACACACAAACACTGTATGGGGGGGAACTGTGGCGCTTGGCGGAGGTCTGCGCTCTCCGAGTGCTTTTCTAGTTTTACTTTTTATTTTATTTATGAATTTATTATTTTCTTTTACTGTGGTTTTGTGTTAGTGCCCTGCTTTTATGTTCTCTTGCTGTACAGCACTTTGTGTAGCGAGTGTTGCTTTTAAAGTGCTTTATAAATAAAGTTGAAAGTTGAAAAGACACACAAACCTAGAGGAGTACACTGAGGTTGTTGTAGATAGATAGATAGATTAGTTTATTTGACAGGGACAGTGCAATAAACATAGACAATTAATCAATGACAATCAATCTGATGTGTTGCACATAGAGTGTATAGCTATTAGCTAATTTGCAACTCTTGTCCCTGGATGGGCTTTAGAAAAGAGAATCAAGTAAAAAAAGAAGAAGAAAATACACAATAACCACATACATCAATGCAAAAAGATTATAAACACACAATTATAAATATTATATATATTATAAATATTATAAATACACAAATATAACAACCTGACTCACATTTGCCTATTTCAGGCCTCCCTCCCTTCGTCACTCATTATAAACAAACACATTCATTCCTTTCCTTCATTCACTCTCACTTTGCAGACAGTCAATTCATACATGAGTACATTCTTGTTTATTTTTCAGCCAGTTTTTAACCTTTTTAGTGAATGTTTTAAAGTCCGTTATTATTTTAATTTCATTTGGCATTGTGTTCCAGATGTGACTGCCCTTTATAGAGAAAGCTGTTTGTCCAAATGTGGTTCTGCGGTGGAATATTTTACAGTTATTGTTAACAGAACTCCTGGTGGCTCTGCTGCTGTCCTGTCTTTGGACGAAACCAGCAAGTGGCTCAGGTGCTGATTTATGGAAACATTTGAACGTTAATTTCAGAAAACAGAGGTCAATGAAACTCTCAAAACTCAATAGGTTGTATTTTTTTAAAACATTACAGTGATGCCACCTAATGGGCTTTTGGTCCAAGATTTTTAGAGTTTGATTATATAATGAACCTATATGTCTTATTGTGGAAGGGGCTGCTTGAGCCCAGACTCTCAAACAGTATGATATATGAGAAAAAACCATAGAATGCATATACAGTACAGCTGCTTCGTAAGGTATGTAATATCTAATTAATTTAAAGCAGTTCAGATTTTTTTTTACTGTTTTTGAAATTTTCTTTATATGAAGATTAAATTTGAGTTGAGGATCTAGTACAATGCCAAGGTATTTGAATTCTGTAGCTAAACTGATGTCATGATCATGTATATTAACTTTAAAACGTTGCAGGTTACATTTTTTGATTGGAAAGCACATTGAGACTGTTTTCTGAAGGTTCAGCAATAGATGGTTCTGGAGGAGCCACTCTTGGACATCAACCATACTTGTAGACAGTACATCTGCAGCCTGTGCTGGAGTCTTGGCAGCTGTGTAAATAACTGCATCATCTGCATAAAGTTGGCATGTTGCAGCTGAGCAGTGTAATGGCAAGTCATTAATAAAAATGCTGAAAAGTAAAGGACCAAGAATGGACCCTTGTGGGATACCCATGCGGTTGTTTAAAAATGAGGATTTATCCTGGTGAACTTTTACACACTGTTCTCTATTCTGGAGATAAGATGCAAACCATTCTAGTGTATTTGGGGAGAAGTTAAAAGATACCATTTTGGATAAAAGCAAACTGTGGTTTACAGTATCGAAAGCCTTTTTGAGATCTAAAAAAACAGCTCCTACCACATTACCCCTGTCCAAGGACTGTTTGACGTTTTCAATAAGGCAACAATTTGCTGTTTCTGTTGAGTATCCTGGTCTAAAACCAAATTGATGTGGATGAAGAAGTTGACTGTCTTGTAAGTAGTCTATCAGCTGTGTAGCTACAACTTTTTCAAGAACCTTAGACAGGACTGGTAAAATAGAGATTGGGCGGTAATTGCATATATCGTCTTTACTGCCTGATTTATGAACTGGTATGACGACAGCTTTTTTCCAGCCAGATGGAAATGTACTAGACCTAATGGAGAGATTAATGAGATGAGTCAGTGGTTTGATTAATATTTTGCTGTGCGTTTTGAGAAAGGAGGTGCTCATGTTGTAGATATCATTAGTTTTTGAGTTTGACAGTGTTTTAACAATACCAGCAATTAACTCCTCATTTACCTCATCAATGTGAAAAGAATCTGTTGGAAGTATGGAATTTGTGTTGTTGAGCACATTTGGCAGCACAAAACTTTTTGTTAAGTCTTCCACAGAGCCCACAAAGTATGAATTAAATTCATTTGCCAAAGTAGCCTTGTCACTGACGGTCTTGCCATTGATTCTAAGTTCCTTTACCCCCTTCTGATCGTTTTTTTTATTAGTTAAGTTATTTAAATGCCTCCATAGGGAACTGTTGTTACCCTTTGCATGATCTATCAGTTTATTGTAATAAGATACTTTTGATTTTCGCAGCTCATGTACCACTTTATTTCTTAAACTTTTGTACACAAGGTGATCATTTTGTAGTTTAGAGGTTAATGATGTTTTCAATGCATAGTCTCGCCTCTTCATAAGTTTTCTTATTTCATTATTTAACTATGGTAGGCTAATCTTCTGTTGTCTACTTTTAATTTGCTTTGAAAATTTTTCTATAGACTTTGTGATTGTTGCAGTTATAAAATTACAACAATCATCTACTTCATATATTGACATGAGCTGCTCCCAATTTTGATTCTCTAAGTAATGTTCAAACTCCTCATTTTTTGATTTGGGAATAATAAAATTTGATTTGTCAATATCGACTCCCCCAAAATACTGTAGTCGCTTTTTAGTAAGTTTCCTGACAGTAAGAACCATGTTATGATCTGAGAGACCAGTTACAAGATTATAGGTTCTGGTTATTCGTTCTGGTTTATTAGTAAATACCATGTCAATAAGTGTTCTGGATTGTTTGGTTATCCTGGTGGGTCCTTTGATCATTTGTTGATAGTTAAATTTAGTCATGAGGCTTTTCAGTTCAGTTCCTTTTTATCAGACCAGTTAATATTAAAGTCACCATGAATTATTGTTTCTCTGTTCTTCTCAAGTTGTTTAACCAGATCACTTAATTCATTATAAAAGGAAGAATTGTGTGACGGTGGGTTGTACACTACTGCAATGTTGAAATTCATTACCGGAGAGAGACATACATTAACAGCTAAACATTCGAGTGAAGTATTCAAATTAACCAGTTGACATTTATATTTCTCTTTGATGTAAATTAAAACACCTCCTCCCCTCCCTACCTGCCTGTCTTTTCTAAAACACTGATAGCCCACAATATCGATCATATTAGTGTCTATGTTCCTGTGTAGCCAGCTTTCTGAGAGACAAAGGTAGTCCAGATTTGAGTCCAACAGCAACACCAAAATCTCATCTCTTTTGGGGATTATGCTCCGTATGTTTAAATGTCAGCCGAGGATCCCCTTTGGTTTAGCCTTGGTGTCCCAAAGAACTTGTGCATGATTAACAGTTTGGAAAAATAAATGTTGTTTTTGCTTTTGTACAGCTCGGTTTTGTGCTAACCCAGTGGTCTGCTGTTTAATAGTGGCAGGTCCAGGGTTAAGGTGAATATCTCCTGCCAGAAGTAGCAGAAATAACAGTACTTTAACTGCATACCCTCTGCCATATTGTGATTTTTGCTTAACAGCCATGTTTGCCTTATTTTGAAAGCTTTTTCTCAGGGCTTTTAAAGACCACATAGAGTACAGGGTGAGATGTCCGTGTCCAAATCCATATAAATAAAACTTTTTAACTTCACCTTTAGTTGAGTTTGCCGGAAAATCCTTCTTGTTGCAAGTCCAGACACACAAAGACAAAACGAAGAGGAAGTAGATAAGTAGAGAAGGCTTAGAAGTGATGCCCATCAGCCCACTTTTTAATCCGGTGGCAGCCATCTTCAGTCTTTCTTGGAAAGAAAAGGAAAAAGAAAAATCTGTGGATAGTAAAATAAATTCTGCTTATGTCGCCAGTATCCGATCCGATCGTCCTCGAATCCAGCTGGGCCTCAGCTAGCCAACTAGCCCCTTCCGCTGCTGGTCCTGTTGCTCATGGCTGCTGAAACCGAGCTCCTGTCCCGCTTCTCCAACCGAGTCTCATCGCACACCGCCGCTGCCACCGAGCTCCGCTGGGGTCACGGTAAGTCCTCCGCTGGGCACCGCTGCCTACCGCCGTCTGCCTGGGTGAAATCTCTGCTGAGCCCCGTCAACAGATAGCCGCCTGCCTGGTAGTATCTCCGCTGGGCCTCGCAACTGGGCTCCGATTCAGGCTGGTGTTAGGTAGAATGACTGGCGCCAGCGCTGGAAACACTGGTCAGTTTACTCACAGTGGCCGGAGAAAGGCGATCAAAGAGGTAATCCAACGGAGGTAGAAATTCAGCCCGTGCGTGTCCGTCACGAGCGCCGATCGCTGTAGGTTAGTTATTTAGAGACTGGCACCAGCATTAAGCTAACTAGCATTAGCTTAGCAATCGCTTCAGGTAGCATTAAGCTAACTAGCGTTAGCTTAGCAATCGCTTCAGGTAAGGCGCATCAGTGAACCACAAAGAAACGCTGGTCGCCGGAGAAAGGCGATTAAAGGGGCAATCCAGCGGAGGTGGTAATTCAACCCGTGCGTGTCCGTCACGAGCGCCGATCGCTGTAGGTTAGTTATTTTTAATGGCAAAATCAGTGACTTTGTCTCAGCACTGAAAAAGTGTGACCATCCCGGTCGCCATCTTGGATCCAGTTGTTGTGGCATACATAGACAAATGCATTGATGATGTCACTCATCGCAAGACCATTACTGTTCACGATAACCAGAAGCCATGGATGACAGCAGAGGTTTACAGACTCCTGAGGGCTTGGGATGCAGCCTTCAGGGCTGGTGACACTGCAGGACTAACAACAGCTAGGGCCACCTTGTCCCGTGGTATCAAGAAGGCAAAACGTCAGTACAGCAAGAAAATATCCGGCCACTTCAGCAACACCAGAGATGCACGTTCTCTCTGGCATGGCATACAGACCCTCAACAACTATAAACCTCCACCTCAGACCTGGGCAAGTGACATCACATTGCTGAACAATCTAAACAACTTCTTCAGCCGATTTGAAGCACAAAACAGCACATCAGCACATAAGACCACTCCTCCTCCGGACGAGCAGGCCATGAGTCTGGATCCAGCTAGTGTGAAGACGATCCTCTGTAGGATCAACCCATGCAAGGCAGCTGGACCAGACAACATACCGGGTTGCGTCCTGAAGGACTGTGCAGAGAAGCTCAAGAATGTCCTGGCCGATATTGCTGTCTCAAGCTGTTATCCCCACATGTTTCAAAACTGCCATCATAATACCACTCCCGAAGAAGCCCGTCCCATCCAGCTACAATGATTATCGGCCCGTAGCAATGACCCCCATTATAAAGAAGTGCTTCGAGCGGCTTGTCATGCAGAACATCAAGTCCACCCTCCCTCCCTCCCACGACCCATCCCAGTTTGCATACAGGTCGAACAGATCCACAGAAGATGCCATCGCTGTTGCTCCAGCCCTCACCCACCTGAATGCCTACGCGCGAATGCTGTTCTTGGACTTCAGTTCAGCATTCAACACAATCATCCCCCAGCACCTATAACAAAAACTCAGACACTTAGGACTCAAAACCTCTCTCTTTAACTAGGTGCTGGACTTTCTCACAGGGAGACCACAGAACGTGCGGGTTGGAAGCAACACCTCCCAGACCATCACACTGAGCATGGGGCCCCACAAGGGTGAGCGCTCAGCCTGCTGCTCTTCACCCTGCTGACCCATGACTGTGTACCAGCCTACAACACCAACCACATCATCAAGTTTGCGGACAACATGACGGTGGTGGGCCTCATCACCAACAATGAGGAGGCCAACTACAGAAATGAGGTGAGTCAACTGGTCCAGTGGTGTAAAAACAATAACCTCAAAGTCAAAGTGCCTTTATTGTTATTCCATTGCTAATAAACAATGCAACGAAACTGAGACACTGCTCCCTAAAAACAAACTATCACACTCACAGTTCACTCATGCATTTAACATTCTCATAATTACAACAATAAATAATGCTTAAAACAGTAATACCTAAAAGTTGAATACAATATGTACATAGCAATAATAAAAACGTACTGAGCGATAAATATATAAGACCAGCTTATACACACAAGATTATTGCCACAAAATAACCTAAAATAACATAAAACAATATCAGCAGTCTGTGCGTGTTACATAAATCCGTTCAAAATACGTACTGCTGCTGGGAAAAAACTATGGTTAAACTTGGTAGTCCGGGTTTTATGGGATCTGTACCACTTTCCCGAGGGGAGCAAGTGAAAGAAATCATGGCCTGGATGAGCACAGTCTTAAATGATGGCAGTAGCTCTGTTGACGTACCGAGACCTGGAAATCTCTTCCAGAGAAGGGAGAGAACAGCCAGTGATTTTTTGCGCAGTCTTGATCACTCTCTGGAAGGCTTTGCGGTCTGCGGCTGAACAGCCCTCATACCAAACAATGATGCCATATGACAAAATGCTCTCAATAGCAGAGCGATAAAATAAAACCAGCAACTGTGTGTTCAGGCCATTCCTCTTGAGGAGCCTCAGAAAGTGTAGACATTGTTGAGCCTTTTTTATCGTAGCTATGGTGTTAATTGCCCAGGCAAGGTTGTGAGAAATATGAACACCCAGAAACTTAAAAGCCTCCACCCTCTCCACACGCTCCTTGCCTATATATAGAGGAGGCGGCTCACTGCTATGCTTCCTAAAATCAATAATGAGTTATTTTGTTGTTTTTTGTATTCAATAGCAGATTATTATCTGAACACCATCTCACCAGTTTCTGGACCTCATCTCTGTATGCAGACTCATCTCCTCCTGATTTGAGCCCCATTACTGTTGTGTCATCTACAAACTTCACTATAATGTTTGTGGGATGAGCAGGTATGCAGTCATATGTGTACAATGAATACAAAGTGGGGCTCAACATACAGCCCTGTGGCAAGCCTGTGTTAAGCATGACTGTAGAGGAGGAATGGGGTCCGAGTTTAACAGTCTGTGTTTGATTTGTTAGGAAGTCCTTAATCCAGCTGCAAGTGTGAGTAGGCAGACCAAGCTGAAGCAATTTGGTGATGAGAATATTGGGAATAATTGTACTAAATGCCGAGCTATAGTCCACAAACAACATTCTTACATAGCTCCCCTTGTCTTCTAAATGACTGAATGCCGAGTGGAGAGCTATAGCAATAGCATCTTCAGTGGATCTGCTCCACCTGTAGGCAAACTGGTACCGATCAAAGTCTGGGGGGAGACTAGAAAAAGATGTTTCAATACCATTTTCTCAAAGCACTTCATAATAATGGGTGTTAATGCTACTGGTCGATAGTCATTCAGACTGCTGATAATATGTTTTTTTAGGCACAGGAATAATGACTGCAGATTTTAAACACTGTGAAACAACGGCTGCCTTGAGAGACAAATTAAAAATGTCAGTAAAAACAGAGCATAACTGATCTGCACATGCTCTGAGCACCCTTCCTGGTACTCCATCGGGACCAGTAGCCTTTCTCAGGTGTACTGCTCTCAGTGTCTGTCTCACCTCATGATCCTGCAGGGTAAGCACATCAGAGCTGGCATTCAGTAACGTCAATGGGTCTGGGTGAGGTGTATTTGCCTCAAACCCTGTGAAAAAGCAGTTCAGTTCTTCTGCCAGTGAGGTGCTGGAGGTCACTGGAAATGATGCTGCTGCCCTTATAGTTTGTGATATGGTGAAAGCCTTGCCATACTCGTCTCAAATCATTATCAGAAAAATGGTCCTCAACTTCCCTCTTATAGGCCTGTTGAGCCTCCTTAATGCCTTTCTTTAGATTAGCCCGGGCGGTGCTATACAGGTCTGAATCCCCTGACCTGAAGGCTGTATCACGAGCTCTGAGGAGTGCCTGGACTTCTTTTGTCATCCAAGGCTTCTGGTTAGGAAAAACTCTAATGCGTTTTTCCACAGTCACCTGGTTGATACAGTAGGTGATGTAGCATAATACAGTCTGTGTGTACATTTCCAGATCCTCATTCTTGAATAAATCCCGTAGAGTGTTTGAAAAACAGTCCTGCAGCTGAGAAAGAGCTCCCTCAGGCCATGTTGTGATGGTCTTTATAGTAGGTCTAGCAGTTCTCCTGAGGGGGGTGTATGCTGGGATGAGGAGCAATGATAGATGGTCTGACAGGCCAAGATGTGGACACAGCACAGCTCTGTAGGCATGCTTCACGTTCGAATACACCCGATCAAGACAATTCTTTCCCCTAGTGGCACATTTCACATACTGTGTGAAATTAGGCAGCACAGTTTTCAAGCATGCTTGATTAAAATCACCAGCTATAATGTGAACACCCTCGGGGTAGGCCTGCTGCTGTTTATTTATAACACTGTACAAATGACTAAGGGACGTTTTAGTATTTGCATCAGGAGAACTATAGACCGCTGTAATAATAACCACCGTCAGCTCTCTCGGAAGATAAAAAGGCTGACATAAAACTGACATTGTCTCTAGGTCAGGAGAACAGTAAGTGTTAATAATATGACTGTGATTAGTCCATGAGTTGTGAAGAAAAATAGAGAGACCACCCCCTCTCTGTTTCCTGGATTCCGCTGTTCGGTCCATGCAATGAAGTGTGCGTTCTGGTAGCTGCACTGCATCATCGGTGATCAGCGGGTGGAGCCAGCTTTCCGTTAACAACAGCACACAGCAGTCTCTCACAGTTTTACTAGTTGCCAGCTGTAGCTCTAAATCATCCATCTTGTGGACGATGCTTCTGGTGTTGGAGAGAAAAATGCTGGGTAGCGGAGGTCTATGCGGCTGTCTCTTTAGCCTCGCTAGCAGGCCTGACCGGCATCCCCACTTTTTCTTTCTCTCCCTCCTCGGTCTGCGTCGCTTCCCAGGACCGACAACAATCCATGGTGATCCTGCTGGTCTACAGATAGCCTCCAGTATGTTTTGTGTGTTCTCAAAAACTGCTGTAACAGCAGACTTTTGTTGAAGTCCATATTTATCAGCTCAGTACAACTGTACACAAATCCAGCTTCACACGGTCCAATATCCAAAAACAGCATACATACAAACAAAAATAGGGAGCAAAGAGCCACTGCACAGACGCGCACCGTCGGGAAAAACCAAGGAGATTGTGGTCAACTTCAGGAGGGGTCACACACAGCAACCACCTCTGATTGATGCAGCTGTGGAGAGAGTGAGCAGCACCAAGTTCCTGGGGGTACACATCTCTGAGGATCTCACCTAGACCAACAACACCACATCAGTGACCAGGAATGCCCAAACTCACCTCCATTTCCTCCGCAAACTGAGGATAGCACGAGTCCCATCCCCCATCATGTGTTCTTTCTACCGGGGCACCATTGAGAGCATCCTCACCAGCTGCATCACAGTGTGGTATGGAAGCTGCCCCCCTGCCTGCCGGAAGACACTACAACGCACAGTGAAAGCGGCCAGCAAGATCATCGGTGCCCCTCTGCCCCCCTCTCAGACATCTACCCCATCTGCCTCACCCAGAGAGCCATCAGCATCACAGGTGACACCTCCCACCCCTTACACTCCCTCTTCAGCCCCCTGCCCTCGGGGAAAAGGTACCGAAGTCTTCGAGCCCTCTCCACAAGACTGCTTAACAGCTTCGTTCATCAGGCCATCAGGACCCTGAACTCTATGCACCCCCCCCCCCACCCCCCAGACGGTAACACAATCACCCGCACAATAACTACCTCAGCTGTTGGCACAGTAAGACTGGCACACCAACAGTAATACTGCTGTTTTGTTGTGCTTTTGCTACAGTATGTCTCTGCACATTAACCGCAATCATTAGCACAAATGCCATATCTGCTGTTGTCTGTCACTGCAATACTGATCACGTGCTGTCCTATCTGTTACTATCTGCATCTACACTACCGCATTGAACTGCAACTACGGGTATTCATCTCTAGTTGTCTGTATACAGGATTGCTGGGTTTATCATTGTTAATCGTTTATTTCTATGGCAGTCTGGGTCTTTCTTGTCGCCATTGGCACCATGTATTGCATTGCTGTACATAGACTGCTGTTGTTGTTTTCTTTTTTCAGCCTTATTCCATTTCTTTTTATATTATGCACATCAATGTAGAGAGAGAGAAACACCATTTCATTTCTCCTGTATGTCCTGCACGTATAGTAATATTGACAATAAAATCTTTGAATCTTGAATATGTCTGACTGTATTCAGATACAGACGTAATCTAGCCTTCCTATTGTTCCATATAAACTCCACTAACTTTTTTTTAATTCTTGAGAATAGATCTGAAGGTGGTGGTAAAGGAATGAATTGAAATAAATAAAGTATTTTGGGTAAGATATTACTTTTAAGTATATTAATTCTCCCAATCATCGACATTGGTAGTGACATCCATCTCTGAATTAACTCATTAATGTCTGTCATTAAGGCTTCGTAGTTGGCACTGGCGACTGATTCCAGCTTGGGCACAATTTGAATTCCTAGATATTTAAACTGATTTACAACATTGAATTGATTTACCTCAGAAGCTGGGTGCTTTCTCTGGGACTCATTTAGCATTAATATTGAAGATTTAGTTTTATTTATTTTATATCCTGATATTTCCCCAAAATTCTTTATTAAATTCAACAAGGTCAGAATTGATTTTTTAAGATTCGACATAAACAAAATTATGTCATCGGCATACAGGGAGATTTTATGTTCTGTTGGTCCAACCTTAATTCCATATATTTGAGGATGTAAACGTACTGCTATCGCTAAAGGTTCAATTGCCATAGTAAACAGTAAAGGTGAAAGTGGGCAGCCTTGTCGACATCCTCTATTGATTTTTATTGATTTTGAGATATTGCTGTTTGTTAGGATTTCTGCTGTAGCATTATTATATATTATCTGAACCCATTTTATGAAATTATTTCCAAATCCAAACCTTTGTAAGACTTCAAAAAGAAAGGGCCATTCGACCCTATCAAAGGCCTTTTCGGCATCCAATGATAGGAGAGCTGTATCCGGTGCTTCTTTATTAGAGTAAATAATATTGAATAATCTTCTTACATTATGGAAGCCTTGTCTTCCCTTTATAAAGCCATTCTGATCTCGGTTAATAATATTTGGTAATTTTTCTTGTATTCGTCTGGCTAAAATTTTACAGATTATCTTAAGGTCAGCATTTAATAGGCTTATTGGTCTCATATTTTCACATTTATTAGAGGGTTTACCTGGTTTTGGCAACAGTATAATTAAGGCATTATTCATGTATGATGGTAAATTACTATTTTGAAATGCTTCTAAAACCATTTCCAAAAAAGGTTTTATTAATTTAGTCTTAAATTTTTTATAAAGGTCAACTGGAAGACCATCTGGTCCTGCACTTTTTCCTGATTTCATATTATCAATGGCTAGCCCTACTTCTTCTTGACTAATTTTAGACTCCAGTATCTCCCTGTTTTCATTTGGAATACACGGTATAGATAGTCCGTCCAAAAACCCATTTAGTTTTGTTAAGTCAGTTTCATTTTTTGTATCATATAATTTTTCATAGTAATCTCTAAAGGCTCTATTAATTTCTAAAGGATCTACAACTACCTGTCCGTTACTTATAATACTGGTAATTGGTGTTTTAGTTTCTAATTGTTTAATCTGCCATGCCAATAATTTTCCTGATTTTTCACCTTGTTCATAAAAACATTGCTTCAGTCTTAGAAGACTCGAGGCAGCTCTATTCGCTGATTTTTTGTCATATTCAGCTCTCAGAATTATTAATTCGTTCTCTAACTTTGGGTCACTTCCTGCATACACTTTTTCTTGAAGAATTTTTAATTTGTGTTCCAATTGGACTCTCTCCTCTCGAGTCTTTTTAGATTTTGAACCTGTATAACTAATAATATGTCCCCTAATAAAAGCTTTGAAAGCCTCCCACTTTATACATGCTGATGTTTGTGTAGTATTAATATCGAAGAACTCATCTATCTGTTTTTCTATGTACTTAACAAATTCCTCATCCTGAAGCCATTTATGCTGAAATTGCCACCTACCTGGCTCCTTTGTCAATTTCTTATCTACATATATGAGACAACAGGGTGCATGATCAGAGATCACAATATTATCATAAAAGCAGTTTTGAATCTTGGACCTTAATTCTGTGGAGATCAAAAAATAGTCAATACGTGAGAATGACTTGTAGGTATTAGAATAACAAGAGTAGGCTTTAACTTGTGGTTTCATTTCTCTCCATATATCCAGCAATCTCAATTCTTTCATAGAATGCTTAATGATCATCCTGCATCCATTGTGTGTACAGTCCAGTCCTGTTGATCTGTCTATACCGGGATTCAATGTACAATTAAAATCCCCTGCTATTATATGTTGCCCTGTAAGTGATGATAAGATAAGAAATAAATTAGCAAAGAACTTTTGATCATCTATGTTGGGACCGTATAAGTTCACCAAATTTATGTTTTCAAATAGCAAAGATCCTTGAATAATTAGATATCTTCCAAATTTGTCTCCAATTACATTTTTCACTTGAAATGGGACTGATTTATGTATGAGAGTCATAACTCCCCTGGCTCGGGATGAAAATGATGAGGTGAACACACTTCCTTGCCATCTTCTCCTAATTCTTTTTACATCCTCCTCTATTAGATGGGTTTCTTGTAAAAACACAATTTTTGAACCTATGTCTTTTATTTTATTCATAACTTGTTTAAGTTTTTTTAAAATTTTGTAGACCTCTGCAATTCCATGAAGTTAAATTAAGATTAATGCTTTGGTCTATGATCAATAGGGGGTTTAGGATTACCTCGCAATATAAACATTCAATTCAATTCAATTCAACTTTATTTATATAGCGCCATTTCACAACAACAGTCATCTCATAGCACTATCAACTGAAGGGGGGGACCCCCATAGTTGCAGAAAGACCCCAGCAATCAGGCGATCCCCTGTGAGCAAGCACTTGGCGACGGTAGAGAGGAAAAACTCCCTTTTAACAGGAAGAAACCTCCAGCAGAACCAGGCTCAGGGAGGGGCAGTCATCTGCTGCGACTGGCTGGGGGGTGAGGGGATAGAGAAGAAGAAAAGAACAGACATGTAGAGAGCAAACAGCACGATGGGGACTCAATCTATGGGAGAGAACTAACAAATGTTAATGACCAGCAAAAAAAAAATATTTCATAGAGAGTGAGGAAAGGAGTGAGGCCCAGTGCATTACTGGAGGTCCCCCGGCTGACTAAACCTATTAGCAGCATAACTAAGGGAGGGTTCAGAAACACATGATCCCTCCCTAATTGTAGGCTATATCAAAAAGGTAGGTTTTAGCCCTATTCTTAAAAACAGAGATCGAGTCTGACTCCCGAATCCAGATTGGCAGCTGATTCCACAGGAGAGGAGCTTGATAACTGAAAGCTCTGCCTCCCATTGTACTTTTGGAGATTCTAGGTATTACAAGTAATCCTGCATTTTGGGAGCGTAGTGCTCTGTTAGGATGATACGGTAGTATCAGATCTTTTAAATAAAAAGGAGCCTGATTGTTTAAAGCTTTGTAAGTAAGAAGAAGGATTTTAAACTTAATTCTAAACTCTATGGGAAGCCAATGAAGGGAGGCCAGAACCGGAGAGATATGATCTCTCTTTCTAGTACCTGTTAAAACTCTTGCTGCAGCATTTTGGATCAGCTGAAGACTTTTTAAAGATGTTTTAGGACAGCCTGATAATAAAGAATTACAATAATCTAATCTCGAGCTAACAAAAGCGTGGATCAGCTTCTCAGCATCACTCTGAGACAAGATGCTCCTAATCTTGGCAATATTACGCAAATGATAGAAGGCAGTCTTAGAAACAAATTTAATATGTGAATTGAAGGACAAATCCTGATCAAAAATAACTCCAAGGTTCCTCACAGAGCTATTAAGAGAAAGAGTAACTGCATCCAAACTGAAAGTTTGATTTGGAAAGGTATTTCTAAGGTTTTTTGGACCAACAAGAATGACTTCAGTCTTATCTGAATTTAATAGCAGGAAATTACAAGTCATCCAAGCTTTGATTTCCTTAAGACAGGCTTCTAACTTGGCTAATTGATTAGTATCATCTGGCTTCATTGACAGGTATAATTGTGTGTCATCTGCATAACAATGAAAATGTATACAGTGCTTTCTAATAATGTTGCCTAACGGAAGCATATATAAACTAAAAAGAGTAGGGCCTAGCACAGATCCCTGTGGAACTCCATGACTAAGCTTTGAGCTGAAAGAAAACTCATCATTTACATGAACAAACTGGAACCTATCAGATAAATAAGATCTAAACCACTGCAACGAAGTTCCATTAAGTCCAACATAGTGTTCTAATCTATCAAGTAGAATATTATGATCAATAGTATCAAAAGCTGCACTAAGATCTAAAAGGACAAGTACAGAAACTAGTCCATTATCAGATGCAATGAGGAGGTCGTTAGTGACCTTCGCTAAGGCTGTTTCAGTACTATGATGGATTCTAAACCCAGATTGAAACCCTTCAAGTAAACCATTTCCCTGCAGGTGGTCAAATAATTGCGTAGCAACAACTCTTTCTAAGATTTTTGAAATGAAAGGGAGATTAGAGATTGGTCTATAGTTAGCTAAAGCTCCTGGATCTAGCATTGGCTTTTTGAGTAAGGGTTTAATTACAGCTGTTTTAAAAGCCTGCGGTACATGGCCTAAAGTTAATGAAGAATTGATTATATGAAGAATAAAGCTACCAATAAGTGGGAAGACTTCTTTAAATAACCTGGTAGGAATAGGGTCTAAAAGACAAGTTGAAGGTTTGGATGAGGAAACTATTTTGTCTAACTCACAAAGGTCGATTGGAGTAAACTCATCAAGACAGACATCAATAGAAGGAGTTGTAATAGTTACAGTATTTAAGTTAACTGTGGGAAGAATCTGATTAATTTTATCTCTGATGGATGAAATTTTATTATTGAAAAAGTTCATAAAGTCCTGACTAGTAAGCTCTAAGGGGATGCTAGGATTGACAGAGTCCTGACTCTTTGTCAACCTGGCTACAGTACTGAAAAGAAACCTGGGATTATTCTTGTTCTCTTCTATTAATGCAGAGTAATAACTCGTTCTAGCTTTTCTAAGAGATTTTTTATAAATTAAAAGATGATTTCTCCAAGCTAAATAGATTTCATCTAAATTAGTAGAGCGCCATTTTCTTTCTAATTGACGAGTCTTCTGTTTTAAGCTACGAGTTTCTGTGTTGAACCAAGGAGTTAGAAATCTCTGATTAGACTTTTTCTTTTTTAAGGGGGCCACCAAGTCTAGAGCCTGATGCAGAGAAGCTGAAACACTATCCACCATGTTATCAATTACAGAAGGAGCAAGCTGTCTATAGCTTATTTCCGTTGTGTTGACACATGGCATAGAGGAAACAATCTGCATAAATTTGGAAACAGCATCATCTGAGAGGCATCTACTGTGATAATATTTTTCTTTAGGAGCCAAATAGTCAGAAATAGTAAAATCAAAGGTTAACAGACAATGGTCTGACAGTACAGGGTTATGAGGAGACACTACAAGATTTTCTATTTCTATGCCATATGTCAGAACAAGGTCCAATGTATGGTGGAGGTAATGAGTAGAATTTCCTACTTTCTGAGAAAACCCAATCGAGTCTAATATTGAATTAAAAGCCACATTAAGGCAGTCACTATCTACATCCACATGTATATTAAAGTCCCCTACTATAATTATTCTATCAGATTTCAGCACCAAATCAGCTAAGAAATCAGCAAATTCGGATAAAAATTCTGAATAGGTTGATGGGGGACGATAAACTATGGCAAATAAAATTGGGTTTAACCTGAAATTGCTAAAGTGCCCAATACTGAGGACCAGGCCCTCAAAGGAATTATAACATGTTTTTTGCTTTACATTAACTAGTAATTTGGAATGGTAAATTGTTGCTACTCCTCCTCCATGACCAGAACTTCTGGGATTTTGACAGTTTAAATAACCAGAGGGAGTTGATTCATTTAAACCAACATAATCCTCTTGCCCTAACCAAGTCTCTGTAAGGGAAATTAAATCAATCTGATGATCAATTAACAGATCATGGACTAACAGAGACTTGGGAGTTAGAGACCTAATATTTAATAAACCACATTTAATTTTTAAATTATGAGGAGGAACAGAGGCCAAATCATTCAATTTAGAGGCTTTATGTTTAATTTGAGTTTTACCAATATTTTGCTTTATCACTTTGGGAAACATGCTCATACAGAGAAGCAAAAACATGAGTGGTTGAACATTCATCCTACAAACTACACACAAACAATTTCCCCCTTCCCACCTTCGTGGTAAACCCCCAAAATCAAAAAAAAAATTCCGTCTCCCGCTATAGCCATCGACCGCTCCACACCCACGAGGATCAGCCAAAGCCACTCCTTCTTCATCTTCCCAATCACCCTAACTCTACTGCTTTTAATAACGTAACATTAACTCTCTTCTGTAATTTTCAAATTTAACTCCAAAATTTTATAGCAATTTTGTACATCTTAGTTTTTTTTTTTTAATTTAATATGTAATACAATCTATATTTTGTAATCTTGCTCTATGCTTCAAATCAGTTAAATGCCTATGTAAATGTTTAAATATTCTACCCTATATTCTGTTCATGCTTAGCTCCCACCAGTCTCTTCCTGGATCTTCTTGATGAGCTCCTGCGCCTCCTCAGGGGTCGTGAAGATGTGTGTTCTGCCCTCATATGTGACCAGAAG
Organism: Pholidichthys leucotaenia; assembly: GCA_020510985.1. Taxonomy (NCBI): domain Eukaryota; kingdom Metazoa; phylum Chordata; class Actinopteri; order Cichliformes; family Pholidichthyidae; genus Pholidichthys; species Pholidichthys leucotaenia. The sequence continues at coordinate 329,295,966 of CM035847.1, read as the reverse complement.
TCTTGCAGGGTAAATCACTCCATGACGAATCCCAAGGTTGCGCAGTTCTTTACGGATGGGGTCAAACTGCTTCCTTAATTGTTGGATTCCTGAGGCCAAATCTGGGTAGAACCGCACCTGTTGATCTTGGTATTTAATTTCTCCTTTGGCCCGCACCGCGTTGGAGATCGTCATCCTGTCTCTGTAGCTGAGAAACTTCATAATTAGCGTCCTCGGTACTGCCTTGTTACCTCTCGGTGGGCCAATTCGGTGGGCGCTTTCCAAGACGACTGATGAATTTAGCTCCGCGTTGTTCAGCGCCTCCGGGATCCACCCCTCCAAAAAGGAGCATGAATCACGACCTTCGGCTCCCTCCGGTAGACCCACCAGCCTCAGGTCGTTCCGTCTCGACCGGGACTCCAAGTCCAGGACATTATTTTCCAGACATTTATTTTTTTTTTTCCAAAGTGCGCACCTTTAATTGAAGTCCGCCGATTTCATCCTCCGCACTGGAAACACGAAGCTCCACCTGCGTCACTCGCTCCACGCAGTCACCCAATTCCTTTCTCATTGCATCCAACGCTGCCATAATCCCATCAAGTTTTGCGGAAAAGTCTGCTCTCATTGAGCTAATGGCAGCCAGCACTGCACCTGTGCCGCCATCATCAGCAGTTACCGCACCACCGCTAGTTTCATCCGCCATATCCGCAGCTTTTCATGCTGCGCCACAGACGTGAAAGTCCGTTAGTTTGGACTGCTTCGGCGGTTCAATTTTTCCCCCACCTGATTTCCCAGCCTTAGGCTTCACCGGCATATCCTCGCCCAAACGCTGGGAAAAATTCTGTTCCAAATGAGAGAGTTATTTGCCGAATATTTATCTCTAGGAGCAGAGCAGAGTGATACGTGTCCTTCTAGGTGGCCGCCATAACCGGAAGTCCTTGGTAGGTCATTGTTATTTTCTCCTTTGGTATTATTTTGTTTGGATCTCATCCTGTATTCATTTTGGTTGTTTTGTTCTCTTGTGCTTTTACCTCACAAGGTGGCAGACACGTATAACTTACTGCTCTTGCCTTGGAGGAATTATGGCCAACATAGAAGCATCCTTATTTACACCAGAGAGGAAGAAATTTTTAGACAAACACAAATGGACATTACCGATTGCTGTGAATGTACTCAGTCATCGGCGGAGGACCATTTGCTGCCAAATTTGCCAACTAAGATAAGATAAGATAAGATAAGCCTTTATTAGTCCCACAACGGGGAAATTCCAGGATTGCAACAGCACAGGGATAGCAACACTCAGAGCAACAATCAGAAGGCAAGAAAAAAACAAGCAAGCAAGAGCAGCTAATATACATATGTACGTATTACTATAAAATATATATATATATACACACACACAGTACATTACAATTTATTTTACATTACAATTACATTACATTTTTTGTAACTATGATTCAAAAAAGAGATTATTTAGCTTATGAAGGGAAATATTTACCTTTTGTGAAAGGAGAAGACAGTCTGGAGTGTGGACACTTTTGTCTGCCATCAATGGAGCTGCATGTGACGACAGAGAACAATAGCGCCAGTTTGGTGGCATTATTGTAACCGAAATTGAGGTGGAATAAATCACAAGATTCATGTGAGACTTTCTGGATATGGGAGAGAAAACAAAAATGACTGGCAGAAGACGAAATAAGGACCGTGGATAACGAAAATGGACGAATAAAGACCCGACGAGCGGTAGGTCTGATTGTTTTTTATTGGTTTGTGTACATTCTATTGATTTTCTGGTTCATATACTTTAAGGATAAGATAACAAAAAATCCAAAACTAAAAACGGTGACAAAAACCAAAACCATTCTTTGTGTAAATATGTCCAAAGTCCACTTTTGACTGAAAGTTATGCAATTCAATATGCTGCCGTGGGATTATGCAAATTAGATGCATAAATTTACTCCTATCTCAAACTTTGGATCATATTCTACATCTTTCTAATTGACAGTAAGTCATTATCTCTTACCACTTTCAAGTTATAGCTTTGGAAATCTCTGACATCTGAACTGAATATTTTCTTGAAAAAACCTTCACCACTAGGGGCTGACAGCGCAATGGAGCACCATCCACAGTCACTGGGTTAATTATCCTCGCTCATGTTACCCACACCTCTTTATCATTTGCTCTTATTTTCTTTGCCTATTTAAGGGATGCCGCCCCACAGTTCTGTGTGACATCCTTCATTGTTCTCTCCATCTCCAGACGTGAGACCCACATCTAGTGTTCCGTTGTCTACCAGCGTTTCCACATGCCTTAGCCTTCTGTTCCAGTTCTGCCTGTAAGTTCTTTTCTTCTCTGTTGGACTTTTGTGTTTTTTGATTAAATGTTCTGCACATTCACAGTTCAGCATTTGGGTCTCCATTCCACCCCGTGGGCAATTCATGACAGAAGGACGTCGCGCCAGTTTAGACCCAGTGGCTGTGACTTTGTTTTTGTTTTTTTCCCTCTACCTGTTTTTGTATTGCTGGAGGGAGAGCAGACAGTATGTCTCCAGCATACCAGGGCTTGGCCAGCAGAGGGAGGTTGGCAGCCGGTGGCCCCAGCATGGATGAACTTTGGGTGGCTCAGTTCAACCGGGAGTTCATCACGGAAGCTCTCACCTAGTGCACTTCAGAGGAGCTCTGGGAGAACATGGAGGCATTGGCTGGGATCGTGGAGGTGCATCCCGGGCTGAGGAATTACCCCAAGTTGGCGGAGCTCCTGACAACCGTCTCCACCCTCCATATGACGTTTCACACGCTGGTAAGAAGCTCACCACCATCTGTACCTGTGCTGACGAGGAAATGTCCCCTGGTACAGAAATCTTCAGCCTCTCGCTGTTTGCCAGCCCTGAGACACTGCCCTCCAGCATCAGCTTCTGTTCCACACTCTTCCCCTTTTGTTCCTGAGCTGACGAAGAAGCATCCCCTGGAACAGACACTCTCAGCCTCTCACTGCCACCCAGTTGCATCCTGCAAGAGGAACTCCTCCACCTCACAAACAGCAGCTCCTTCGCTGCTTTAGAGAATCACAGCAGCAGCCTCTTCGTCTTTTCAGAATTTTTCTCTGTTGGCTGTCCCGTCAGCTACTTCCTCCTCGTCTGTTACTGCTGTCCCCCTCTCTTCCACGGTGTAGGCACCCATTGATGAGCATCCTACCGCCTTATCAGCTATTTCACCCATCATCATGCCTGCAGTGCCGGCTCCTCCACTTTCCACATTGGTGCTCTCGCCCACTGCAGCTATCAAGAGGGATTTGCCTGGGCCTTCTTTAGCAGCAGCCACCACAGCACGGGAATTAAAGCAAGTACCTTTTCATTCTTTTACATCTGATGATGAAATGCCTTGCCTTATTCCCAGTGGGAGGGCTCAGCAGCAGCCATACATTTTGGCTGGGCTCTCACCACCTGCTGCTCCGTCATCCATGTTTCCTCACCTGCATCTCTCGTGTCCTTCTATGTTTTCTGGGGTTTCATCAGCACCAGCCATCGCGTCTGGGGTTCTACCAGCTTCAGCCGCCGTGCCTGTGGTTCCGCCAGCATCAGCCGCAATGACTGAAGTTCCGCCAGTGTCAATCACCATGTCTGGAGTTCCACCAGCGTCAGCCACCATGTTTGAGGTTCCACCAGTGTCAGCCGCCACGTCTGGAGCTCCACCAGCTTCAGCTGCCACGTCTGGGGTTCTGCCAGCTTCTGCCATCACGTCTGGGGTTCCGCCAGCTTCTGCCGCCACATGTGGGGTTCCTCTAGCTCCTGCCATCATGCCAGAAGTTACGCCAGTTCCTATCGTCACAGCTGAGGTTTCACCTGCCATCATTCCTGCTGCTTTGGCTGCAGCAGTAGAGTCACCGGAGTCATGGTTGGCAGTGGAGCTAGAGTTAAGGCAAGTACTCTTTTTTTGTCTTTACAATATCAGTATTAGAGAGATCTTGTCTTGCTCTTGGCGGGGAGAACCAGTTGCATCTGCCATCTGCTCCTGAGTTGTCCCCGTCGGGCTCCACTGCTGCCAGTGACAGTGACCCGATGTTCGTCTCTTCCTCCCCGTCCTAGGTGGCCATGTTGATGATTGATTCCCAGGTGGCTGGACTCAAGACACCCCAGCCTGAGTTGCCTGGTTTCGTCACTGGTCAGCAGTCTTTGCTTGAGGTCGCTGCTGGCAATCAGTCCACTTCACCTGATTCTGCCAATGGTCATCAGTCCACTTCACTTGTTTCCTCCGATGGTTATCAATCCACTTCGCTTTGTTCCGCTGATGGTCGTCAGTCCACTTCATCTGGTTCAACCGATCATCATCAATTCTCTCCACCTGGCTTCACCGAAGGTCAACAATCCTATTCGTCTGGATTCGCTGAAGGTCAGCGGTACTCTTTGTCTGGTTGTTCCACTGGTCAGTCCTCTTCATTGTCTGGTTTCCTCACTGGTCAGCTGTCTTTGTCACCTGGTTTCCTTGCTAGTCATCCATCTTTGTCATCTGGTTTCCCCACTGGTCAGCCGTCTTTGTTTCCTGATTTCTCCGCTGGTCAGCTGTCATAGCCGCCTGGGGTTGCTGCTGATTAATAGTCATCGTTGGGTGTAAACTCTCCTTATCTACTGACTCGGTGGATCCACGCTGTCCATCTCTGGTCCAGCCCCTGGATCTCCAGTCCAGCCTGTTACTGATCCTGACACCCAGGTATTTGTAATCCACAGCCACCCCCACATCCTCTCCCCTAATCTGCAATGGCTGAGAAATGTTGGCCGACTGAAAAGTATGTCCATGTACACGCTCAATACTTGGTCAGGGCTCCTTTTGCCAGAATTATAAGCCTGTACCCAGCCAGCATGCCCACAATAGGTTAACCTGGGTTGTTTTATGGGTTCCATGTTTGCCCAATCTGCGTTTGCCCACATGGACTTTGCCTCTGGTACAGGAAAGCAAGGAATCTGTTCAGCCACTTTAAATCCATCTGGGCCCCACATGGGTTATAATGGGTGAGCAGGTTTCAGTAACACTTGTGCCATTAGCAAAATTACACAAAAAAGTAATACATTTTCACTCTTTTTTTCTCATACATTTGTAAAAAAAAAAGACAAATTTACAAAAGAAAAATCACAAATTTATTAGAATAATGTCACAAATTTATGAAAAAAGTGAAAATTTAGGAGAACAATTTTATAAATTTACAAGAAAAAAGTCCAAATTTATGAAAAAAATATTAGAAAAAGTTGCAAATTAACAAAAAAAAGTAGCAAATGTATGAGTAAATAAATTGAAAAATTTTGATGAAAAAGTTGTAAGATTACAGTAAAAAAAAGTTGAAAATTTAGGCGAAAGTTCCAAAGTTACAAGAAAAATGTCACAAATTCGTGGTAAACGATGGTGATGGTGGTGGGTTGGATTTATGTGGCACTTTGCATGTCGAGTGGCATCTCGGAGCATTTGCGGTGGGTTCTGAGGCCGCGGCTGCCCTGTGGAGGGTTGGCGGGGGCGTGGCTGCAGGGTTGCACTTTTGGCCTCTCCAGCCGTTGCCAGGCATTAGTGCAAATTCGTGCCCACTGCATCTGCACTGCGGCCACCCCAAGCATTAAGCATGAATAAGTGTGTAAAAGTGAGCATGAGTGAGTGTGAGTGAGTCAGAGCGTGAATGAGCGTGTATACATGAGTGAGCGTGAGTAGAAGGAAGCACGTGTGAGCGACTGGTCCCACACTGCACTGTGGATCACATTGTTTTCATCGTCTTCTTGCCCTCTCAGCTTGGCTCAAGTCCACCTGCAGTAGCAGCAACCTCGATTTTATTGACAATTTTAACTTGTTTTGTGGCCGCCACACTGTCTGTAAATGCATCAGGCTTTTAGCAGCAAACCTGATGCATATCATTCAAACCACAACACGTCGTTGTTACGAAGCACCAGCTTCCTCCTATAAATATAACAAGTTTTTTTTGTTCTTTTGTTGTGTTTCTTAATAGTTCAAGCCCTTTTAAAGGATTGAAAAAAGTTCTGTGTTATGCTTGAAGGGTCATCTGTCAAAGCAGGGCTAGACTGATTCTTTGTAACTGGTTGCTGCATTTGGCAATTATGTTTAAATCCTATAAAATGGTAACATGTATGGAAGAACTGAAATTGCTGCATGGGTGAGAAGAGAACGTGTTTTCTGGTTGCTGTCATGAATTATCTGTTCGTACCATCGCCGAAGTATCTCTAAAATTAGATGGTTGGTCTCAGCGAATCAGCTGGAAACTATTATACATGCCTTTGTCACTTCACGTCTGGACTACTGTAATGCTCTTTTCACATGTTTGAATAAGTCTTCTATAGATCACTCACAGTCAGTCCAGAATGCTGCTGCTGGTCTCCTAACTCGATCTAGTAGGTTCTGTCCCTTTTTTTCCTCCCTGCATTGGCTTCCCATTAATTTTAGAATTCTATTTAAAATTCTTGTTTTTACCTATAAAGCCATTCATGGTGAGGCTCCTTCTTATATCTGTGACCTACTGCAGCCATATTCTCCCAGCAGGTCTCTTAGGTCTTCCAGTCAGAACCTTCTCTCAGTGCCAAAAACTAGACTCAAGACCAAAGGTGACGGAGCCTTTGCAGCTGTGGCACCAAATTTATGGAACTCCCTACCCCTCATTTTCAGATCTGCACCCTCACTTGCTCATTTTAAGAAGCAGTTAAAAACCATCATTTTACTTTGGCATCTTATTAATCCTCTGCTGGCTGTACATTGTTCTTGTGTCTTTTATTGTTTGTTTTTATTTTTTTGTGTCTTTTATTTATTTACTCTTTGATTTTATGGAAAGCACTTTGTGTCTCTGTCTGTGAAAAGTGCTCTACAAATAAACTTATTATTATTATAAGTAACGCAAGCACACCAACCAGCACAGGCAAAATCCCTGTAGTCAGCCCAGTTTAATTATTTCTTTTTCCCTTATGATCAATGATATTTCTTAAAGGACAGTAAATTTATTGAAATGGAAAAAATATATATACATCAAACCAATACAGTGATCCCTCACTTATCGCGGTTAATGGGTTCCAGAACCGACCGCGAAAAGTGAAAAACCGCGAAGTAGCGTCACCCCAATGACGTCATCCATAAATAACACGTACGTTCATTCTCTCACTCTCATATTATACGTGTGTGTGTGTGTACGTGTACATACATACGTAGATGTAAACAAAGTGTACATAAATATGTTTTTAGAACTCTTTTATTCTTATAACAAGACACGTAACTCAAGATGAAAATGATTTACTGCACAGGTTAATGAGAGCTTTACTGCTCCTCAGGTGACGCCTCATCGTGAGGTGCTGGAGGCGCAGGATCATCGAGGGCAGCTTCCGATAGAGCTGAAGCTGCAGGAGGTGGCGTAGTGGCTCGACGGGAAGACTATTTCGCACAAAATGGCACAAGAGAACAGCAAAAAGTTCCACGCGGCGAGACTAAGTAACACGAGCGATAAAAAGCAATGAATGCGGTCTTCCTTCCCTTCATGGGTGCTCGGCAGGGAGAGAAGGTGGGTGAGACGTCTCGGCCAATCAGCTTGCGGGGTGAAACGTCTCGGCCAATCAGCTTGCGAGATTTCCGAGCCCAGCCAACACGACAACAGCGAACAGAGAGTTGTGCTGCTCTCCGTGTTGACACGTGATGGTCTAATGTAGTCTCCCTGCCTTCTGCTAGCGCCCGCCCATTATTTCTCAATTTTGAATTTTTGATGAATATTTTTGAAAAATCCGCGATGCACTGAGAGCGCGAAAGGTGAAGCGCGAATTAGCGAGGGATCACTGTAATGCTCTTGCAAAAATCTGCATGTTGTATACTTTTTGTCCAGTAGATGGCTCAGTAGAACAAATGAAGCTTCATATGAAGCTCCGTCCATATGAACAATTTGATGAAAAGCTTCAATGCTTCCAGAAAGCCTCATCTGGCCATCACTACACAGTTCCGTCAAGGAAAGAGTCCTCTCTGTCAAGGAAGTCCTGGAGGAATATTTTAGAAGAGGGTTTGATTGAGAAAATGTTGCTTACAATAAGTATGTTGAGAGGAAGGCCTTTAGGCTGGAGGCTGCACACTGGGTAACAGGTCCCGAGGGTTTTGCTAATATATCTAAAAATTGCTTTGTCTAGTATTACTTATTCATATTCTACATTTTATTGCATGTATAGTTCTTCATTTCTATCTTTTATTTTATCATGTTTAATGTTGCAGCATTGCACCGAGACAAATTCCTAGTTTGTGTACTACATGAACAATGGCAATAAATCTGATTCTGATTCTATCATGATACAGAGCTGACTAATATGACTTTGAACCACCAATGCTAAGCATAAATGCAAAAAAAACCCCCATAAATTTTCAGGTTTTCTTGCAGAGTTCCACCTTTTTTCATAAAAATTTTTGACTTTTCTCATAAATTTCCAAATTTTCTCTTGTAAATTTATTACTTTTTTTCCTGTAAATTTTATACTTTTTTCTCATAAATCTGCAACTATTTTGTCTCACAAATTTGAAACTTTTTTCCTGTAAACTTTCGTGCTCTTGCTCTTAAATTTGCATTTTTTTCTTGTAAATTAGCAATTTTTCTTTTTCAACTTTTTTCTCATAGATTCCCATTTTCCTCGTGAATTTGCAACTGTTTTTCCTGCAAATTTTCATGTTTTTTTCCTCAGAAATTTGCCACTCTCATCTGGATTTTTTTTTTTTAATTTAAGCTTTATTTATACATGGGGGGTCCACTGAGAAGCGTCCTCTCTTTTTCAAGGATACGCTGTTCACATTCACACCTGGAAGCTGCCCAGTACAGCCACAGTTTCTCAGGTTAAATTTTACCATTCTAAGGTCAACGTGCGTAATTCTGCCCTGCGTAATTAGTACTGTATATTGTACTGTGGCTGAGTAAACTGTGATGAGCCACAGCAGAAATTAGAATTGTTTCTTTTTTCAGTTCAGTGTGAATCACAGCAGTACAGCGACGACTCTGAGTGCAGAGATGATTCTGAATAAATTAGGAAACTTCTGAACCAAATGATATAGAATCATCACTGACCACAAAGATTCTGCTCAGGTTTTACTGATAAAATGACCATCCATCCATCCATCCATCTTCTACCACTTATCCAGGGGCCCAGGTTGCGGGGGCAGCAGTCCAAGCAGAGAAGCCCAGACTGCTGCCCAGACCTCATGGCACCATGATCCCCGTCATCCTCCTGCAGGTGGTGAGCCCACTAGCGGCTGGACCCATGTGGCTCCTTTGGCTACACTGGGACTTTGATGTACCTTTTTTCAATGCTCTAAATATTAGTATAAAGATTAACAAGGTAAACTGCATGCCATCCATGGCTGGAAAGCTCGTCAGCTGTAAAACGTCACGGTGGCATCCACATTTACCCACCAGATGGCAGCCAAAGACTGCGTGTGAATTTATGCTCTCTTGACCCAGAGCAGAGCATTGGTGACATGGAAATGTGGATCATAGCGCTGAGAAATGTTCTATGAGTGTTTGACTGAGCTGGAAAAATCCTTGATGTTGGATCAACTGGAGAGAGATCAAAGGAGCGCAAAGAAATAAATCTTAGAGCAGCACAGGAAGAGGAAATCCTGTATATTCTGGTCAATGGTGTGCACGTGCACAGGCAGGCTCTTGCACTGGTCAACAGGTTGGTTGAGCCATCGTTCATGTCTCCAGTGGCTGCTGGAACATCTCTCCAAATCCTCGTCTCCTCTACATATGTTGACAGGACTATCAGGGCACATTTGGTCGCGGTAAGTGTAGTCCAACATTTTTGGAGAGGAAGTAAACCAGGTCAAACTTTGACACGCTGAAGGCAAATCAGGTGGTTTAGGGGAAACTTCAAAGCTTTTTTTTGGAGCTGTCAAACACACACGCATGCACACCTGCACATACACACTTTTGTTGTCATGTGGCAGCCTGATGCTATGATCATTTAAATTCATTTTTCCCTCATTAATCTAAATTCAGCACCACATAATCATAACATGAAAACCGAATTTTAGCATTTTTTTTATTATTAAAACATTAAAAAAAACTGAAATATGGCATGTGCATAAGTATTCAGAGACTTTACAAAAACTTTGCTGAGATGTTTCTACACATTGACTGGAGCCCACCTGTGGGGAACTAAACTGAGTGGACAGATTTGTAAAGACTCACACCTCTCTCTAGAAGGCCTCACACCTGAGAATGATATCAGAGCAAAAACCGAAGCATGAGGTGAGAGGAGCTGCCTACAGAGCTCACAGACAGGGTGGTTGACGTGCATAAGTCTGGGGAGGCTGCAGAAACATTTCTGCTGCACTGAAGCTTCTAAAGATCACAGTGGCCTCCATGATACTCAGATGGAAGAAGCTTGGAACATGCAGGACTCTTCTGAGAGCTGGTCTCCTGGTCAAAATGAGTGAGGGAGGAAGAAGGGCCTTAGTCAGAGAGGTGACCAAGAACCTGGTGGTCAGTCTGACTGAGCTCCAGCAGTCCTGTCTGCAGATGGGCCTAATGGCCCTTTTCCACTGGTACCTACTCAGCCCAACTCACCTTGACTCTAGTCGGTTTGGAGGGCTTTCCATTAGTGCCTAGTACCTGGTTCTAGGCAGGGCTGCATGATTATTTTGGTAGTGGACTAATCTAACGACTATTTTTTTGATTAGTCGACTAATGGTGGTTATTTCTCATGTCCACCATCTCTGCTTCCTGTTGGGGCTCTAGTGCATATTTTACCTCACCTGCTGTTTAGGTCTGCACACCTGTGAAAATCACCTTGTTGTCAGTGCCTGCTTTAATAGAACATTTTATAAGCAGTTTCCAGAGCTAAATACAAAAGAGAAGAAAGCTGTGTTAATTATCACAAGTTTAGCTAGATAGCTAGCTAGATAGATAGATAGATTCTTTATTTCAAACAAAAAAGCAAAAAACTAAACAACTGACAAGTGCAATGAAAGTGACCGTGTACAGTGCTCAAAAGGGAGAAGGAAGAAGTTAACACTTATTTACGCCAACTCCTCTAATTACTCCAACTCCTCGCAGTTTAAAGTTATATATCAGTTTACCACAGACAGCATAATGCCTAATGTCAATTAAGCAATTGATTAAATATCTTCCAACTGAGTTACTGATCTGCTCCAACCCACAAAGTGCATTTTTAACAATAGAATTCAGAACGTCTTGGTATCCTCTCTGAAGAGCTGGAGCAGGTGGGCGGGAAGAGGGAAATCTGGGCTTCTCTGCTTGAACTGCTGCCTCCACAACAAGGACCTCCGGAAAAGTGGTAGAAAATGGATGGATGGATGCAGGGATGGAAAATTCAGAAAGGTAATCCTTCATATTCAGAATTCACTGCACTTAAGAGTGATATTTCAAGCTGCTTGATTTAATTTTGATGATTATGGTTGTAGGTTTTTTATTTATTCAATTACAAACTGGGATATTCTAATTAACGGCAGCGCGGTGGCGGAGTGGTTAGCACTGTGGCAGCACAGCAACTCACCCTTGGCCGGGGGATCCTGGGTTTGATCCCAGCCCCTGACCAACAGTGATGTGTGTGGAGTTTGCATGTTCTCCCCGTGTCTGCGTGGGTTTACTCTGGGATTTCTCCGGTTTCCTCCCACATGCCAAAAACATGCAAGTTAGGTTAATTGGCATCAAACTGGGGATTCTAAATTGTCCTGAGGTGTGACTGTGAGAGTGAATGGTTGTCTGTCTCTCTGTGTTGGCCCTGCGATGGACTGGTGATCTGTCCAGGGTGGACCCTGCCTCTCACCCAAAGATGCTGGGATAGGCTCTAGCCCCTCGCAACCCAAAAAGGATTAAGCGGAAGAAGATGGATGGATGGATTTTCTAATTAAACCAATTGCACTAATATTTAGAATGAAGGCTAATATTAACGAAGGTGAAAAGGACCACCGGACTGGTGGCTTGTGGTAAAGCATCCGCCCCACAGCCAGGAGGTTGTGGGTTCAAGCCTCAGCCAGATCATACCAGAAACCATATAAAAATGGTACTTCTCGCTTTCTAGCTTGGTGCTCAGCATAATAGAATGGGGGAAGGAAAAGTTGTTTGTGGTGGTGCCTTGCATGGCAATGACCCCTCTGATTCTAGATGTGATTAACATTGTAGACAGGAGAAACATCATTTTGTTCTACTGTACATGATTGACTGAATGACAATATAGTTGGCTTCTTCTAAAGAGATAGTGACTCCTGTAATTCAGTCATTTACTGCATTCGACACATTAGCCATGACAGCTCAGCCCTCAGCAACCAGACAGCTGATTGTCAAACAGCTAAGCTAACATAAACAGCATGTACTAACTAAGGTGTGTGCTGGCACCTACACTCTTCTCGCTATATCTGGCAGCCATGCTTGAGGTGGCCTTCAAAGACACTTCAGAAGGAGTATACATTCAAACAAGGAAAGAAGCAGACTTGTTCAGTGTGGCACAGTTTAAAGCCAAGAGCAAGACATTGATAAAGGTAGTAAGAGAAATGCTCTTTGCCAACGACAGTGCTCTAGTTGCACACAGCGTGGAAGATATCCATCCATCCATCCATCCATCTTCTACCGCTTTTCCGGAGGTCCGGGTCGCGGAGGCAGCAGTTCAAGCAGAGAAGCCCAGACTTCCCTCTCCCCAGCCACCTGCTCCAGCTCTTCAGAGGGGATACCAAGGCGTTCCCAGACTAGCTGGGAGACATAGTCTCTCCACCGAGTCCTGGGTCTGCCCCGGGGTCTCCTCCCAGTGGGACGTGCCTGAAACACCTCAAGTGGGAGGCGTCCAGGAGGCATCCTAATCAGATGCCCATACCACCTCAACTGACTCCTTTCAATGTGGAGGAGCAGCGGTTCTACTCTGAGCCTCTCCCGGATGACTGAGCTCCTCACCCTATCTCTGAGGGTGAGTCCAGCAATCCTACGGAGAAAGCTCATTTCAGCCGCTTGTATCCGCGATCTCGTTCTTTCGGTCATTACCCAAAGCTCGTGACCATAGGTGAGAGTAGGAACGTAGATTGACTGGTAAATCGACAGCTTTGCCTTAGAACTAAGCTCCCTCTTCACCACAACAGACCGGTACAACGTCCGCATCACTGCAGATGCTGCTCCAATCCGTCTGTCGATCTCTCGCTCCATTTTCCCCTCACTCGTGAACAAGACCCCAAGATACTTAAACTCCTCCACTTGGGGCAGGAGCCTGTCCCCAACCCGGAGAGGACAATCCACCTTTTTCCGGCTGAGGACCATGGACTCGGACTTGGAGGTGCTGATTCTCATCCCAGCCGCTTCACACTCAGCGGCAAACCGTCCCAGCAAGAGCTGTAGGTCATTGCTGGATGAAGCCAACAGGACAACATCATCTGCAAACAACAGAGATGAGATCCTGTGGTCACCAAGCATGACACCCTCCATTCCCTGGCTGCGCCTAGAAATCCTGTCCATAAAAATTATGAACAGGACCGGTGACAAAGGGCAGCCCTGGCGGAGTCCAACTCTCACTGGGAATGACTCCGACCGAGTGTTGGCAATGCGAACTAAACTCTCACAACGGTCGTACAGAGACCGAATAGCTCGTAACAACAAGCCCGATACCCCATACTCCCGAAGCACCCCCCACAAAAATCCACGAGGGACGCGGTCAAATGCCTTCTCCAAGTCCACAAAACACATGTAAACTGGTTGGGCAAACTCCCACGAACCCTCAAGAATTCTCGAGAGGGTAAAGAGCTGATCCGATGTGCCACGGCCAGGACGAAAACCACATTGCTCCTCCTGAATCCGAGGTTCGACCAACGGCCGGACTCTCCTCTCCTCTCCTCTTCCACAGCGTGGAAGATATGCAATCTTTATTGGAGAAATCTGCAAGAGCAGCTAGCCAATTCAGCCTCCAAATCAACATCAAGAAGACAGAGTGCCTTTATCAACCACCAAAGTTCCAATTATCAACATCACTACCAGAAGAGATCAGCATTGGTACAGAACCACTAGTCAAGTGCAAGATTTTCAAGTACCTAGGTAGCACTGCTTCAGAGAATGCTAGGCTGGAGGATGAACTATCTCTCAGAATGGGAAGAGCGAGCGCTGTGTTTGGAAACTTGAGGGAGACACTGTGGAACAATCGACATGTGTCTATCCGTGTGAAATGCAAAGTGTACAGAGCGACAGTACTGGCTACTCTATTGTACGGTACTGAAACTTGGACTGTCTACAGAGTGCAGGTAAAGAAACTCCACGCGTACATGATGAGACACCTTCGAGCCATAATGAACATCTCATGGAAAGACAAGTTAACCAACATAGAAGTGTTGAAACGAGCTGGTCTTCCATCAATGGAGGACATGCTAATACAGATAAACCTGAGATGGCTCGGACATGTTGAGAGGATGGACCACCAGCGTCTCTACCCACAGTTATGCGAGGGCAAACGCAATCAGGGTAGACCAAGGCTCAGATTTAAAGACACTGTAAAAAGAAACTTGAAGAAGTTGGACATAGGACTTCCTGGCAGCGAAAGGCTAAGGACAGAGCTGTGTGAAGGAGTCTGATCAGACCTAAATGAAACAGTCATTGTCGCCCACGACAGACTGCTATGATGATAATGATGACTAACAGTATGGTCATTTTTCTTAAGTTTGAAACAGCTGGCCATTGAAAACAAGCGGCACTAACCTTCTTTATTTGCTAAAACTTACCAAGCAGACATTAATGTCGTGGCTCTCAGGTGCCGTTGTTTCAGATGCTCATGCATCACTGTAGTGCTGCTATGATAGAAAAGGTTCGCCATGATAAGTCTGCATTTTACTTGTTTCACTGTTTTTGTTTTCTGTGAAATGCTCCCATACTATAAAAAGTTTGGGTCTGCTTTTTTTTTAGCTCCATGCTGTGCTCCACTTCTTCTTCGCTGGAAGTTGTCCATGCATGCCAGACGACAGAGGCGCTATTGCCTGCAGCATTTCCAGTCATGCATTGCAGTTACAACTGAACACTTCCGTGGCATGCATATAAACTTTATAATTAAACAATTTGTCGGCAATAAAAATGTGCGTCGACAAATTTTTACTGTCGACATTATCGATGTCAACTAATCATTTCAGCCCTAGTACTAGGTACTTTTTTAGTACCTACTCAGCGAGGGTTCCATGTGAGCTGAGTCGAGCTGAAAATGTAATGTCAACAGGCCACTGATTGGCCAGGGTGTAACGTCACTGGATGAGTCATGAGAGTGACGTCTTCACAAGAATCAAACCCACCATTTGTTAATTCCACAACAGCAAGCACGAGTTTATATTTTTGGTTACAAATCAACACCGTGGTCCAACAACGAGGTTCAGACTGTTCTGTGCTTGGTGGCTGATGAGAGAATCCAGAGGGAGCTAGCTGGAGTGACACGAAATGATACCAGGAGGTCTCTGAGCTGATGCCTGCTCGCAGGTACCACCAGAAATTAAAAGCTTACTACCCGACCATGAAGAACCACAATAGCCAAAGTGGGTTGAACAGAAAAGACTAGAAGTGGTTCAACCAAATGGATGCCACCTACAGGCACCGACTGGCGAGCGATGGGAGGGAGAGTGGCCTCGACTCGGTCATGGCATTGTTGAGAACCTCGGCCACAGCATTGTTGGGAACCGTGATAGAGGATGGTGAGTGTTTTGTGATTTTAAGCACGTTATGACCCACTTTCTGCGCCAAGGCCTGAACCACCTTTCTCCCAGCCTGGGAACATCAAGTCCACCTCAACCCCACGTCGAGGTGGACAAATTCACTGTCACCTTTACCCACTGGCAAGGAAGACTAACACATACATGGTCTCTTTTTTCACCCAGCAAGGCAGACCTACACCTACATCCCAGGCTGGGATTCAAACCCATGACACCGTGATCTAAATCCTCACACTCTTATCCCTAACTTGCCCTTTTTCAGTGACTAATGCATGATTGGTCTCACAGAAGAAATGTAGTCCACTTACATACATCTGTAAATATTTAAGTACAGGTTTTGGTCTTTGTTTTATGAAGTAATATGTAGTAATTATTGCATATTTAACTTTTTTCAAGATCAGTTCACTAGTGTCATGGAGCTGTGAAGGTAATATGATCATATTTTCAGATTTAAAAAGGTAACAATGTGCTGATAACTGAAAGCTATACACCAAAAACAAATTGATAAAAAACAACTTTCAAAAGTGTAATCATATACCTACACATTGATAAGCGTTATTTTTGTGAAACATGTGGTAAACGCTTCATTTTGCCTAGTTCTTTGACTACATACATGAAAATTCACACTGGCCATAAGTGTTATTTTTGTGAAACGTGGTAAACATTTTAGTTGGCATAGAAATTTGATAGCACACATGAGAACTCACACTGGTGATATGCTGGTTTCTTGTAGACTGTGGTGACAACCCCATTTCTGTTATGACCCACTTTCTGGGCCAAGGCCAGAACCACCTTTGTCCCAGCCTGGGAACACCAAGTCTACCTCAACCGCATGTTAAGGTGGATCAATCCACTGTCACCCTTACCCACTGGCAAGGGAGACTAACACGTACGTGGTCCCTTTTTGCACCTAGCAAGGCAGAGCTACACCTACATTTCAGCCTTGGATCACGAATCACAAAGTCCATTTCGACCTTCAGTCAAGGTGGACATACCCAAGTCACTTTCACCCTCAGGCAAGGTAGACTTTGTCTTTTATGTTATTACCTCCGCCAGGCCGAAAAGGCCAGGAGGAGGTAATGTTTTTGCCAGGGTTTGTCTGTCTGTCTGTCTGTCTGTCTGTCTGTTAGTTAGCAAGATAACTCAAAAAGTCTTGGACGGATTTCCATGAAACTTTCAGGCGTTGTTGGAAATGGTACAAGGAAGAACTGATTAAATTTTGGGGATGATCCGGATCACCGTCTGGATACAGGAATTTTTTAAAGCATTCTTTAACACTGTGACATACGGCTATTTTCAACATGTGCGCAAGCGCAATGGAGGGCACTGGTCATCGTGTCTGACCAACATAAACTCCGTGTTCTTCAACGTTTTAGGCACAAAAGCACGCGGAAAACACTGGTGGGCTGGGCCCGCCACCGTGCCTGTGTTTGCGCGACGCTGCTAAAGCTGAGACGGGCAGCTGTCCGCCGCCGGATTATTTGGCAGAAATTCCCCGGTCAGCCATTGGCGCTGCGCAAAAACGAGCTGCTCGCAATTCCCTGGTCAGCCATAGTAGCTCCGCAAAAAGAAGCTCTCTGCCGGGGAAGTTTCCAAATCATCTTTGGCCGCGGAGCGCAACCTCAATAAAGATAAAGATTAGATGTACCACGAAGGTCGAGTGCAAGCAAGATGTTTGTGTCTGTGAACATTCCGTCTTTTGGCGAGTTGATACGTAACAATGTTTACAGTTTGATGAGAAGGTTGCTGCCATGTAACAATCATCTTATATCAGCAATTGTCAACTCGTCACTCACACTTCAGCATTTGGAAGTGGTGGCGTTCCATTTTATACTGAGTCCAACATTGTATGTTATTGTTGTTACAAGACCGCCGACTGTCTGCTGATCTGTATATACTTTTATTTATTTATTTTCTACTCCTTTCAGTTCTGCATTTAATATGAACCCTGAGTTTGAAATAAACGTTTGAATTTTGAATAAAACCCACACCAACCCGTCTACCTAATTGGCATCCGTCAGTGAAGCCCTCAGTGCTGCTTTCAGTGATCTAAAACGCTCACATAACCCATTGGCCTGTGGGTTGTATGCAGTTGTGTCATGACTTCT
Source organism: Pholidichthys leucotaenia (assembly GCA_020510985.1). Classification (NCBI taxonomy): domain Eukaryota; kingdom Metazoa; phylum Chordata; class Actinopteri; order Cichliformes; family Pholidichthyidae; genus Pholidichthys; species Pholidichthys leucotaenia. Next base: position 329,278,202 of record CM035847.1, on the reverse strand, counting down.
TTTGTTTTTTCTTTTGAATTCTTGGATGGAACATGGGTGGGCAATATAAGCTGCGGATTCAGCCATCACATATTTCGGATAACTTATGTTGAACTGCATAATCAGAGGAGCTATTGTCTAATTTGACCTTGTTGGATTTTATTACCCCCTTTGTTATATTATTCACTTTCTTTTAACCTGTACTCTTAATCTATTCGAAATAAAGATTCATTCATTCATTCATTCAATTGCAACGCCCCCAGCCTGGGAGTTTGCAGATGCAGGACATGGACACAACACCAACACTTCAGTTTATTACCTCCGCCAAGGAGGTAATGCTTTTACTACTGAACCACTAATCCTATCATTGTGAATCCAATTGCTACTCAGATGTTTTCATGGTCAAGGAATCTGACAACGTACACACAAACACTGTATGGGGGGAACTGTGGCGCTTGGCGGAGGTCTGCGCTCTCCGAGTGCTTTTCTAGTTTATCCCATTGGTGATAAGCTCACCCGGAGAGGACAATCCACCTTTTTCCGGCTGAGGACCATGGACTCGGACTTGGAGGTGCTGATTCTCATCCCAGCCGCTTCACACTCAGCGGCAAACCGTCCCAGCAAGAGCTGTAGGACATTGCTGGATGAAGCCAACAGGACAACATCATCTGCAAACAACAGAGATGAGATCCTGTGGTCACCAAGCATGACACCCTCCATTCCCTGGCTGCGCCTAGAAATCCTGTCCATAAAAATTATGAACAGGATCGGTGACAAAGGGCAGCCCTGGCGGAGTCCAACTCTCACTGGGAATGACTCCGACCGAGTGTTGGCAATACGAACCAAACTCTCACAACGGTCGTACAGAGACCGAATAGCTCATAACAACAAGCCCGATACCCCATACTCCCGAAGCACCCCCCACAAAAATCCACGAGGGACGCGGTCAAATGCCTTCTCCAAGTCCACAAAACACATGTAAACTGGTTGGGCAAACTCCCACGAACCCTCAAGAATTCTCGAGAGGGTAAAGAGCTGGTCCGATGTGCCACGGCCAGGACGGAAACCACATTGCTCCTCCTGAATCCGAGATTCGACCAACGGCCGGACTCTCCTCTCCAGTACCTTGGCATAGACCTTCCCAGGGAGGCTGAGGAGTGTGATCCCTCTAAAGTTGGAGCACACCCTCCGGTCCCCTTTTTTGAAGAGAGGAACCAGGTTGGGGATAGGCTCCTGCCCCAAGTGGAGGAGTTTAAGTATCTTGGGGTCTTGTTCACGAGTGAGGGGAAAATGGAGCGAGAGATCGACAGACGGATTGGAGCGGCATCTGCAGTGATGCGGACGTTGTACCGGTCTGTTGTGGTGAAGAGGGAGCTTAGTTCTAAGGCAAAGCTGTCGATTTACCAGTCAATCTACGTTCCTACTCTCACCTATGGTCACGAGCTTTGGGTAATGACCGAAAGAACGAGATCGCGGATACAAGCGGCTGAAATGAGCTTTCTCCGTAGGATTGCTGGACTCACCCTCAGAGATAGGGTGAGGAGCTCAGTCATCCGGGAGAGGCTCAGAGTAGAACCGCTGCTCCTCCACATTGAAAGGAGTCAGTTGAGGTGGTATGGGCATCTGATTAGGATGCCTCCTGGACGCCTCCCACTTGAGGTGTTTCAGGTACGTCCCACTGGGAGGAGACCCCGGGGCAGACCCAGGACTCGGTGGAGAGACTATGTCTCCCAGCTGGTCTGGGAACGCCTTGGTATCCCCTCTGAAGAGCTGGAGCAGGTGGCTGGGGAGAGGGAAGTCTGGGCTTCTCTGCTTGAACTGCTGCCTCCGCGACCCGGACCTCCGGAAAAGCGGTAGAAGATGGATGGATGGATGGATGATAAGCTCACTTTGAACAAACAAGGATATATATTTTTTTTTTTTAGATTTAGTATACTTTATTGATCCCCAGAGGGGAAATTGAGGGTCATCCACCACCTGGATGGATGAAGCAGCCATGATACGGCGCTATCCCTTAACCATTCACACACACATTCAGAATCAGAGAATCAGAATCAGAATGAACTTTATTGCCAAGCATGCTTTTACACATACATGGAATTTTACTTGACATTAAGGTGCGCTCATGTTAAGCGCTCCCTAATGACGCGGCATTCACACCTAGGGCCACTTTAGAGTCTCCAATTAACCTAACCTGCATATTTTTGGCATGTGGGAGGAAACCGGAGAAATCCCGGAGTAAACCCACACATACACGGGGAGAACATGCAAACTCCACACAGATCACTGTTGGTCAGGGGCTGGGATCGAACCCACGATCCCATGATCCCCACCATCCCCCGGCCAAGGGTAAACTGTAAACTGTGCTGCCGCAGTGCTAACCACTGCGCCACCGTGCATATTGCCACTGTCTCCTGTATGCAGAGAATGAGCTAGCTAGTTGAGTAGCTAGCTAGCTAGCCATCAACACTAACTCTATGCTCTGCTTGTATTTTGCGCTTGCTTTCTCTTAAGTATTCACTTCTGAGAGCAAAACATCAGCATGTCAAAAACATAGCAGGTCGCCTTGCTGTAATGAACACACCCACTTTGAGGTGGTACTCAGTTGTACTGGAAAATGACCAAAACCGTGTCGGGGTGAGTGGAGTCAAGGTAAGTCGAGCTGAGTAGGTGCCAGTGGAAAAGGGCCATAAGTTCCAGAAGGACAATTGTCACTGCAGCTATCCACAGATCTGAGCTTTATGGCAAAGAGGCTAGATGGAAACCTCTCCTCATAATAGCCTGCTTGGAGTTAACAAAAAACTCCTGGAGGACTGAAGCAGACAATGCTTCTAGCTTTGCTTCCCTTCCATGTGGTTTCTTGAACACACAGTATATCTACCTTTCTTCTCTCCATCATATCAGCCAGCTCTCTGCCTTTACCAGTCATAGTCCCTGCATTTAAAGTCCCTACTCTCACCTGCATTTCTACCTTTCCTTTTCTCTCTCTGCATCCTAACACACCTTCCTCCTCTCCTCCTCCTCAACCTTCTTCAACTAACAGTAGAAGTTTTACACCAGATGCTCTTTCTGACACAACTCTCCCCACTTACCCGGGGGGGAGGGTTGTATCACTTACCACTTACCCTATACTTTTGAGAGTTCATCCCTGCCTACGAGTACAAATAAAGTAACCTGAACCTGTGACAGAAAGATGGTGGCACAGCGGCTCTTTACTCCCTACTTTTGTTTGTATGTATGGTGTTTTTGGATATTGGACCATGTGAAGCTGGATTTGTGTACAGTCGTACTGAGCTGATAAATATTGGACTTCAACAAAAGTCTGCTGTGACAGCAGTTTTTGAGAACACACAGAACATACCGGAGGCTATCTGTAGACCAGCAGGATCACCATGGATTATTGTCGGTCCTGGGAAGCGACGCAGACCGACGAGGGAGAGAAAGAAAAAGTGGGGATGCTGGGCGGGCCTGCTAGCGAGGCTAAAGAGACAGCCGCATAGACCTCCACTACCCAGCATTTTACTTTCCAACGCCAGAAGCATCGTCCACAAGATGGATGATTTAGAGCTACAGCTGGCAACTAGTAAAACTGTGAGAGACTGCTGTGTGCTGTTGTTAACGGAAAGCTGGCTCCACCCGCTGATCACCGATGATGCAGTGCAGCTACCAGAACGCACACTTCATTGCATGGACCGAACAGTGGAATCCGGGAAACAGAGGGGGTGGTCTCTGTACTTTTCTTCACAACTCTTGGACTAATCACAGTCATATTATTAACACTTACTGTTCTCCTGACCTAGAGACAATGTCAGTTTTATGTCGGCCTTTTTATCTTTAGAGAAAGCTGACAGTGGTTATTATTACAGCGGTCTATAGTTCTCCTGATGCAAATACTAAAGCATCCCTTAGTCATTTGTACAGTGTTATAAATAAACAGCAGCAGGCCTATCCCGAGGGTGTTCACATTATAGCTGGGGATTTTAATCAAGCATGCCTGAAAACTGTGCTGCCTAATTTCACACAGTATGTGAAATGTGCCACTACGGGAAAAAATTGTCTTGATTGTGTGTATTCAAACCTGAAGCATGCCTACAGAGCTGTGCCGTGGCCACATCTTGGCCTGTCAGACCATCTATTATTGCTCCTCATCCCAGCATACACCCCCCTCAGGAGAACTGCTAGACCTACTATAAAGAACATCACAACATGGCCTGAGGGAACTCTTTTTCAGCTACAGGACTGTTTTTCAAACACTTTATGGGATTTATTCAAGAATCAGGATCTGGAAATGTACACACAGACTGTATTATGCTACATCACCTACTGTATCAACCAGGTGACTGTGGAAAAACACATTAGGGTTTTTCCTAACCAGAAGCTGTCACAACTCGTCTTCGCCAGTCATCTGTCTCAGCTGCGCACACACCTGCGCCTCATCAATCACCGGCTATTTAACCCGCTCGGCAACAGAGCTTTGGTCTGGAGCTGTCTGTTCGCCAATGCTCTCTAATCCCTGCGTAGGATCGTCTCTTCCCGACCTGCGCCATTCTCCTCCCAGCAAGTAAGCTGTATCGTTTGCTCACCTGTCCTTCAGTCTTTCCCCTGTGCACAGGTGGATCCTCCGGGCGGCAGATTCCTTCCATCCACGCCTCGTCCTCTTCTCCCTCTCATCGCCGAGCGCGCAGCAGGGCGCTGTCCTCCAGGCAGGAGCTACACTTGCCAACGCCAGCCACCGCTACACCTGCAAGGTTGCCTGGCTGCACGGCATGCCATTCTGCCCCCGGCGCTCCCTGTTCACCTGCAGTCCATTCACATTCCGCACACACACATCCATACACACCTTGTTGTTGAATAAAGCCCTTGAGTCTCACCTGAGCCTGTGTGTGTGTTCCCTGGGCCCGTGATTATGTCAGTACGGCTCCAGCAGGGCGGCCCAGCGGACAGTGGGCTTGCACGCCGACTTTCCACCCTCGAGGCTCGGGTGGATTTAATTGCTCATCACCAACAAGTCATCCTTAATCAGTTAACTAGCATCACTCACCATTTGGATCGCCTGGATCCCCAGCAGGCGTTTCCTCCAGCTCATCCTAGCGGGCCCGCTCCCGCCGCTCCCTTAGCTAGCCAGCCTAGCTCGGGACCGCCAACCCGGCTCACAACGCTAGTTAGCTTAATGCTGGCGCCAGTCATTCCACCTTACACCAGCCTGAATCGAAGCCCAGCTGCGAGGCCCAGCGGAGATACTACCAGGCAAGCGGCTATTTGTTGACGGGGCTCAGCAGAGATTTCACCCAGGCAGACGACGGTAGGTGGCGGTGCCTAGCGGAGGATTTACCGTGACCTCAGCGGAGCTCGGTGGCAGCGGCGGTGTGTGACGAGACTCGGTTGGAGGAGCGGGACGGGAGACCAGTTACGGCGACTATGAGCAATGAGACCAGCAACGGAAGGGGCTAGTTGGCTAGCTGAGGCCCAGCTGGATTCGAGGACGATCGGATCAGATTCTGGCGATATAAGCAGAATTTATTTTACTATCCACAGATTTTCTTTTTCCTTCTTTCCAAGAAAGACTGAAGATGGCTGCCACCGGATTAAAAAGTGGGCTGATGGGCACCACTAATAAGCCTTCTCTACTTCTCTACTTCCTCTTCGTTTTGTCTTTGTGTGTCTGGACCTGCAACAAGAAGGATTTTCCGACAAACTCAACCAAAGGTGAAGTTAAAAAGTTTTATCTGTATGGATTTGGGCTTGGACATCTCACCCTACACTCTATGTGGTCTTTAAAAGCCCTGAGCAAAAACTTCCAAATTAAGGCAAACATGGCTGTTAAGCAAAAATCACAATATGGCAGAGGATATACAGTTAAAGTTCTGTTAGTTCTGCTACTTCTGGCAGGAGATATTCACCTTAACCCTGGACCTGCCACTATTAAACAGCAGACCACTGGGTTAGCACAAAACCGAGCTGTACAAAAGCAAAAACAACATTTATTTTTCCAAACTGTTAATCATGCACGAGTTCTTTGGGACACCAAGGCTAAACCAAAGGGGATCCTCGGCGGTCATTTAAACATACGGAGCATAATCCCCAAAAGAGATGAGATTTCGGTGTTGCTGTTGGACTCAAATCTGGACTACCTTTGTCTCTCAGAAAGCTGGCTACACAGTAACATAGACACTAATATGATCGATATTGTGGGCTACCAGTGTTTTAGAAAAGACAGGCAGGTAGGGAGGGGAGGAGGTGTTTTAATTTACATCAAAGAGAAATATAAATGTCAACTGGTTGATTTGAATACTTCACTTGAATGTTTAGCTGTTAATGTATGTCTCTCTCCGGTAATGAATTTCAACATTGCAGTAGTGTACAACCAACTGTCACACAACTCTTCCTTTTATAATGAATTAAGTGATCTGGTTAAACAACTTGAGAAGAACAGAGAAACAATAATTCATGGTGACTTTAATATCAACTGGTCTGATAAAAAAGACCTGACTAAATTTAATTACCAGCAAATCATCAAAGGACCCACCAGGATAACCAAACAATCCAGAACACTTATTGACATGGTATTTACTAATAAACCAGAACGAATAACCAGAACCTATAATCTTGTAACTGGTCTCTCAGATCATAACATGGTTCTTGCTGTCAGGAAACTTACTAAAAAGCGACTACAGTATTTTGGGGGAGTCGATATTGACAAATCAAATTTTATTATCCCCAAATCAAAAAATGAGGAGTTTGAACATTACTTAGAGAATCAAAATTGGGAGCAGCTCATGTCAACATGTGAAGTAGATGATTGTTGTAATTTTATAACTGCAACAATCACAAAGTCTATAGAAAAATTTTCAAAGCAAATTAAAAGTAGACAACAGAAGATTAGCCTACCATGGTTAAATAATGAAATAAGAAAACTTATGAAGAGGCGAGACTATGCACTGAAAACATCACTAACCTCCAAACTACAAAATGATCACCTTGTGTACAAAAGTTTAAGAAATAAAGTGGTACATGAGCTGCGAAAATCAAAAATATCTTATTACAATAAACTGATAGATCATGCAAAGGGTAACAACAGTTCCCTATGGAGGCATTTAAATAACCTAACTAATAAAAAAAACGATCAGAAGGGGGTAAAGGAACTTAGAATCAATGGCAAGACCGTCAGTGACAAGGCTACTTTGGCAAATGAATTTAATTCACACTTTGTGGGCTCTGTGGAAGACTTAACAAAAATTTTTGTGCTGCCAAATGTGCTCTACAACACAAATTCCATACTTCCAACAGATACTTTTCACATCGATGAGGTAAATGAGAAGTTAATTGCTGGTATTGTTAAAACACTGTCAAACTCAAAAACTAATGATATCTACAATATGAGCACCTCCTTTCTCAAAATGCACAGCAAAATATTAATCAAACCACTGACTCATCTCATTAATCTCTCCATTAGGTCTAGTACATTTCCATCTGGCTGGAAAAAAGCTGTCGTCATACCAGTTCATAAATCAGGCAGTAAAGACGATATATGCAATTACCGCCCAATCTCTATTTTACCAGTCCTATCTAAGGTTCTTGAAAAAGTTGTAGCTACACAGCTGATAGACTACTTACAAGACAGTCAACTTCTTCATCCACATCAATTTGGTTTTAGACCAGGATACTCAACAGAAACAGCAAATTGTTGCCTTATTGAAAACGTCAAACAGTCCTTGGACAGGGGTAATGTGGTAGGAGCTGTTTTTCTAGATCTCAAAAAGGCTTTCGATACTGTAAACCACAGTTTGCTTTTATCCAAAATGGTATCTTTTAACTTCTCCCCAAATACACTAGAATGGTTTGCATCTTATCTCCAGAATAGAGAACAGTGTGTAAAAGTTCACCAGGATAAATCCTCATTTTTAAACAACCGCATGGGTATCCCACAAGGGTCCATTCTTGGTCCTTTACTTTTCAGCATTTTTATTAATGACTTGCCGTTACACTGCTCAGCTGCAACATGCCAACTTTATGCAGATGATGCAGTTATTTACACAGCTGCCAAGACTCCAGCACAGGCTGCAGATGTACTGTCTACAAGTATGGTTGATGTCCAAGAGTGGCTCCTCAAGAACCATCTATTGCGGAACCTTCAGAAAACAGTCTCAATGTGCTTTTCAATCAAAAAATGTAACCTGCAACATTTTAAAGTTAATATACATGATCATGACATCAGTTTAGCTACAGAATTCAAATACCTTGGCATTGTACTAGATCCTCAACTCAAATTTAATCTTCATATAAAGAAAATTTCAAAAACAGTAAAAAAAAATCTGAACTGCTTTAAATTAATTAGATATTACATACCTTACGAAGCAGCTGCACTGTATATGCATTCTATGGTTTTTTCTCATATATCATACTGTTTGACAGTCTGGGCTCAAGCAGCCCCTTCCACAATAAGACATATAGGTTCATTATATAATCAAACCCTAAAAATCTTGGACAAAAAGCCCATTAGGTGGCATCACTGTAATGTTTTAAAAAAATACAACCTATTGAGTTTTGAGAGCTTCATTGACCTCTGTCTTCTGAAATTAACGTTCAAATGTTTCCATAAATCAGCACCCGAGCCACTTGCTGGTTTCGTCCAAAGACAGGACAGCAGCAGAGCCACCAGGAGTTCTGTTAACAATAACTGTAAAATATTCCACCGCAGAACCACATTTGGACAAACAGCTTTCTCTATAAAGGGCAGTCACATCTGGAACACAATGCCAAATGAAATTAAAATAATAACGGACTTTAAAACATTCACTAAAAATGTTAAAAACTGGCTGAAAAATAAACAAGAATGTACTCATGTATGAATTATTTGTCTGCAAAGTGAGAGTGAATGAAGGGAAGGAATAAATGTGTTTGTTTATAGTGAGTGACGGAGGGAGGAAGGCCTGAAATAGGCAAATGTGAGTTATGTTATATGTGTTAAATGTGAGTCAGGCTGTTATATTTGTGTATTTATAATATTTATGTTAAAGGTGAGTCAGGCTGTTATATTTGTGTATTTATAATATTTATAATATTTATAATTGTGTATTTATAATTTTTCTGCATTGATGTATGTGGTTATTGTGTATATTTTTTATCTTGATTCTTTTTTCTAAAGCCCATCCAGGGACAAGAGTTGCAAATTAGCTAATAGCTATACACTCTATGTGCAACACATCAGATTGATTGTCTTTGATTAATTGTCTATGTTTATTGCACTGTCCCTGTCAAATAAACTAATCTACTACTACTACTACACCCATCCCCACACCCGTGCGCTTTAACGGGAAGCTCGGTGAAGGACGCGGGTTCCTTCTGCAGTGTGAGTCGGTATTCCAGCGCGTCCCCGGGGACTTTCCTTCTGACCTCAGCCGGATTGGGTACATTGCTAATCTCTTGGAGGGGCGAGCGTTAGCCTGGGCTTACGCTGTCATGGCGAAGCCCAGCTACGCGAACCTGTCCTATACCTAATTCGTGCAAGATTTCCAGGGTAGCCGGTCGGCGGCCGATTACGCTGTCGACTTCTGGGTGGCGGCGGAGGAGGTCGGCTGGGGCGAGGCATCCCTTTGCAGCATCTTCCTCCGCAGCCTAAGCTCTAGTCTGCAGGATGAGTTGGCCAGCCAGGATCTGCCGGGACGGTTGTCTGATTTAATCTCCTTAACAATCAGTTTGGATAACAGGCTGAGAGAGCGGGCCGCCGAGCGGAAGTCCTACAGCCGCTCGCGCGGAGCCTCTGCCCGCGCCTCTCAGCCTCGCCCTGTAGCGTTACCCTCTCCGGAGTCCGCCAACGAATCTGAGGTGATGCTGGTCGGGCGAACCAAGCTCCCCCTAGCGGAGAAACAGCACCGCAGGGAGCTGGGTCTCTGCATGTATTGCGGGGACGACCAGCACTCCGTGGAGCGTTGCCCGATCAAGCCAAAAGGGGAGGTCCGCGAGTCACTGTAGGGGGCCTCGCGGACGCAACCCAGTCAAATCCCCTCTCAAAATGCCTATTGCCCATTAGGTTCTGTCACAACTCCATCGGGCACCTCACTCATGCACTGGTGGACTTGGGGGCAGAACAGAACTTTATTTCCAAGAGCCTGGCAACCCGCTTGGGCATCCCATGTCAAGCATTGCCAGCCCCCCTCAATCTCGTCACCCTCTCCCGTACGCCTATGGAAAGGGTTACCCATCGCACCAAGCCACTGCCTGTCATCATCTCTGACAACCATAGAGAGGACCTCAGCCTATTCGTCTTGCCCACCTCGGCTTCCCCCATCATCTTGGGCTACCCGTGGCTGCGCCTTCACAACCCCGTGCTTGATTGGCAATCCGGCAGCATCCTCTCTTGGAGTTCGTTCTGCATGGGCACCTGCCTCCAGTCTGCCGCCTGCGCCCCGTCTGCTCCTCCTCCTGCCCCGGAGTCATCCCCACTGGACCTCATCCTGGTGCCTCCGGAGTTCCACGATCTGGGGCTCGTCTTTAGTAAGTCCAAAGCACTATCTCTCCCCCCCCCCCCACCGCCCGTATGACTGCGCCATAAACCTCAGCCCGGGGGTGCCGTTACCATCTGGCCGCCCTCTACAGCCTGTCTGCCCCAGAGCGGGAGGCCATGGACACATACATCAGAGAGTCGCTCAGCGCTGGCATCATTCGCCCCTCCTCATCCCCTCTTGGAGCTGGTTTTTTTTTCGTCTCCAAGAAGGATGGATTCCTTCGGCCGTGTATTGACTTCCGGGCCCTCAAAGACATCACAGAGAAGGACAGATACACCCTGCCCCTTACGGATTCGGTCTTCAACTCCCTCCAGGGGGCCACCTGGTTTACCAAGATGGACCTCCGCAGCGCGTACCACCTCGTCCGGATCCGGGAGGGCGATGAGTGGAAGATGGAGTTCCGGACGCCCAGCGGCCATTTTGAATACTTGGTCATGCTGTTTGGGCTCACCAACGCTCCCGCCGTCTTCCAGCGGCTCATCAACAACATCCTGCGGGACTTCCTGGGGGTCTTCGTGTTCGTATACCTGGACGACATCCTGATCTTCTCCAGGTCTCGGGAGGAGCATCAGGCCCATGTGAGGTGGGTGCTGCAGCGGCTTCTTGAAAACAGACTGTACGTTAAAGCAGAAAAGTGTGAATTTTTCACCAAGAAGACCTCTTTCCTGGGTTTCATCATCTCCCATGATCAACTTCTCCCCGACCCCGCCAAGGTCAAAGCGGTGGTCGAGTGGCCCACTCCCTCCTCCAGGAAACAGGTGCAGCAGTTCCTTGAGTTCGCTAATTTTTACCGCCGCTTTGTGCCTAAGTACAGTGCAATTGCCACCCCTCTGACCCGCCTCACCTACCCCAAGTTGCCGTTCCAGTGGACCGAAGAGGCAGCTTCAGCCTTCGAGACCTTGAAGAAGGAGTTTTCTTCCTCCCGGGTCCTGACCCAAGTTGACCCCTCGCTGCAGTGCTTGGTCGAGGTGGACGCGTCCGACACGGGGGTGGGGGCAGTTTTGTCTCAGCATTCTCCGGTGGATGGGGTGGTGCGCCCCTGCGCCTTCTTCTCCCGGCGCCTGTCGGCGGCTGAGCGAAATTACGACGTCGGTGACAGGGAGCTCCTGGCAGTGAAGCTCGCGCTGCGGGAGTGGCGTCACTGGCTGGAGGGGGCAGCGCAGCCTTTTGTAGTCTGGACGGATCACAAGAACCTGGAATACCTGAGGTCGGCCAAGCATCTGAACGCCTGCCAGGTGCGCTGGTCTCTGTTCTGGTCTCTGCTTCAGGTTCACGATCACCTACCGTCCAGGCTCCAAGGATGGTAAACCTGACGCGCTGTCCAGACAGTTCGCTCCTGAGACCCCGGAGGAGCGAGACCACACCATCTTACCCACCTCATGTGTCATGGGGGTGGTGTCCTGGTCCATCAGGGATACGATCCGGAAAGCGCAGGAGACCGAACCTGATCCTGGCAACGGTCCGGCGGGAAAGCTCTTCGTGCCATCGTCGGTCCGGGGTGACATCATCCACTGGGTTCACACGTCCAAACTCACCTGTCACCCTGGCGTCTCCTGGCTGGTGAACCTTCTGCAACGCTCCTTCTGGTGGCCCGGACTTCGGAAGGACGCTGCCAACTACGTCCGTGCCTGCCCCCAGTGCGCAACGAATAAGACCTCAAACTCACCTCCAGCAGGGTTGATCCATCCCCTGCCGGTTCCTGGCAGACCCTGGTCCCACGTAGCCCTGGACTTCGTCACTGGCCTCCCCGTTTCTAATACGTATGACACCATCCTGACCATTGTGGACAGATTCTCCATGGCCACCCACTTTGTGCCCCTCCACGGCCTTCCCACGGCGCGAGAGATGGCCGATCTCCTAGTCCAGCATGTGGTCAGGCTACACGGGATCCCGACCGACGTCGTATCTGATCAGGGGCCCCAGTTTGTGTCCAAGGTCTGGCGGTGTTTTTGCAACGCCCCGGGGGCCACGGTGAGTCTCTCCTCCGGTCACCATTCTCAGTTCAACGGGCAGTGCGAGCGTGCCAATCAGGAGCTGGAGGCTGCCCTGCGCTGTGTCACCTCCTCCAACCCCTCTTCCTGGAGCTCGCACCTGGCTTGGGTAGAATACGCCCATAATTCTACGCTGTCATCGGCCATCGGGATGTCCCCTTTCCGGGCGTCATTGGGATACGACCCCACGGTGTTCCCTGAGCAGGAGGGTGAGGTGGCCGTTCCATCCATCCAGGCACATCTCAGGCGCTGCCGGAGCCTGTGGATCAGGACGCGCGAAGCGCTTTTACGCACGGCGGCGCGCAACACCAGTACTGCCAATCACCACAGGAGAGCCGCTCCCAGTTACCAGGTAGGCCAGCGGGTCTGGCTTTCAGCCCGGGACATCAATCTTAAAGCTGAGAAGAAGAAGCTGGCGCCACGTTTCATCGGTCCCTTCACGATCTCCAAGGTAATTAACCCGGTGGCTGTGCGTTTGGCCCTACCCCCTCCCGCCACATCTGTCCTACATTCCACGTGTCCCAGGTTAAACCAGTGGTCTCTAACCCTCTCTGTTCTCCTCCTAGGGTGCCTCCCCCTCCCATGATGATCGATGGCGACCTGGCATGGAGGGTCACCTCCATCCTGGACTCCTGACGCCGAGGTCGCGGGTTACAGTATCTGGTGAATTGGGAGAGGTAAGAGAGAGAGAGAGATAAGCCTTTATTAGTCCCACAACGGGGAAATTCCAGGATTGCAACAGCACAGGGATAGCAACACTCAGAGCAACAATCAGAAGGCAAGAAAAAAAAACAAGCAAGCAAGAGCAGCTAATAAACATATGTACGTATTACTATAAAATATATATATATACACACACACACAGACACACAGTGCAGAGCATTGTAGCTGGATGGAATAAATATATGAATATATGAACACACAGTGCAGAGCATTGTAGCTAGATGGAATAAATATGTAAATATATAAACACCCGGAGTGGAGATCCTGGGTGCACCCTTCCTTTGTGCTGGATAAGCGTCTCACCACGGAGTTCCACCGGGTGCACCCGGATAAACCAGCGTCGGGAGGCGCTGCTCGGGGGGGGGGGTACTGTCACAACTCGTCTTCGCCAGTCATCTGCCTCAACTGCGCGCACACCTGCGCCTCATCAATCACCGGCTATTTAACCCGCTCGGCCCAGAGCTTCGGTCTGGAGCCGTCTGTTCGCCAACGTTCTCTAATCCCTGCGTAGGATCGTCTCTTCCCGACCTGCGCCATTCTCCTCCCAGCAAGTAAGCTGTATCGTTTGCTTACCCGTCCTTCAGTCTTTCCCCTGTGCACAGGCGGATCCTCCGGGCGGCGGATTCCTTCCATCCACGCCTCGTCCTCTTCTCCCTCTCATCACCGAGCGCGCAGCAGGGCGCTGTCCTCCAGGCAGGAGCTACATTTGCCAACGCCAGCCACCGCTACACCTGCAAGGTTGCCTGGCTGCACGGCATGCCATTCTGCCCCCGGCGCTCCCTGTTCACCTGCAGTCCATTCACATTCCACACACACGCATCCATACACACCTTGTTATTGAATAAAGCCTTTGAATCTCACCTGAGCCTGTGTGTTTGTTCCCTGGGCCCGTGATTATTAGATTAGATTAGATTAGATTCAACTTTATTGTCATTACACATGTATGAATACAAGGTAACGAAACACAGTTTAGCATCCAATCAGAAGTGCAAAGGACAGCAGTGCAGTATATACGGTAATTAACAGTATGTGCAATTTAAGCAAATATATGCAGCAGTGCAGAAAGTTAAAAGTACTGTTATGTGCAAATAATGTGCAATAAGTTAGATGTAGTTATGTAGTTATGCAGTTATGTACAGGTGAGGATGGTAAAAGATGATTGTAAGAGAGTCAGCGGGGAACTAAGTTCAATAACGTGACAGCTGTTGGAAAGAAACTGTTCCTAAACCTGCTGGTTCTAGTCCGAAGGCTTCTGAAACGTCTTCTGGAGGGGAGAAGCTGGAACAGTCCATGAGCAGGATGGTTGGAGTCCCTAAGAATGCTGCGTGCCCGGCGCAGACATCTTTTCCTGTAGACGTCCTCTATAGCTGGAAGTGGAGTCCCTGTGATGCGTTGGGCGGTTTTCACCACCCGCTGCAGCGCCTTGCGGTCAGCTACAGAGCAGCTCCCATACCAGAGTGTGATACAGTTGGTCAGGGTGCTCTCTATCACGCAGCGGTAGAAGTTGCCCAGGATGTCAGCTGACAGATGGTTCTTCTTCAATGTCCTCAAGAAGAAGAGGCGCTGATGGGCCTTCTTGATCAGGCTGGTGGTGTTAACTGACCAGGACAGGTCCTCCGAGATGTGGGTCCCCAGGAATTTGAAGCAGGGGACACGTTCAACAGCTATGCCATTGATATGGATGGGGTCATGTGTCTCTTCCCTCTCCTTCCTGTAGTCCACTATGAGCTCCTTGGTTTTGCTGGTGTTAAGGAGCAGGTTATTGTCAGCGCACCAAGTAGTCAAGTGCTCAACCTCTGCCCTGTAATCTGACTCGTCGTTGTCCCTGATGAGTCCAATCACCGTGGTGTCATCTGCGAACTTTATGATGGAATTGGATCAGAAGCCTTGGATGACAAAAGAAAGAAGGACAAAAGAAGTCCAGGAACTCCCCAGAGCCCATGATACAGCCTTCAGGTCAGGGGATACAGATCTGTATAACACCGCCTGGGCTAATCTGAAGAAAGGCATTAAGGAGGCTAAACAGGCCTATACGCACGTGCACAAAATTGTTGGTACCCCTCTGTTAATGAAAGAAAAACCCACAATGGTCACAGAAATAACTCGAATCTCAAATCAAATCAAATCAACCTTTATTGTCATATTGCTGTACATACAACTGTAGTGCAGGCAAGATGAAATTGCGTTTCTCTCGGCATCCATATAAGTAAAAAAAGAGCATAATTTAAGACACACTCACACACACCCTCATCCCCCACCCCAACACAGCCATTCACACTTCCCTGAGACATACTTGAAAACTAACAAGGACTATAATATACAAATAATATACATAATGCCCCTAGGTGCAGTAGTATGTATGAGAGATTCTGGATCAGCTGTTCAGCATCCTAACAGCTTGTGGAAGGAAGCTGTTAATCAGTCTGGCGGTTCTGCCTCTGATGCTCCGGAATCGTTTGCCAGATGGCAGAAGTTCAAAGTCTTTATTCAGAGGGTGAGAACGGTCCTTGACAATGTTCAGTGCCCTGTTCCTACAATGGTTCTGAAAAAGTTCTTGGACAGACGGGAGGGAAACTCCAATTACCCTCTCAGCTCCCTTAACTATCCTCTGCAGGGCTTTTTTGTCTGACATACTGCAGCTGGAGCACCATGTAGCAATGCAGTACGTCAGAACACTCTCCACCACACCTCTGTAGAAGGTCCTGAGGATGCAGATGGGGAGAGAGGCCTGTTTGAGTTTCCTCAAGAAGTGCAGTCTCTGCTGGGCCCTCTTCCTGATCCCCAAGGAATTCTTGCTCCAGGTCAGGTCCTGCGAGATCTGCACTCCGAGGAACTTGATGTTCTCCACTCTCTCCACTGAACGGCCGCCAATGCTGAGAGGGACGTGTTCAGGCTGTGACCGCCGGAAGTCGATAATCATCTCCTTCGTTTTGTCCACGTTGAGCACCAGATTGTTCTGGTGCTCAACAGACAAAAGTCTGTCAGTCTGTCAGTCAGTCAATCTGACAACAGTGGTAATAAATAAAAATTCTATGAAAATTAACCAATGAAAATCAGACAATGCTTTTGAATTGTGGTTCAACAGAATTATTTTAAAAAACAAACTCATGAAACAGGCCTGGACAAAAATGATGGTACCCTAAACTTAAAGGGCCTATATCAGGCAAAATCGACTTTTTTGAGCTTTTAAACATGTTATAATGTTAATTCCTCACCAAAAACACCCCCAAAGTGGTATTTTGCTCCATTCACACATCTCTGAGTATTCCTCCTAAACCCTGCTCTCTGAGCTGCTGCTCCGCCCTGCCCCTGATAATGACTGGGTCCCCACGTTCATACGTATGAACGTGGGTGAGCTGCCCACTCCAGGAAGTGCCTGTGCTGCCAGCACTGCCCCCAGGCTAATACACACCCCCACTTTCTCCGTGCAGCTAACGGAGCGGTGATCGGCAAAACTCTTTCATTTTAGCATTGACGCTGTGAATAAGTAGTTCCTCTCGCACCTAATCTGCTCAGTGACAACAACTGTTTGCTTTTTTAAGTAAGACAATGTCTTCTAAGTGGCGTAAATGTGTCTTTGGCTGTGAGAGATTTAGGAGTTTGTTCAGCCTTCCTAAAGAAGAGCCTACTCGTCATGAAATGGGCGGCAGCCACAAGAAGGAGAGGCGGCGCCTCAGAGATCGAGGCATCTTACTTCCGGGTTGGAAAAGTAGCTCGCGAAAATAACTCATATTTCATAAGAAATTCATTCTCCAGTGTACCAAAGGTAATATACTATCACATACATGCATATAGTTTACTCTGAAAGGCTTAAAATAGCATGATATAGGCCCTTTAATATTTTGTTGCACAACCTTTTGAGGCAATCACTGCAATCAAACGATCTCTGTAACTGTCAATGAGACTTCTGCACCTCTCAGCAGGTATTTTGGCCCACTCCTCATGAGCAAACTGCTCCAGTTGTCTCAGGTTTGAAGGGAGCCTTCTCCATTCGGCATGTTTCAGCTCCTTCCACAGATGTTCAATAGGATTTAGATCAGGGCTCATAGAAGGCCACTTTAGAATAGTCCAATGTTTCGCTCTTAGCCATTCTTGGGTGTTTTTAGCTGTGTGTTTTGGGTCATTATCCTGTTGCAATGTTGCAAGACCC
This sequence comes from Pholidichthys leucotaenia, assembly GCA_020510985.1. Classification (NCBI taxonomy): domain Eukaryota; kingdom Metazoa; phylum Chordata; class Actinopteri; order Cichliformes; family Pholidichthyidae; genus Pholidichthys; species Pholidichthys leucotaenia. Next base: position 329,260,854 of record CM035847.1, on the reverse strand, counting down.
ATGACCTGCGACTGAGACCAAGCTGTCTGACACTGGGCAGCACATTTCTCTCTACAATACCTTGATAGTCTTGAGATTTCATTGTACCCTGCACAGATTCAAGACACCCTGTGCCAGATGAAGCAAAGCAGCCCCAGAACACAACAGAACCTCCTCCATGTTTCACAGTAGGGACAGTGTTCTTTTCTTGGTATGCTTCATTTTTGCGTCTGTGAACATAGAGCTGATGTGCTTTGCCAAAAAGTTCCAGTTTTGTCTCGTCTGTCCGTAGGACATTCTCCCAGAAGCTTTGTGGCTTGTCAACATGCAGTTTGGCAAATTCCATTCTGGCTTTTTTATGATTTGTTTTCAACAGTGGTGTCCTCCTTGGTCGTCTCCCATGAAGTACACTTTGGCTCAAACAACGACGGATGGTGCGATCTGACACTGATGTACCTTGACCTTGGAGTTCACCATGAATGTGTTTCGAGGTTGTTCTGGGCTCTTTTGTTACCATTCGTATTTTCCGTCTCCTCCTGCGGCCACATCCAGGGAGGTTGGCTACAGTCCCGTGGATCTTAAATTTCTGAATAATATGTGCAACTTGTTATGACCCGAGCACCAGTTCTGATCGCGCTCGGGCTAAGTTATGTTTCGCTGCCGGCCTTGACAGTTGCGGGCTGTATTCTGGCCTCACCGGGCTCTTATTGTGAAAGTGCTCGGTGGGGCTTCCGCCTGTCAACGGTCGGTCAGCTGTTTGTAATTACCGTCGTTAGTGCTTCGCCTTCTTAAGCCCGGCACTGGCTGCGGTAAGACGCAGCAGTGTCAGTCGTTCTTCGTCTGAGCTACGGATGCTTTGGACTGTTACCTACCTCGTCTGCCTGTGGTTGACCGTCGCTTCCCCTGGACCAGTAAGTGAGCTGTTTAGCCTTACCCCTCCCGGTGGGAGTAGACCTCTGTGTGTCTCTGCCTCAGCAGCCTGTGTAGTCATTACTCCGTCAACCTTGCCTGTGTATGACCGTCTCCTCTATGGACCGTCTCCTCTATGGAGAGCTGTTTAGCCTTACGCCTCCGGATGTGTGTAGACTTATGTGTCATTGCCCCTGCATCTTGTGTTGTCACTTTTCACCGTAATAAAACTCACTGAAACTCACTGGTGACTGTGTGGCGTCTTATGGTGGCTCGCGAGGGCCACCGCATGACACAACTGTAGTCACAGGAACATCAAGCTGCTTGGAGATGGTCTTATAGCCTTTACCTTTAACATGCTTGTCTATAATTTTCTTTCTAATCTCTTGAGACAACTCTCTCCTTTGCTTCCTCTGGTCCATGTTTAGTGTGGTACACACCATGTCACCAAACAGCACAGTGACTACTTGTCACCCTTTAAATAGGCCGACTGACTGATTACAAGTTTGTAGACACCTGTGATGTTAATTAGAGGACACATCTTGGTTGAACATGTCCCTATGGTCACATTATTTTCAATCTTTTCTAGGGGTACCATCATTTTTGTCCAGGCCTGTTTCATGAGTTTGTTTTTTTAAAGTAATTCTCTTGAACCACAATTTAAAAGCATTGTCTGATTTTCATTGGTTAATTTTCATAGAATTTTTATTTATTACCACTTTTGTCAGATTCAAGTTATTTCTGTGACCATTGTGGGTTTTTCTTTCATTAACAGAGGGGTACCAACAATTTTGTCCACGGCTGTAAGAGGAAAGTTGAGGACCATTTTTCTGATAATAATTTGAGACGACTATGGCAAGGCTTTCACCATATCACAAACTATAAGGGCAGCAGCATCATTTCCAGTGACATCAGCGCCTCACTGGCAGAAGAATTGAACTGCTTTTTCACACGGTTTGAGGCAAATACACCTCAGCCGGACCCATTGATGTTATTGAATGCCAGCTCTGATGTGCTTACCCTGCAGGATCATGAGGTGAGACAGACACCGAGAGCAGTTCACCTGAGAAAGGCTACTGGTCCCGATGGAGTGTCAGGAAAGGTGCTCAGAGCATGTGCAGATTAGCTATGCTGTGGTTTGACTGACATTTTTAATTTGTCTCTTAAGGCAGCCGTTGTTCCACAGTGTTTAAAATCTGCAGTCATTATTCCTGTGCCTAAAAAACATTATCAGCAGTCTGAATGACTATCGACCAGTAGCATTAACACCCATTATTATGAAGTGCTTTGAGAAAATGGTATTGAAACATCTTTTGCCTAGTCTCCCCCCAGATTTTGATTGGTACCAGTTTGCCTACAGGCGGAGCAGATCCACTGAAGATGCTATTGCTATAGCTCTCCACTCAGCATTCAGCCATTTAGAAGACAAGGTGAGCTATGTAAGAATGTTGTTTGTGGGCTATAGCTCGATATTTAATACAATTATTCCCAACATTCTCATCACCAAATTGCTTCAGCTTGGTCTGCCTACTCACACTTGCAGCTGGATTAAGGACTTCCTAACAAATCGAACACAGACTGTTAGACTCGGACCCCATTCCTCCTCTACAGTCATGGTTAACACAGGCTCGCCACAGGGCTGTGTGTTGAGCCCCACTTTGTATTCATTGTACACATATGACTGCATACCTGTTCATCCCACAAACATTATAGTGAAGTATGCAGATGACACAACAGTAATGGGGCTCAAATCAGGAGAAGATGAGTCTGCATACAGAGATGAGGTCCAGAAACTGGTGAGATGGTGCTCAGATAATAATCTGCTATTGAATACAGAAAAAAAAAAACAAAAGAACTCATTATTGATTTTAGGAAGCATAGCAGTGAGCCGCCTCCTCTATATATAGGCAAGGAGTGTGTGGAGAGGGTGGAGGCTTTTAAGTTTCTGGGTGTTCATATTTCTCACAACCTTACCTGGGCAGTTAACACCATAGCTACGACAAAAAAGGCTCAACAACGTCTACACTTTCTGAGGCTCCTCAAGAAGAATGGCCTGAATGCACAGTTACTGGTTTTATTTTATCGCTCTGCTATTGAGAGCATTTTGTCATATGGCATCACGCTTTGGTATGAGGGCTGTTCAGCCGCAGACCGCAAAGCCTTCCAGAGAGTGACTGAGACTGCGCAAAAAATCACTGGCTGTTCTCTCCCTTCTCTGGAAGAGATTTCCAGGTCTTGGTACCTCAACAGAGCTACTGCCATCATTAAAGACTGTGCTCATCCAGGCCATGATTTCTTTCACTTGCTCCCCTCAGGAAAGCGGTACAGATCCCATATTTATTTATTTATTTAGCGAATGCAAAGTCCTCAAGCCAAGCAGCCGCCTCCTGGCCCGCTGCATGGAGGGTGTGTAATCCTCCTTCCAGTCTTTGGAGCGGGCAAGCCTCTATGATGTGTTCCATAGTTTGCTCCTCTCCACATGTGCACAGTGGGCTAGGGCTACTGCCCCATCTGTGAAGGCTGGCCAAGCAGGGGCCATGTCCAGTCCTGAAGCGATTGAGTGTAGACCACTGTCTCCTTGGGAGGTTGGTGCCCGGGACCTGTTGGTTGGGGTTTATCACCAGCTGTTTGTTTGGGACCTCCTTGGTCTCCCATTCCTCTTGCCAAGCTGTCTGGATGGTAAAGTCAGCTGGGGGAGGGTTTTTCCAAATCGGCCGTCTGGATGAAAGTCGGGCAGTGGGTGGGGTGTAGATATCTGCATGGATTGGTAAGTGAGGAAAATCTTTAACTTTTTGGAGCATCCTTTGAGTTAATGCTGCTCGCCGGATGTGTGGAGGGGCTATGTTTGACAGTACAGAGAGCCAGGGGAGTGGTGTTGAGCGGATTGTTCCAGTTATAGTTCTCATGGTTGAGTTGAGCTGGGTGTCTACATGGTGTGTGTAAGATGGCCTGGACCAGACAGGGGCACAATATTCTGCTACAGAGTATGAAAGGGCCAGTGCTGAGGTGCGCAGGGTGGAGACTGCCGTCCCCCATTTTGCACCAGCGAGCTTGCAGAGCAGGTTGTTTCGTACTTTCACCTTAGCAGCCGTCCCCTTTAGATGTTCCTTGAAGGATAAGGTCCTATCAAGGGTCACTCCAAGATAAGTTGGATTTGGGGTATGCTTAAGCTTGAGTCCGCTCAGGTGGATGTTTAGTTCTCTGGCAGCTTTTGCATTGTGGAGATGAAATACACTGGAGACGGTTTTTGCTGGGCTTGGTTTTAGGCGCCAGATTTTGCAGAACTGGTCCAGTTTAGCAAGATCTTCCGTGAGCACCCGTTCCAGTGGTTCAAAGTCTGGTGCTTGGAATGCCAAACAGATGTCGTCTGCATAGATGAATTTGCGGGAATTTGTAGTAGGCAGGTCGTTTATGTAGAGGTTGAACAGAGTTGGAGCTAGAACTGAGCCTTGTGGGAGTCCGTTTTTCTGCACTCTCCATGCACTTGTGTTCTGACTGAGGTGGACTCTGAACCTTCGGTTGGTCAGCAGGGTTTTTATAATTGCTGTTGCCCAAGCAGGGATCGCCTTTTTAAGTTTCAGGAGGAGGCCTTTGTGCCAGACCGTATCATAGGCGGCTGTAAGATCGAGAAACACAGCCCCCGTCTTCAGTCTGCTCTCGAAGCCATTTTCAATGAAGGTGGTTAGGGCCAGTACTTGTTCTCCTGTACTGCGGTCCTTGCGGAAACCTGCTTGATCCACACTTAGAATATCCTCTATTTCTGGGGAAATGCGTTGCAGTATTAGGCGCTCCATGATTTTGTAAGGAACGCTGAGTAGGGAGATTGGGCGGTAGCTTGCTGGTAGTTTGTGGTCTTTGCCAGGTTTTGGGATGGCAATGACCTTTGCTGTCCGCCATTTCTTTGGGATCGAGTTTGTTTGTGTGATCCTTGTGTAGAATTGAGTCAACCAGGTTAGGGCTCGGGGGCCAAGATTTTTCATGAATTCTGGGAAGATGTTATTGTATCCTGCTGCCTTTCCACATTTCAGGCCCTGTAGGACTTTCTCCAGTTCAGCAGCCTCGAAGGGTTCAGGGTTCGTTTCCTCTACAGGCATTTTTTGGTGTTTTTTTAGCTCAGTTGTAACTGTAGTTGTTGGGGGGCAATGGATCAGCGTTCTCGTCGCGCCCTCCGCCAGTACCCGGGCTCGCCTGGGGAAGCTAATGATCCTACCAGCAGACTAAATTCGAAGAGACGACGCCTCTGTGCCAAGTCAAAGAAGAATCCTAGTCACAGTCCTAAAGCCGAAAGCAAACAGCCCCAAGAGCACTTTGTGGTAGGATCTGCCCTTCGCATATTACAGATCCCATAAAACCCGGACTACCAGGTTTAATCATAGTTTTTTCCCAGCAGCAGTACGTATTTTGAACGGATTTATGTAACAAGTACAGACTGCTGATATTGTTTTATGTTATTTTAGGTTATTTTGTGACAATAATCCTGTGTGTATAAGCTGGTCTTATATATTTATCGCTCAGTATGTTTTTATTATTGCTATGTACATATTGTATTCAACTTTTTAGGTATTATTGTTTTAATCATTATTTATTGTTGTAATTATGAGAATGTTAAATGCATGAGTGAACTGAGAGTGTGATAGTTTGTTTTAGGGAGCAGTATCTCAGTTTTGTTGTATTGATTTTTAGCAATGGAATGACAATAAAGGCACTTTGACTTTGACTTTTGCAGAGTAGTACCACCCTAAGTACTTCAGTGCTTGCCTTGGTCTACTCTACAGTAGAATTTGATCCCACACTACTTACACAAAGCCAGCTAATGTTGTCCTCAGTGATGCAGTGACACTGATCTCCGGTACGCTGAAGTCTACTCCAACAAATATGCTAGCCGTGGTTTCTGGTATTCCTCCTGCTTTCATCAGACATTACCAGGTACTTAAGCTGACTAGGAAGTCTAAAGCCAAGGACAGCATGGTTCCATCAGTCAATGACACTGCAGCCTCCCATTCTGAGGCTGCACTTCATTGCCAAAGATATTCTTACCACTGTTAACCTCTTGGCTTGAGGACAGATGTAAAACAGTGGAGAACTTTAAGGACCAACCTCCACACATTCATTAAATCCCCTCCGTGAAGCCCAGTTTATACGAGTTAGGTCTGCCAGGCCTGGGTACGGCTGAACCCTCTCAGGACACTTTCCCACCAAAAGCTCATTGGAGCATATGAGGACGACACCTGTTTCTGTGGCTTAGCACCAGCTGCCGATAGGTCCACATTTGTAAAGTATTCACCTTTTCTCCACCTTCTTTGAAGTGGTCCAGGACTCACTTCTGCAGGTTTTGAAGGAGAGCACTGTGGACCTCACCAAACACAGTTTGAGATCATTGTTGACCATCTTGTTTTTCCAGATCTTGTGCATTTTCTGCACTGATGTTGTGGCCATGTGAATTGTTCTGGTTACTTCTTGCATGACACTGGCATCTGTGTTGATAATTGATCCCAAGTAGATAAAATCTTAAAGTCTGCATTTAGTGTTGCCATAAAGCATCTGTTGTTGTGAAGACTTCTACATGATCAAAACAACTTCACCACAAAAATACAGGCAGTGTCACTCATTACATTTGAGGATTCCAGTTTATTGTTAAGTTGCACTTTAGGCATGTGCACAGCACATACAGTAATTGTTACACTTTATTTAGTCCTGTATAAAACTACAGGGGAACAGGTTAAGGCAGTTTATACAAAATCATCACATGACCACAGGACAGAAAGTGCAGCATCATACCAGATCTTCCCTGAACAATCAGCTTCAGGTAGCAGAGTCTAAATGACCACACAGTTAAGCAAAAACATACAGGAAGTCCTCTAAAAATTTAATAGGGGCAGCTGTGGCGCAGGTGTGGTATGGCCCATTACTGATTGGAGGGTGAAGGGTTCCATTTCCAGTCTGTCTGCAGTTTGCGTGTTGAAGTGTCCTTGAGCAAGACACTGAACCCCCAGTTGCTCCTGGTGGGTCAGGCCAACGCCTGTGTATGGAAGCTCCACCACCATCAGTGTGTGAATGGTTGGATAGCAGGATCTGTAAAGCGCTTTGGTCATCCAGAGATGAGTTAAAAGAACCACCTAACTGAACAACATTTACCATTAAAATTCTTCTGTTGCCACCAACATTTCTTTGTTTATTTTAAAATATGTATAGAAATAAAAAAATCTTTAAAATGAATCAAGCCTCACTATCTAGGGTGTTTTGGTGCTGTATAACAGCCTCAGCATCAACAATTCAAGTGTATCTTTAAGGCTTTTCTGTGAGACTTGCACATCTTCTGCAGCAGTTGGCCAGCTGGAACCCTGTCACCACGCTAAATTTGAACTGCAGCATCTTGGACTGCAGTTGGATAATCAAATGAGCAGGTGTGGTGGAGGCGTGACCCTGGATCAGTGACAGATGATAGAGAGGTATTCTTCTGAAAACATCATGCCAGCCATGCAAAGCAGTGATACTGGAGAAGACTAAGGCAAGCTGTGAGCTTTAGGCAGCCTACTGTAGACTGCTGCTGACCAGCTGAGGAGTTCTGCAGAAAATCCAAACAAACTGCACAGTGAAGTTAGATGCTGCAGAGGCTGCAGGCGGCAGCTTTGGCCTGTGTCTCACTGTGAGACTGTAGAGTGCAGTTCATTCTCAACATCCATGCTGATGTGCAGAAATCTGCCCATAAAGCCACTACTGGAAGAGTTTGCATGATATTTGCTTAAGCTATTTGCAACTGAATGGCTATCGTGTGTATCGAGTGTGTCTGGCCTCGGTGCTTAATTCACCACTGCCTCTACTGAAAGGCTGGACAGAGAAAACAGTCGTGGAAGCAGGAGTTGTCTGATTATATGTGGAATGTTGGATCTGAGATTTCAAACATAACAGCTTAAGAACAAAAAGAAACATCAGAGTCACCACCCCAACAGCACACATGCATCACGCCAACATCGGCCCAATGTGCCATGTTTACATAGGGAATGCACTGTTTGCACATTGGCTAGATGTTGGCATTACGCTAACATCTAGCCAATGTCTAGCCAGTGTCCAAAGAACCTCTATAAGATGTATTCACGATGTAAACTTGCCAACGGCTGGACATATGCGTGCTGTTGGGGCGGTGGCTCCATTTCACTAACACTGATTGTCTTCCGTCATTTCTGCCCGGCCGTGTTGGTTTAAACTCCCCCCAACCCCCACCCAAAGAAATACCAACACCTTCAGTTACTCAGAGGTTATATTTACAAAATATATAAAGAAAAATATAGGGTTACTGACCCTACCATATAGTATAGTCAAGCAGCTGTCTGTAAATATTTCTCCCATGATTTTTCTTTCTAAAATAAATCACGGGGTAAAGATAGCTGGAACGTGACAAGGCACATCTAGGACAACATGGAGACCAGTGCTTAGCTGCAGGCAGCCACAGGGACAGGAGGGACAGAGAGATGGACACCAGGGAGACATGTAAGTGAAGAGGAAAATTAAAGAAAAACAGGGTAGTGATTCATTAAAGAACACATAAAGGAAGGACTGGAAAATGACACAGTGAAGAGTGTATCTTCTTTACCAAGTGTTTGTGAGCTTACTTCATCCTGCACATGGAAATGACACCAGGGCAAATGACACCTCAGCAGATGACACTGATCTATATCTTGACAAATATAAACTGAAAGACCTTCGGATGCACACAGCCAGGGACGGAATCTTTGGCATTCTGAGGAGAATATTCTTAAAAACCTGTTTGTGTTAGCCTGGTGGGGGAAGGGGGGTAATACTGGACGTTGACTTTGGGCTGGTGTGGGCTATGGTTGCTGGCTCTGGGCACTGTGAGAAAACTCCACTTAACAACAGTCAATTTACACATGTAAACACAAAGTAGTGATAGACCGTGTTACACTGGGATGCCAAGACTCCAGAATAACACAGAGTAAGCAAAGCCAACATGTGTGAACCACTGAGTCATGTGTGTGCTTGTTGCTGCTAGGCTGCACATGGTTGCAGCGTTTAGTCCTTTTATAAAGGATATATCTTCACTGAATGACAGCTAAAACTAACAGTACCTTTGGCCAGCAGATGGTAAGACCTGTGCCTTCAAAACAATAAATCCAGTTCTTCAGAAGCTGATGCATGAAGACGTGCTGGCTTTCATGCACACTGACTCTTTTTTGATTTGTTTATTCCTGCAGTCTCTCAGTGGCTTCTATTTGGTCACAGTCATCTACTTCACAGTTTCAAATGGATGACCCAGTCTGAGCAGGTCACAAAGTCCTGACAAGGAGGGTGGCGAGATGCAAGTTCTTTTCAACTTTCCCTCAAGGTACTTGAGGGAAAGTACCTTGCCCCACCCCTGCAAGAAGCTAGGGGTGGGGCATGGGCTCATGCAGCAATCCCTAGATGTACGTACCCCCCCCCCCCCACACACACACACACACGCACGCATGCACACACACACACAGACACACACACACAAATTTCTAATCACGGTTAATTTTTTGGAACATTCAGTTAATCACAATAATACATTAATTGCATGTTCTTCCATTCAGATAGAGTGCACCTTAAGTTGGTAATTTTTCAAGTTTCTCATACTGTTATTAGCATGGGAGTGGACAAATATTCTTGCTTTCTTCACCTGCATGTTAATTGAAGCTCTCAACATATCCAAAATGACAAAAACTATGCAGAATATTCTCTAGAAAATCTTCAAAAGTACCACATGTGCAAAAAAACAACAGAATGCCAAGCCTCAGTAACGTCACTGCAACACAACTGCACTCCCACAGCAAACATCCACCAGCTGAACACAAATCATTGGACTCGGTGTGTCCCAACAGACACAATTTCTCTTTTAGTAGAAAAACTGTAAACATAAACAAACAGCTATCTCATCCGTGACATCACCAACCACACAGCAAAAGCAGGGCGTGGGAGTGAGTGGACATTAGAAAAACAGCTGGAGAATTTTAGACTGCTACTCACCTACCGACAGTTGGACCCAAAGCTATGAAGATGAAACAGGTGGAGGGTCTGTCCCTAGCTGCTGGCAGCCGCTACATCCTAGCTTACTGCTAGCTGGCTAGCCGGCTTCCAAAGATCCAACATCCAGGCAAAGCTTTGGAGGGGGCTGTGACAGTTATCCAGGTGAGAGCTCTGACAGGTAATGTTGTAGACCTAAACATGACAGCGTTTTGGGGATTTCCATGGCAGTGATCCAGCTTGTTTGACTTCCCAATGTCTGCATGGCACACCCAGTGTCTGTCACTACCCAGAGCAGCTTCCGTAGTTCTGTACGGAGTGCAGTTCAAAAAGTACTGTTTGCACTTTCTGCCGTTAACTGCGGTTAACTGCAATCACAAAAGCTGTCGCCGTTAATGGGGGCGAAGCGTTAATGGCCGATTAACGCAATAATGCCAACACCACTAAAATACACACACACACACACACACGCACAGAGCGGGGAAAATAAGTATTGAACATGTCAATATTTTTCTCATTAAATATATTTCTGATGGAGCCTGTCAGGATGTGGGTTGGGTCTCATGTCTTTTTCTTGATCCATAGTTTGTGTTTCTTTAAAGCATGGACTCAGTCAACATCCTCGCCTTGAGATACTTTGTATTTTCTGCATTTATTATCATTTAGTAGATACATGATTCTGTTCTCTGTTCTGATTATTATTATTATTATAGTTCAGTTCGGTCATTATTTGTCATGGTGGCGTCTCCCCTGATCCCCTGCTTATGTTCTGCGTCTCCCTCTGTGTGTGTGTGTGTGTGTGTGCGCAGCCCCGCCCATCCTGTCAGCTGGCTGTCATTATTGGTCTCTCCACCTGTGCTGTGTTTGGTTAGTTGTCCCATTGATTATTTAAGGTCTTTTCCACTTCTGATCTGCTCGGGTTCTTCGAGTCATGTCGACATGATTACACGTTTCTGTTCTGTATCCTGGGGCATGAACACACATGCCCGATCTGTCTGTCCTGTTTTCACCATGGTTTTTGTTGTGGCTTCCGATCTGCATATATAATTTCTGTTTAGCCCTCAAGCTGCATCAGGGTAAGCAGCCGTTCAACAAAAGTGTTAAAAACTTACATCCAGCAATTGGGTCCAGTACCTCTCCTCTGTGACAGAGCCATTGACCTGAGATTTTCACCAGTTATCAGTAACAACCCAAGTAATCCATACAAGACAAAGAAATCAAGGCAACTGTGTTCACAAAACAAGTTACATTTAATAAATTGGAATGACACAGGGGATAAGTATTGAACACACATGGTGCTATTCATTTAATATTTAGCAGAACAGCCTTTGTTGGAAATACCAGCATCCGGTTGCCTCCTGTATGGAGAAACTAGGCACAGGCATTGCTCAGGAGTGATTTTAGCCCATTCTTCCACACAAACTGCCTTCATATCTTGAAGGTTCCGTGGGTGTCCTCAATGAACTCTGAACTTCAGTTCATTCTATAGATTTTCAACTGGATTCAGGTCAGGTGACTGACTGAGCAATTCTAGCAGCTTTATTTTCCTTCTCTGGAGCCAGTTGAGAGTTTCCCTGGCTGTGTGTTTGGGATCATTGTTTTGCTGAAGTATCCACCCTTGTTTCATCTTCAGCATCTTAGCAGATGGCAACAGGTTCTTATCAAGGATGTCTCTGTACATTTGTCTATCCATCTTTCCTTCAATTATATGAAGTCTACCTGTACCATGTGCTGAAAAACACCTCCACACCGTGATGCTCCCACCTCCAACTTTCACTGGTGGTACAGTGTTTTGGGGTTGATGTGCAGTGCTATTTCTCCTCCAAACATGCTGTGTGTTGTGGCATCCAAAAAGTTTAATTTTGGTCTCATCTGATGAGACTATATTCTCCCAGTATTTTACTGGCTTACCCAAATGTTGTGTAGTAAACTTTAAATGAGCTTTAAGCAGTGGAGTCTTTTGAGGTGAGCAAGCATAGAGCCAATGTCAGTTGAGTGCATTACTTATTGTTTTCTTTGAAACAGCAGTACCTGCTAACTCCAGGTCTTTCTGAAGCTCTCCACGAGTGGTCTTTGGCTTTTGGATAACTCTTCTGATAATTCTTTTGACTCCATCTTCTTCCGCTTAATCCTTTCCAGGTCACGGGGGGGGGGGGGGGGGGGGGATGGAGCCTATCCCAGAATCTTTGGGCGAGAGGCAGGGTACATCCTGGACAGATCGCCAGTCCGTCACAGGGCCAACACAGACAGACAGACAACCATTCACTCTCACAGTCAGACCTAAGGACAATTTAGAATCCCCAGTTGATGCCAATTAACCTAACTTGCATGTTTTTGGGATGTGGGAGGAAATCGGAGAAATCCCGGAGTAAATCCATGCAGACACGGGGAGAACATGCAAACTCCACACAGATCACTGTTGGTCAGGGGCTGGAATTGAACCCAGGATCCCCAGCCAAGATGAGTTGCTGTGCTGCCACAGTGCTAACCACTCTGCCACCGCACTGCAATTCTTTTGACTCCTCTGTCAGAAATCTTGCGAGGAGTTCCTGGTTGTGGCCAGTTTATGGAAAAATAATTCAATTCAATTCAATTCAATTCAGTTCAACTAAACTTTATTTATATAGCACCATATCACAACAACAGTCATCTCATAGCACTTTCAAATGTAGGGGAAACCCCACAAATGCAGAAAGACCTCAGCAATCAGGCGATCCCCTGTGAACAAGCACGTGGCGACGGTGGAGAGAAAAAACTCCCTTTTAACAGGAAGAAACCTCTAGCAGAACCAGGGTCAGGGAGGGGCAGTCATCTGCTGCGACTGGCTGGGGGGTGAGGGGACAGAGAAGATGAAAAGAACAAACATAAAGAGGGCAAACATTAAAGGAGAGAAGCCAAGTACATTATTGGAGGTCACCCGGCAGTCTAAATCTATTAACAGCAAAACATAGGGAGGGTTAAGAGACACATGATCCCTCCCTAATCGCAGGCTATATTGAAGATGAAGGTTTTTACCCTATCCTTAAAAACAGAGATCGAGTGTGACTCCCGAACCCAGATTGGTAACTGGTTCCATAGGAAAGGAACTTGATAGCTGAAGGCTCTGCCTCCCATTGTACTTTTGGAGATTCTGGGTATTACAAGTAATCCAGCATTTTGGGAGCATAGTGCTCTGTTAGGATGATAGGGTAATATCAGATCTTTTATATAAAAGGGGCCTGATTATTAAGAGCTTTGTAAGTGAGAAGAAGGATTTTAAACTTAATTCTAAACTCTATGGGAAGCCAATGAAGGGAGGCCAGAACCGGAGAGATATGATCTCTCTTTCTAGTACCTGTTAAAACTCTTGCAGCAACATTTTGGATCAACTTAAGACTTTTTAAAGATATTTTAGGACAACCTGATAATAACGAGTTACAATAATCTAATCTCGAGCTATCAAAAGTGTGGATCAGTTTCTCAGCATCACTCAGAGACAAGATGCTCCTAATCTTGCCAATACTACGCAGAAAATAGAAGGCAGTCTGAGAAACAAATTTAATATGTGAATTAAAAAACAGATCCTGATCAAAAATAACTCCAAGGTTCCTCACAGAAATATTCAGAGAAAGAGTAGCTGCATCCAAATTAAGAGTTTGATTTGGAAAGGTATTTCTAAGTTTTTTTGGACCAACAAGAATGACTTCAGTCTTATCTGGGTTTAATAGCAGAAAATTACAAGTCATTCAAGCTTTGATTTCCTTAAGACAGGCATCTGACTTGGCCAATTGATTACTATCATCAGGCTTCATTGACAGGTATAATTGTGTGTCATCTGCATAACAATGAAAATGTATACAGTGCTTTCTAATGATGTTTCCTAATGGAAGCATATATAGAGCCTAACACAGATCCCTGTGTAACTCCATAACTGAGCTTAGAGTTGGAAGAAAACTCATTATTGATATGAACAAACTGAAGTCTATCGGACAAATAAGATCTAAACCACTGCAGCGAAGTTCCATTTAGTCCAACATAGTGTTCTAATCTATCAAGTAGAATATCATGGTCGATAGTATCAAAGGCTGCACTAAGATCTAAAAGGACAAGTACGGAAACAAGTCCATTATCAGATGCAATAAGGAGGTAATTAGTGACCTTCACTAAGGCTGTTTCAGTACTATGATGGATTCTGAACCCAGATTGAAACTCTTCAAATAAACCATTTCCCTGCAAGTGGTCAAATAATTGCGTAGCAACAACTCTTTCTAAGGTTTTTGAAAAGAAAGGGAGATTAGAGATTGGTTGATCGTTAGCTAAAACTCCTGGATCAAGCGTTGGCTTTTTGAGTAAGGGCTTAATTACAGAAATTTTTAAAAGTCTGTGGTACATGACCTAAAGTTAAAGAATTGATTATTTGAAGGATACGGCTACCAATAAATGGGAACTTTTTTTAAAATAACCTGGTAGGAATAGGGTCTAAAAGACAAGTTGAAGGCTTGGATGAGGAGATTATTTTATCTAACTCTAAAAGGTCAATTGGAGTAAACTTATCTGAACAGATATCAATTGAAGGAGTTGTAGTAGCTGCTTTACTTAAGTTTACAGTAAGAAGAATCTGATTTTATCTCTAATAGATACAAGTTTATGATTGAAAAAATTCAAAAAGTCCTGACTAGTAAGCTCTAGGGAGATGCGAGGATTGACAGAGTCCTGACTCTGTCAGCCTGGCTACAGTGCTGAAAAGAAACCTGGGATTATTCTTATTCTCTTCTATTAATACAGAGTAATAACTTGTTCTCGATTTTCTAAGAGATTTTTTTTTATAAATTAAGAGATGATTTCTCCAAGCTAAATAGATTTCATCTAAATTAGTGGAATGCCATTTTCTCTCTAATTGATGAGTCTTCTGTTTTAAGCTACGAGTTTCTGTGTTAAACCAAGGGGTTACAAATCTCTGATTAGACTTTTTCTTTTTTAAAGGGGCCACCAAGTCTAGAGTCTGATGCAGAGAGGCTGTAACAAGCCTCTCATACCATGCTATCAATTACGGAAGGAGCAAGCTATCCATCTTTTATTTCCGTTGTGTTGACACATGGCACAGAGGAGACAATCTGCATAAATTTGGTAACAACATCATCTGAAAGACATTTGCTGTAGTAGTATTTTTCTTTAGGAGTCAAATAGTCAGGAATAGTGAAATCAAAGGTTAACAGACAATGGTCTGACAGTACAGAATTATGAGGAGACACTACAAGATTTTTTATTTCTATGCCATAAGTCAAAACAAGGTCCAATGTGTGGTGGAGATAATGGGTAGAATTTTCAACTTTCTGGGAAAACCCAGCTGAGTCTAATATTAAATTGAATGCCTTATTAAGACAGTCACTATCTACAACAACATGTATATTAAAATCCCCTACTATAATTATTCTATCTGATTTCAGCACTAAATCAGCAATAATTCGGCAAATTCGGATAAAAACTCTGAGTAGGCTGAGGGAGGACGGTAAACTATGGCAAAGAAAACTGGGTTTAAGCTAAGATTGCTGACATGCCCCATACTGAGGACCAGGCCCTCAAAGGAATGAAAACATGATTTTTGCTTTACATTAACTAGTAATTTAGAATGGTAAATTGCCGCTACTCCACCTCCATGACCAGAACTTCTGGGATTTTGATAGTTTAAATGACCAGAGGGAGCTGATTCATTTAAGCCAACATAATCATCTTGCCCTAACCAAGTCTCTGTAAGGGATATTAAATCAATCTGATGATCAAATAACAGATCATGGACTAGTAGAGACTTGGAAGTTAGAGACCTAATATTTAACAAACCGCATTTAATTTTTAAATTATGAGGAGGAAGACGAGAGGCCAAATTATTAAATTTAGAGACTTGATGTTTAATTTGAGTTTTACCAACTTTTTGTTTAATCACTTTAGGATGTTTATACATTATAATTTTATTAACTTTGGGGGGAGTAGACAAAGGTTCTCTGAGGGGGAAGACAGGGGCAAAGTTGAGGGGTGGTGGATGAGGAGGAGCTGCAGAAAGGCGTGTATTTATCAAGTTATGTTGTATTTGTCTTGGGTTATAATATTTTGAGTAACGGGAGACAGACACAATCTCTATGGGGTTATAAATTGAAGACTGATCTAAACAGTGAGGATTATTTGGATTAATAGGATTAATATGAGAAGTGGAAACAAAGAAGGACTGGTTGGCAGACCCAGGAACTTCGGGGTGAGTTAACACGCCAAATTTCAGTCACTGTACTTAAAAACGCTGAATGGAATAGAATAGATTGTCCCTTAAAACACATGCACCAAGTCTATTTAGATAGATGCCATCTGGCCTCATAAATGGTGGGCGGTTCCAAAACAGGTTGAAATTGTCTACAAAACCAATGCTAAAAGTAGAACATGTAGAACACAACCAGGTATTAAGGCTGAGAGTTCTGCTAAAATAATTGCAAAATCGTCTGAAAGGTGCCAATGGCCCAGAAATAAACACACGTCTGCCACAGTTCATAAGAGTGGACAGAAAGCTCTTGAGGTCACTCGTTAAGATCTCCGACGCTTCATCTGGGATGTTGTTGCATCCAACATGTACAATGACAGTTTTAGAGTGGGGGAATTCATTTAATAGGTCGGGGGTAAGAGCCTCAATGTCTGACACTTTAGCCCCAGGAAAAAATTTAGTAACACAGTACCTGCTTCTGACGTTCCTCATAATCAAATCACCAATTACCAATGTCGTCTGCGGGGGCCTTGCTGGTGGCTTCTGAAATGGTGGATAATTTTGCCGTTGTTGTGACAGCGGGGTGATGCGCTCTCTTCTTTTTGGAGCTGGTGTATAGTTTGGCACACCTAAAGTAGTTTTAATCCGGGGCTTGCGGGTTTGGGCCACTGCTGAAAGAGGAGGGGCGGCCATGGGAGAATGACCGGCGTCCAGGTGGGGAAAATCTTCCAGGGAAAGGATGTCGACTCTGTTTTCCAGTAACGGGAAGAGAGGAAGCACGGCCATGTCTGGTCAATCCCCGATGTTTGCTAGTTGGCCCAACCAAAGTCCAGGGCGCACATTGAGGATGTGAAAGACCACCCGGGGCTTTGGGTTTAGCTCCGAGCTGAAGCCAGTGTTTATTGCTGGGGTCCTGGACAGCTGAGGTGACCGGAGCAGAGGTGGAAGTGGATGGCGATGTGCTAAATTCACCCAGTTAAGTAGCCGTCTCTGCCAGCTGCAAGTCGGTTGCCGGGGCCGATGTCCACCCTAGAATTAAGTAAAATGTTCTTTCTACTTCCAAATGATGGCTCCAACAGTGCTCACTGGAACATTCAGCAGTATAGAAATGTGCCTGTAACCAATGCCATCACTATGTTTTGCAACAATAAGGTTGTGACTGTCTAGAGAAATCTCTTTGCTTCTGCCTATCATGAGTTCTTTGTGGTGTGACAATCTGATATTCACAGACCTTTTGAAAGGCTATCAGTCAGGACTTAACCAGATGAAATTAATTTTCACTGATGGGGGATGGGATGGCTTCCTAAATTCTGATGGATTTCAGCACTACTTTTTTTTTTTACTATTTTTGCACTACTTTTTTCTTCATGTGTTCAACAGTTATTCCCCGTGTCATTCAACTTTATTAAATATCACTTGCTGTGTGAACACAGTTACTTTGAATTCTATGTATGGATTACTTGGGCTGTCAATGATATCAGGTGAAAGTCACAGGTCAATGGCTCCATCAGAAACATGTTTAATAAGAAAATGTTGACGTGTTCAATATTTACTTTCCCTGCAATGCATATATATATATATATATATATATATATATATATATATATATATATATATATATATATATTGTGGTGAACACTCAATGGACCTGTTGGACCGGTTCTGTGACTCGCATTTTAGGTCAGAACAAAGGCAGGAAGCTTAGCCTTGCTATGCAAAGCTGGAGACTGTGGGGGGTCGATTAAAGGAAGTGTGGGAGACAGTGGAAGTGATATCATGGAGGGAAATGCATTGTGACTGTCTTTATTATGCCAGGTGGTGAAATGCATTGTGACTGTCTTTATTATGCAAGGTGGTCTGTGGGACATGTGATCTATGAGGTGTGAAGTCCCTGATATTTAAGGACGAGAGTTACTGTTTCAATCTCTTTCTTTTTTCTGCTTTGAAATGATGGAGATGTGAATAAAGCTGACTCTGAGAAAGAACGCTGCCTCCTCATTTTCACATCTTCCACACTGGTGACCCTGTTACGTATCATGGAAGAAAGAAATTCCCCCGGGCCAGCCGCGTCAGGAGCCCCCAGCCAAGCGAACGCCGCTACAGTCCAGCTACCGGACTTCTGGCAGAACAATCCGCGCTCCTGGTTCAACGCAGTTGAGGCGCAGTTCAACCTCCGGGGGATATCGGTAGATGTCACGAAATTCTACCACGTAGTTGCAAAGCTGGACAACAACACGGCACAGCATGTGGAGAGCCTGATCGACCAGCCACCGGAGAGTGACAAATACGGCGCGTTGAAGGCTGCACTCATCTAGCAATTCACCCCCTCAGCGGAGGAGCGAGCAGAGAGGCTCCTGGCACTGACGGAGGGGGAAAACGACATGCCCGCGAGCCTGATGGAGAAGTTGTTGAGGTTGAAAGACTCTGACGATGATCACTCCATTTTCACCCACCTCTTCCTCAGGACTCTACCGTCAGCAGCGAGAGCGGATCTGGCCAGTTCGCCACTGTTGGCCCTACGGGACTACCGCGCGCTGGGCTGAGAGGTGCAACGGATTGTCAACGCCACCAAGCGGCGCGCAGCCACGGCCGCTGCAGCGGAACTCGGCGCGACGACCGCAGACAACAGGAGGCCAGAGACAGCGGTGCCAGACTCACCGACAACGGCGGCGGCAAGGGCCAGGGAGCGTGGACCAGACGTCTTTTGTTTCTACCATCGCCGCTTCGCAGAGAGGGCACGCAAGTGTGTACCGCCATACCAGTTCGGGCGTTCGGGAAACGCCAAGACCGGGGGTCGGTAGCAGCCGTGGTCCTCGGGGAAGAGAACAAGCTGCTCTACTTGTCGGACGCACGCTCCGGGAGGCAGTTCCTCATCGACACAGGCTCCCAGTTGAGTTTCATCACTCCTTCCTACGCGGACAGACTGACGGGTTCCGGAGGTCCCCTGGTGACAGCGGCGAACGGCTTGGCGATTAAGACCTTTGGTGAGAAGACTCTGCTCCTGTCTCTACACGGCCGTGCATATGAGTGGACTTTTGTTGTAGCAACAGTAAATTTCAATATGCTGGGGGCTGATTTTTTGTGCTCACATGGGTTGTTGGTTGATCTCGCTAACAGGCGCCTGGTTAATGCATTTTCTTTTGATTCTGTCCCCTGTGCAGCACGAGTGGCCCTGCCTACAGCACAAGCCAATGTCACAACAGCAAGCGGTAAGTTCCCCACATTGCTCACTCAGTTCCCAGCACTCACGGTCCCCACATTTTCGGCAACAGTCGCTAAGCACGGGGTGGAGCATTTTATTACCACTACCGGACCGCGCGTTTTTGCAAAAGCTCGGCGCTTGGACGCAGTTAAACTAGCCATAGTGCACGAGGATTTCGCCAACCTGGAGAGGTTGGGCATTATCCGATGTTCAAACAGTCCGTGGGCTTCCCCCCTACATATGGTCCCGAAAGCTGACGGATCACGGCGCCCTTGCGGGGATTTTTGCAGGTTAAACAACACTATAGCGCACGACCGCTACCCAATCCCACATATCCAAGATTTCTCGGTTCATTTGGCAGGGGCGCACATTTTTTTTAAAATAGACTTGGTCCGCGGTTACCACCAAGTCCCAGTGCGAGCTGAGGACATACCCAAAACAGCGGTAATAACTCCGTTTGGTTTATTCGAGTTTTTACGCATGCCATTCGGACTTAAAGGGGCTGCTCAGACATTCCAACGCATGATGGACGCGGTGCTTCGCGACCTCCCTTTTGTGTTCGTCTACCTGGACAATATTTTAGTAGCCAGCGCATCCGAAGATGAACACGAAAAACACCTGGCCACAGTTTTCCGAAGGTTGGGAGATCACGGGTTAATAATCAACCCAGCGAAGTGCCACATTGGGGTGGCGCAGATCGATTTTTTAGGACACCGCGTCTCCCCTAAAGGAGCAGTCCCGCTGCCTGACAAAGTGCGCGCTGTGGCAGATTTTCCCCGGCCGCAGACAGTCAGGGCGTTGTAGGAGTTTTTGGGAATGGTGAATTTTTAAAACCGTTTTCGTC
Organism: Pholidichthys leucotaenia; assembly: GCA_020510985.1. Classification (NCBI taxonomy): domain Eukaryota; kingdom Metazoa; phylum Chordata; class Actinopteri; order Cichliformes; family Pholidichthyidae; genus Pholidichthys; species Pholidichthys leucotaenia. The sequence continues at coordinate 329,240,697 of CM035847.1, read as the reverse complement.
CCCGCACGGCGCAGCTCATGCAGCCACTGTATGCCGCGCTCAAAAAAAAGAAACCCGCGGATAAGACGAGTGGTCCCCAGAGCGGGACCAAGCATTCTCAGAGGTGAAAGCAGCCTTGGCAAAGGCTGCGTTGTTGGCACACCAGGACCCAACGGCCCGCATAGTGCTCACCACTGACGCGTCAGATGTGGCCATAGGGGCGGTCGTGGAGCAACACGTAGCCGGGGTTTGGCAGTCCCTCGCATTTTTCAGCAGGACCTTGCGCGATAGCGAACGTAAATACAGCGCGTTTGACAGGGAGCTGCTCGCTCTCCATTTGGCCATCCGCCACTTTCAGTTCTGGCTGGAAGGACGCGCTTTCACCGCGTTCGTTGATCACAAACCGCTAACATTCGTGATGGCCAAGGTCTCGGAACTGTGGTCAGGCCGGCAGCAGAGACAGCTGGCCGCGATATCAGAGTTTACCACTGATATTCAGCATGTGGCGGGCAAACTCAATGTAGTGGCAGATTGCCTCTCGCGCGCTGTGGCGGCCCCAGTCAGCGTTGGGTTAGATTATGCAGCCATGGCCGCAGAGCAGGTTAATGACGCGGATGTGCTCGCGCTCCAGTCTGGACCAACAGGGTTAAGGCTGGAGAGCAGGGTGCTGCAAAACGGTATGCCCCCCCTAATCTGTGATGTCTCCACTGGACGGCTGTGTCCAGTAGTACCGGCCGCGTGGTGCTGCCGCGTTTTTGACTCGGTTCATTCTTTGGCGCACCCTGGAGTGCGCACGTCGGTCAAGATGGTGGGAGAGAAATTTGTTTGGCTGAGCCTCCGCAAACAGGTCAAAGAGTGGGCAGCAGCCTGCACGGCGTGTCAACAAGCCAAAGTACACAGGCACATGAGAGCTCCTTTGGAACCGTTTCACATTCCGGCCAAGAGGTTCGATCACGTTCATGTGGACCTCGTTGGACCCCTCCCGCTGTCACAGGGGTGCACACATCTTCTGACAATGGTGGACCGCACCACGCGCTGGCCTGAAGTGGTCCCGCTGGCATCAACCACGGCCGAGGAAGTGGCGCGCGCGTTTTTAACAGCTTGGGTGGCGCGCTTCGGCGTTCCGTCGGACATTACGTCCGACAGAGGCCCTCAATTTGTGTCCGAGCTTTGGTCGACAATGGCCTGCAGCCTGGGTGTCACAATTCACCGCACAGCCGTGTACAATCCGCAGGCTAACTGGTTATGTGAACGTTTTCATAGGTCATTGAAAGCGGCTCTCAGAGCATCACTGACGGATACAAATTGGGTTGACAAGTTACCATGGGTGTTATTGGAGTTGCGTTCTGCACCTAAAGAGGATCTAGAAGCCTCCCCAGCGGAGCTCGTGTTTGCGCAGCCACTCTGGCTGCCTGGGGAGTTTCTCCCAGATAACCCTGTGCCAAACGCCTCCCCGTCTCAGCTGTTGCGGAGTAACATAGAATCAAGCACGCTGCCCGGCCCCACGCACCACAGTTTTCCGCGCGTTTTTGTGCCTAAAACTTTGAAGAACGCAGAGTTTGTTTTTGTTAGACACAATGCGCATCGAACCCCGCTGCGACCGCCTTATGATGGACCATTCAGAGTGCTAGAAGCAGGGGACAAGCAGTTTTTGCTAGATTTGGGGGGTAGGAAAGAGAAAATTGGCATAGACAGACTTAAACCCGCTTTTGTAGTGGCAGAGGAGGACGTGCTGTTGGCAAAGGCCCCGCGGCGAGGTAGACCACCACGGAGGGTTTCACACAATAATGTTTCCCAAAGTAATGTTTCCCCAGAACACCCGCAGAGACTGACAAAGGGTTTCCGCCCCCAGACGGCAAATCCCCAGCAGGACAACGCAGCAGAGACGGTGAACCCCAGCTACAGCAGATTCGGCAGGAGGCTGAAGCCTATCCAGCATGTGGACTGATGTGTATTGATGCTATCACGGCATGCATGTGGTTATTTTCTTGTTGTTCTGTTTTTCTAAAATGCTGGGGGGCTTGTGTGGTGAACTCTCAATGGACCTGTTGGACCGGTTCTGTGACTTGCATTTTAGGTCACAACAAAGGCAGGAAACTTAGCCTTGTTATGCAAGGCTGGAGACTGTGGGGGGACAATTAAAGGATGCGTGGGAGACAGTGGAAGTGATATCAGGAGGGAAATGCATTGTGACTGTCTTTATTATGCCAGGTGGTGAAATGCATTGTGACTGTCTTCATTATGCAAGGTGATCTGTGGGACATGTGATCTGTGAGGTGTGAAGTCCCTGATATTTAAGGACGAGAGTTACTGTTTCAATCTCTCTCTTTTTTCTGCTTTGAAATGATGGAGATGTGAATAAAGCTGACTCTGAGAAAGAACGCTGCCTCGTCATTTTCACATCTTCCACAATATATATATATATATATATATATATATATATATATATATACTGCTCAAAAAAATAAAGGGAACACTTTGAAAACACATCAGATTTTAATGGAAAAAAATAAGCTGGATATCGAAATTGTGGCAAGCTAGTCCAGTTTACTGAGATTAAAGGAACACTTTTTAATCTCAGTAAGCTGGACTAGCCTGCCACAATTTTATATATATATATATATATATATACAGTATATATATATATATATATCTCCACGTGTCCACATGTCCACACATGTGTCCACGTGTGTGGACAAAATTGTTGGTACCCCTCTGTTAATGAAAGAAAAACCCGCAATAGTCACAGAAATAACTTGAATCTGACAAAAGTGGTAATAAATAAAAAGTCTATGAAAATTAACCAGTGAAAATCAGACAATGCTTTTGAATTGTGGTTTGACAGAATTATTTTAAAAAACAAACTCATGAAACAGGCCTGGACAAAAATGATGGTACCCTTAACTTAATATTTTGTTGCACAACCTTTTGAGGCAATCACTGCAATCAAATGATTTCTGTAACTGTCAATGAGACTTCTGCACCTCTCAGCAGGTATTTTGGCCCACTCCTCATGATCAAACTGCTCCAGTTGTCTCAGGTTTGAAGGCTGCCTTCTCCAGACGACATGTTTCAGCTCCTTCCACAGATGTTCAATAGGATTTCGATCAGGGCTCACAGAAGGCCACTTTAGAATAGTCCAATGTTTTGTTCTTAGCCATTCTTGGGTGTTTTTAGCTGTGTGTTTTGGGTCATTATCCTGTTGCAAGACCCATGACCTGCGACTGAGACCAAGCTGTCTGACACTGGGCAGCACATTTCTCTCTACAATACCTGGATAGTCTTGAGATTTCATTGTACCCTGAACAGATTCAAGACACCTTGTGCCAGATGCAGCAAAGCAGCCCCAGAACATAACAGAACCTCCTCCATGTTTCACAGTAGCGACAGTGTTCTTTTCTTGCTATGCTTCATTTTTGCGTCTGTGAACGTAAAGCTGATGTGCCTTGCCAAAAAGTTCCAGTTTTGTCTTGTCTGTCCGTAGGACATTCTCCCAGAAGCTTTGTGGCTTGTCAACATGTAGTTTGGCAAATTCCAATCTGGCTTTTTTATGATTTGTTTTCAACAGTGGTGTCCTCCTTGGTCGTCTCCCATGAAGTCCACTTTGGCTCAAATAACGACGGATGGTGCGATCTGACACTGATGTACCTTGACCTTGGAGTTCACCTTGAATATGTTTAGCACTAGAAGTCCCAGAGAGGGGCCATTTGGCCTTTTTACCTAGAAAACCCACAAGAGGGCCAATTGGCCCCAAGTCCCCCCTGTGGTCACTCATTTTGTTATGGTAATGAGGCTGTTAGTGGCAGTGTGTGGGGTGAGGGGGGAGGGGGGTGTGGGGTGTGGGGTGTGGGGTGAGGGGGTCACACTTCACACACCTCACACTTCAGTGGTGAAGTCATGTTGGCTACTTCTGTGTGAATGTGAGAATGAGGAATAAAAACACATTCTATTCTAAAATGTGAACACGTGAATGTCCCATGTGACCATAACGACTCATGTGACTGCAACCAGACAATTGTTTGATGGATAAATACCTCAGTGCACATGGACTATTGCTTCAGTTCCCTCAAGAACTTTGTGGTGAAAGAAGCTCCTCTCCAAGGAACGAAGATGCAGAGATTCAACATTCAACAGGCATTGGAAATGATCCTGGATGGAGCAAACCAGAAAAATGCTGGGACTTCTAGTGTTAGAGGTTGTTCTGGGCTCTTTTGTTACTGTTTGTATTATCCGTCTCCTCCTGCGGCCACGTCCAGGGAGGTTGGCTACAGTCCCGTGGATCTTAAATTTCTGAATAATATGTGCAACTGTAGTCACAGGAACATCAAGCTGCTTGGAGATGGTCTTATAGCCTTTTACCTTTAACATGCTTGTCTATAATTTTCTTTCTAATCTCCTGAGACAACTCTCTCCTTTGCTTCCTCTGGTCCATGTTTAGTGTGGTACACACCATGTCACCAAACAGCACAGTGACTACTTGTCACCCTTTAAATAGGCCGACTGACTGATTACAAGTTTGTAGACACCTGTGATGTTAATTAGAGGACACATCTTTGTTGAACATGTCCCTATGGTCACATTATTTTCAGTCTTTTCTAGGGGTACCATCATTTTTGTCCAGGCCTGTTTCACGAGTTTGTTTTTTTTAAAAGTGATTCTGTTGAACCACAATTTAAAAGCATTGTCTGATTTTCATTGGTTAATTTTCATAGAATTTTTATTTATTACCACTTTTGACAGATTCAAGTTATTTCTGTGACCATTGTGGGTTTTTCTTTCATTAACAGAGGGGTACCAACAATTTTGTCCACGGCTGTATATATATATATATATATATATATATACTGTATATATATATACTGTATATATAATTAAAAATGTGTATGTACATCTAGGGATTTCTGCATGATCTTTTGCCCCACCCCTAGTTTCTTCCATCTCACCACCCTCGTTATGAGGACTTTGCGACCTGCTCAGACTGGGCAATCCATTTGAAATTGTGAAGTAGATGACTACTATATATATATATATATATATATATATATATATAAAACAGGGCTTAACATTAACACCCATCAACCCACCAATGGTGGGTGGATTTCAGCAGGGCCGGTAAGACAGCCCCTCCCACTAGCCACTTTGGCGGGTTGTAGTTTTCTCAAAATGCAAATAAAACAAAAAAGCTGTCACAATGTGAGACTACAAAACTGCAACTCCCATAAGCATTATCTGCACAAAGAGTGTGCTGATTGGTCCACTGTCACCATGGACCAATGTACATGGTCCAGTGTACCTGGCTAGCAGCAGAGAATGGCTCTGCTGCTAGCCAGGTACAGGAAACGCCGAGGACAGTCTCCTCAGCGGGTCAGTCTCCCATCCTCCCCCTGTTCACACCGCAGCCTGTACTGACCCCAGAGCAGAGCTAGACTCCTTCCACATTTTTCTCTGAATTTACAGCTTTCTTTCTTGTAAATTTCTGACTTTTTCTACTGATGAGAATTGTTCATGTAAACTTGAGACATTTTTCCTTAAGATGAGACATTTTTCTCATCAGTTTTCTTCTTCTGTCTCTTCTTTTTTTTTCCTGGTGAAAACAGGTACTGTCCATTTAAGTTAAATCCATCAGCAGCTACTAATGACATGTTGTAGTCCTGAATGGGTGTCCCAGTTCGTAGGGGTCATTTTCAACCCCTATCTCTTGATCCTTGAAATCAAGGGCCAAGGGGTAGGCAAAGGTGCAGGGGTACAAATGAGAATTGGCACAGGCATCAAATCTACCTGTACTTAATGCTCACATTGCAAATATTTTTCTCAACTGTTTTACAGTATTTACTGCTGTTCATAAATGAACAGATTAAATGAATAATTGAACAGTGTTTCTCTTGCTATTTTTTATGTATACATAAGGGCCATTAATATTTAAAAAGGTTGTAAATTTAGTTCAAGCAAATTTTAGCATGCCATAGTCAAATTTGATCATACTGTGCATAATTTTCCAACCACAAAATTGTGGCTAGTGAAAAGGCTGAGTGGCTAGTAACTCTGGAAAATCACTAGTCACAGTGGCTGCTGAGCAAAAAAGTTAATGTCAAGCTCTGTGTGTGTGTATGTGTGTGTAAATCTCAGGTATCAGTTAGCCAATCAAGTTTTCAGTCCACTACATGGTGCAACCCTAACCCTTGTCTCGTGAGATTTGCAGCTTAGTGTACAAATATGGAAGTTGTTGGAGAATGACACTGAATGGTGAGGAACAGAATGGAAGAACTGAGAAATGTGCAGAAAAGTTAAATATCAGGCCTTCCTTTTGGATACCATAGCAAAGACTGAACAAAAGAGCTTTGTCCACTACAAGCATGTAATATGCAAACTCCAACACTAGTGAAGTTGGGACGTGTCACGTTTCAACTTATATTCAGTTAAATCCACTGCAAAGACAAGACATTTAATGCTCAAACTGAAAAACTTTATTGTTTTGTTGCATTCCCTCAATTTTAATTTGAATGCTGCAACACGTGTCAAAAAAGCTGGGACAGGGTCATGTTTACCACTGTGTTACATTCCCCTTCCTTTTAACACTCAATAAGCATTTACAGTTCATCTGCAAAGTATTCACAGTGTTTCACTTTTTCCACATTTTGTTATGTCATAGCCTTATTCCAAAATGGCTTAAATTCCATTTTTTTCTCAAAATTCTACACACAATACCCCATAATGACAATGTGATAAAAGTTTTTGAGATTTTTGCAAATTTATTAAAAATCAAAAACTAAGAAATCACATGTACATAAGTATTCACAGCCTTTGCTCAGTGCTTTGTTGATTCACATTTGGCAGCAATTACAGCCTCAAGTCTTTTTGAATATGATGCCACAAGCTTGGCACACCTACTGTATCTTTGGGCAGTTTGGCCCATTCCTCTTTGCAGCACCTCTCAAGCTCTATCAGGTTGGGTGGGAAGCGTCGCTGCACAGCCATTTTCAGATCTCTCCAGAGATGTTCAACTGGATTCAAGTCTGGGCTCTGGCTGAGCCACTCAAGGACATTCACAGAGTTGTCCTGATGCCACTCCTTTGATATCTTGGCTGTGTACTTAGGGTCGTTGTCATGATGAAAGATGAATCGTCGCCCCAGTCTGAGGTCAAGAGCACTCTGGAGCAGGTTTTCATCCAGGATGTCTCTGTGCATTGCTGCATTCATCTTTCCCTCTATCCTGACTAGTCTCCCAGTTCCTGCCACTGAAAAACATCCCCACAGCATGATGCTGCCACCACCATGGTTCACTGTAGGGATGGTATTGGCCTGGTGATGAGCGGTGTCAGGTTTCCTCCAAACATGACGCCTGGCATTCACACCAAAGAGTTCAATTGTTGTCTCATCAGACCAGAGCATTTTGTTTCTCATGGTCTGAGAGTCCTTCAGGTGCCTTTTGGCAAACTCCAGGTGGGCTGCCATGTGCCTTTTACTAAGGAGTGGCTTCCGTCTGGCCATTCTACCACACAGACCTGATTGGTGGATTGCTGCAGAGATGGTTGGGATGCTCAAAGCAGCAGAAATTTTTCTGTACCCATCCCCAGATTTGTTGCCTCGAGACAATCCTGTCTCAGAGGTCTACAGACAATTCCTTTGACTTCATGCTTGGTTTGTGCTCTGACATGCACTGTCACCTGTGGGACCTTATATAGACAGGTGTGTGCCTTTCCAAATCATGTCCAATCAGCTGAATTTACCACAGGTGGACTCCAGTTAAGCTGTAGAAACATCTCAAGGATGATCAGTGGAAACAGGATGAACCTGAGCTCAATTTTGAGCTTCATGGCAAAGGCTGTGAATACTGATGTAGACGTGATTTCTTTGTTTTTTTGTTTTTAATAAATTTTCAAAAATCTAAAAAAAAAAACAACTTTTTTTTCCACATTGTCATTATGGGGTATTGTGTGTAGAATTTTTAAGAAAAAAATAATTTAATCCATTTTGGAATAAGGCTGTAACACAACAAAATGTGGAAAAAGTGAAGTGCTGTGAAGACTTTCCGGATTCACTGTAGGAACTGAGGACACTGGTTATTGAAGCTTTGTAGGTGGAATTCTTTCCCGTTCTTGCTTGATGTACGACTTCAGTTGCTCAACAGTCTGGGGTCTCTGTTGTCATATTTTGTGTTTCCTAATACTCCATACATTTTCAGTGGGAGACAGGTCTGGACTGCAGGGAGGTCAGTCTAGTACTCTTTTATTGCAAAACTGGGCTGCACGGTGGCGCAGTGGTTTAGCACTGTGGCAGCACAGTTTTACCCTCGGCCGGGGGATCGCGGGGATCATGAGATCGTGGGTTAGATTCCAGCCCCCGACCAACAGTGAGCTGTGTGGAGTTTGCATGTTCTCCCCGTGTTGCGCGGGTTTACTCCGGGATTTCTCCGGTTTCCTCCCGCATACCAAAAACATGTAGGTTTAGGGCGCTCGCGCACGCAGCGACCGGCAGCCGGTGGCTTGTCACCAGACTGCAAACCAAATCTACCTATGGGTACAAATAAGTAACAAAAAAAAATAAAATAAAAAAAACCCCCCAAAAAAACCCACGCTGTTGTAACACGTGCAGAATGGGGCTTGGCGTTGTCTTGCTGAAATAAGCAGGGACATCCCTGAAACAGACGTTGCTTTGATGGCAGCACATGTTGCTCCAAAACCCGTATGTACCATTCAGCATTAATGGTGCCTTCACAGATGTGCAGGTTACCCATGCCATGGGCACTAACACACCCCCATACCATCATGGATGCTGGCTTTGGAACTTAACACTAATAACTGAATCTGGATGGCTCTTTTCCTCTTTAGCTCGAAGGACACGATGTCCATGATTTCCAAAAACAATCTGAAATGTGGACTCATCAGACCACAGCACACTTCTCCACTTTGCATCAGTCCATCTCAGATGAGCTCAGGCCCAGAACAACTGGTGGAGCTTCTGGGTGTTGTTGATGTATGGCTTTGGCTCTGCATGGTAGAGTTTTAACATGTAGATGTAGCGACGAACTGTGTTAACCTGACAATGGTTTACGAAGTGTTCCTGAGCCAATGTGGTAATATCATTTACAGAATGATGTCAGTGTTTAATGCAGTGCCCCCTGAGGGATCAAAGGTCACAGGCATTCAGTGTTGGTTTTATGCCTTACTGCTTATGTGCAGAAATTTCTTCTGATTCTCTTGAGGATATTATGGACTGTAAACGCTGATGTGTTGCAGGTATCAAATTCCATAGGAGTGAATATTTGTAGCAAAACAATAAAGTTAATCAGTTTGAACATTAAATATCTTGTCTTTGTAGTGTATTGAATTGTCAAATGGATGATATTTCTGTGAAATAAAACTGCATTAATAATTACATCAATAATTACATATGTCATCAAGACCTGCTGTCCACACCCCACTCCACCAACACCCCCCACTCCCAGCACACAGCCCCCCAACCTGACCCTCACTAAGACCCAGGTGAGGACGGAGCTGAGGAAGATCAAGGCGAGGAAGGCCTCGGGACCGGACGGAATCAGCGCAAAGCTCCTCAAGTCCTGTGCAGACCAGCTGTGTGGGATTGTGGAGCACATCTTCAACCTGAGCCTGAAGCTGGGGAGGGTACCACAGTTGTGGAAAACATCTTGTGTGGTACCTGTACCAAAGACTTCCCACCCCAAAGATCTGAACAGTTACAGACCAGTGGCCTTGACGTCCCACATGATGAAGACCCTGGAGAGACTGCTCCTTGCTCACCTCTGCCCCCTGGTGGGACCAGTGATGGATCCACTCCAGTTCGCCTACCAGCATGGCATTGGGGTGGAGGATGCGGTGATCTTCCTCCTTCACCATTCTCTGTCCCACCTAGAGAAGCCCGGGAATGTGGTGAGGATCATGTTCTTTGACTTCTCCAGTGCTTTCAACACCATCCAACCGATGATCCTGAAGGACAAGCTGCTGTGCGCAGGGGTGGACCAGCACCTGTCATCATGGATCCTGGACTACCTCACTAACCGGCCACAGTTTGTGAGAACCTGAGATTGTGTGTCCGACACGATCATCAGCAGCACGGGCCCCCCCCCAGGGAACGGTTTTGGCTCCCTTCCTGTTCACCCTTTATACTGCAGACTTCTCACACAACACAACACACTGCCATCTACAGAAGTTCTCTGACGACTCTGCGATCGTCGGCCTCATCTCCAACGGAGATGAAGCTGAGAACAGAGGACTTATCCAGGACTTCCTGGACTGGTGCCATCAGAACTGCCTCCAGATCAACGCAAGGAAAACTAAGGAGCTGGTGGTGGACTGCCGCAGGCATGGGCAGCCCCTCACAGCACCAGTAAATATACAGGGAACGGACATTGAGATGGTGACATCCTACAAGTACCTGGGTGTTCATCTGAACAATAAACTAGACTGGTCACACAATACCGACACACTCTACAAGAAGGGACAGCGCAGGCTGTTCCTACTGAGGAGACTCAGGTCTTTTGGTGTACAAGGGGCGCTGCTGAAGACATTCTATGACATGGTGGTGGCATCAGCCATCACTTTTGGAGTGGTCTGCTGGGGCAACGGCATTATGGCAGCCAATAGGAAGAGACTGAACAAACTGATCAAGAAAGCTAGCTCTGTCCTGGGGCAGCGCCTTGATCCGGTGGAGGAGATAGGAGAGAGAAGGATGGTGGCTAAACTGTCATCTCTGCAGGAGTCCGAGTCCCACCCTATGCAGGACATACTGAATGCACTGAGGAGCTCATTTAGCAGCAGACTACATCATCCTAGGTGCGCAACTGAGAGGTTTCACAGGTCCTTCCTACATACGGCTGTCAAACTGTATAACCTAAGCAGGGCTGCTCACAGAGATAGCAAAAAACATGCCGACCTAATAGTATTGAATGCAAAAGACGCAACAGACTTACACAATGGTCCCCTCCAGTATACAACTAGGACAATATCAGTCGCTACGGAGGGTGACAATATGTATGGGTACATATTCATACTATGTAGGATAACTAAATAGACGGTTATGCTGTTTATTCCATCTTGCTACAATGCTCCGCATTGTGTGTATATATTTATGTGTATGTATGTATATCCACTGCTCTTATTTATATTTTTCATATCTTCTTAATTATTGCTCTGAGTGTTGCTATCCCTGTGCTGTTGCAATCCTGGAATTTCCCCATTGTGGGACTAATAAAGGCTTATCTTATCTTATCTTATCTTATCTTACATTTACTGTATGTTCCCCAACTTACCTTACTATATACGTATATGCATTATGTGTGTTTTTTGGACCGTTTAACTTATAGAGAAAGAATTCCTTTGTACCTGTTCTAAACTGTATTGGAGCAAATGGCCAATATTGATATAAATGACTGTGACCAAACAGCAGCACCAACGGCACACATACGTCCAACCAAACAACGTGTGCACTTTGGCAAGACGTTGGCATGCTGAAACTTGATATGTCGGGCCGATGTTGCAGCGACATACATGTGCTGTTGGGGTGGTTACATGTATTACAATGTGGAAAAGGGAACCAATTTAGTCATTAACTGGCATCGGGGGTGGGGCGGTGGCTCTGCAACCTGAGGCTCCGGAGCCTTTAGTCTGTAGCCAGTGGCTCCTTGAAGCCTTGAGGTGGGAAAAAAAACCCAAAAAACCAAAAAACGGAATTTTTTAAGCGGTTAAATGGACAAAGGAGTTTTATGAGAAAAAAAAGGAGCAAATTTATCTAAAAACAGCTGCTACATTTACAAAGAAAAATGTAATCACTTATTGACAATAGCTGAAAAATCATGCCAAAAATATTGAAAATGTATAGAAAAAGCTCAAATTTGATAAGGACAAAAAAAAATCCACAATTTAGCAAGAAAAAAGTCAGAAAAGATTTGAAAAAAAGGACAAATTTACCAGAAAAAAGCTACATTTTTGTACAAGAACTGTGGCACATTTATGACAAACACTGCATTTTTACCTGAAAAAAGCAACAAAAAACTTTTTTTTATGAGAACAGTCTATGAAAAAGGCAATTTTATTGTGAAAAATGACAATTTTTTCCAAAATGACAACGGCTATAGCTTAGCTTATATGAGCTTATACGAGCGTGATTCTGATAACTATGTTTTTTCTCTCTGCCTATTGTGTTTCCCCCCCCTTCCCCCCCTTTATCCCCACTGCAGACAGGCGCCTTTATGGCTGCCGTGTCATTGGATGCGCCTAACGTGCGCGCCCAATGTCAAGTCAAATTCCTTGTGTGTTTACTTGTAAATATACTTGGCAATAAAGCTGATTCTGATTCTGATTCTGACTAACAAAAGTCTTTAATTTTACTCAACAAGCTTATCCCATTTTCAAAGAAAAATTGATCAAATTTATAGAAAGAAAGCAGAACAAATTTATTCCAGAAATGACAAATTCTGCGAAACCTCTCTAGTTTAATGAGGAAAACAGCCACACAAACATGCAAAAAAACTGCAAATAATCAAAAATTCACCGGCAAAGTTGTGAGAAAAACTTAAATTTAACAATTAAAAATGCTGCAAATTTCTGAGAAAAAAAATTCAATCCTGGTGTTGTCAGGCCAGATTGTTGCTGTAATTCTGCTGTTTTACCGCCGTTTTTAGGCTCCAACATTTTTGTGCCTCCATGCATATTTTTTAGACAAAAAAAAAATCAATGTGGCTGTTTGCATAGCACAGGTTGCCGACCCCCTGTGTTAGATCATCAATAAAAATGGACAATTATCCCCAACAGCACACATACGCTGGGTCAATGTCAGCAAGTCTGCATGGGGAATACATCTCACAGAGCTGGTTTGCACATTGGCAAGACATTGGCTAGATGTTGGCATTATGCTGATATCTAGCCAATGTGCAAACAACTTGTATTCCCAATGCAAACTTTGTAGATGGAGCAGACGTAGCACAGAAGTATGTGTACTGCTGAAAACAACATTTGGGGTTCTCAGCGTATTCAGACATGACACCACCATGTCCATGTGTGACAGGTTGAGAATGAGGCTCGTCCACAGTCACGGCTAAGGCTCGTCTGTTCCGTTCTAACTGTCTGACCTTAGCTTCAAACTTCCACACAAACATGAGTGAGGATCCCTCCATCTATCTGTGGACTTATAGATCTGACTGAGACTGATGGCTGCAAAGTTCAGAGTTCACACCCCTGTGGCCGAGCTATAAACAGACCAGAGGAGGTTGGGGGGGGGGGGGGGATACTGTGATGCTCCCCTCCTCCTCTTCTTCTCTTCCTTTACAGTAATCAGATACTGTTTCAATTAGGTCCAATACCACACAAAACAGCTGGCGCTTCTAACAACCACACAGGCTAAGGCATAGAAAGGACATTTTCTGCTCAACAAATTCCTTAAGTTGGACTGCTTGTAAAAATAAAATAAAAAAACAACATTTATTTAGTAACAGCCAATAGAATAAATTAGAAAAATGTAAAACATAAATACTATTTTAATATTGCTAACCCTCCCAACCCTCTTAGAAAATTACAAAACAGCTATTAAACAGAACTAAAAAAACATCTCTACATAGCAAAAAGAGAGCTATGATACACCTGCATAGTGTTTGGGGTGAAAGTGCAGCACAGTCTGGAGTTCCCCTCATTTCCAGCTTTGCTTCTATGTGAAGGCAAAGTCTATTCATGAGTCCGTTAAATTCTGGGCAAGAAATGTGTGACTGTCATGGAAGGTGACACTCGATTTCCTCGCTTTGTTTTGCCGTTCTTACTCAGGCCAATGAACATCTGAGGGTAGGCCACCGACTCGTAGGCGTTGTAGTTGTTGGCGAGCAGCTTCTCTCTGAACTTGCACTCGCTGTTGTAATGCAACTGGAAGAGAAACAGGACAATAATGGGACAATATTCAAACATGCGGACCAGAGATAAAACAATAACGGGACAGTTTGGACAAGGAATTTCACGTCTGCATTGTGTTTGCAGTGATTATTATCATACAATCGGCTTCTTTCTCACTGCAGGCCTGCTATTGTACAGGACACGCACAGACTGTGAAATAATGAATGATGTGAATGAGGAAAAACTTGGGTTACCAGGCTGTGATGGTTATCTTCTCAATAAGGCTCCAACAACCTAAATTCAAGTATTAATGTTCAATAAATGTTGTGTCATGAACTTTTTTTTACAAACATCTGTATTTTATGTACAATGTATTATTTACTTTGGTGCAGTAGTTAGCACTGTGTCAGCACAGCAAAAAGGTCATTGTGACCATCGGTGACCCTTCTGTGTGGGGTTTGCATGTTCTCCCCATGTCTGCGTAGGTTTTCTCCAGGTACTCTGGTTCCCTCCCACAGGCTAAAGACATGCAGGTTAGGTTAACTAGCATCAAACTGGGGATTCTAAATTGTCCTTAGGTGTGAATGTGAGAGTGAAAGGTTGTCTCTCTGTGTTGGCCCTGTGATGGACTGGTGATCTGCCATGGTGTACCCAGCCTCTCGACCAAAGATGCTGGGATAGGCTCTAGGCCCCCCGCGACCTGAAAAAGATTAAGTGGTAGAAGATAGATGGATGGCTGGATGGATTATTTACTGCGGTAAATGTGCTTTCTTTAAACAACACAGCTGTACGTGTCGCTATCAGTTCAATTCAATCCAATTCAATTTTATTTATATAGCACCAAATCACAACACAGGTTGTCTCAAGGCACTTTACAAAAAAAAAAAAAAACAGTGGGTTTAGGCTACACTCTCAAATTTATAGAACCCAGCATAGACCCCTAAGAGCAAGCACTGCAGTGACACAGGAGAGGAAAAACTTCCCTTTAACGGGCAGAAACCTCGAGTGGAACCACAGCTCATAGAGGACGTCCATCCGCCTCGACCAGCTGGGTTGAAAGAAGGGGTAAAAAGTAGGGGGCCTGGCAGTAGCTACATTCAAAACAAACGTAACAAATACAATTCAACATTAACATTCACAGCCAGACATTCCAGCATCAAGCTGGGTTAGGCTGCACATGCGAGTGAAGGCCTGGCAGCAGCAACATTTTTAACTATAGGCCTTATCAAAGAAAAAAGATTTCAACTTACTCTTGAATAACAAGAGTGTCTGCCTCCTGAACTGAACTGGGAAGATGGTTCCACAGGAGGGGAGCTTGATAACTGAAAGTTCTACCTCCCAATCTACTTCTGGAGACCTTGGGGACCACCAATAGTTTGGATTTTTGGGAGCGCAGAGCTCTGGTTGGATGATAGGGAACTATGAGTTCTTGCAGGTAAGAAGGAGCCAGACCATTAAGGGCTTTATAAGTTAGGAGCAATATCTTGAATTCCATTCTATATTTTATTGGTAGCCAATGTAAAAAAGCTAAAACTGGGGTAATGCCATCTCCTCTCCCTGTTCTCATTAGGATGCGTGCAGCTGCATTCTGAATGAGTTGGAGAAACTTTATGGACTTATTACGAAAACCTGATAAAAGTGAATTACAATAGTTTAGCCTAGAGGTGATAAAGGTATGGACAAGTTTCTCTGCATCTTTATGAGACAGGATGGACCTGATTTTAGAAATATTACACAGATGGAAGAAGGCAGTCTCAATGGTTTGCTGTATATGAGAGTTAAAAGACATATCTTGGTCAAAGAAAACTCCAAGATTCCTAACAGAAAACTTAGAAGCCAGTGCAATGCCATCTAGTGTTGTTATCTTACTAGAAAGAGTACTTCTAGCATGTTTGGGGCCAGGAACAATGACTTCAGTTTTATCTGTATTCAGCAATAAAAAGTTGTAGTTCATCCAAGTTTTAATATCCTTAAGACACTCCTGGAGTGAACCCAAATGGTTGGGATCATCTGGATTGATGTATAAATATAATTCAGTGTTGTCAGCGTAACAATGAAAATGAACAGAATGTTTCCTCGTAATGTCTCCCAAAGGCAGCATGTATAATGTAAACAGTACTGGTCCAGGTACCGATCCAAGCTAACCATGGTCTGGATAGAGGACTTGTTATTCACATAGACAAACTGGGAATGGCCTGATAAATAAGACTGGAACCATCTTAGTGTTGTTCCTTTCAAACCAAGTTGTTGTTCAAGTCTCTCTAGGAGAATATGGTGGTCAATGGTGTCAAAGGCAGCACTAAGGTCCAATAAAACAAGGACAGAGACAAGTCCTTTGTTAACCCCTTGCACTCTGGTCAATTTCCCTAAAAACGCCAAAAAATAACGTACCCAAAGTAAATCAAAAGCTGTTCTTCAACCCTTTGCAGCATCTTCATGGGGTTGGTCTCATTTAAAAGAAAACACTTTGAATTTTTTGGCAAAACAGTCATAATCTCTCTAAGTGCTCCGGCCACTGACTAACAGTCATCTAAACATACTGAACTTGAAGAAAATAAATTTCGCCTGGGTGTTTTTCTGGATACAAATGCTTGCAAATAACACACAGCTTCAGATCCGGGCTGGAAAATGCAACAGAAATGTAGAACCAAGTGTTATCCAGCTGAGGTCAAAATTTTGTAACAATACCAGTAGAATCACAGTTCACACTGCTACACTTATTGACAACCTGTTTGTCAATGTTTTCCATAAGAAAATAGAAAGTGGATTATTGATAAATGATATAAGTGACCACTTGCCAACCTTTGCACTTATCCATGGCCACACGGGGCCCAACGCAGAAAAAATTTCAAAATCGTTCAGACACAAATCACCAAATGCAATCAGTTCTCTTAAAGAGGACTTGCTGAAGCAGGACTGGACAGAAGTCTATGTATCAGATGTAAATGAAGCCTATGACACATTTATAAACATTGTAACCACTCTTTATGAAAAAAACTGCCCATTAG
The DNA here is from genome assembly GCA_020510985.1 of Pholidichthys leucotaenia. Taxonomy (NCBI): domain Eukaryota; kingdom Metazoa; phylum Chordata; class Actinopteri; order Cichliformes; family Pholidichthyidae; genus Pholidichthys; species Pholidichthys leucotaenia. The sequence goes on along the minus strand of CM035847.1, from coordinate 329,223,878 downwards.
TAAAAAAAAAGCTTAAACACAAATTTGCTGATAAGCCATGGCTAACCAAAGGACTACAAAAGGCGTGTAAAAAGAAAAATTTATTATATAAAGCTTTCCTAAAGAAAAGGACAAAAGAAGCAGAGCAGCGGTATAAAACATACAAAAATAAGTTAACATATATAATAAGATGTAGTAAAAGAGACTATTACAGTAAAGAACTGGAGAAAAACAGAGACAATATTAAAAATACATGGACAATACTCAACAGTATCCTTGGAAATAAAAGCAGAAATACAAGCTACCCAACTAATATTCCAAAAAATAATAAAACGACTCAGAGTGTGAATATAGCTTCACCTGCAAATGAATTTAATAATTTTTTTGTTAACATTGGACCTAAACTGGCCCGAGAAATACCCACTACGGTGCCTACAGGTGATACAATATGCAATAACACTGCTGTAAAAGACTCCATTTTCATAAAGAACACAGACGAAAGAGAGGTCATTGAAATTGTTAAATCGTTCAAAAGTAAAACATCTACTGACTGTGATGGTATTGACATGCTACTAGTCAAAACTGTCATCGAATGCATAGTAAAACCACTGACGTATATCTGTAACCTGTCTCTCCAATCAGGTATATTTCCCAATGCAATGAAAACAGCTAAAGTAATTCCGATATACAAGACGGGCGACAGAGGGGAATTCTCAAACTATAGACCAATTTCACTATTACCACAATTTTCCAAGATACTTGAAAAAATATTCTATGAGAGAATTGACAACTTCATACTGAAGAATGATTTATTGTGTGAGCAGCAATATGGGTTCAGACACAAGAGGACAACTGCATATGCCCTAATGGAATTTACAGAAAAAATATCAACAGCCATTGAAAATAAAGAGTATTCAGTTGGAGTATTCCTAGATCTTAAAAAAGCATTTGATACAGTAGATCACAATTTATTATTAAAGAAACTACAAAATTGTGGTATTAGAGGGGTAGCACTGTCCTGGTTAAGTAGTTACTTAAAGAATAGATATCAGTATGTATGTGTTAGCAACAAAAACTCAGAGTTACTGAAGGTCACCTGTGGAGTCCCACAGGGTTCAGTTTTGGGACCATTATTATTCAATATGTATATAAACGATATATGTAAAGTTTCAGAAAAAATGGACTTAATATTGTTTGCCGATGACACTAATCTGCTATGCAGTGGAAACAATTTGGAACAACTTCTGGATACACTCGGAAAGGAATTAGGAAAGCTGAAACTGTGGTTTAATTCAAACAAATTAACGCTCAATTTAAGTAAGACAAAATTTATAGTCTTTAACAACCATCACAACAACCCAGTACCCAAACTCAGTGTAAATGGTGTAGAGATTGAAAGGGTATCTGAAACTAAATTCCTTGGAGTAATAATTGATAACAAACTGTGTTGGAAGTCACATATTAATTATATTAAAGGTAAAGTATCCAAATCAATTGCAATATTACACAGAGTGAAATATTTGCTGAATCAACCCACACTATACACCTTGTATCATTCATTAATACTCCCATACATGACATATTGTAATGAAGTATGGGGAAATACATATAAAACAAACATATATCCACTCTTTATGCTTCAAAAGAGAGCTATTAGAATAATAAACAAAGCAGCTTACAGGGAACCAACAAACCCACTTTTTCTTAAACAAAAAACTCTCAAGTTGAAAGATCTGGTTGACTTTAAAACCGCAATAATAATGTTCAAAGTGAAGAATTTATCACTGCCCGCAAATATCCAAAAGTTGTTCCAAACAAGGGAGAAACGATATCATTTCAGAGGAACATGTATATTTCAAAAGCCTACAGTGAGAACAACCACCAAGCAACACTGTATTTCAGTGCAAGGAGTGAGATTATGGAACAATTCTGGACCTGAATTAAAATCATGTACAACGCTTGGACAATTTAAACAAAAACTAAAGGAAGAAATACTCCAAACATATTTACAAGACGACATGTAAACTCACATAAGGATTGACATTTCCAGCCTGTGTTGTGTTGTAGCTTAGTTTTTTTTTTTCCTCTGTGACATTTTGTCTTAGATTTGTTTTTGAATAGTAACCGCTTAACCTAGCCTAGCTTAGTTTTCTTTTTTTTTCTCTCAGTCACATTTTGTCTTAGCTTTGTTTTAAATTGTAATCGCTCTTGTCTTGTTTTCTCTTTTTTCTCTTTTGAATTCTTGGATGGAATATGGGTGGGCAATATAAGCTGCGGCTTCAGCCATCACCCATTTCGGATAACTCACGTGGAATTGTATAGTAGGAGGAGTCTTTGTCTAATTTGACCTTGTTGTTATATTATACAGTTTCTTTTAACCTGTACTGTACTATCCGAAATAAATTCATTCATTCATTCATTCATTCATTCATTCATTCATTCATTCATTCATTCATACCACAAAAAATGAATATATTACACAGCTTTTTCCTCAGGTTGTTCCCAGGCGTTTTTGAACTGTGCCAAATTGTGCCAAATGGCACAGTTTGGAAAAACGTCTGTAACTTTTGAATGATTCAATATAGAAGCTTCATCTTGGGCTCCAATGAAAGGTGACACTCAGGGCTCTGTATGTGTGTGTGTGTGGGGGGGTTGTTTATTCATTCATTCATGAATGAATGAACAAACAAGCCCCCACACACAAAGAAGCATGCCACGTAAAAAAATGTGTGGCTTTTTTTTTTTACAAGAAAAAATAACCTACAGTACAATAAAAATTATTCTAAAATATTTGTAATGTAGAAGATAACAACTCCCCCCCCCCCCCCCCGCTACAGAGGACGGACATCGGCCATCGCTACATGACGGAACAGTCATGTGGCGATGTGGTGACCGCGGCGCACAGTCCCCGCGGTCCCCGCCCGCCGCTCACGGTCCGGACGCGGCGCACGAACCGTGTACCGCAGCGCACGGACTTCGGACTTTGTGCGCCACGGTCTACTACGCACAGTTGTAATTTACCGATCGGTCAAAAGTCATTTTTGATTACAATTTTCAGGGATAAAGAATAATTTAGCTTATAACACTTACCTGTCCACAACAGCATGTGGACGGTCTATGATGACCATGGAAGAGAATCCTAAACGTCTACTCTGCTGGAACAGCACCGCCTGTGGCTGAACAGGCCGATGCGCGAATGGCAGTCCCTGTCACACAGGTCGCACTTGTGGGTGGTCTCCGTGCTGCTGGGTCTGTGGCGGTTCTTCCTGCGGGTCCTTTTTTCATCTGCTGCAGCAGTCAGTCTCTCTTCACCCAGCCTTACACAAAACAGATTTTGCAAGGGATGCTTTCGAACTTCTGTGCATCAATTGGCTCGCTGCATTCGCAGCCGTTGGTAGGCGGGTCCTTCTTGCTAGGTTTTCAGTCATTGGTTCTTCAAGGTTTCAGAAACCCAATTCAAGGCTCTTATTAGTCAAATGAGAGGTCAATCACATCTAAACCAATCAAAGCACTCCTTTGGCTTTCTGTTCGCGGCTGTGTCTGTAGTGGAAGAACGGAAATGCAGGTTTTTTTTTCTTCAGTGCGCCCTAGGGCGCACAGTGTGCATACTAGGGCGCCCTCGTGCGCTCTAGGACGCAGAGACGTGCCCGCCCGCGGTACACCGAAGTGCAACAGGTTAAATGCCATAAGGAGGTCATCAGTAACTTTCACTAAGGCTGTCTCTATGCTATGGTGTTTCCTAAAACCTGACTGAAATTTCTCAAATATAGAATTATTTTCTAAAAAAGTGCACAGTTGATTGGCAACTACTTTTTCGAGGATCTTAGAAAGGTAGGGGAGGTTAGATATTGGTCTATAATTGGCCAAAATCCCAGAATCAAGCAAAGGTTTTTTAAGCAGAGGTTTAATTACTGCCACTTTAAAAGACTGCGGTACATGACCTGTCAATAGAAACATATTAATTATGTTCAAAAACGGTGGACTAATCAGAGATAGCGACTCTTTCAGGAGTCTAGCAGGGATTGGGTCTAAGAGACAGGTAGTTAGTTTAGAGGGTGAGACTATTAAGGCTAGATCAGAATGACTAACAAGAGAAAATTCAGAAAAGTGGAGTTCTGAGCCTGTGGACACAGCAGTGTTAGGCAGAGGCTTGGTATTTTTAAAGGGGCTATTTTTTGGAATATTATTCCTGATACTGACAATTTTTTCATTAAAAAAATTCAAAAAAGTCATCAGCACTAAGAGTTAGAGGAATGTAGGGGTCTATGGCATTGTGGCTGTTGGTTAACTGAGCTGCAATGTTAAAAAGAAATCTATGGTTGTTTTTATTTTCTTCTATCAAGGATGAATAGTACTGTCGCCTAGCACTATGGATAGATTTCTAATAGGTGATAAGGCTGGCATTCCAGGCTGAACATAATTCTTCTGTCTTATTTGCACGCCAAAGCCTTTCACAGGATCTGACTTTCTGTTTTAACTCACAGTCTGGGAGTTGTACCATGGAGCTAATCTCCTACTTTTAAAAGTTTTCTTTTTAAGAGGGGCTACGGAATCAAGTGTGGTCCGCAGTGAGGCTGCAGTACTATCAACTAAGAGGTCTAATTGTGATGGATTCAAGCAGTCAGTGCTGTCCTCTGCTATATTGAGACATGGTAATAGAGTAAGTGCTGAAGGGATTAATTCTTTAAAGAGAGCCACAGTACTATCAGGTTAGTATCTGGTAACTATGTTTCTTCTTGATGCTGTAAAATCAGATAACACAAATTTGAAAGTTATTAAATAGTGGTCAGTCAGTGTAGGACTTGGTGGGATGACAAGCAGCTCATCAGTTTCTACACCGTAGGCCAAGACCAGGTCAAGGGTGTGATTATGATGATGAGTTGGTCTACTAACACACTGAGAAAAACCAGTTGAATTTAAGAGGAAGAGAAATGCTACACTGTGACTATCATTATCAACGTCTATATGAATATTAAAATCACCAGCTATGATAATCTTGTCTGAACTGAGAACTAAGCTTGTTAAGAACTCAGAGAATTCAGACATAAATTCAGCAAAAGAAGCACTGGGAGGGTGATATACTGTGGTAAATAAAAGAGGCTGTTCTGACCTCCAGGATGTGAGAGAGAGAGATGAGATGAGATGAGATGAGATTCATGTGTGTGCTAAGCTAAAAAATTAAGCTTTCAAAAGAGTTATAATTTGAGTTTAGCTTAGGCTGAGGGTTCATTGGTGATGTTGATTCATATATTACCCAGACACCACCACCTTGGCCAGTGTTTCTAGGAATATGAATATTACCATGGCTGGGGGGGCTCATTGATACTAACAAAGTCATCGGGGCGTAGCCATGTTTCTGTGAGACAGAGTATATTTATATTGTGATCCATGATCATATCATTAATTAAGGCTGCTTTATCAGAAAGAGATCTTATATTCAGCAGTCCACTTTTAATTATTTTATTTTTCTGTGGTAAATTAATAGTTTTAATCTTTATCAAGTTATGTTGTATTTGTGTTGGGTTATAATGTTTTGGGTATCGGGGGGCAGACACAATCTCTGTGGGGTTGTGAATGAAAGACTGATCTAAACAGAGAGAATTATTTGGATTAATAGGAGTAATATGAGAAGTGGAAAGGACAAAAGCTGGTTGGCAGACCCAGGCAGTTTGGGGTGAGGTGACACACCAGCTTTCAGTCACTGTACTAAAAAATACTGAATGAAATAAAACAGATTGTCCCTTAAAACACGTGCACCAAGTCTATTTGGATGAATACCATCTAGCCTCATAAATGATGGGCGGTTCCAGAGCAGGTTGAACTTGTCTATAAAACCAGTGTTAAAAGTAGGACATGTTGAACACAACCAGGTGTTAAGGCTGAGAGTTCTGCTGAAATCATTGCAACCTCTCCTAAAAGAAGCAAGTGGTCCAGAGATAAACACTCGTCTGCCACAGTTCTTAAGAGTGGACAGAAGGCTCCTGAAGTCTCTCTTTAAGATCTCAGATGCTTCATCTGGGATGTTGTTGCATCCAACATGGACAATAACAGTTTTAGCGTGGGTTCATTTAATAGGTCAGGGGTAAGAGCCTCAATGTCTGACACTTTAGCCCCAGGAAAGAATTTTGTAACACATTACCTGCTTCTGATGTTCCTCATTATGGAATCACCAATTACCAGCATCGTCTGGGGGTGCTTTGTCAGTGGCTTCTGTAATGGTGACCAGTTTTGCCATTGTTGTTGTTGCTATGGCGATGAGATGCAGGTGTGGGGGTGATGCGGGCCGTTGCGCTCTCTTCTTTTTGGAGTTGGTGTAAAGTTCAGCACACCTGGGGTAGTTTTAATCCGGGGCTTGCGGGTTTGGGCCGCTGTTGAAGGGGGAAAGGCGGCCGTGGGAGGAAGATCAATGTCCAGGTGGGGGGAAATCTTCCAGGGAGAAGATGTTGAATCTGTTTTCCAGCGAGAGGGGAATGGAGTAGGCACAGCCGTGCCTGGTCGATCCTCAACGTTTGCTGTTGGACCCCACTATGGTCCAGGGCTCACATTGAGGCTGACAAGAACCACCCAGGGCTTTAGGTTTAGCTCCAAGCTGAAGCCAGTGTTTAGTGCTGGAGTCCTGGACAGCTGAGGTGACCAGAGAAGGGGTGGCGGTGGATGGCAATATGATAATTTCACCCAGGTAGATAGCCGTCTCTGCTAACTTCGAGTCTGTTGTTGGGGCAAAAACGATCGTGTCCAGATGATTTTCAACCTCCTGAATCTTATAGAGGTTAGAGATTCTCACTTCCAACTCGGAAACCTTCTTAGAGAGGAAAACACAGCTGTCACAGGTCGGAGAGGAAGCCATGGCTTTCCAGGCCAGGGGTGACTAACCAAAACAGACAGGTTACCCTAACCTGGTTTTTTGATCAAAAAAGATCAAGTGGCCAGAATCCTCAGTCCAGTAAAATTATAAGTGGGTAAAAATCATCAAGAAATATGATGCAGAGGTTCATACCGGAGTGGTGGCTCAGTTGGTAGAGCATCCGCCCCACACCCGGGAGGCAGGGGTTCAAATCCCGGCCGGGTCATGCCGAAGACCATAGAAAAGTGGAACTTCCTGCCATCCAGCTTGGTGCTCAGCAATAACGGAATGGAGGAGGGAAATCTGTGGCGGCGCCTTGCATGGCAGCGGCCCTCTGATTCTGCACTGGGGTGTGTGTGATTTGACACTGTAGATAGGTAAAGCACAATCTCGTTCTACTGTACATCATTGGTTGTACGGTTGAATGACAATAAGGGTGATTTATTTTAATATCAGAGAATATGTCTAACCCCCGGTGGTTCACATGGGTGCAGGTGAGTAGACTAGTGAAAATGTATGTGTATGGACATGTATGCACACATACTGTGGACAAGCGTTGTGAAGTTAAAAAATTAAAAAGGAAATAGTATTTGGAATCTAGGCGCATGGCAAAGTAAGAGGTGGAAAAGGTGAAGGAAAAGGCATTAGTGCATTGTATGAGAGGCTAAACACTAAAGAAGAAAAGGACTTGTATAAATTGGCTAGACAGAGAGATCAAGTTGGAAAGGATACACAGCAGGTTAGGTTGATTAAGAACAGAAATGGTAATGTACTAACAAAGGACAAGAGTGTCTTGAGAAGGTGGAAGGAGAACTTTGAAGAGCTGATGAATAAAGAAAATGAGAGAGAGAGGAGGATGAATTAAGGAAAGATAGTGAACAAGGAAGTCCCGGGGAATAGCAAGGAAGAAGTGAGGGCAGCTTTGAAGAGGATGAAGAATGGAAAGGCGGTTGGTCCAGATGACATACCTGTGGAGGTATGGAGATGTTTAGGAGAGATGGCAGCGGACTTTTTAACCACATTGTTTAACACAATCTTGGAGAGTGAGAGGATGCCTGAGGAGTGGAGAAGAAGTGTTTTGGTACCAGTTTTCAAGAACAAAGGTGATGCTCAGAGCTGTAGTAACTACAGAGGCATAAAGCTGTACAGCCACACTGTGAAGATATGGGAAAAAGTTGTTGAAGCCAGGTAAAGAGGAGAGGTGACAATCAGTGAGCAGCAGTACGGTTCCATGCCAAGAAAGAGTACTACAGGTGCAATGTTTGCTCTACGAGTGCTGATGGAGAAGTATAGAGAAGGTCAGAAGGAGTTGCACTGTGTCTGGATCTAGAGAAAGCATATGATAGGGTGCCAAGAGAGGAAGTGTGATACTGTATGAGGAAGTCAGGAGTGGCAGAGAAGTATGTTAGTGTGGTGCAGGACATGTATAAGGACAGTGGTGAGGTGCGCTGTAGGAGTGACAGATGGATTCAATGTGGGGGTGGGGTTACATCAGGGATCGGCTCTGAGACCCTTCTTGTTTGCCATGGTAATAGACAGGCTGACAGACGAGGTGAAGTAGGAGTCTCCGTGGACCACATTGTGGATGACATTGTGATCTGTAGCGAGAGTAGGGAATGGATGGAAGAGAACCTGGGGAGGTGGAGGTACAGTGGTACCTCTACTTACGAACGTCTCTACATACGGAATTTTCAGGTTACGACACGCCTCAACGGGAAAATATTGCCTCTTGTTACGAACGAAATTTCAGGATACGAAAGGCAAAAAAGTACGCGCTCCTCGCAGCTCCCGTAGTTTACCGAACGTAAACATACCTGTAGCTGCTCTGCCATTGGCTATCGCCTAGCATCTTCCTGGTATCCCATTGGCCACGAAGTGTTCGGGCAGTTTTACGTGTGTGTACAGTACAGAATTAACATTTATTCGCTATGGGCCCCAAGAAAGTGACGGAGATAAGTGGAAAAGGAGAAAAGAAGAAGAGAGTTTTTTTGTCCATACAAACAAAGAAGGAGATAATCGAAAGGTATGAAAAGGGGATGCGTTTGGGTGATCTCGCCAAAGAATATGGCCGTAATACATCAACGATCAGCACGGTATTAAAACAAAAGGAAGCCCTTACAAGCCGACAAAAGCAAACGTCCTTGGATCGTTTCTTCACAAAACGTCAGGCAAAAACCACTGATGAGACAATAGCAGTTAAAAGGTAAATGAACATAATTTTTATTATTCTTTCTCTTTTATTATTCTCTTTTATTATTCTTTCTCTCATTTTAAACTCTCATTTTATGTTTATTGTGCAGTAATCTAATTGTAACATGTATTTGTTACATGTTTTGATGTGTTTTTATGATTTATAAAAAATTTATGCCCGAATTTTCGGGGGCTTGGAACGGATTACGGCATTTACATGTAAAACGCGCCTCTACTTACGGAATTTTCACGTTACGAGAATACTTCCGGAACGAATTAATTTCGTAAGTAGAGGCACCACTGTATGCTCTGGAGAAAAGAAGAATGAAAGTCAGTAGAAGCAAGACAGAATACATGAGTGTGAATGAGAGGGGACAGGTGTAATGGTGAAGAGGCAAGGAGTAGAGGTAGTGAAAGTTGATGAGTTTAAATACCTGGGGTCAACCATTCAAAGCAATAAAAAATACACAAGAGAGGTGAAGAAGAGAGTGCAGGCAGGGTGGAGTGGGTGGAGACAAGTTTCGGGGTGATTTGTGACAGATGGATAGTGTTACATCTAAAATGAGATGCTGAAAGCAGAGGTGAACTGAACTGTCCTTCATTCACCACACAACTAACTAAAGTGGTGTGAAAAAGTTGTTGCCCCCTTCCTGATTTCTCATATTTTTGTATGCTTGTCACACTTAAATGTTTGAGATGATCAAACAAATTTAAATATTAGACAAAGATAATACAAGTAAACACAAAATGCAGTTTTTAAATGAAGGTGTTTATTATTAAGGGTAAAAAAAATCCAAATCTACATGGCCCTGTGTGAAAAAGTGACACCCCCCCCCCCCATTAAAGCATGAATTAACTGTGGTTTATGACATCTTTGGAAAGCTGAGTTCAATTTCTCTAGCCACACCCAGGGCTGATTACTGTCACACCTGTTCTCAATCAAGAAATCACTTAAATAGGACCTGTCTGACAAAGTGAAAAAGACCAAAAGATCCTCAAAAGCTAGACATCATGCTGCGATCCAAAGAAATTCAGGAACAAAGGAGAAACAAAGTAAATGAGATCTATCAGTCTGGAAAAGGTTATAAAGCCATTTCTAAAGCTTTGGGACTCTAGTGAACCACAGTGAGAGCCATTATCCACAAATGGCGAAAACATGGAACAGTGGTGAACCTTCCTAGGAGTGGCCAGTCAACCAAAATTACCTCAAGAGTACAGCGACGACTCATCCATGAGGTCACAAAAGACCCCACAACAACATCCAAAGAACTGCAGGCCTCACTTGCCTCAGTTAAGGTCAGTGTCCATGACTCCACCATAAGAAAGAGACTGGGAAAAATGGCCTGCATGGCAGAGTTCCAAGACAAAAACCACTGCTGAGCAAAAAGAACATAAAGGCTCGTGTCAGTTTTGCCAGAAAACATCTTGATGATCTTGATGATCTCCAAGACTTTTGGGAAAATACTCTTTTTGGAAGGTGTGTGTGCCATTACATTTGGTGTAAAAGTAACACAGCATTTCAGAAAAGGAACATCAAACCAACGGTAAAATATGGTGGTAGTAGTGTGATGGTCTGAGGCTGTTTTGCTGCTTCAAGACCTGGAAGACTTGCTGTGGTAAATGGAACCATGATTTCTGCGGTCTACCAAAAATCCTGAAGGAGAATGTCCAGCCATTTTTTTGTGACCTCAAGCTGAAGCGCACTTGCGTTCTGCAGCAGGACAATGATCCAAAACACACCAGCAAGTCCACCTCTGAAGGGCTTAAGAAAAACAAAATGAAGGCTTTGGAGTTGCCTAGTCAAAGTCCTGACCTGAATCCGATTGAGATACTGTGACATGACCTTAAAAAGGTGGTTCATACTCGAAAACCCTCCAGTGTGGCTGAATTACAACAATTTTGCAAAGATGAGTGGGCAAAAATTCCTCCACAGCACTGTTAAAGACTCATTGCCAGTTATCGCAAACACTTGATTGCAGTTGTTGCTGCTAAGGGTGGCCCAACCAGTTATTAGGTTTAGGGGGCAATCACTTTTTCACACAGTGCCATGCAAGTTTGGATTTTTCCTCCCTTAATAATGAGTACCTTCATTTATAAACTGGATTTTGTGTTTACTTGTGTTATCTTTGTGCAATATTTAAATTTGTTTGATGATCTGAAACATTTAAGTGTGATAAACATACAAAAAAAATGAGAAATCAGGAAGAGGGAAAACACTTTTTCACACCACTGTATATACAGAAGGGTGGTGCTGTATGGTGCCACGGCCAGTTCACCACATAAGATAAGATAAGATAAGATAAGATAAGATAAGCCTTTATTAGTCCCACAACGGGGAAATTCCAGGATTGCAACAGCACAGGGATAGCAACACTCAGAGCAACAATCAGAAGGCAAGAAAAAAAAAACAAAAAAAAAAAAAAACAAGCAAGCAAGAGCAGCTAATATACATATGTACATATTACTATAAAATATATATATACACACACACACACACAGACACACAGTGCAGAGCATTGTAGCTAGATGGAATAATATGTAGATATATAAAAACACAGTGCGGGGCATTGTAGCTAGATGGAATAAATATATAGATATATAAATATAAACACACCCAGTGCTGAGCATTGTAGCTAGATGGAATAAATATGTAAATATATAAACACACACAGTGAAGAGCATTGTTGCTAGGTGGGATGAAACAGCATAACCGTCTATTTAGTTATCCTACATGGTATGATTATGTGCCCATACATATTCTCACCCTCCATAGCGACCGGTATGTTCCTAGTTGTATGCCGGAGAGGACCATTGTGTAAGTCTATTGCATTAGTTTGTTACGTCTTTTTGCTATCTCTGCGAGCAGCCCTGCTTAGGTTGTACAGTCTGACAGCCGTTGGTAGGAAGGACCTACGAAACCTCTCGGTTGTGCACCTGGGATGATGTAGTCTGCTGCTAAATGAGCTCCTCAGTGCATCCAGTATGTCCTGCATAGGGTGGAACTCGGACTCCAGCAGAGATGACAGTTTAGCCACCGTCCTTCTCTCTCCTATCTCCTCCATCGGATCAAGGCGTTGCCCCAGGACAGAGCTAGCTTTCTTAATCAGTTTGTTCAGTCTCTTCCTATCGGCTGCAGTAATGCCACTGCCCCAGCAGACCACTCCAAAAGTGATGGCTGATGCCACCACCGTGTCATAGAATGACTTCAGCAGTGCCCCTTGTACACCAAAAGACCTGAGTCTCCTCAGCAGGAACAGCCTGCGCTGTCCCTTCTTGTAGAGTGCGTCAGTATTGTGTGACCAGTCTAGTTTATTGTTCAGATGAATACCCAGGTACTTGTAGGATGTCACCATCTCGATGTCTGTTCCCTGTATATTTACTGGTGCTGTGAGGGGCTGCCCATGCCTGCGGCAGTCCACCACCAGCTCCTTAGTTTTCCTCGCGTTGATCTGGAGGCAGTTCCGATGGCACCAGTCCACAAAGTCCTGGATAAGCCCTCTGTACTCAGCTTCATCTCCGCTGGAGATGAGACCAACGATCGCAGAGTCATCAGAGAACTTCTGTAGATGGCAATGTGTTGTGTTGTGTGAGAAGTCCGCAGTATAAAGAGTGAACAGGAAGGGAGCCAGCACCGTTCCCTGGGGGGCCCCCGTGCTACTGATGATCGTGTCGGAAACACAGTCCCGGGTTCTCACAAACTGAGGCTGGTTCGTGAGGTAGTCCAGGATCCATGATGACAGGTGCTGGTCCACCCCTGCGCGCAGCAGCTTGTCCTTCAGGATCATCGGTTGGATGGTGTTGAAAGCACTGGAGAAGTCAAAGAACATGATCCTCACCATATTCCCGGGCTTCTCCAGGTGGGACAGAGAACGGTGAAGGAGGAAGATCACCGCATCCTCCACCCCAATGCCATGCTGGCAGGCGAACTGGAGTGGATCCATCGCTGGTTCCACCAGGGGGCGGAGATGAGCAAGTTGCAGTCTCTCCAGGGTCTTCATCAAGTGGGACGTCAAGGCCACCGGTCTGAAGCTGTTCAGGTCTTTGGGGTGGGAAGTTTTTGGTACAGGTACCACACAAGATGTTTTCCACAGCTGTGGTACCCTCCCCAGTTTCAGGCTCATGTTGAAGATATACGTCACAATCCCACACAGCTGGTCTGCACAGGACTTGAGGAGCTTTGCGCTGATGCCGTCCGGTCCCGACGCCTTCCTCGCCTTGATCTTCCTCAGCTCCGTCCTCACCTGGGTCTTGGTCAGGGTCAGGATGGGGGGCTGTGTGTTGGGAGTGGGGGGGGGGGTGTCGGTGGAGTGGGGAGTGGGTAGCAGGACTTGATTTCTTAGAGGCAGCAGTGGTTGTTGTGCAGACAGGGGGGAGGGCGGTTGGTCAAATCTATTGAAAAACAGATTCAGGTTGTTCGCCCACTCCCTGCCCCCCGTGGCCTGGGGGGAGGTATTCTGGAGCCCCGAGATGGTTTTGAGGTTTCTCCAGACCCCGCTGATGTCGCTCTGTTGCAGCTTGTCCTCCATCTTCTTCCTGAAGCTGTCCTTGCCTTCTCTGATCTTTCTCCTCAGCTCCCTCTGTACGGACTTCAGCATCTCCCTGTTCCCCGACCTGAAGATCCTCTTCTTCTCTCTCAGAAGTGTTTTTATCTCAGGGTTGATCCAGGGTTTGTTGTTTGAGTGACGCCGTATGGTCTTGGTGGGAACGGATTTGTCCACACAGAAGCTGAGGTAGCCCGTGAAGGTGTGAATGAGGCCATCGATGTCCTCACCATGTGGATCGCAGAGCTGCTTCCAGGCAGTGGCTTCAAAACAGTCCTTTAGAGTGTCCATTGTCTCCTCAGACCATAACTCCACAGTGTGCATGGCCGGAGGTTGTCTGTGCACTAGGGGTTTGTACACCGGTCGGAGATGAACCAAGTTGTGATCCGATCTCCCAAGTGGGGGGAGTTGTGATGAGGTGTACGCCTCCTTAGTGTTTGCGTAGAACAAATCCAGTGTTTTATTGTCTCTAGTGTGGCATGTGACATACTGGGTGAAAGTGGGCAGAATGGGAGACAGTGAAACGTGGTTGAAATCGCCTGAGATGAGGAGAAGAGCATCTGGGTGTTCTGTCTGCAGCCTGCTGGTTACTGAATGGATGACGTCACGCGCTGTCCCAGCGTTCGCCGTCGGATTTGCATAAACAACAATGCAGATCACGTGTGAGTGTTCTCTCGGGAGATATGTAGGCCTCATGCTAACAGCTAGCATGACGTCACCTGCGTGCATGCCACCACGTCCAAATACCAAATTTACCCCTCCTCCCCTTGAAAAACCAAAGAACTTATAACCACTAACTGGGCACCCGGGTAGACTACTGGTGTGCCCGTGTCACTGAGTGGATTATTCTGCCACTTTAGTCAGTCACATCCTAACTAACAACATAACAGTCCAAATATTCAAAAGTTAGTCATAAAGTCCTTTAGGTGGAGGGGTCTCTGCCAAACACTGGCCAAATGGCACTTGGGCTGTACTGCCACCGCAGGCTCTGGCGGACGCTTTTCAGGAATTGTGGGTGTTGTCTCAAAGGAATCCCAGCCCAATCCCGTCATGTCCACAGCCATCACCTGATCTGGGGTCAAAGTCGGTGTCACCTTTCTGAGGTGACTGCCATTTCACCTTGACCTATAAGTGAGATGAAATGTGGCTGGCCCCAACTGAGCTGTGATCTGCATTGGCATTGTTCAAAATGACTGCAGCTTGTGAGCATGGTTGGGGTGCCGGATCTGGACCCAATCCAGTACTGCAGGCCCGGGTCACTTTGCCCGGCATTTCTTGTCACACCTTTACTTCATACGTTGCTATTGTTCGATCACCCTCCCTCTAGGTGAAGGCCTTTCTGCTGGGGTAGTGTCTGATGGAGAGTGTAGTCGGTCCAGGGCGAGGTACAGCTCACGTCCTAGCATTACTAGGGCCAAAGAGATACTCTGTAGTGCGGCCGAAAATGGGAGCCCATCCGCTAGGTGAGCCCTGAGACCTTTCTTGAAGGTCTGGTTGAACCTCTCCATTCCCCATTCACCTGAGGGTAATAGAAGGCAGTCCTTATGTGTTTAATGCCTCTTCCCCCCACGAAGGCCATGAAGTCTGCTGAGGTGAACAGCAGTCCGTTGTCTGTTGTGATTGTATCTGGCACAGCCCAGCGGTGATGACTGAACCGGTAGGCAACACCCTGGGCCATTTTGAGTGGACATCGTTGGCCACTAGTAGAAAGTGTTGGTGTGGGAGGCACTATGCAGTTTGCCGCATATATACAATTGGAGATGTTCCCATGGGCCGATGACGATGGCAGTGGCTGTAGGAGATGGGGTGGTGGTACTCCAGTTTTTTCGCTGGCTAGGCAGGGCAGAGATTCTTTCACCATGATCTCCACGTCCTTGTTGATGCCTGGCCACCAGACTGAGCCCCTACAATGCTGTCAGACTCTGACGACACCCAGGTGGCCCTCATGTATCATGGTCAAGATGTGGCCCTTTAGCGCCTCCAGGATCACCGTGCAGAGCCCCCTTCCCATGCAAACACTGTTTCAGCATGATAGATCGTGCGAATGAAGGTGCAAAGCTGGGTTAGTACTGGATTCTGCTAAGACACGGCCTGAAGCTCTTGCAGGGAGATGGCAGTCTGAAGTGGGCCATGGAGCATACGGACCAGTCCAGGCTCTAAGGGGTCCTGGTCAACACTCAGTGTGGGGTTAGATGTGGCCCGGGACAATAGGTCTGCCACTACATTTTATCTGCCGGGCATAAACTGGGTGGTGAAGTTATATGCTTGTAGAATTTCCGTCCACCTGTAGATGCGCAGAGGTTTGTGCCCCGACCCTGATGTTTCCAGCAGTGCTGTGAGGGCCCTATGAAGTATGAAGCATCGCCTATACAGGTACATGTGCCAACGCTTGCACACCCAGGCATGCGCTAGCGCCTCCCTGTCTCCCACCAAGTACTTCTGCTTGGCTGAAGTAAGTGACATTGAAGCAAACACCACTGGGTGCTCAGTCCCCCATTGGAGCTGGGATAGCATGGCTTCCACTGCCGTGTTGGACATGTCACAGGTCACAAATGTGGGGCTCTGTGGGTCGAAATGGGCGAGCACCGGAGGGGAAGTGAGCTGTGTTTTCAGTCAGCAGATGGTGGTGGAGCACGCCGGGGTCCACTCCCAGGGTGCATCATGCTTCAGGAGGGCACGTAGTGGCTCTATTGTCTCTGATTGGGGGGGATGAAGCACCATGCCCAGAAACGATGATAGCTGTGCAGGGCATGATGGTTCAGGTAGGTGCAGTACCGCTTTGACGTTTGAATGAAGGGGGCCCTCTGCAGACAGGCAGAACCCCACAAACTCAATGGCCGATGCTCTGAAGATGCACTTTTCCCCATCGAGTGTGAGGCCATGTTTTGTTGATGTCGGCCTCCGTCGGTCTATGATGACCACGGAAGAGAATCCTAAACGTCTACTCTGCTGGAACAGCACCGCCTGTGGCTGAACAGGCCGATGCGCGAATGGCAGTCCCTGTCACACAGGTCGCACTTGTGGGTGGTCTCCGTGCTGCTGGGTCTGTGGCGGTTCTTCCGGCAGGTCCTTTTTTCATCTGCTGCAGCAGTCAGTCTCTCTTCACCCGCCTTGAGCTGTCTGGTCAGGGTGCCTCTCCATTTGGAGCGGTCCGTTGCAAGGTCCTCCCAGCGCTCTGTGTTGATCTCCAGGGCCTTCATGTCTCTCTTGCACACATCTCTAAAGCGCAGCCGTGGGCGGCCAACGTCTCTCCTGCCAGTTGCCAGTTCTCCGTAGAGGACGTCTTTGGGAATTCTGCCATCCTCCAAACGGCGAACGTGGCCTAGCCAGCAGAGCCTGCGCTGCCTGAGTAGAGTGAACATGGAGGGAAGGCCGGCGCGGGACAGAACTTCTATGTTGGGCACTTTGTCCTGCCAGGATATGTCCAGGATGTGGCGAATGCAGCGCAAGTGGAAGGAGTTCAGTCTCTTTTCCTGCCGGGCGTATGTTGTCCACGTCTCACTCCCATAGAGCAGTGTGCTGATGACGCAGGCGTTGTACACTGCCATCTTCGTCTTGACAGAGAGTTTGGGATTCTCCCACACTCGTGTGGTGAGGCGAGCGAGTGTGAAGGCTGATTTTCCAATCCTCTTGTTGATCTCTGTATCAAGGGAGAGGTTGTTGCTGATCGTGGACCCCAGGTACGTGAACTGATTCACAACCTCCAGCTCGTGGTCGTCGATGGTGATGGTCGGTGGTGCTTCCGTGCCTTGCGCCAAGACGTTAGTCTTCTTCAGGCTGATGGTAAGCCCAAAGTCCTTGCATGCCTGGGAGAAGCGGTCCATCAGGGTCTGAAGCTCCTGCTGTGTGTGGGTTGCGACTGCAGCGTCATCTGCGAACAGCATGTCTCTGATTAGAGCCTCGCGTACTTTGGTTCTGGCTTTCAGGCGGGCGAGGTTGAAAAGCCTGCCGTCAGATCTTGTGTGCAGGTAGATTCCCTCTGTTGCTGTGCTGAAGGCATGCCTCAGGAGCATAGCAAAGAAAATCCCAAAGAGGGTTGGCGCAAGTACACAGCCCTGTTTCACTCCGCTGCGTATGTTGAATGGCTCCGAGATGTTACCATCGTGCTGCACTATCCCCTGCATGTTGGTGTGAAACGATTCAATGAGGCTTTGCAACTTTGGTGGGCATCCTATCTTTGGCAGGATCTTGAAAAGGCCCTCTCTGCTGACCAGATCGAACGCTTTGGTGAGGTCGATGAAGGCGACGTACAGGGGCATGTTCTGTTCTCTGCATTTCTCCTGGAGTTGGCGGATGGAGAATATCATGTCTACCATCGATCGCTCAGCGCGGAAGCCACACTGAGACTCGGGGTAGACACGTTTGGCAAGCTTCTGTAGATGAACGAGAACAACTCGTGCATAGATTTTGCCAACAACGCTGAGGAGGGAGATGCCCCTGTAGTTGTTGCAGTCGCTTCTCTCCCCTTTGTTTTTGTAGAGGGTGATGATCTTGGCGTCCCTCATGTCCTGTGGTACGGCACCTTCCTTCCAACACTGGCAGAGGACGTTATGCAATGGCATCAGTAGGGCGGTCTTGCAGTGCTTGATCAGGTCAGGGGGTATGCCATCGTTGCCGGGTGCCTTGCAAGCGGCCAAGCTATCAATGGCCTTGCTGAGTTCGTCGACGGTTGGCTCGGCGTCAAGTTCGTCCATGGATGGCAGGCAGTCGATGGCATCAAGGGCTGACGGTGTCACGGTGTTCTGTCTGGAGTAGAGGTCGGAGTAGTGTTCCACCCATCTCTCCATCTGCTTGTTCTTTTCTGTGATCATCTCCCCAGTGGAGGATTTGAGGGGGGCCGTCTTGCTCTGAGCCGGACCAAGTGCTTTCTTGATGCCATCGTACATACCATGGATGTTCCCTGTTATGGCAGCGGTTTGAATGTCTTGGCTGAGCTGAGTCCAGTACTCGTTGGCACAGCGCCGGGCAGTCTGCTGAACTTTGCTTCCCGCAGCCCTGAGAATCTGGAGATTCTTCTCGTTTGGGTACTTCTTGTACTCAGCAAGTGCTGAGCGCTTGGCTTCAATGACGGGGGTCATCTCGGTCAACTTGGCATCAAACCAGTCCTGTGACTTCGAGGTCTTCCTCCCAAAGGTAGCCAAGGCTGTGCGGTGGATGGTGTTTCGCAGCTCTTCCCACTTCTGCTTTGCAGATTCTCCTTCTTGTGGTACACCAAGTTCCTTCTCAAAGGTGGAGGCAAACTGCTCAACAAGTTCTGGTTGAGCCATCTTGCTGGTGTCAATCCGTGCCTTTCCAGGTTGTCTAGCACAATGGAATTTCTTCAGCTGCAGCTTGACCTTGCAACACACCAATGAATGGTCTGTGTCGCAATCTGCACTCTGGAACGAACTGGTGATTAGCACGTTCTTCAGTGAGGTGCGCCCGGTCAGGATTAAGTCCAGCTGGTGCCAGTGCTTTGAGCGCGGATGTTGCCAGGAAACCTTGTGTTGGGGCTTGGTCTTGAAGAACGAGTTTGTGATGCACAGATCGTTATATGTGCAGAACTCGAGCAGCCGCTGTCCGTTGTCATTCATTCTGCCCACGCTAAAAGGTCCAAGACAGGAGGGCCAAGAGTCGTGGTCAGCACCCACTCTGGCATTGAAGTCTACAAGGAGAATGAGTTGTTCAGAGTTGGGGATGATCCTGACAGTTGTTGCGAGATTCTCATAGAACTCATCTTTTGCCTCTGGTGTGGCTGTCAGTGTTGGGGCATACACACTGACGAGGGTGACTGGGCCTTGAGTTGTGTTCAGGTGGAGGGTGAGGAGTCGTGCAGAGCCAGTGCTGCTCAGTTCCACCATCTTCAGCAAGGTGTTCTTCACTGCGAAGCCCACTCTGTGTTCCCTGTGTTCGTCACTGCCCTTTCCCTGCCAGTAGAACGTGTAGTCCTTCTCTCTCAGTGTGCCTGCGTCAGCCAACCGTGTTTCCTGGAGAGTGGCAATATCCACTCCCAGTCTCTTCAGCTCATTATTGATGATGGCAGTCTTCCTGGTGTCGTTGATGTCCTTGAGGTTAGCAGCGAGTCCTGTCATCATAGTGCGGGCGTTCCAAGTTCCCAGTTTTAGAGTTGGTCTCTTTTGTTTTATTGTCTTGCCTGGTGCGAAGGTTCTCAGCCTGCTGTTCGGACTTCTCCTCATCCCCATGCACCCAATGAGGAAAGCAAGTTGTGGCGGGACAACACCTTATTGGCTGGGGGCTGCCCAGCTTGAGGCGGGCGGTAGCTGTCCAGTGAGATCCGATGATCCCTCCCACCATCGGGAATAACCCCTGGCGCCGTGCACTACGCCAATTGAGCGGTGGCTTATAACCGGTAACTGTCATTCCCCGTGTTTTGTCTACGCCATAGGCGAAGCTGGAGTGTCCTCTCCAGTGATCCGGTGTTCTACCTTCCAGCGTTGGGCGTTGGTAGGATTCAAGCCTGGGCAGAAAGATATGGAGGACAAGATGTTGCCCATGCAGCATGTCCCCCCTCTCCACGTCACTGATGAATCCAAAGGAACAGCAGGGCTGCTACAGTTTGGCACCAGCGCCGTTGCAGGAGCTGCTAGAACGATGTTGGGCACAACAAAGAACTGCCTTAGGGGCTCCGACTCCGGATTTTTCCTCAGGGTTGACTCCCGAAGCCTTTCCCGTGACTGGGTATGCCGCAAGGCAGCAGAGGTTTGAAATCAGGGTTTACCTTCCCTTAGATGGGCTACCTTCCCCTAGATGGGCTACCTTCCCAGGTTGATGAGCCACCATCTACCCGAAGCATCTGGTTTTAAGCCGCCCTCGCCCCTTCTCCTATTAGTAAAAGCAGTTCCGCCGGGCTTAGAGACTAAACCACACGGGTAGGCTAGGAGTTGGACTTAGTTGTCAGAGGCTTTTCAAGACGCACGCCATAAGGAGCATTTTATGAGCACTGGGAGCTTAACCCCAGTGCCACTCCTGGCTATGACAACCTTGGAACCAGTACTGCCATTACCTTAGTGAGGCGGGTGTCATGTGAGGCCAATGTTGCCCCCTGGACCACAATGCCATCCAGGTACACCACCACCCCTTGCAGACTGGCGAACAGTGTAGCCATGATTTTCTGAAAACAGCTCGGGGTGGAACTGAGGCCGAAAGACATGTGGGTGTACCTGAACACGCCAATGTGGGTGATGAAGGTCGTTAGGTTGCGGCTGTCTGGGTGTAGGGGTACCTGCAGGCAGCCTTGGCGGAGGTCCAGTTTGGAAAAAAATTTTGAGCCATGGAACACCGCTGTCAGTTCATCCGTCATGGGCAGGGGATAATTGTTGGAAATCACCACCTTGTTCACCATTCTGAGGTAAATGCATGGTCAGAGGCTGCCTGACATCTTCTTTACCACCGCCAAGTTGAAGATCCAGGGAGATGCAGTGACCCGTTTGATGATACCGATGTCTAAAAGCTTCTGCAGTTCCACCGTGAGTACAAGGGGTAGTCAGCGGAGAGGCTGAATTTTCAGGGACACCATTGGATCAATGAGCGGTCAGTGGTTGAAAGAGGTGAGGCAGCCCAGTCCTGCAAAGAGCGCCAGCCAACAGTGCTGCCAGGATGAGGAGACTGTCAAAATGGTAGAGCCCATTGGGTCAATGATGGAGAAATCCAGTTCACTGATCAGATCGATGCCCAGCAGGTCAGCCCCCTGGCACGTCACTTGGAAGGTGAACGATGGAATGGTTTCAGAGCCGCAGCATATAGAGAAGGTGACCGTCCCTACCATGCCAATCCTGAAGTGCCCGTAGCCAAATAATTCCTCCACATTAGCTATGATGGTCTTCCGAGTGAACAGTTTCCTGACTGTAGACACGCTCAGCAGAGACCTTGAGGTCAGAAGCAGCAGCATGCTGACACCATCCAGCTTCACTGTGCACCACTTGAAAGGCCAGTTTTTGGTGCCAAATGGCAGTTGTGCCCAGTGGGCAGGCCGTTGAATTTGTGAAGGTTGAGCGGCAAACTCTAGCATAGTAGTTGAGCTTCTTATAACGGTAGCATTTATGTCCCCCCAGATGGGCAGGCAGGTGATTGAGTCTGGTGTTTAGATGGATCACAGTTACTGCAGAGCAGGCACTCATCTATGTTGTCCTGTTTCCGACCCTTCTTCTTTTGATTGCAGTGGGGAGTTGCGGGGTTGGAGCACCAGGTGGTGGTGATCATGGCCTGTGCTCGTGGGGCCAGACAAGGGGCTTGTCAGTTAGGTAAATGGTAAATGGCGTTCACTTATATAGCGCTTTTTCTCATCTCTAGATGACCAAAGCACTTTACAGATCCTGCTAGCCACTCAATCACACACGCATTAACACACTGATGGTGGTGGAGCTGCTATGCACAGGCGCTGGCCTGACCCACCAGGAGCAACTGGGGGTTCGGTATCTTGCTCAAGGACACTTCGACATGCAGACTGCAGACACAGCGGGAATCAAACCCATGACCCTCTGAGCAGTAGTCGGCTACACTACACCACCTGCAGGTGGCGTTAGCTGCAATGATAGTTGGATGGCTGTTTCCATTTGGGACACCATCCTCACACCCTTGTCTAATTTCAGGTCATTCTTTGCCAGCACCAGCTACTCCCGCAACCACTGACTCTTAGCGTGCTCTGCTAGCCTGTCATGTACCATCTCATCCTTTCTGTCACCAAAAGTGCACATGCTAGCCAAGACACCGAGCTTGGTGACATACTGGAGGATCATCTCATCCTCACGCTGGTGGCGCTGGCCAAAAATGAGGCTCTGTACCATGATACTCCATGTGTCAGTGAAATGTCTGTCCAACAACAACACAGCCTTCATACGTGCCCGCAGAGCCGAGAGAACAGAACACGTGCTGCCCTTCACTACCAAGACTGTGGAATAGCACATCCCTTTGCCTTTCATCGCTAGTATTGGTTAAGTCAGCAATGATTTGTGGCAGCCCACATCTGTAACCTGTCATTTCAAACTGGTAAATTTCCAAACAAAATGAAAATAGCAAAAGTAATACCTCTATACAAAACAGGAGACAGTCATTGTTTCACAAATTACAGGCCAGTCTCTTTACTCTCACAATTCTCCAAAATACTTGAAAAAATCTTCACTAAGAGACTGGATGATTGCATTGAAAAACACAACCTCCTTACAGACAGCCAGTATGGTTTTAGAGCAGATAAATCTACATCTTTGGCACTGATCGAACTTATAGAAGAAATTACTAGTTGTATAGATAAAAAAAGTTTGCTGTAGGAGTATTTACAGATTTAAAGAAAGCTTTTGACACCATTGACCACAGAATACTACTAAGGAAACTGGAAAGGTATGGGATAAGAGGGGTCGGACTGAGTTGGGTGGAAAGTTATTTAAGTAACAGACAACAATTTGTACAATTTGGTGAGCACAAATCACCCTTCATGGACATCACTTGTGGTGTGCCCCAGGGGTCAGTTTTGGGACCCAAACTCTTTATTTTGTATATAAATGACATATGCCAAGTATCAAAAATTCTGAAATTTATTTTGTTTGCGGATGACACAAATATCCTTTGCACTGGTGAGAATTTGCAGCAGGTTTTAGAGGTGGTCACAACTGAAATGAAAAAGTTAACGCAGTGGTTCAACAAAAATAAATTATCTCTAAATCTAAAAAAAACCCCAAAGATTATGTTGTTTGGAAATTATAAAATAAATCATGAAATAATGGTAACGATAGATGATACCAGAATAGAAACAGTACAGGAAAATAAGTTTCTGGGGGTGACGCTAGACAATAAAATCTGCTGGAAACCTCACATCAGTCACATCCGGGCCAAGTTAGCAAAATGTATAGGCATACTGGGGAAGACAAGACACATCTTGGACTATAAATCATTGGTCTTACTGTACAATTCACTGTTTCTACCTTATCTTACCTACTGTGTAGAAGTCTGGGGAAACACCTACAAGACCAACCTACAGTCAATATGCACATTACAAAAAAAAGCTATAAGGATAATAAATAATGTAGGATATAGAGACCATACCAACTCGTTGTTTTTAAAGTCACATGTCATAAAGATTTAGTTAAATTTAAGACAGCACAAGTAATGTACAGGGCAATTAATAATCAACTCCCAACTAATATACAAAAATATTTAAAAAAAGAGACAATGATCATAATTTGAGAAGAGACTTAAACTTTACAAAACCCAAGATACGAACAACCAAGAAAAGTCGGTGCATATCTGTCTGTGTTAATGTTGATATGTACAAAATACAGTTAATTGTTTACTTGGGGTCTTAAATGTGGTAATTTGTATATAATTCACATGAATGTATTTATGGAAAAGAGGAGATGGAGTTAATAAGTGCTCACTTCTTCCTTCTCCCTTTCGAACACTGTATACTGTTACTTTATTGCATTTGTCATTTGTTTTGTTTTTGTTATACTTTTTGTTCGAAATAAAGTATCTATCTATCTATCTATCTATCTATCTATCTATCTATTTATCTATCTATCTATCTAATGTCAATAAAAGTCTGGAATGACTCATGCCAGTAGGACCAGGGAATCGGTGGCTCGTCTGGTAGAGTGAGAAACTGTTCCAGAGGTTGCAATAGTGTCGTTTTTATCCTCGTTGCCATTGTTATGTCTGAAATGAGGTGCTAACAGCAGATGTGAACTGAACTCTCCTTTATTCATCACACAACTAACCATATACAGAAGGGTGGCGCCATATGGTGCCATGACCAGTTTGCCACATGATGACGTCACTGTGTGAATGTCACCACATCCAAGCACCACAGGTAGCAGCTAAAGTGAAAGGGAAGATTTACAAGACAGTAGTGAGACCTGCTATGATGTATGGTTTGGAGATGGTGGCGCTGACAAAAAGACAGGAGGCAGAGCTGGAGGTGGCAGAGTTGAAAATGCTAAGATTTTCATTGGGAGTGATTAGGAGGGACAAGATTAGAAATGAGTATATCAGAGAGACAGCTCAGGTTGAGCGGTTTGTAGACAAAGTAAGAGTGGCAAGGCTGAGATGGTTTGGACATGTACAGAGGAGGGAAAGTGGAGACATTGTATAATAATGAAAAGCAGTTGGTTTCATAACAACAGGGAATTTTTGTTGCATCACATCTAGTGTCTTCTTCTTCATTCAGCTGCTCCATTTTGGGGTCACCACAGCGCATCATCACCTGATATTGCAAGGATTCCACACCAGGTTCCTGACAGAACCCTCCCCATTTATCCAGGCTTGGGACCGGCACTAGGAGTACACAGGCTTGTACTCCTGCTGTGGCAGGGTAACCAACTTTCCTTTCCCACTCCATTATGTTGAGCACCAAGCTAGAAAGCAGGAAGTAGAATTTTTATATGGTCTCTGGTATGACCTCGCTGGGGCTTGAACCTACAACTCCTCGGTTGTGAGGCAGATGGTCTAACAGTAGTCCACCACTCCTGTACCTACATTAGATATAGTTTATCATCCCCAAATCAAGAATTTGCCCCATGTCAGATCCAATGATGGGGTCCTAATTACGTAGATCATCAAAGGTAATCAAAGCTAGATCGGAATGAACTTCTAAACAAACAACAGGAACGAGAACTGAATATCATGTGGGATATTGATCATCATTCCATCAGTGACTCATCAGATAACTCAGAGAAGCCAAGCTGAATCAAGCTCTCAAAAAATACCAAACTAGGAAAAGTCTGAGTCCAGAGTCCTTGTGAATGCAGGTGTCTAACTATGAGCCTTTTCAGTTATCTTTCCATTCCCAATCATTACCATTTCCTGGACCACAGCAAACATCCCTGTACAGCTGACTGACCCCAACAATACTATACAAGATCAAGTCCACTCACAGTATTGGCTCTGCATGGTGACTCCCTCATCAGGGTGAATGCCCTGAATTCAGTCAATCAAGAGCATTCTGGTGGACCTTCACTGACACCCCTGAGTTTACAGACTCATGTCACTGCCTACAGCAATTTCAGTTCAGATATGGGCCACATGGGGGGGGGGGGGGGCAGGACACGAGAATGAGGGGAAAAAAGATTCATATTTATTGTGTTATGCTCATTTGTGGCAAATGGGCACCCTCTGCAGGCAGGGCACTCCTCTCCCTGTCTGCAGCACAATTTCACTCTTTTCCACCTCCTTCCTTCTGTACCTCTGAACACACTGGCCCATCCCACATCTCCTCTAACCACTGTGTAGCAAGAAGAATTCACTTTATAGAGCAGTCCCCAACTGTTTTTGCTTCACAGATCGGTGACAAGTTAAAAAAAAAAAAGTGTGTTTGTGTGTGCACACTTGCACTTTTATTTGGTAGGGCTGTGTGTTTTTGTGTCACATTTCATCTCCAGCACCACACAAAGTGAGATACTTTCTTTTCGGAGGGTCCTGAAATTCACTAGTGATGCTATATATAGCAAAAGGCGACCTGGGGCATCATGGATAAAGGACTGTGCAGCTTTCATACTGAAAGATGGTATAAGTATGTGTGCACAGAGATGTTCAGATGTATAAAACTGTGTGCATGCCAGGCTCTGTGTTCCCTTTCTTTATACATCCCCATATATGTGAAAATAAGCACCTGTGCACGATGTCTTTGTCACGATCCCGAGTACAGCTCTGTACCGTGCTTTGGTCTCCTCATTATTATCCTTTTTTCTGTGTATGCATTTAGTCATGTTTATCCATCTGTATGATTGTGCTTTTATTTTGACAGCGCCGCGGCAGGACTTCCGCCTGTCAGTCTGTGCCCGATCTGTCACAGCTGATTGTGCTTTAGGAATTACTTTCTCTCCACACCTGTTTGTTATTTGTGTTTCGTGTACCATTTAAGGTCGCCAGCAAGGGTCATTCCTCGCTGCGATCTCTACTAAAGCTGGAATCCCCTACCCCTGATTCTAGTCTACTTTCTACTTTTGGACTGTGGACTCTCGTGCTATTTGTAAGTTACCTTTCATGGTTTTCTCAGCACTTGTATGTTTTATGTTTTTCCCCCTCGAGGGCGTATTATAGTTGTTCATATTTTGTCCCTCGTGACACATAACTTTGTTTTTTTATTATTTAATAAATAAGCAAACTCACTACTGGCGATTGGTGCCTCATTTATGTCCTGCAAGGGGCAGACATAACAGTAGATCACAGCCAGATAGGTGCCAGCGGTAGTGAGTTTGTGGCTCAAATTTTCTCTTTTCAGGTACCTGTTTTTGGGGTTTTTTTGGATATGGCGTCATATAGCAAATGGTATCCTGTGAGCCTGGGTTTTGAGCTTTGCCAGGCTCTTATGGAAATAGATGATCTCCTCGCAATAGCTCGCTGTTATTCCACGCCAAAAGATGCTTTATGGTACCTGGACTTCGCGGAGGCAGCCGTGCAGCGTCATCCTTGCCTTTTTGAGCATGCTGAGGGAGAGGAGAGGATTTCCCAGTTATGGGCGTTGCAGCAAAAGAACCGTGAGTTGGAGAAGAACTCTACCAGGAAGCCTAACCCGGGGCCGATGGCGAAGCACTCCCGTCCCTCGGTTAGTCATGAGGTTCCTGCTATGGCTCCAGCTCCGGTGTACCCTCCGCCGAAAAGCCGTCTTCCAGCGCATCGGAGGAGGGCAGCCAAGGCTCCCAGCAAAGATGAACGGTGGGCAGCTGAATTCATCAGGGGCCATATGGCTGAAGCACTCTCTTCCTGCAGCCTGGGTAAGGTTCTTAAGAGTGTGGTGGCAGCTGTTAGGATTTTGGGGCACATCCCAGTCTAAATAATTATCCGGAATTCGCCGACCTGCTAGCCACTGTTTCAGCGCAGCAGCGACATTTTCCTGATTTGTCGATCAGTTCGCCTCCAGCTCAAAGACACTGCCGCCTGACGCAGAACCCTTCTCCTCCCCACGACATGGCTGTCTCGAAGCGGAAGGAAGAAAATCACCGGGTCAACACGCAGTGAGGCTCCCGTTCGGATCCAGCTACAGGCCGCCAGAAAAATTCCTTTGTCTCCCAGCCAGCTGTTTTTTCTTTGTCATGGCAGAGAATGAGGACAGGAGCTTCAGCCTCTGGGTCTCTTTTTTTAGCTGCTTCGCCAGCTCTCCTACCCCGGACTGCCTCGGCTGCTCCTCCCTTCCCCACGGCGCTTCCTTCAGCTGCTGTGAGCCCTGTGGTTTCTTCTTCGGCTGCCTCAATCATCGATCCTCTTGGAGCGGCTCCTCCTTGTCTTTCTGAGGGGCTCGCCATCACTATTACAACAGGAGAGAGAGGAAATGAGCCTGCTGCAGCAGTCACTATCGTACCCCAGGAAGACAGGCAAGTGTTATTTCATTCTGTAACACAATTTGGTGAATTACCTTGTCTGATTCCTGAGGATGAGGCTCAGTTATTGCAGTCAACTGAGTCCTCATCACCTGATGCAGCCACAAAGGAATTTATTGCTATCTCTGTGTCTCACTTCCGCCTCCCAAAGAGAGCAGACGCCTTTTTCTTCTCTCCTGCTCTGACTTATCTCCTTCCTCCTCTAACTAACTGGATCCCAGCTTGCTATCATCTGTCTGCGTGTCTCTACTGCTGATTATCGAACGAAACTATGGATTTAATAAGCTGGGCTTTGAACGCAATTGACACTATTTTTTCAACGAGGAAAAGTGCCCCGGGGGAGGTTGTTTGCCCCGCAGGAACGGCTGCTGCGGGCTATTTGAGGGACACAAGTAATTGGAAACTCTTGTGCCTGTCTGATCTTTCCATCGAAGATGTCGAAGATTTATACGTCTTCGTAGTAATGGTCATCGGGATCGTTCTGATTGGATCTGGGATTGTCCTGGTATACCGTAAATTGATGAAGATGGACATAACCTATCAAAATGCTGGCCAAGCGAGGTTTAACCATCAAATTGAAAAAATGGAGAGGACTCTGACAGCGGCAAATGGAGAACTGTCTAGGAAAATGGATTACATCATGATCACGCTGAGAGCCGTCCATGAAGGATTCAACATCCAGCAATGAAGGATTAAGTACTGAATCTGTAAGAGGATATAAAGTTTCTTTCTCTGGGATCAGTACTATTCGACTAATCTGACCCCCCTCACACAAGTCCTCCAGATTATCTGCAGTTTTTTGTTTTCAAAACATTTGAGCTGCACTGACTCCACGGACAGCCAGCTGCATGGCCCAAGGACAAATGCCAGCAGCTAAGACAAAACATCTCCTGCCAAAGAGACTTTGTTGTCCTTAACTGATACAAACACCTACACTCAACACTACACCTACACTGACTCAAAAACTGATGAAAAAGATCACTCACTCACTGCTCTCTTTGTGTCCTTGTGTACTTTCTTGTCTGCTAACTGTGCATTGAGGGCTTTTTTCTTGTAATCATAATATTGATCATATATGACCGGTATTCTGACAATCAATGGTTTTTTGCTCTTTCCTATTGTGTTATCCTTTTCTTCCCTATGCATCCTGTACCCATCTGACGACAGGCGCGTTCTCAGATGCTGCCGTGTCACCGGAAATGCAGGTCGTTTTCTGTGTCAAGTCAAATCCCTCGTATGTTATCAGTCATACCTGTTAATGTACTTGGCAATAAATCCTTTCTGAGTCTGAGTTCTGAGTCTGAGTCCTCCTATACCCTCCGAGTGTCCACTGGGTATAGGATCTAGCCGTTGGACGGAGGAGGAGCCTGCGGGCCTGGAGAGCCTGGTTCCAGCCCCGCAGCCATGACACGGATGGAGGAGGAGGGCTATCTGCACCCCTGAGCCTGAACCAACGACGAAGTGTCCGCGGGCATCACCGAAGCAGAGTTCAGCCCCAGCAATTAATGGATCCCCTGCCGCCAAGCCGCGAGCCATCATTGAGAGTTACATCACCAAGGGGTTCGAGGACTACAAAGACCATCATGCCGGCTGAGGTGGCCTCCAAGTGGGAGTCGGAGATGGGCCTCCTGAGGATTGAGCCCGAATCGCCGTCACTGCCTGGATCGTCGGAGTCCTGGACGGTGGTGGAGCTCGAGATCAGGCAAGTGCTCCATTTTGTCTTTCTATTTTGGAGCAATCTTGCCTGTCTCTTGGGGAGGAGAGCCGGGTGCAGCCGCCTGCTGCATCCGAGCTCGCCTCGCCGGGCTCCGCTGCTGCCAGTGACCCTGACCCCTTGTGTCTCTCTGCTGTGTCTGAGCCTTCTTCCAGGGTCACCGGAGAAAATCCAGCTCCATCTGGTGTCTCCAAGGGTCCGGGTTCACCTCTGGAGGTCAACCAGGGCGCTGCTTCCCCCCTGCCCGAGGCCGTCGTTTGGGTCACTCCTCGGGTTGGGTCCACCGTGGGTGCAGCGTTGGCCCAGTTGGGGTCCACCGTGGGTGCAGCATTGGCCCAGTTGGGATCCACCGTGGGTGCTGCTAAGCTCCAGCGTTACACGGTCGTGGTCCCTCTCCTCTCTCCACCACCAGACGCCGTTGGGGTTCCCCTCCCCCAGTCCAGCTTCCTGCCACTGAGCCTCCCAGTGGGTAAGCCGCCTCCTGGCTCACTTGTCCGGTCCTGGTGGCTGAAGAACACTGGCCAGCCACCCGAAAGACTGAGCTGCCGGGTCAGGTGGTCTATGTTCTCAGGCAGACCACTCGACTCATTCCATCTGGCTGTTTGGCGGTCCTGGGATTTCGGTCGGCCCCTCGAACTTGTTTCTCCTAGTTGGGGTCTCTGGGGACTTGGTTGGCTGCTCGGCCTTTTCCACTTGTTGGTTGGGTGGAGCCAGGATGCCGGGAGGCCACCTGAACTGTTCTTTATTTATTATATATGAGACAGTTTTCTTTACATTCTGTTTGTTAGTGTATGGCTATGGGTTTCCGAGTTGTTTTGTTTTGTGTGGCTCTACCTCCAGCCCTGGATTCCCCCACTGCCCTCCCGGGGTTGGTTTTGGTAGTTGTTTCTGTTGGGTGGGTGTCTCCTTTTCCGCGTGATGTTAAAGCGGAGTGTCTAGGAATCCACCCCTTAAGGGAGGGGCACTGTCATGATCCTGAGTACGGTTCTGTACCGTGCTCGGGTCTCCTATTATCCTTTTTTTTCTGTGTATGTATTTAGTCATGTTTATCTATTTGTATGATTGTGCTTTTATTTTGACAGCACCGTGGCAGGACTTCCGCCTGTCAGTCTGTGCCTGGCCACAGCTGTTCGTGATTTGTGTTTTGTGTGCTATTTATGTTATTGATTTTAAAATTGTAATGGGGTAGGCACTATATAAGCACTAGCTTCAGCCTACACCCTTTCGGTTGTTCGTTTGTGTGTTCTTATTGTATCGTATATGTTTATTATTATTATTATTATTACCGAATAAAATAAATTCAATTAAATTAAATTCAAATTCAATTTTATTTAACGTCACCAGCAAGGGTCATTCCTCACTGCGACCTCGCCCTACTAAGGCTGGAATCCCCTACCCCTGATTCCAATCTACTTTCTAGTTTTGGACTGTGGACTCTCGTGCTATTTATAAATTACCTTTCATGGTTTTTTCAGCACTTGTATGTTTTATGTTATTCCCCCTTGAGGGCATATTATAGTTGTTTGTATTTTGCCCTTCATGGCACATTCCTTTGTTCTTTATTACTTAATAAATAAGTAAACTCACTACTGGCGATTGGTGCCTCATTTATGCCCTGCAAGGGGCAGACATAACAGTCTAACCTGCCTTGGTACAAATATTAAAAGATTCCATCCATCCATCCATCCATCTTCTACCGCTTTTCCGGAGGTCCGGGTCGCGGAGGCAGCAGTTCAAGCAGAGAAGCCCAGACTTCCCTCTCCCCAGCCACCTGCTCCAGCTCTTCAGAGGGGATACCAAGGCGTTCCCAGACTAGCTGGGAGACATAGTCTCTCCACCGAGTCCTGGGTCTGCCCCGGGGTCTCCTCCCAGTGGGACGTGCCTGAAACACCTCAAGTGGGAGGCGTCCAGGAGGCATCCTAATCAGATGCCCATACCACCTCAACTGACTCCTTTCAATGTGGAGGAGCAGCGGTTCTACTCTGAGCCTCTCCCGGATGACTGAGCTCCTCACCCTATCTCTGAGGGTGAGTCCAGCAATCCTACGGAGAAAGCTCATTTCAGCCGCTTGTATCCGCGATCTCGTTCTTTCGGTCATTACCCAAAGCTCGTGACCATAGGTGAGAGTAGGAACGTAGATTGACTGGTAAATCGACAGCTTTGCCTTAGAACTAAGCTCCCTCTTCACCACAACAGACCGGTACAACGTCCGCATCACTGCAGATGCTGCTCCAATCCGTCTGTCGATCTCTCGCTCCATTTTCCCCTCACTCGTGAACAAGACCCCAAGATACTTAAACTCCTCCACTTGGGGCAGGAGCCTGTCCCCAACCCGGAGAGGACAATCCACCTTTTTCCGGCTGAGGACCATGGACTCGGACTTGGAGGTGCTGATTCTCATCCCAGCCGCTTCACACTCAGCGGCAAACCGTCCCAGCAAGAGCTGTAGGTCATTGCTGGATGAAGCCAACAGGACAACATCATCTGCAAACAACAGAGATGAGATCCTGTGGTCACCAAGCATGACACCCTCCATTCCCTGGCTGCGCCTAGAAATCCTGTCCATAAAAATTATGAACAGGACCGGTGACAAAGGGCAGCCCTGGCGGAGTCCAACTCTCACTGGGAATGACTCCGACCGAGTGTTGGCAATGCGAACTAAACTCTCACAACGGTCGTACAGAGACCGAATAGCTCGTAACAACAAGCCCGATACCCCATACTCCCGAAGCACCCCCCACAAAAATCCACGAGGGACGCGGTCAAATGCCTTCTCCAAGTCCACAAAACACATGTAAACTGGTTGGGCAAACTCCCACGAACCCTCAAGAATTCTCGAGAGGGTAAAGAGCTGGTCCGATGTGCCACGGCCAGGACGAAAACCACATTGCTCCTCCTGAATCCGAGGTTCGACCAACGGCCAGACTCTCCTCTCCAGTACCTTGGCATAGACCTTCCCAGGGAGGCTGAGGAGTGTGATCCCTCTAAAGTTGGAGCACACCCTCCGGTCCCCTTTTTTGAAGAGAGGAACCACCACCCCGGTTTGCCATGCCAAAGGCACTGCCCCCGACCTCCACGCAATGTTGCAGAGGCGTGTCAACCATGACAACCCAACAACATCCAGGGCCTTGAGGTACTCGGGGCGAATCTCGTCCACCCCCGGGGCCCGGCCACCAAGGAGATTTTTAACCACCTTGGCGACCTCAGCCCCTGTGATAGGCGAGTCATCCCCCTCGTCCCCAAACCCTGCTTCCTCTGTGGAAGGCGTATCAGTGGGATTGAGGAGATCCTCGAAGTATTCCTTCCACCGCCCGACGATATCCCCAGTTGAAGTCAACAGTGTCCCATCCGCACCATACACAGTGTGGACGGGGAGCTGCTTTCCCCTCCTGAGCCGCCGAACAGTTTGCCAGAATCTCTTTGAAGCCGACCGAAAGTCTTGTTCCATGGCCTCACCGAACTCCTCCCATACCCGGGTTTTTGCTTCAGCAACCACCCGAGCTGCACTCCGCTTGGCCTGCCGGTACACCTCAGCTGCTTCGGGAGTCCCACAAGCCAACCAAGCTTGATAGGACTCCTTCTTCAGCTTAATGGCCCCCCTCACCACTGGTGTCCACCACTTGGTTCGGGGGTTGCCACCACGAGATGCACCGACCACCTTGCGGCCGCAGCTCTGGGCTGCCGCTTCAACAACAGAGGTGGAGAACATGGCCCATTCAGACTCCATGTCTCCAGACTCCCTCGGAATGTGGTTGAAGTTCTTCCGGAGGTGGGAGTTGAAGACCTCCCGGACAGGGGCCTCAGCCAGACGCTCCCAGCACACCCTCACTATACGTTTGGGTCTACCAGGTCTGAATGGCTTCCTCCCCTGCCATCGGATCCAACTCACCACCAGGTGGTGATCAGTTGACAGCTCTGCACCTCTCTTTACTCGGGTGTCCAAGACATACGGTCGCAGGTCTGATGATACGATAACAAAATCGATCATCGACCTGCGGCCTAGGGTGTCCTGGTGCCAGGTGCACATATGGACACCCTTATGCTTGAACATGGTGTTCGTTATAGACAGACTGTGGTTAGCACAGAAGTCCAATAACTGAACACCACTCGGGTTCAGATCGGGCAGGCCGTTCCTCCCAATCACCCCCCTCCAGGTTTCACTGTCGTTGCCCACGTGCGCATTGAAGTCCCCCAGTAGGACAATGGAGTCTCCAGGAGGAGCACCCTCCAGCACCCCAGTCACAGACTCCAAAAAGGGTGGGTACTCTGAAACATCATTTGGTGCATAGGCACAAATGATGGTCAGGACCCGTTTCCCAACCCGAAGGCGCAGGGAAGCAACCCTTTCGTCCACCGGGGAAAACTCCAATATAGAGGCAGCAAGGTGGGGCGATACAAGAATACCTACCCCTGCTCGTCGCCTCTCGCCCGGGGCAACTCCAGAAAAGGCCAAGCTCCAGCCCCTCTCCAGGAGACTGGTTCCGGAACCGGAGCTGTGTGTTGAGGTGAGGCCGACTATGTCTAGCCGGTATCGCTCAATCTCGTACACCAGCTCAGGCTCCTTCCCCACCAGAGAGGTGACATTCCACGTACCAAAAGCCAGTTTAGAAAGCTTGGGATCAGTCCGCCAAGGTCTCCGCTTTTGACTGCCACCTAATCCACATAGCACCGGACTTCCATGATCCCTCCTGCAGGTGGTGAACCTACTGGAGGGCGGACCCATGTAACTCCTTCGGGCTGAGCCCGGCCGGGTCCCATGGGTGGAAACCCGGCCACCAGACGCTAGCCTTCGAGCCCCTCCCCCAGGCCTGGCTCCAGGGTGGGGCCCCGGTAACCCCATACCGGGCGGGGTACACTGAATCCTTGATATACAATTTATCATGAGAGTCTGTTGGATCGTTCTTCGTCTGGCCCTTCACCCAGGACCAGTTTGTCTTGGGAGACCCTATCAGAGGCAAATATTAAAAGATTCAAAGATTTTTATTTGTCAATACCTCTATACGTACAGGACATACAGGAGAAATGAAATGCCATTTGTCTGTCTCTTAGTGGTGTGTGCAATCTATAACAAAAGAAGGAATAAGGATGAAAAACAACCGCAGTCTACAGTATGTACAATAATGCTAGCCATAGTGCAAATAAAGATAAAAGATAAAACACAGCCATTCTATATACAGGAAAAGTAGAGCCATAATACCCCAAACTGCAAGTTCACTGCAGCAGTGTAGGTGCAGACAGTGACAGATAAGACTGCACATGATCAGTATTTCAATAACAGACAGCAGCAGATATGACATTTGTGCAAATGGTTGCACAAATACAGAGACATACAGCAGCAGGTGTGTTACTATTGGTGTGCCAAGTCATTCTGTGCAAACAGCTGTTTAGCAGTCTTGTGGAGCGGGCCTGGAGGCTCCAGTACCTCTTCCCCCAAGGGCAGGGGGCTGAAGAGGGAGGAGTGGGAGGTGTCACTTGCAAAGTTGATGGCTCTGCGCGTGAGGCAGGTGTGGTAGAAATCCGGTGGGGGGGGGGCAGAGGGACACCCATGATCTTACTGGCAGCTTTCACTGTGTGTTGCAGTGTCTTCCGGCAGGCGGTGGTGCAACTTCCGTACCACACCATGATGCAGCTGGTGAGGATGCTCTCAATGGTGCCCCAGTAGAATGAGCACATGATGGGGGTGGGACTCATGCTCTCCTCAGTTTGTGAAGGAAATAGAGGTGAGTTGGAGCTTTCTTGGTCATTGATGTGGTGTTGTTGGATAAGGAGAGGTCCTTAGAGATGTGCATCCCCATGAATGTGATGCTGCCCACCCTCTCCACAGCTGCACCATCAATGATCAGAGGGGGGTGCTGTTTCTGTCCTCTCGTAAAGTCAACCACAATCTCGTTGGTTTTTCCCACATTCAGGAAGAGATTATTGTCTTTACACCACTGGACCAGGTGGATTACCTCATTTCTGTAGTTGGCCTCTTCATTGTTTGAGATAAGACCCACTATCGTTGTGTCATCCACAGACTTGATGATGTGGTTGGTGCTGTAGGCCGGTACACAGTCATGGGTCAGCAGGGTGAAGAGCAGCGGGATGAGCACGCACCCTTGTGGGGCCCCTGTGCTCAGTGTGATGGTCTGGGAGGCGTTGCTGCCAACCCGCACGTTCTGTGGCCTCCCTGTGAGAAAGTCCAGCACCCAGTTACAGAGAGAGGTTTTGCGTCTCAAGTATTTGACTTTTTGTATCAGGTGCTAGGGGATGATTGCGTTGAATGCTGAAGTCCAAGAACAGCATGCACATAAGTTCCTCACACTAATGACTGTATATGACTCTAAATACGCCCCTACTGTCACTATTAACAATCACCTATCCTGTGGGAAGGCACAGCATAAAAATATCTTCACCAAGTGTGAGACTGAGGTCCTGACAACTGAAGTGGAGGTCAGAAAAAATAGTTCATTTTGTTCTGACTGTGGAGCTGGACTGTGGAGCTGAGCAAAATATGCCATGAATGTAAACTGATAGAGCTGGCCACTGTTAAAGGCTGTTCAGAGTCCCTTCGAGGCCATAACGTTTGCATTCTGTAGACTGCATTTGCTTACATGGCAATATTCAGTTGTTTCTGAGCCACTGCAGCTACTGTTCAGCAGCTGCGTTTTGTGAATGCGCAGTGAAAATAAATTTAAACGTTTTAACAGCTGCAATTGAAACACAAACAAAGAGCTCGGTAGTGGAGTTTTTTTTTTTTTTAAACTTTTAGTAATCTGTGAATTAAATGTCTTAGATACAGTATATATTTACGTATGTACCACAAAGTGACTGAAACAATTTTCCCAAGCCCCAAACTACACTTGTAGCAGGTGCTATCACAAGCTATGGAGAAACAAAGCAACAAAACAGGTAGGAATATAATTTACTGTTCTGGTGTTCTGGGTGAAAAATTAACAGACAAGCCACTTCACAGTAAAAGAATGCTCAACGTTTATTTCGAGGTTACGTGAAAAACATGTTTTAATAGTAAAACACATGCACATCTGTTTACCCTCACCAATACTTTCCCATCCGGGATGACAGGAGTTTCCTGGCACATATGCACTTCACTGCCACCACTGTGTTCTTGTACGCACACTTTTTGGGGCCTGCATGCGCTTGGTCAGTGCTCATCCTCTGCGTAGGGTTTGCACACAAATGCGGCCACTGCACTCGCTCGTGTACTAGCGCGTTTTTGCCACTATGAGTTGGGCTTTACAATGGCAGTCAATGCAGCTGGCTCAGAGACCAACACAGGCAGTCATTAATTTATGCCTAAGAACAGTTTACAGTCCTAAGTTAATGAGTTAACATAACATGCATGTCTTTGGACTGTGGGAGGAAACACAGGGAGAACATACTAACTCCATTCAGAAAGGTCAAATCAGGTGCCAAGTAGTGTCATGTGGAAATCAAGGTCTCAGAGTCTGGAGCACGAATGGAGAGGCACAGAATCCAAGTTGGTTGAGGTCCAGTGTGAAGATTCCATAGTCAATGATGATTTGGGGAGCCATGTTATCTGCTGGTGTTGGTCCACTGGGTTTTATCAAGTCCACAGTCAGCACAGCCATCAACCAGGAAATTTTAGAGCACTTCATGCTTCCCTCTGCTGATAAGCTTTATGGAGATGCTGATTTCATTTTCCAACAGGACTTGGCAACTGCCCACACTGCTAAAGGTACCAAAACCTGGTTTAATGACTATGGTATCACTGTGCTTGACTGGCCAGCAAACTCTCCTGACCTAAAGCCCATAGAGAATCTATGGAGTATTGTCAAGAGGAAGATGAGAGACACCAGACCCAACAATGCAGACGAGCTGAAGGCCAGTATCAAAGCAATGTGGGCCTCCATTACACCTGGGCAGAACCACAGGCTGATCGCCTCCATGCCACACTGCATTGATGCAGTAATTCATGAAAAAGGAGCCCTAACCAAGTCCTGAGTGTGTACATGGACCTACTTTTCGGTCGGCCAACATGTCTATTAAAAATCAATTTCTTTAAAATTATTTTTTTGTCATATGCTAATTCTTTGAGAAGCTGAATTTGCCATAACCATCAAAATTAAAGAATTAAATGTCATAAATGGCCCTTTCAGGGTAGAAATAAGGGACCAATCGCCTGCTGTGAGTTTGCACATTTATTAAGGGAAAACAATATACAAAAAGGCAATTAACATAGACCCCAAAGGATGATTCCAGAAAAATGTAACAAAGGAAAACCATGATAGATTACTTACAATTAAACCAACAAAGCAGAGTATAAAGCAGAGACTAAAACAGCAATCAGACGTGGGGATTCCCGTCTGCAAAAGACGGGGTCACTGTGAGGAATGAACCCCGTGAACGAGCTTAAATAATAATAAGGAAGCAACCAAAATAAGGACCAGGTGTGGATGCATGAGTGAGAAGTAATTAAAGACACTAAACAGCTGTGACAGGCCGCGAACAGATTGACAGGCAGAAGTCA
This sequence comes from Pholidichthys leucotaenia, assembly GCA_020510985.1. Lineage (NCBI taxonomy): Eukaryota > Metazoa > Chordata > Actinopteri > Cichliformes > Pholidichthyidae > Pholidichthys > Pholidichthys leucotaenia. Next base: position 329,185,816 of record CM035847.1, on the reverse strand, counting down.
CATCACGGCGCTGTCAAAATAAAAGCACAAACATAAAAAATGAAAATCAAGAACAAAAACATATACAGAAAAATGAGTAATAACCAAAAGACCCGAGCATTGCACTGACCCGTGCTTGGCATCATGACAATAAATGCTTGAAATATATCACTCTGTGTAATGAATCTATATAATATGAGCTTAACTTTTTGAATTGAATTACTGAAATAAATTAACTTTTCAAAGATATTCTAATTTATTGAGATGCACCTGCATGTACTGCATGTGGGATGTTGAAACTAGATGTCTACATGCATTGTATAAAAAGAAACAAATGTTCTCTTAGCTCTCCTAATGGCTGTTTTCCTAGAATAAAGGCACATCAATAAACTGAGGACTGACTCTCCTACCTTAGTTTCAAAATATCAGAAAGGTCATGATCAATTCCAGCACCTTTAATGTAACAATAAAAGTCACTACCAGTAGTTTCAATAAGCCTATATGACATATCTATCTATCTATATGTTACATGAGCCCCTCCGGGGGGACTCACAGGACTCGGCGGAATATAGTCAGGATACACAGGTAAGCAGAAGCGTGTGGTCCACGCCAGTATAACATAGTAGGACATCGCCCCGAACTACGGGGCGGCATCCCTTAAATAGGAAAACTAATTACTCAAATAATAAGCAGCTGTGGTAAATCAGGAACAAATTACACACAAACCAAGCTAGGAGAAAACGGAAGTAAACAAAGAACACTGTCAAAATAAAAGCAAACCAAACACAGGAGATCATGATCGGAAAAACCACAGTGATGACAACTAAGGATAATAATAATAAAGAAAAGCAAAGAATAAACTTAAAGCATTTTTTTTTTTTGTTACTTATTTGTACCCGTAGGTAGACTTGGTTTGCAGTCTGGTGACAAGCCACCGGCTGCTGGTCGCTGCGTGCGCGAGCGCCCTAAACCTACATGTTTTTGGTATGCGGGAGGAAACCGGAGAAATCCCGGAGTAAACCCACACAACATGGGGAGAACATGCAAACTCCACACAGCTCACTGTTGGTCGGGGGCTGGAATCGAACCCACGATCTCATGATCCCCGCGATCCCCCGGCCAAGGGTAAAACTGTACTGCCACAGTGCTAAACCACTGCGCCACCGTGCAGCCCAAGCATGAACTGGATCATCCGGCCAATCTCAGACCTTGAGATAAAACCCAAAAAGTCAGAAGGATCATGACGCCCCGCTTTCACGTATTGTATTCATACTGAAAATCAAGATCAAGCGAGATCAAGCAAGCTTTTGCCCTTCTGCTCCGCGGGAGGTTTCTGTCCTTTAAGTGGTGGGACCAAGACACCCCAAAGGTTATACCAAAATAAAAAAAACAGAAAAAATGCTCTCAGAGTGGGCAGTGGGGGTACCAGGCCAGGCGGGGCAAAACAAATCCTCCACCCCAACAAAGTCCAAAACCTAGCAACATAGTTTGTGAGGCATAGCCAAAGTCCACAGCCCCAAACCAAAAACAAGTCAGGTGGCCTGCCAAAGTCCTAGGGCCACTGGACCAAAAACCAAGGCAGATCGGGGGGTGGGGGTCTACCAGAGTCCCAGAACTACCAGACCGGAGAGCACGGTGGGTCAGGGGGCCTCCCCAAATCCTTAAGCCACCTGAGGGGTGAACATGATGCGCCGGGTGGCCTACCAAAGTCCCTGGGCCACCAGACCTGAAAAAACACATGAGCCCTTTGTTCTGAAAATAACACAGGATCTTCTTGTACTGAGGATAACAAAGATTTCAAAACAGAATTTTTTCATTCACAAGATAACACAGGATCTTCTCGATCAAAGGATAACATGGAAACCTTAAAGTCAAGAGATGTTAACAAGGACATTTCAACCTCTGGAGGTGACAATATGGACATTTTTACCGCTGAAGGTGACAACTGCTTGAAAGCTAACACAGGAGCTCTCAACTCTGAAGCTAACACAGGAGGTCTCTGCTCGAAATCTAACACAGAAGCTCTCTGCTCTAAAGCTAACACAGGAGCATAATACTCAGGGGAAGGTGACACGAAAACCCCACTCTCAAAAACTTCAACCTTAGAGGGTGACAACAAAAAACTTGTAAGCTCAGAAAGTCACCCAGTATAATACCTTTAACCTCAGGAGATGGCAAACTAAATCCTCCAACCTCAGGAGGTCACATGGGAGCTTGTAGCTCAGGGAACACAGATGCAGAAATTTCTGGCTCAGGGAAGAGGTGCAAAAATTTCCAGCTCAGGTGACCCTGATGCAGAAATTTCCAGCTTGTGGTGTGCTGACCCCTGGCACCACGACAGGTCTCAGTAAAACAAGCTGATCTACAGGGACCTCAGATGTAGCATGCAGACCAGCGACTACAAGCGGCTGCAAATCCTTGAGCCCTAACTTACGGGGGTCCACCCCCAGTACAGCCACATCAGCCGGGAGGACCGAATCTTCGATTGGGCCACTACCAGCCTAAGTAGTGAAAACCGGTGGAACAAGCGGCGGAAGGGCATCGTCCTCAGGAACAGAAGATGGATGCGCCTCCGCACTGGACTCGGGAACTGATGATGGATCCTCCTCTTCTAGTGTGAAAGTGAACTCGTCGGACCGCAGGAAATCATCGAGAAAGACAGGAATCTCTTCCCTCAATGGGGCTTTGCTACAGCTATCGGACGAGCCCACCTCCATGCTTCATCCCTCCACACAGTGTTCTCCCATCCTTACATCCTCAGGCAGAAGGTGTAACACTGACCTGTATCCCGGTTGAGGTCCAACAGCTCCAAGCAGTGGGTGACCTCCTCAGGTGTGGGGCTCGGGGAAGTGGAGGGAGGAGAGGCAGGTGAGGTTGTACCTGAGGTGAGGTTGTACCTGAGGTTGTAACTGTCAGAACAGTTACAATCACAGAAAAGAGATTTAATCTCAGGAGACTCTCGTGGGACTGATTTTTTTTTTTTTACAAATATGTAAAGATATTGGTGACCTTGATGACCAGTATTTTATACATCGTCATCATTACGTTTGAATTTGCGTTATATCACTGAGCTAAGAAACTGGAACATAGTGGGAAGATGATGATGTGATAAATTTTTTGGGCTGCACGGTGGCGCAGTGGTTAGCACTGCGGCAGCACAGTTTACCCTTGGCCGGGGGATTGTGGGGATCGTGGGATCGTGGGTTCGATCCCAGCCCCCGACCAACAGTGATCTGTGTGGAGTTTGCATGTTCTCCCCGTGTTGCGTGGGTTTACTCCGGGATTTCTCCGGTTTCCTCCCACATGCCAAAAACATGCATGTTAGGTTAATTGGCTGTTCTAAATTGTCCCTAGATATCTGTTTCCTATAGGCCCTTAGAATAGAGGGTTAGTGTTAATGAAAGCGCTTTGAGTGGTCTTTGTGACTAGAAAAGCGCTATATAAGTGCAGGTTAGTTAGTAGTTAGTTAGTAGGTTGAGGATATAGGAATGGTAGCAGAGAAAACAGCAGAGACAGGTGGGGTGAATTCAGCAGCTCCCCCATCAGAAGCAAAGCAAGACCTCTCATTAATGGAAGAAAAAATGAAAATACGATACTTGCCTTGTCTCCCGCTCTGCTGCCGCTGATGCACCAGACGACTCTCTCCTGACTGTGGAGATGGGCTGGCGGAGGGTTATGGCCATCTGAGCTGGAGCTGCGCTGGGGTGCGGCACTGATGCTTCCGCGTATCCACGGCAGTCCTAGATGGAGAGAAAGACCATGGGGCACAGTAGATGGGCAGGTTTTGCGCCCATGGAACCACCCCCAGATGCGGAGTATGCTCAATCTCCTGTGCTGCAGCTGTCAATAATCGACACTCCTCCTCTGGGTCAGAAGAGCTGCAGACCCTGGCCACCAGGTCCCACAGGTGGATCATGGAATTAAATTGAGCTGCCATCAGCAGCACGGAGCCAGCCATAATGAGCAAACCTGGAAGTCCGCTGGGTCCTCACTGAAGGCGTCCTACTGTCAGATGTGTGTTGAGGAAGCAGACCCAAACGCCGAACTCCAGTTGCAAAGTTTATTTGGCTGAACACCACATTCAACTCAAATAACAAAAAATAATCCCCAAAACAAAAATGGGCAAAACAGGTGGACAAAACAAACTCAGACTTGATTACAAGATTAGCGGATGCTGCGCCCTGAAGAGAGGCGGCACTCCTTAAAAAACCGAAGGGTGGGTGAAACATAATTACAAACAGGTGTATGCACTTAGCAAATAAACAAACACAAATCAGGCAAGGACAACGCAGTGGTGGAGTTGTTAGCACTGCAGCAGCACAGCAACTCACCCTTGGCCGGGGGATCCTGGGTTCGATCCTAGCCCCCGACCAACAGTGATCTGTATGCTGTTTGCATGTTCTCCCCGTGTCTGCGTGGGTTTATTCTGGGATTTCTCCGGTTTCCCCCTACATGCCAAAAACATGCAAGAAAGTTAATTGGCATCAAACTGAGGAGTCTAAATTGTCCTTAGGTATGACTGTGAGAGTGAATGGTTGTCTGTCTCTCTGTGTTAGTCCTGCGATGGACTGACGATCTGTCCAGGGTGTACCCTGCCTCCCGCTCAAAGATGCTGGGATTGGCTCCAGCCCCACCACGACCCAAAAAGGATTAAATGGAAGAAGATGGATGGATGAAATCAGGCAAGGCAAAAAGGGAACTGGGGACACTGTCTCAACAAAGGCAAAACAAACACAGGAGATCACGACAGGAAAAATCACAATGATGACAACTCAGGATAATAACAATAACAAAGAAAAGCACAAGAATAAACTTAAAGCATGAGCCGGGTCCTCCAGGGTGTCCTGGTGCCAGGTGCACATATGGACACCCTTATGCTTGAACATGGTGCTCATTATGGACAAACTGTGGTTAGCACAGAAGTCCATTAACTGAACACCACTCAGGTTCAGATCGGGCAGGCCGTTCCTCCCAATCACCCCCCTCCAGGTTTCACTGTTGTTGCCCACATGCGCATTTAAATCACCCAGTAGGACAATGGAGTCTCCAAGGGGAGCACCCTCCAGCACCCCAGTCACAGACTCCAAAAAGGGTGGGTACTCTGAACCTTCATTTGGTGCATAGGCATAAATGATGGTCAGGACCCGTTTCCCAACCCAAAGGCGAAGGAGAAACAACTCTTTCATCCACTGGGGAAAACTCAAATATAGAGGCAGCAAGGTGGGGGGGGGGGGATACAAGAATACCCACCCCTGCTTGTCGCCTCTTGCCTGGGGCAACTCCAGAGTAGGCCAAGCTCTAGCCCTTCTCCAGGAGACTGGTTCCAAAACCAGAGCTGTGTGTTGAGGTGGGGCCAACTGTATCTAGCCAGTATCTCTCAACCTCATGCACCAGCTCAGGCTCCTCCCCCACCAGGGAGGTGACAGTCCACATCCCAAAAGCCAGTTTAGGAAGCCTGGAATAAGACCACCAAGGTCTCTGCCTTCAACCGCCACCTGATCCACATAGCACTGGACTCTCATGGTCCCTCCTGCAGGTGGTGAGCCCACTGGAGGGCGGACCCATGTAACTCCTTCATGCTGAGCCGGGTCCCATGGGCAGAAACCCGGCCACCAAGCGCTAGCCATTGAGCTCCTCCCCCAGGCCTGGTTCAAGAGTGGAGCCCCAATAAACCCATACCGGGTGGAGTACATAACCAAGGACATGATAATACTAATAATGATAATAATAAAAATTAATACAGAAAACTCCCAAAGGAGAACTAAAGGCGAGGACAAGAAAATATCATGTGCAATACAAGGTGAGGACATGAGCTCAACCCACGCCTTGACACTACCCACTACCCCCCCTCTTAAGGGGCAGCTCCCAGATGACCCTCATATAAATAAACAACAAACACAAAAACACCCTCCCAGGGTGGGTGGTAGGGGTACAAGGGTTGAAAACAAATCCCCAAAATGAGAAACACAGTTTGTGGGGCATAACCAAAGTCCACGGCCCCAAACCAAAAACAAGGCTGGTCGGGTGGCCTGCCAAAGTCCCTGTCATGATTTATTAGCCAGAGACTCATATACAGAGTGAACAACACTGGAAGAACAACAGACACAGGCAGTAACATAAAACACAATTTATTAAACCACAGCAAAAAACAAACAAACACGCTGGAGGAGCCCCAGCCTGTGGATGAGAGAGAGAGGAGAAACAATTAATGATTTTAAGTGAGGAGAAAGAGGAAGAGGAAGAGAGGAGGAAAGACTTCCTACCAAAGCAGAGGGCCCAGTTGTGGGACTCAGCATGTAGAGGTGAAGGACCTGGCAGGAGTAGAACCAGCGGAACGAACAGGTGAGGGAAAGTTGGCAGGATGGAGCGGGGTAGTTGGTTGACCAGGTGGAGTAGGAGTTGTCCTGATGAGAAAGAGGTTCAGGTGAGCATGCACAGCCCGGAGTGAACACATCGCTGAGATGGCAGCAACCTGGAGAGGAGAAGAGGATCAGACAACAACAGGTAGATAATAACACCATTCAACTTAGCTTTAGCTGATGGCAGCAATACCAAACTGTCCAGTGAAGAGGCCTTCACAGACTGGCTCTTTTAAGGCTGGCAGAAGAGGCAGCAGCAGGTGTGTGCAATCACGCAGGTGGGTGTAATCAACTCCGGAGCCGGCAGACAGACAGAAGAAAAATTAACGCACTTTACTGTCTGGACCAGACAGTAAAGTGCGTTGGGTGGTCTTCCACTGTCCAAAGACCACCAGACGGATGAACATGGCGCATCGGGCGGCCTACCAAAGTCCATGGGCCACCAGACGGGAGAAAACACACGGGCCTTTTGCTTTGAAAATAACACACAAGCCTTTTGCTCTGAAAACGACATATGAGCTTCTTGCTCTGAAAGTAACACAGGAGCCCTTTGGTCTGAAAATAACACCAAGGAAACATTTAGCTCTGAAGGTAACAACATGAGAACCCCTTGAACAGAAGACAACAACACAGAAGCATCACACTCAGGGGAAAATGACATGAAAACTTCACCCTCAGAAATTCGAACCTCTGGAGAAGATAAAGAACCTTTAAGCTCTGGAGATGACAACATGGAAACTTTACCCTCAGCAGCTGGCAGTAAAGAATTTTTACACTAGAGATGACATGGACTTTTCAAAGTCAGAAGATAATGTCAACCAGGAATGTTTTAGGCTGTGTGTCCACCAAACGCGTTTTGTTGCCTGACCGCCCTGAGTATTTTTTTTCAGTGTTAGTGCACAGTGCTCTGGGGGGAAAATGTCTGTGTCCTGTATCCCTGCAACAGCTTGTCACTCTCAGCTAATCACTCCTGCTTTTCCTATTGCCAGACATTCTACAGATTTTTTTAATAGCGGTCTTTAAATAACAATGGACAGGAAACATTTTCTAGCAGCTCTGGATGTAAAATATGATGGCACGGAAAGCAGGAGTCTGAGTATAGACTAGTAGTGGCGTCCTATGTCCTGCCCACGCAACAGTTCTGATTGGCTGCTTAAGGTCTGAAACTGATGAGCTCAGCTGCAGTCTCTGAAAAGTTGAACTTTTTTCAACTCTGAGCGCCCTGAGCACCACGACAAAAAACGGCCACTGCCGTTTCTTTTGCCACTGCCGTTTCTTTTATCTTATCATGTTTAATGTTGCAGCATTGCACCGAGACAAATTCCTAGTTTGTGTACTACATGAACAATGGCAATAAACCTGATTCTGATTCTGATTCTGAGAGCGTTTCAGCGCTGTGGGTGCTCAGCGCTGTAAATGCTGGACTGCATAGAGAATGAATGGAAAATAGCTGCCCAGAGCTGAAAAACGTGTTTGGTGGACACTCAGGAGATAACATTTGTCCAGGAGACCACAAAGGACCTCCTTGCTCCTGAGACAACAGCATAGAATCTGTGAGCTCAGCAGATGGGAACAGTGGAGCTCTTTGCACAGGTATTAACATAGAAGTCTCTTGCTCTGGAGGTAACAATACAGGTGCTTCTTGCTGCGGGGACGGCACCTGCAGAGCTATGACCTCAGGAACACCCGGCTGTGGCATGCTGACCTCTGGCGCAATGGCTGGAGGTCTCCCGATGTCCGGAGCAATGAGTGGAGGTCTCCCAACCTTTTTGCTGGGGAAAGTCCCATGACCTTGGGCACAATGACAAATCCCAACAAAACAGGCTAATCTGCGGTGACCTCAGATGTAGCATGCACATCAGTGACCCCAAGCAGCAGTGGCTGCAGATCCTCGAGCCCTGACGTACGGGGGTCCACCCCCAGCACAGCCATCTCAGTTGGAGGAAATGAATCTTTGGCCGAGCCACTACCAGCCTCTGTAGTGGAACCCAGCGGAACAAACAGTGGCTGCACACCAGCCTCAGAAACAGATGATAGCTCCTCCTCCTCTGGCAAGAAGGCAAACTCAGACCACAGAAAATCATTGAGGAAGGCAGGAATGTCCTCCCTCGGATGAGACTTCGCTATGAAGAGCATACCTCCACACAGCATCCCTCCATGCTGCATCCTCTTACCCGTCCAAATGCAGGTAAAAGGTGTAGCACTCTCCCACATCCCTAATGAGGTCCTGCAGCTCCCAGCAGTGGGCAGCACCCTCAGTTGTGGAGCTCAGGGAAGAGGAGAGAAGAAAAGCAGGTAAGGGTGAGGATATGGGAGCAGCAGCAGAGAATATAGCAGAGACAGGTGGGGTGAATTCAGTAGCAGTTGATGAGTTGACGGCCACTGCCACACCCCCTTCATCAGGGAGAAGACAAGACCTCTCATTAATGGATATAAAAAAATGAGAATACGGTACTGTCCCCGTCTCCTGCTCTGCTGCCGCTGATGTGCCAGATGACTCCCTAAGGGTGGCTGCGGAGATCGTCTGATGGAAGGTTATGGTCATCTGAACTGGAGCTGTGCTGCAGTGCCAAGAGGAACAGCACCAATGCCCCCTCCGCATATTCATGCCGGTCCCAGATGGAGAGATGGACCGCACAGCACAGTAGATGGGCAGGTCCTGTACCCATTGAAAGACTCCCAAATGCGGAGTACACTCCAGTTCCTGTGCTGTTGCTGTCCATAATCGGTACTCCTCCTCTGGGTCAGAGGAGCTGCAGGCCGTGGCCACTAGGTTCCACAGGTGGTTCATGGAGTCAAATTGTTCATTGGTCAGCAGCACAAAACCGTCCATAAGGAGCAAACCAAAGAATCCGCTGGGTCCACACCTGGCGATGTCTTGTCACAATGAGTCCCTCCAGGGATGGAATTCAAGACCCAAATGCTGGACTTATGTTTGTAAGATTTAATTAAACACACACACACACACAAAATAATACATGACAGGGAAACTGGAACAAAACTCATAAGACTTGACGGAATATAGGCAGGATTCAAGCGTGTGTTCCATGCCAGCATGACTTAGAAGGACATTGCACCGAACTACAGGGCGATGTCCCTTAAATAGGACAAAAATAATTAATCAAATAACAAACAGCCGTGAATAATCAGGAACTTAAGACACAAAATAAGCTAGGTGAAAACGGAAGTAAATAAAAGACGTGGTAAAAATAAAAGCCCAAACCAACATGACGTGACCATGATGAAAATAATACTAAGGATAATCACAACAGACTAAGACAAAGGCATGGAAAACAATAACAAGAAGAAACCCAAAGCTGAAGACAAGGAATGGATACATAACCAAGGACATGATAATACTAATAATGATAATAATAATTATTATTAATACATCGGTTTTATATAGCGCTTTATCATATATACTCAAAGACGCTTTACAATTAGGTACATTATTCATTCACTCCAGACAGACAATGGTAGTGGCGAGCTACTTCTGCAGCCACAGCTGCCCTGGGGCAGGCTGACGGAAACGTGGCAGCCAATCTGCGCCAACGGCCTTTCCGGCCACCACCGAACATTTTTATACATTTATACACATTCATACCCAGTGTTATGGGCACTGGAGGCAATGCGGGTGAAGTGTCTTGCCCAGGGACAAGACATCCCAGGGACAGGATATCTGGGGAGAGCGGGATTTGAACCGCCAACCATTGGGTTGTTAGACGACCTGCTCTACCTCCTGAGCCACTGCCGCCCCTAATACAGAAAAATCCCAAAGGAGAACTAAAGGCAAGGACGTGAGTTGAGACTCATGTCCTGTAACAAGAAAATATAATTTGCAATACAAGGTGAGGACATGAGCTCAACCCATGGTCTGACTAACATTAACAGCCAGATTACACTTGCCAAATGCACACAGGGACAAAGACCTTAATTTTTGGAGGCATGTCCTGTGATCTAATGAAACTAAAACTGAACTGTTTGGCTGTAATGACTACACAGGGTTACAAAAATAATTGTTTTGTAAGTTGTCTGTGTTTTTTCAACTGATTTAAGACAGTTTTGCACCACTGAATCCGAAAATGACATCCGTTTCTCTCAAGCAGGTGCTAAGTAAAAACCTGTACTTACTTAGTACTTACTTAGTACTGTGCATGTACTTACCTTTATTTAAAGGTAAGTACATGTAAATTGAATGTTACATGTAAATTGAATACATGTAAATACATGTAAATTACATTGAATACATGTAAATTGAATGTTACATCATCATTGTTCAAAATTCAGACATTTTCAAGACATAAAAAAGAATTTTGAATCATATAAAGCGAAAATACCTGTACATGTAAACAAAAATGTATAAAACAACATGTTGCCATAATTCAAAAAGTTGACCTGATTGAGCAAAACCAATGAGATTTTTGGATTCAGGACATCAAAACTGTCCTAAATCAGCTAAAAAAAAAAAACCTTAGACAATAAATTTGGTGTTGACCAGTGCTATCATTACATTTGGAGGAAAAAGGGAGAAGCTTGTAAGCCTGAGAACACCATCCCATCTATGAAGTACAGGGGTGGTGGCATCATGCTGTGGGGGTGTTTTGCTGCAGGAGGGACTGGTGCACTTCACAAAATAGATGGCATCATGAAGAAAGAACATGATGTGGAAATATTGAAGCAACATCTCAAGACATCAGCCAGGAAGTTAAAGCTTCGGCACAAATGGGTCCTCCAAATGGACAATGACCCTCAACATGCTGCCACATTAGTTACAAAGTGGCTTAAGGACAACAAAGTTATTGTTTTGGAGTGGCCACCACAAAACCCTGATGTCAGTCCCATAGAAAATTAGTGGGCAGAGCTGAGAGGACTTGTGAGAGCACGGCGCCCTACAAACCTGACTCAGTTTCACCAATTCTCTCAGGAAATTCTCTCAAAATTCCAGCAAACTACTGTCAGAAGCTTGTTACTGTAACACCACTACTTTGGCAGTGGCTTGTGTAACAAAATTACTGCTTTAAATTTCAGTAATGCACAACTGAAATCATTGATTGATTGGTTTAGTTTCGTTTATTGGTTTATTTGTCAGGGACCATGTAAAAAAAAAAAAACATTAAGCAAAGGCTAAAGATGCTATATATCTATCTATGCTATATATATATATATATTTTTTTTTAGCTCAAATAAATATAAAAATGGACCCGATGCAGCTGAGATGCAGCTGTCACTTGATGTGATCTGTGGCAAAGAGCAGTGAATCCTCATCACTCTGGCAGGAGGAAGACATGAAGCAACTTTGTTTTTGTGGAAAACACACATTTTTTTCCTTTCTCATGGTTAAGGACACAAGTATGTTGGTTGGTTGGTTGCAAGCTAAGTGCCAGTAGAGACCTACTGCAATCTTCAGAAGCTCCTGATTAAACAGCAACAAGCTCAAACAAAGCTAGTGCTAAGGAACAGCTAGCTACACTAACAGCTAACACTGGGAAGTGGATCTACTGTATCCGAACACCCATAGCAGTTCAGGTGTGTATCTGGAAAGTCTGTGACCCAGCAAGAATTAAACCAACTCCATCCATCCATCCATCCATCCATCCATCCATCTTCAACCAACTCATTGCCAGATATATCATTAAAGACTGAAGACATGATATCAACAGTCACTTTCCTTCCTTGTTTGTGGCAGTGCCTTGCCAGGTAGTGACCCCTCTGATTCTAGATGTGACTAACATTGTAGATAAGAGAAAAAAAAAAAATCATTCTACTGTACATGATTGGCTGTATGGATTGAAAGACAATAATGTCGACTTCTCTCGCTCCTCTTCTCTTTTCTTCTTCTCTCTCTTCAGACAGCTGAGACTGATCAACTGAAGTTAAAATGCATTTGCTTGCTACCTGGATAAAGATTATTCAATAATGGATTTTGATCTCCAAAAGACATTTGAGGGACTGGATCATGTCTCAGCAGACATTTGGACTGTGGATAGTGAATATTTTCTTTGGATCACTGCAGATCAGATTACACCATAATCATAAAGGTAAGATAAACATGGACAGTTTTTGTTCCACACACAGACACCATGTTCAGCTACATAATATAAAAACTGTCTGTGAAGCTTGGTCTGAAACAGTCTGTTTTCAGCCTGTCAGTAAGCCCGTAATGCAATCGATTAATTTAATTATCCTGCTATTTGTGCAAGATGATTTAAGTATGCATTTAAAAGTAGAATGAAAGTTACTTTTTCAAGTAACTAACTACATTAATTAGGGTTGTGTGATATGACAATATATATCGGATGATGATATAAAAACGTCTATCGTTTCATAGAATACTCTACCATTTATATCATGATTTAAAATGGACATACTCCCATTTCTTCAGCAAAGCTCCTCACACACTGCTTGTCAGCTCCCTGCCTCTCCCCTACAGTGCGCATAGCAGAACTGGTGTGTGGTCGGTGGATAGGCTTCAGTCCGGTGTTTAACTCCAAACTACCGGCTTGGACAAATAGCTGCTGCTCCTGCTTGCCAGGGATGTGGGACTGTTTCCCATCATGCTGTGTGAGAGAGGATAGTCCACTAACCTCATTTTAATGAGAGGTGAGTGATGGTAACACCATGTCTAATGGTGTTACCAGCATTTGTCTAAACGGCAAATGCTAAATGACGATGCTAAGTTGTGCTAATTGGAAACACAGTGTATCAGATCATAGTTTCTTTGGTTTAAATTACTCCAGAGTTTCTTAGTTTTGTCTGAAAACAATTGTGTGCATGATGGTGGCACATACATGAAAAAAAATATAGACTTATAGGCTTATTGAAACTACTGTTAATGACTTTTGTTGTTGCAATAAAGGTGCTGCGATTGATCATGACCGTTTTGATATTCTGAAACTAAAGTCAGGAGAGTCACTTCTTAGTTTATTGCTGTGCCTTTATACTAGGAATACAGTCATTAGAAGAGCTAAGAGAACACTTCAAATGTTATCTGGACACAGGCAGGGACTGTCAAGGTGGGTTGGTTGGAAGCCGGACCCAAACATGAGACTCAAAGTGTAGATGTTTATCTTTGAGCTGATCAAACCCAGACCAGCTCGAGGGCTCAAAACAAGGTTTGACAAGATACTCGAACAGACTTTGGCAAAAACAAAGTGAAGGCAACAAAACAGGCAAGAGAAGATACAGGCAAGACGAGAGGTGTGAAATCATGCCAACATGAAAAACAAAACTAATTTGATGTTAAGGACCCCGTGCAGAACACAAACACACATGGACTTAAATAGGACAAATCAAGACAACAGAACAGGTGGTGACACTAATCAAAACAAACCAAAGACACATGAGGAAAACAACAGGGCAACAGGTACAGAAACAGGACGGGCTGGGGTATACAGACAAGCAAGGGCAGGGGAGACACATGAAACATGAACAAAGGACCAGGGGGGCATGACCATGACAAACCACAAATACACAAAAAGAGACAAGGAAGAAACAGAACACACAATATAACAATACTACTGCTAATAATAATAAACAACTAAGTGTCATATCCCGAGCGCTACTTTGTCCACGCTCGGGTTATACATCATCCCTGTCAGGCTTTGACAGCAGGTGTTGTCATTCTGGCTTCCCGGGCTCTGATTGGTCAGACGCTCGGGAATCCCCCACTGTCAGAGTCTGAGCAGCTGTGCCACATTTGCAATCGTGAGCAGCCGGCTTTAAATGCCGACGCCAGCGACTGCATCTTGCGGCTGTCTCGTCAGTTTTCCCGTCAACAATCTCCTTGTGTTCATCCACGTTTCCCCTTGGATGTAAGTGTGTTTATTGTCGTAGTTATCGCTCGTGTTCCTTGCCTTTTTCTTTGTCAAAACGGTGAGAGAGCGTTCCTCGTCTCAGCTGTCATTTATCATAGTTTGGCTAGTAGGTTATCTTGTTGCTAAGCCCACATGGCTAGTTATCCTGTCCAACCCTTACCTTGAGTTATAATAAACTGTTATGCAACTTTACTGGTCTGTGGCGTGTTATGCTGGCCCGTGAGGGCCAGCCATGACAGTAGACAGCTGCCAGAAGGAGACGCCGTTCGCAGTAAAGTTGCATTGAGAGGAACTCTGCTCTTTCCTGTCTGGGCACGGTACTGTAATTATGCCGTCGCGGAGGGGTTGCTCTCGGGGGTCCAGCAACCAGCTGACCGAGGTGCTGGAGCAAGTAGATGAAATCCTCATCACCGCCTCCGACCTCGATGGTAATCCTGACACCCTCATCGCCCCTCCCCTCCTCGGCTATCAGCCCGATGTGCACTGGTACCTAGACCGGGCTGAGGATCTGCTCGACCGACTGTCTCCCCGCTACGACGACCACCCAGAAGTCGACTTGAGGAGACTTGATATCGCCGCCCAACGCAGTATACTCCAGATGTACGAGGAAGAAAAAGCCCAGAGGCGGAGAAGTCGGAATTCCCGCTGCCCGCTTTGGGATCTTGATCCCTTCCTCGATCCAGTCCAGGAGTTCGCACCATCTGTGGCCCGTCGAAAACGTCGGCGTTGCGGCCAGAGACTTCCTCAGCAAAAGTCCCGTCCGGATCCTGCTCCGGATCGCTGGTACGACTCCTTTTACCAATCAGCTGTCTCTTCAGCGTCTCGCCAGAAGAGAACCCCCGCAGCCTGTCTCCCCAGGCCGTCTTCCTTCGCTGATTCGCCAGCGGGTCATGCCCAGCCCGTCTTGGCTGTCACCCCCTCCTTTCCGACGTCCTCTCCAGCTGCTGGTTGTATGAGGAGTTCTGCTCCGGCGACCCTCGCATTGATCCCGTCTCGAGTGGCACCCCCTCGAACTTCCAGGGAGCCCTCTGCCACCATCCAACGGGAGGAGGAAGGAGCAACGTTCCCTTCAGCAGGTTCCATCTTCCCTCCGGGAGACAGGCGAGTACAAGTTCACACTTTTTCCCCTAATAGTGATTTGTCTTGTCTGACTCCTGGGGGTGAGGTTCGGGGTTCACAGCCCCCCAAGCTTCCACCACCTGCTGAGATGATTACTAAACCCGCTGCCTCTGTGTCTCCCCCCGTTGAGCGCTCTTCGACGTCTGTTGAGTGTCATCAGATGAGGAGGGGGCCTGCAGTCCTGGGGCAGAGGATCCCAGCCCCGCAGCCACATGAAGGACAGAGGAAGGGATCGGACTACTGTTTGGAGCCTGCACCGACGACGGAGCGTCCCCGGGTCTCCACGGATGAGCAGTCTGACCCAGCGGGCCAGGAGCCCCCCGCCACCACACCGTATGAGTTGCCAGCATGGACGATGGCGTCGGAGGGTCCTCAAGCTGCGGAAGCCTCTTTGCCAGAGGCAGATGACGACGCGGCTGAATGGGAGCCAGAAGACGACCTCCTCCCGTCGGAGCCCGGATCGTCGAAGTCCTGGACGGTGTCCGAACTTGAGATCAGGCAAGTGCTCAGTGTTGTCTTTATCTTTTCTATTTTTGAGCATTTTTGCCTGTCTCTTGGGGACAGACTGCATCTGAGCTTGTCTCGCCGGGTTCTGACGCTACCGGTGTTCCTGATCCCGGTTCTTCTTCTTCTCCTTTTTCTTCTGAGCCCTCCTCCAAGATCACCGGCACAGAGCAGGCCCCTATCGCTGAGCCGGAGGTTCCGGGTTCGGAGTTGGAGGTCGGTACTGGTGCAGTTCTGACCCAATCGGGGTCCGACGCGGGTGCAACGTCGGCGGATTCAGCGTTCGTCACCGAGGTGGTTCAGACCCAATCGGGGTTCGACGCGGGAGCAGCGTCAACTGAACCAGAGTTCGTCACCGAGGCGGTTCAGACCCAATCGGGGTCTGACGCGGGAGCAGCGTCGACTGAACCAGAGTTCGTCACCGAGGTGGTTCAGACCCAATCGGGGTCCAATGCGGGTGCAGCGTCGACTGAACCAAAGTTCGTCACCGCGGTGGTTCAGACCCAATCGGGGTCCGACGCGGGAGCAGCGTCGACTGAACCAGAGTTCGTCACCAGGGTGGTTCCGACCCAATCGGGGTCTGACGCGGCTGCAGCATCGGCTCAGTCAAAGTTGGTCCCCGGAGGGCTTCTGGCCCAATCCGGGCCCACCGTGGGTGCAGCGTTGGTCCAGTCAGGATTTTCTACCGGATTGGTTCTGGCCCTGCCAGTCTCTGTTTGGGTGGGACCCGGAGATGGTGCTGCAGATCCACCGCCAAATGTTCCCCAATTAATCCCCTACCCTCATCATGTTTCTCCCTCCCCCGCTTCTGAAACTACGGGAATTAATCGTAGTTGGCCCGGTTTGCCCTGGCTCTCCCCCGCCATTGGGAGACCGTTGTCGATCTCTCTCCAGTCGTCTTGTTGGCAGGTTGATGCTGGTCGACCACCTGAAGACCTGCTCTTCCCGTTTGGCGTCCGGGGCCGGCCTCCCGATAAACAGGACTGTACATTTGGCGCCCTGGTCTGGCCGCCGGAGGCATGGTCATCCTCGGCCCGGGATTCGGGTAGGCCGTCGGAGCACGCCCCACTTCTCCTGTTAGCGGTTTGGATGCTGGGGGCTGGGAGGCCTCCTGAACTGTGTTGTATGACTGTCATTCTGGTATGCTTTTTCCCCTTTTCTCACCCCTCAGTAGTTTGTGATTTTGTTTTTTCTTTTGGACTGAAATTCTCCGCAGGTAAAGGTCTATGGTGAACTCCGATGTGTGACTTTGACCTTTTGGCCTTGAGGACTGCTGAGTTAATTTGATTTTGCTCTTTTTCTCTATTTTTGGGATCTACTATGGTTATTTTGAACTTCGTGTTTGTTACGCCTATTTTGTGTTTAATGAATATAGGTACCCTCGTCATGGCTATTCTCATGTTTTTTGGACTATTGTTTAGTGAAGTGTTGTTTGTCTACTGCATTCCTGATCAAGGACTCCTCAGAGCAGATTTTTTTTTTTTCAGACAGAATGCTATTATGTTTGTTGTGTTTTTTTCTTGTTGGGTGTTGCTAATACTAATAATTGCCACATTAGATTGGTTCTGCCAGATAGGGTCTAGTTGGTCTGATTCTAATGCAAGGAAAATTAATTTGTTCTACTTATGCATTCAGGGGTTTGACCATGTTTTTCTAATCACCTTAAAGGAGTTTGAAGTGCGGCCTTAAAAATTCTCAGCCGCCGAGTTTCTAGTGGAGCTTTTGCACTCTGGCTGTTTTAAGGTGATGGTCACATCAGACAACTGCTTATCTGAATGGTTTAGCACTACTGGGATCTCTAAACTCTCCCAAGCCGTTTTTGTTATTTCTTCCACGTGTGTAAACTCAAAGCCTTCTTTTGCGTTGTAAACTAGCCTTCAGAGAGGGAAGCTACTGACAGGGTCTCTAGTAGAAACCATGTGTTTGAGACATACTTCAAACTTAACACCTGTTGTTTTTGCATTCGAGGTAACATACTTTATGGGTCGTTGGTTTGTTTTTTCATTTTTGCTCATATGCACTGAAGGCTACTGTTCAATCACATCAGTGTTTGGTCCATAACTATTGGGGGTCTTTTTTTTGGTTGCTGTCAATTCATGAGATTTTTCTTTTCTGTATCGGTCCGGTTATTCACTTTGTGATGTCATTTGTACATGATTTAGCTGTCCTTTGTAATATGTGTTCCTGTGTTGTACAGTTTGGTTTTTTCTTTTCTCTTCTTCTCTGCCCTCCTCTGTGAATGTGTCCCCTGGTTGTTTTCTGCCCCTGTTGTTTCGTCATTGTGTTTTGGGTGGATCCTGTTCCCCCTCTGCCTGCTTCCCCATCCGCCCGCCCTGGGGTGGGGTGGGGGTGTGTGGATGTTATGGGTGACCGGGAGTTCGCCTTGAGGGGGGGTCCTGTCATATCCCGAGCGCTACTTTGTCCACGCTCGGGTTATACATCATCCCTGTCAGCCTTTGACAGCAGGTGTTGTCATTCTGGCTTCCCGGGCTCTGATTGGTCAGACGCTCCGGAATCCCCCGCTGTCAGAGTCTGAGCAGCTGTGCCGCATTTGCAATTGTGAGCAGCCGGCTTTAAATGCCGACGCCAGCGACTGCATTTTGCGGATGTCTCGTCAATTTTCCCATCAATCTCCTTGTGTTCATCCACGTTTCCCCTTGGATGTAAGTGTGTTTACTGTCGTAGTTATCGCTCGTGTTCCTTGCCTTTTTCCTTGTCAAAACGGTGAGCGAGCGTTCCTCGTCTCAGCCATCATTTATCATAGTTTGGCTAGTGGGTTATCTTGTTGCTAAGCCCACACGGCTAGTTATCCTGTCCAACCCTTACCTTGAGTTATAATAAACTGTTATGCAACTTTACTGGTCTGTGGCGTCTTATGCTGGCTCATGAGGGCCAGCCGTGACACTAAGAGCTGGGCAGGGACAAAATCTATGGAACACAAGTAGAGACATGATGATGATATTAAACACAAGAACCAAATGACACCACAACTAAGGGAGAGATAAATATAACCAAAAAACATAATATTGATAACCAAATTAGGACTAAGTCAGGGATAAAAACAAAACAAGACATAGCAGAGCTATGACACAAGAGAAAGCAAAACACAGAAAACAATATGTAATAACGAACTCAGGGCGAGGATGTGGGCTGGGCCCATGTCACGGTGACACGGAATTATAATTACAAAACAAGGCAAGAATATGGGCCCAACCCATGCCCTGACAAGGAGCTATCATGCCCTCTATTAGGGGTGGATTCAAAAGATTGACACAACGATCTGAATCGATCCACGTTTGACTGAGCCGATATCGATCCACTAAAAAACACAGATCGATCTTTAGTATAAAGCTTCTACGTCTGTGAACGTTTGCTGAGTCTGATAGGGTTGAAACCGGGTCAGTGAGTCAGGAACAGCGGCGAAGAACTGGAAACACCCGGAGCGCTAACAGCTAACAAGCTAATGGAGATGCTGGTTCTTCTTCCGTGGTGTTAGAATGGTTCTCATCCAGCAAGAATTCCCTGCGGCGCACGCGCAAGCCTTTACGTCAGTGTTTGCATGAGCGGAGTTGTTGTTAACTGTTGTGTCTATAATGAACATAATAATGACCAAGCCAGAGGTGCACTGAACGTAGCTTTATTAGCTATATAAATAACAGTCAGACTTACAGCACTCCTCACTGCCAGGGCGTCAATGTCGAAAGAGGAAGTGCTTCTTCTTCTTCTTCTTCTTCTTCTTCTGATGTTTTATGGCGGTTGGCAAACAGCTTGTAGGTGCATTACCGCCAAACTCATACTTTGGACAGTGCATAAATGTATGTTCAACTGTTTCATCGTTTCCACAATAATCACATTTGGGTGTTTTTCCATGATAACTAATGTACTATTCAGCCCTGTGTGACCTAATCTTAACCTGGATATGATGTCCTCCTCCTTTCTACTCTTGTGTCCTTCTCTAGCTCCCCCTACTTTCTTTTGTATGCCATACAGGCTCCGTCCTTTACTTCCTTTGTCCCACTCTTCCTGCCACTTCTTTTTAATTTGCGCTTTGATAATGCTCTTGACCTCTGCTTTGCTATGTTTCACATTCCAACTAACTTGACTCACCCTAGTTGCCCTTTTTGCACATTTATCCGCCAGCTCGTTCCCCTCCACTCCAATGTGCTCCAGGATCCAAATGAATCTGATGTCCACACCTGCCTTTGAGATTCTCCCTGCTGAAGTGCTCCTCCCCACCGTTGCTCTTATACACCAGTTGCCATCACTACCACAGGGTAGAGTGCCAACCCCCTCTAAACCATGGCACATTTCCTGGTCCGCCATCTTGTCACTATATAACCTATTTACATACAAAACACCCCCCCCCCAAAAAAAAGTGTCAGGCACACAGGTAACCCACCCAAAATTTGTCTCCCGACTCATGCTCTAAACATAAAATATGTACACAAATAAACAAACTGCCTATTCATTCATACAACTCAAGCTGGGGGGCTGGGTAGACTGTCAGCACCCCCTACATGGCTAGAAGGGGTTATTCTGCTGCCATATCTAGAACAGTCACAAAATAAAATGAAGCCGTGTTTGTAATTAAAACAATCCCCTCAAATAGCTTCACAAATACACTATAAACAACAATTTAGTAAAATATAATATACAACACTGTTGGTGGCCCCCACCCCAACACACCCACCCCACACTTGGGCACACAATATGAAACAATACGTGTTGGACATCTCCCACAGTACAAATTAACAATCACCAAAATTAAACAATACAACCATAATTTACAGTTTCTTCTTGCTGTCCCCCCCCCCCCATTCAAAACCAAATTTAAGCACATACCAAACTAACCTGGAGTTTGCATGTTCTCCCCGTGTCTGCATGGGTTTACTCCAGGATTTCTCCGGTTTTCTCCCACATGCCAAAAACATGCAGGTTAGGTTACTTGGCATCAAACTGGGGATTCTAACTTGTCCTCAGGTGTGACTGTGAGAGTGAATGGTTGTCTGTCTCTCTGTGTTGCCCTGCAATGGACTGGCGATCTGTCCAGGGTGGACCCTGCCTCTCACCCAAAGATGCTGGGATAGGATCCAGCCCCCCGCGACCCAAAAAGGACTAAGCGGAAGAAGATGGATGGACCGAACTAACCAGTGTTTTACTTCACCTATACAATATTCACAAAATATGTCCAACTATTAAAATTACTGTACCTCTAATCATTAAACTTTACTTCTATACAAATGCACATCATAAAATTTAAACCATAAAATTTCACCCTGAAATCAAAATAAAGATAATACTCGGGGCACAGACACAACAGAATTAAAGGACTATATACATCAGAACCTGGGTTAAAATTAAAACGCACACACAAAACGCCCTCAGTCCTTGGACACGTCTCTCTCCAGACGCCTCCGCCTTTTGACCTCGGGGCTCCTGCTGTGCCGCCTCCTCTCCTCCAACGTCAGACGCCGCTCACTTGGATGCCTCCAGGTCTGGTCAGACATGCGCCGATACCCATCCCTCCGGGCAGCCTCCACTTGGAACCGCCTCTGGTCATCACGCCGCTCGCGTGGCCCGTGATCCTCTCATCTGGGCCTCAATCTTGGGCCGAACCTCATCTTCACCTTGCAGGGAAGCCCTTTTTTTCCTTTCTGGATCATTCTGTTCTTGACTGGCCTCCTTCACTGATCCGGTTGACTTGCAGGTCCGGTTCGTCTTCCTCTTAGCAGGCCGTCATTGCGAGTGCTTTACCATCATGCTCTCTGGTCTCGCTCCGCTCTCCTTGACCTCCCACGCTGTCTCAGCCACTGCAGCAACCTTTCTCCTGGTAGCACTCGGCCCGAATCTGGGGTTAGAAAGAACCTGTGTCTTGGTTCCAAAGCGCCGGTCCTGCACCCCATGGGCAGCCGCAGGGGACACAGCGGGAAAATCCATTTCATGTCTCTGGTTCTCCCACCCAAACTTCCCCCAGGCCCCAATAAAATGGCGCACCAGACCGCACGCTCCACAGCGCTCGCTCTTTACCAGACACACACCTGACTCATGCCAAGTGAACCCGCAGCCATACTACCGTGGCGGACCTCATCTTCACAGCGACGGTGTGGTCATTGCCACTCACGCCGTTCCAGCTGTCCAAGTCCACAGGCCGCGCCTTCCCTCGTGGTCCTTCCTGCCACAGCGTTCCAGAACCGGCGCCGGAGGTAGCCAGCACGCTCCCATTGGTCTCCTCGTCGACAAATGTTGTGTCTATAATGAACATAATGGCCAAGTCAGAGGTCCACTGAACGTAGCTTTATTAACCATATAAATAACAGTCAACAGACTTACAGCGCTCCTCACTGCCAGGGCGTCAACGGCGAAAGAGGAAGTGCTCCTCCCCACCGTTGCTCTTATACCTCAGTTGGCATCACTACCACAGGGTAGAATGCCAACCCCCTCTAAACCACGGCGCATTCCCCAGTCCACCATCTTGTCACTGTATAACCTATTTACATACATAACATTAACGTGTTTAGAAAGCTTGGGATCAGTCCGCCAAGGTCTCCGCCTTTGACCGCCACCTAATCCACATAGCACCGGACCCCCATGATCCCTCCTGCAGGTGGTGAACCCACTGGAGGGCGGACCCATGTAACTCCTTCGGGCTGAGCCCGGCCGGGTCCCATGGGTGAAAACCCGGCCACCAGACGCTAGCCTTCGAGCCCCTCCCCCAGGCCTGGCTCCAGGGTGGGGCCCCGGTAACCCCATACTGGGTGGGGTACACTGAAGCCTTGATATACAATTTATCATGAGAGTCTGTTGGATCGTTCTTAGTCTGGCCCTTCACCCAGGACCAGTTTGTCTTGGGAGACCCTATCAGAGGCAAATTGCCCCGGACAACATAGCTCCTGGGATCACTGGGGCACGCAAACCCCCCCCACCACGATAAGGTGACGATCCATGAGGGGGATTAGGTGTCTGATTAGGCATCTGATTAGGATGCCTCCTGGACGCCTCCCACTTGAGGTGTTTCAGGCACGTCCCACTGGGAGGAGACCCCGGGGCAGACCCAGGACTCGGTGGAGAGACTATGTCTCCCAGCTGGTCTGGGAATGCCTTGGTATCCCCTCTGAAGAGCTGGAGCAGGTGGCTGGGGAGAGGGAAGTCTGGGCTTCTCTGCTTGAACTGCTGCCTCTGCGACCCGGACCTCTGGAAAAGCGGTAGAAGATGGATGGATGGACATTAACGTGTGTGTCTCTTACTTTATCAACAAAAGTCAAAGTAAAGACTGTCCTCAACAGCTTCAGAATATTTGTCATAAGACGGGGAAAAACGTTTTTGAACTACGTGTAGCGCTGTGCTGGAACATAAAGTTGACGATTGATAAACACTTCAAAGGGAAAAACATGGAGACTGGCTGAAACTGGTGAACAGAGAGGGAGGCTTGGAGCTGCTGAGACTGCAAGTAAAATATCATTTGTTTGTTTTAACATTTGTGTCGTAAATTAATAATATATCCAGCATGATGGTGTTTTCTTTTACTAACTATGGATACAGTAGTTAACTGTTGGTTAAGCGCTGTGATTAAATGCAGAATAAAGGTATATTTTATGAGATTATGGACTTCTAGCACTTAAGTGAGAGATTTGAAGATAATAATAATTCACAATAAAATGAAAATGGCAGAATTAATAAAGGCTGCAGTACAACAAACCATTTTTACTCCATCCATCCATTCATCTTCTTCCGCTTAATCCTTTTCGGGTCGTGGGGGGTCTGGAGCCTATCCCAGCATCTTTGGGCGAGAGGCAGGGTCCACCCTGGACAGATCACCAGTCCATGGCAGGGTAACACCGAGAGACAGGCAACCATTCACTCTCACAGTCACACCTAAGGACAATTTAGAATCCCCAGTTTGATGCCAATTAACCTAACTTGCATGTTTTTGCATACCTGCCAACTACTCTGGTTTTGCCGTAATGGTTCCGGTTTTCAAGACCCCGTTCCGGGTTCCGGTTTTATTATTCAAAATTATGGTTTTTCACTAAAAAATTCAATCAAAAATTTTAAATCGTAAAAAAAAAAACGGAAAAAACGAAAGCAATTCCAAACACGCTGTCGCTCGGAATCGTATCTAAATCTAGAACAAAGGCAATCGGCACTGCTTCATGTAGGTGTATTGCGCATGTGCGAGAGGTCTGAGCCAATTTTCCATGTGCAATCGCGAGGCAATCAGGTAAGAATTATACGCTTTCATCATGGAGTCTGCCGGAGAAAAATCACTAACGAGCGTGAAACACAAACGAAAATTACAGTCTTTTCGTGAGGAATACAGCAAAGCATTTCTGGGAGTTATTATTCGCTCAAGAAGGGGTGAAAATTACGCAAATTGCACTTTGTGTAGACAAGACTTTTTGATTGGACATGGCGGAATCAGCGATGTGAAAGACCACGTCAGAACGAAAAAACACAAGGCCAGTGCCAGTGACGCTAGCGGCAAACTTGAAGAACATGTGCTGTGTAATTGCAAGCCTTGTCGTGCTTGGTGTATCATGTAAACACATAAAATATCAGAGCGATTTTGCCGTCATTTACGCACATGTGTTAAACAGTGCTAGTATAGCCTGCTGATATTTCTAGTCTTCTAGTTACCTCCACCAAGGAGGTTATGTGATCATCAGCGTTGGTTTGTCTGTTTCTTTGTTAGCAAGATAACTCAAAAAGTTATGGACGGATTTTCATGAAATTTTCACAGATTGTCAGAAATGGGGTATCCTACAGATGATTAGATTTTGGTGGTGATCCGGATCACCGTCTGGATCCAGGAATTTTTTAAAAGATTCTTTTTTTTTTTTTTATTTAACATTGCAAGATAGGGCCATTTTCAATATTTTATTTATGATGTTAAACACTGTATGGGGGGAATTGTGGCGCTTGGCGGAGGTCTGCGCTCTCCGAATGCTTTTCTAGTATTCATAATACATCACATCTGGCCTATTCGAAGTTCTATACAGTGTTAAGATAGTCTTTTGAATGCAAATTTAATGAATGAATGAATCTTTATTTATTTCGGATAGATTAAAAGTAAAGATTAAAAAGAAACAGAATAATATAACAAAGGCGAAAAAATCCAACAAGGTCAAATTAAACAATAACTCCTCTGATTATACAGTTCAACATCAGTTATCTGAAATGGGTGATGGCTGAAGCCGCAGCTTATATTGCCCACCCATATTCCATCCAAGAATTCAAAAGAAAAACAAAACAAGAGCGATTACAATTCAGAACAAAGCTAAGACAAAATGTGACAAAAAAACTAAGTAACAACACAACACAGGCTGGATATGACAATCCTTATGTGATTTTACATGTCGTCTTGTAAATATGTTTGGAGTATTTCTTCCTTTAGTTTTTGTTTAAATTGTCCAAGCGTTGTACATGATTTTAATTCAGCTCCAAAATCGTTCCATAATCTGACTCCTTGCACTGAAACACAGTGTTGCTTGGTGGTAGTTCTCACTGAAGGTTTTTGAAATATACATGTTCCTCTGAAATGATATTGTTTCTCCCTTATTTGGAACAACTTTTGGATATTTGCGGGCAGTGATAGATTCTTCACTTTAAACATTATTACTGCAGTTTTAAAGTCAACCAGATCTTTCAACTTGAGAGCTTTTAATTTAAGAAAAAGTGGATTTGTTGGTTCCCTGTAAGCAGCTTTTATTATTCTAATAGCTCTCTTCTGAAGCATAAAGACTGGATATATGTTTGTTTTATATGTATTTCATGACTTCAGTACAATATGTCATGTATGGGAGTATTAATGAATGATACAAAGTATATAATGTGGGTTGATTCAGCAAATATTTCGCTCTGTGTAATATTGCAATTGATTTAGATATTTTACCTTTAATATAATTAATATGTGACTTCTATGTCAAATGCTAATATTTGTTTGACACTGCGGCCCCTGGACCCCGGCTAGCTACTAGGCTTTTCAGGTTTGAAAGTTGAAGAAATATGAGGTTGTTAGCTACATTTAACTAGATTTAATGCTAATATTTGTTTGGCAAATATTAGCATTATTATTATTAGCATTAGCATTATTAGCATTAGCATCGGCCCCTGGACCCCGGCTAGCTACTAGGCTTTTCAGGTTTGAAAAGTTGGCAGGTATGTTTTTGGTATGTGGGAGGAAACCGGAGAAATCCCAGAGTAAACCCACGCAGACACGGTGAGAACATGCAAACTCCACACAGATCACTGTTGGTCGGGGGCTGGGATTGAACCCAGGATCCCCCGGCCAAGGGTGAGTTGCTGTGCTGCCACAGTGCTAACCACTCCGCCACCGTGCCGCCATTTTTGCTCAATAGAACTAAACTAAAATTAACAAATCTTCCCAGGAGATGAACTGAAACCCTTTCCAAAAGTTGAAAGTTAATTTGTATTTAAAATATAAACAACAAAAAATTAAAGAAACTAAATTATTAAACCCTCCTATGGTGTGGGGAGTTAAAAACATGGTTATTAATTTTACTGTGAAATCTATTCTTTTCAGCTCCCCTTCAGATGTGTGAAGGCTGGGTTTCCACTCCAAGGTCCATCCTGCACTGAGACCTTCTGAAGGGAAGAGGTGGTCAGTGGAGGACCACCCCTGCTTCAGGTGGATTTCAGCACAGAAGAAGACCTCAAGTTTTTCAGGGTCTTAGTTTTCACATTCAAGATTCAAGAAGGTGCTGCCAGAATTTTCTCCAGACTCTAACGTGCATTCAATGCAATTTAGTTATTGTAATGACTAATTCTTTTATTTCTTTTTTTAATTTAAGTTCTCAGCAAGAATACAAAAGTGGTGTGAAAAAGTGTTTGCCCCGTCCTGATTTCTCATTTTTTTGTATGTTTGTCACACTCAAATGTCTCAGATCAAAGTTAAATATTATACAAAGTTAAGTAAACACAAAATGCAGTTTTTAAATGAAGGTGTTTATTATTAAGGGTAAAAAAAATCTGAACCTATATGGCCCTGTGTGAAAAAAGTGACCCCCCCCCCCTTCCCCCCGTTAAAACATAAATTAACTGTGGTTTATCACATCTTTGGAAAGCTAAGTTCAATTTCTCAAGCCACACCCAGGCCTGATTACTGCCACACCTGTTCTCAATCAAGAAATCACTTAAATAGGACCTGGCTGAAAAAGTGAAGAAGACCAAAAGATCCTCAAACACTAGACATCATGCTGCAATCCAAAGAAATTCAGGAACAAATGAGAAACAAAGTAATTGAGATCTATCAGTCTGGAAAAGGTTATAAAGGCATTTCTAAAGTTTTGGGACTCCAGCAAAAAACAGTGAGAGCCATTATCCACAAATGGCGAAAACATGGAACAGTGGTGAACCTTCCCAGGAGTGGCCGGCCGACCAAAATTACCTCAACAGCAGAGCGACGTCTCATCCGGGAGGCCACAAAAGACCCCACAACAACATCCAAAGAACTTCAGGCCTCACTTGCCTCAATTAAGGTCAGTGTTCATGACTCCACCATAAGAAAGAGACTGGGCAAAAATGGTCTACATGGCAGAGTTTCAAGACAAGACGAAAACCACTGCTGAGCAAAAAGAACATAAAGGCTCATCTCAGTTTTGCCAGAAAACATCTTGATGATCCCCAAGACTTTTGAGAAAATACTCTGTGGACTGACGAGACAAAAGCTGAACTTTTTGAAAGGTGTGTGTGCCATTACATCCGGAGTAAAAATAACACAGCATTTCAGAAAAGGAACATCATACCAGCAGTAAAATATGGTAGTGGTAGTGTGATGGTCTGGGGCTGTTTTACTGCTTCAGAACCTGAAGACTTGCTGTGGTAAATGGAACCATGAATTCTGCTGTCTCCCCAAAAAATCCTGAAGGAGAATGTCCGGCCATCTGTTTGTGATCTCAAGCTGAAGCACACTTGGGTTCTGCGCAAGGACAATGATCCAGACCACACCAGCAAGTCCACCTCTGAATGGCTTAAGAAAAACAGAATGAAGACTTTGGAGGGGCCTAGTCAAAGTTCTGTCCTGAATCCCTTTAAGATGCTGTGGCATGACCTTGTAAAGGTGGTTCATGCTCGAAAACCCTCCACTATGGCAGAATTACAACAATTCTGCCAAGCTGCATGGGCCAAAATTCCTCCACAGCGCTGTATAAGACTCATTGCCAGTTATCGCAAATGCTTGATTGCAGTTGTTGTTGCTATGGGTGGCCCAACCAGTTATTAGGTTTAGGGGGCAATCACTTTTTCACACAGGGCCATGTAAGTTTGGACTTTTTCCCCCCTTAACAATAAGCACCTTCATTTAAAAACTGCATTTTGTGTTTACTTGTGTTATCTTTGTCTAATATTTAAATTTGTTTGATGATTTGAAACATTTAAGTGTGAAAACATACAAAAAAATGAGAAATCAGGAAGGGGCAAACACTTTTTTACACCACTGCAATGCTGGTAATTTTTTGACAACTTTACTGAGCATTTAATTCTAAATAAATCACTGTTTAACAGGAATTGTTTGGCAATCCTGTGCTTTTCTTGTAGTGTAACGTAGAACAGCGTCACTGTAATCTATGGAAAAAGCAACTACTTTAAAATCTGTACTTCCTCCCACAACTTTCAGTGCAAAACACCCCTAAAAATGTCAACTATTATGAAAAGCTCCCACAAATTCGGCTTTTTGGGCCACAACAATCACAAAAAGAGCTGACGAAATCCTTGAGGGACTGAAATACAATGAGATCATGTCTACATACTTCATGCATTGAAGTTGTTTACTTACTTTTGGTTGTTAACTTGACACTACACACCCTTTGCACTAAAGAAAGCACTTGTTTGCACTTTGTGAAATCACAAGTTAAATAATAAAAAGTGCATTATTGTAACTGACTTTTGGTCAGTTCTTTATGTGATAATTTATGTATTAACTAAGTTATGTATTAACAAAGTTAGAGTATTCTTGGTACAATTTGCAGCATTAGGTCTCCAAGATTTTTTTTCCCTGGCAAGCAAAATGGCTATTAAACAAATTATTGTTTATCATATATCCAGATGACATAGCACTATTATTTGTGAACCATAACTATCTACAGGAGATTGATGAGATACAGTATCGGTCAAGACTTTCAAATATTTTGCAGTAACTCTAAAAAAAGAAAGAAAAAGACAACAAATATGTAGGTCATAAAATCTCAAATGATCAACATGAACAGAAATGTTTCTTACATGCAGAATTTCATATGCCTTCCAAAAGTGAACTAACCAAAAACATGTAGTGACAGATAACAGAGTTAAAGCTATGGTTGTGGTGACCCACAACACTCTACAGGAACATTCCTCACACTCAGCATGTCTGCAGGAAGCAGAGGACATTTTGCATACGGACAGAGAGCCCCTGGGAGACAACCAGAACAATGGACTATTGTTTACACATCCCCGGATTAAGAAGAGGACGTCCGGGCGCCAGTTGGTCATGCTAATCATGTGTATTGACTGATATGTATACCAATATCAAAGATTGGATTCAAGATGGCGGAGTGAGTGGTCTCAGTCTTGCAGGCTCCTGCAGCTTAAATCAATTTTTTTAGTTGTGGTTCAGCTGGTCTGGATTCGGGGGTCAGACTCGATCTCTGTTTTAAGAGTTGTTTTGCGCTCGCTGTGAGAATTGGACTTTTGGACTGCTCTCATTCGTGAGTGAACTGATTGGCGTTTCTCTTCGTGGTTCGCTGCTACGCTTAACCCGAAGCGTTTGCTAGGCTAACACTATAGCTAACGCCATAGCTAGTCGTAGCACCTAGCACCGACACAGAGAAGCGACTTTGTCCCCGGTGATTGGGGCTCGCCGGAGGAACAAGCCGAGGCAGCAGTTGGACGGGAGCCGGATCGGAGTTCAACTGCAGCGGTGGTGAGAGACGGGGACCAGTGGAGGACCACCGGGGCCCCAGCCGGAGTCGGAGCCCAGCTGCGGTGGCGGGGCTCGGCGGAGGAACTACTGAGGCAGACAGCGGTAGGTGGCGGGGCTCAGCGGAGGGTCTACCGGGGCCCCAGCTGGACAGAAGCAGGATCGGAGCTCGGCTGCAGCGGCGGTGGGCGGCGGGACTCGGTGGAGGAGCTTCTGGTGCCCCAGCTGGACAGGAGCTCGGTTACGGCGGCGGTAAGCAGCGGGACTAGCAGCGGAGGGGGCTAGCTGAGGCCCAGCTGGATTCGAGGTCGGTCGGATTGGATACAGGCGACACCAGCAGAGATTGTTTTACTATCCACAGGTCAGTAAAAATGCCACCAAAGAAGGAGGAAATGGAAGAGATCAAAAAATCTCTGAACTTCTTGTCAGAAGAACTGACCAAAGTGGTTAGTCAGCAGGCTAAAATAATAGAGCTAATGGAAGATGTCCGAGAATTAAAATTAACAATTAAGGAAAAAGACAAAAAAATTGCAGACTTGGAGCGACGCGTCGAGGATCTTGGACAATATTCTCGTATGGATGATCTAATTATAAGTGGACTAGACATTAAATATCAATCATATGCTCATGCTACAGCAGGATTGAGAGGAGAGGAGGCTCCCCTGAGTGAATCAGTCTCCCTGGAAAACCAGGTGCTTCAGTTCCTTGATAGTAGAGATATAAAGGTTGAAGCAAATGCAATTTCAGCCTGTCATGCTTTACCCAGAAAAGATAATAAAACAAAGAAATCAATTGTGATGCGCTTTGTGAACAGAAGGATAAAGAATGACATACTGAGGCAGGCCAGAAAACTACGGAGAACAGAAGTTTACCTAAATGAACACCTAACAAAAACTAATGCTGAAATAGCACAGCAAGCACGGATGCTGAAAAGACAAAATAAGATACAGGCAACATGGACAAGAAATTGTAGAGTTTGGATCAAACTAAATGGAACACCTGAGGAAGCAAAGGGTATAATGATCAGAGATGTTACTGACTTAAATAAATACAGATGAACACTGATTAAGAAAATTAAGAGACTATAAAAATCCATATCCACACACACAGCAAGAATAGTTCTTTTGACATACCATGTCAATGTACCTTAAAAAAAACAAAACAAACAAAAAAACTTATGACTGACTTGAGTAGACATCAATTATCCTCAGTTGGAGGAAGTCATTTGACACAGAGTGAGGAAATTCAAACTCTGAAAATATGCCATTATGCTGAACATAAACTACAAAAGATGGAAAATGATACTGATCCTGATACTGATCCACTTTTTCAATAATATTCATAATCATTGTGAATATTACACTGAAAAGCAATTCAAAAGTCAAGTGCAATTAGATGGTAAACTCAGGGATGGCAACAGGAAATTCTGATTTCAGCTGAAATCTAATTTGGTCGATTGACTTACGGGGGGGCCGGGGGTGGGGGGGGGCGCAGCCCCCCTGAAGCTGGGAGGTTTTCAGTAAAATACAAGTAATTTAGACTGAAAAAAATGATTAAAAAAAATGAAATACTAGACTTAGATAAATCATTAAATTTAATGATAAGTTAACTTCCTTTTTCTTCAATGTTGTCTCACTGTCTTTAGTCCAACATATTTAACAGTTCTATTAGAGTTTTTTACACTATTTACACTGGTCACCAAGTCACTTCTAATGTGAAACTTTCTTCCTTTTGGCAGCAAGCTGTGTCAGTCTCTGAACTTTGAACTTCATCTCCTTTTCTGGTTTCTTCAGAAACTGTCCAAGTGTTTCTGTTACCTCATTGAACTTTGAGCCAATTTTCACCTTTACTGTCACTTCGCTCCCCGAAGCTCCTGGGGTTTTATGATTTTTAAGTACCAGAACTGTGCTTACATGACATAAAACAAACAGCTGAATGCCACTTATTACTGTATAATATTGACTTATGTTCCAAGAAGATAGCATTCCTAAACTAGAAAAGCACTCAGAGCGCATCCCTCCGCCAAGGCTCCTTCCGTTTGTCATGGATCACCTCCAAAATGTAATGGGTGTGTGTGTAGGCCTATAGCCACTTGTGGTGAAAATTGCATCAAAGTCTGTCCATCAGTTTTGGAGTATTGTTGCTAACACAATGTGAGAAGATAAGCGCCTTGGCTGAGGTATGCATTCTCAGATCATCACCAAAATATAATGGGTTCCTCTCTAGCCCAAGAACCACCTCTGGTGAAAATTTTATCCAAATCCATCCAGTAGTTTTTGTGTAATCCTGCTGCACAAATACAAAAAAAGCCCTTGATGGAGGTATGCACTCTCAGATCATCACCAAAATCTAATCATCTGTTCCTCGTGCCATTGCACACCTTTCCTGAAAATTTCATGAAAATCCGTCCATAACTTTTCCTTGCTAACAAACAGACAGACAAACCAACGCCGATGAAAACATAACCTCCTTGGCGGAGGTAAATATTCCAACAAGCATTATCCATCACATGCTTTAACACTTGATCAAATCAAAATCAGTTAATTTTATCTATTCCATAATAGAAATAAAATTCCAACATACCATTACTTTTTATAATTTCAGCATTCATTTCAGATCACCAGTTTCAATCTCCATTGAGTCTTGAGCAGCTCATTTTCCTCCCCCGCGCAGCTCAGCTCAAACAGCCGCTGTACGCTACACTCAAACGGAAACCGAGTCGGCTGGACTCCTGAACGGGAGCAGGCGTTCTGGGGTTAAAACAGCGCTCATTACCCACGTCTCGGACATGGGCATAGCGGCCGTCGTGAAGCAATGCGTTGCCGGTTCTTGGCAGCCGCTCACCTTTTGTTTAAGCAGGTCTTTGCACGACAGTGAGCGTAAATACAGCGTGTTCGACAAAGAGTTAATGGCTCTCTACCTGGCGTACGCCACTTCCGGTTCTGGCTGAAAGGGCACACTTTCACTGCGTCGTGGACCATAAGCCGCTAACGTACTTAACGTACATATAATATACAAATAAAGCGGAATTCGGTGAATTACCGGAAAAATCACATCCCTGAGAACAAGCCAAAATGAATTTTTGACAAAGCATACGAGCCATTTGATTGGTCCAATCGTTTGCAACTATCCAATCACAGGGCTGTTTAAAATACAGCAGTAGCTTGAGTACATCCGGGTTATCGCGAGACTTCGGGGAAGCGCCGAGCGCGTATGTTTTTTTTTCCAAACTTTATTGAGAACAAGGTAAAGGTACAAAATTATGACATAGATGATGATAAAATCGGCGGAAATCCGCGGATCGGCGGAAAATTGCCATCCCTGTAAACTATCAATAATACACTTCAACAGCAGAAGTCTTAACAAAAACTTTCCACAGATTCAGGACTATTTAAAACAGCTAGACAGAAAATTTACAGCCATCGCAGTCTCTGAAACCTGGCTTAATGAAGAGCAGGCTCCCCTGATGGCAATAGAGGGATATCAGATGTTTCATATTAACAGATCTCAAAAAAAGGGTGGTGGTGTTGCACTGTATATTGATGACCTATATAGGTGTAAGCTTGTAAATGAAATGTCCTTTGCACTACCAGGGATTTTGGAATGTGTTACTGTTGAGATTGACCAAGATAAAACAAAAAATCTAATTATAAGTTATATACATAGAACGCCAGGAACCTGCATTGAGACATTCAGAGATAAATTAGTCGAGCTGTACAATAATATTACTAGTAAGAAAATGGTAGTAATTTGTGGAGATTTCAACATTGATTTACTGAATCCACATCAACAAAATGTAATTACAGAGTTCATGAACTCTATGTACAGCATGAGTCTATATCCCACAATAACACATCCCAGTAGAATCACAGTTCACACTGCTACACTTATTGACAAACTGTTTGTTAATATTATTGATAAGAAAATAGAAAGTGGATTATTGATAAATGATATAAGTGACCACTTGCCAACCTTTGCACTTATCCATGGCCACACGGAGGACAATACAGAAAAAATTTAAAATCATTCAGATACAAATCACCAAATGCAATCAGTTCTTTTAAAGAGGACTTGCTGAAGCAAGACTGGACAGAAGTCTATGTATCAGATGTAAATAAAGCCTATGACACATTTATAAACATTGTAACCACTCTTTATGAAAAACATTGTCCATTAGTAAAGAAAAAGCTTAAACATTAATTTGCTGATAAGCCACGGTTAACCAAAGGATTACAAAAGGCGTGTAAAAAGAAAAAAAATATTATATAAAGCTTTCCTAAAGAAAAGGACAAAAGAAGCAGAGCAGCGGTATAAAACATACAAAAATAAGTTAACATATATAATAAGATGTAGTAAGAGAGACTATTACAGTAAAGAACTGGAGAAAAACAGAGACAATATTAAAAATACATGGACAATACTTAACAATATTCTTGGAAATAAAAACAGAAATACAAGCAACCCAACCAATTTTTCAAAAAATAATAAAACGACTCAGAGTGTGAATGCAGCTTCACCTGCAGATGAATTTAATAACTTTTTTGTTAACACTGGTCCTAATTTGGCTCAAGAAATACCCATTACGGCGCCTACGGGTGATACAATAAGCAAAAACACTGCTATAAAAGACTCCATTTTCATAAAGAACACAGACGAGAGAGAGGTCATTGAAACTGTTTAATCGTTTAAAAGTAAAACATCTACGGACTGTGATGGTATTGACATGTTCTTAGTCAAAACTACCCGCCAGTACCCGGGCTCGCCTGGGGAAGCTAATGATCCTACCAGCAGACTAAATTCGAAGAGACGACGCCTCTGTGCCAAGTCAAAGAAGAATCCTAGTCACAGTCCTAAAGCCGAAAGCAAACAGCCCCAAGAGCACTTTGTGGTAGGATCGGCCCTTCGCATATTACAACTAAACGTTGAAGGCCTATCTGCAGCCAAGCGAAGCCTTATCGAAGTCCTCGCCTTCCAACATTCGATTGATGTAATCTGCCTCCAAGAGACTCATATTGGCACAGAGGAAGCTGGCCGCTTCACCATCAAAGGCTTTGACCTCCTGTGCTATGTTCTACATGCTAAACATGGACGTGCCACCTATGTGCGTTCTGACATAGTTGAAGCAAATCACCTGATAACAACACATTTCTCAGACACCATAATCATTGGTGGCTTCCATATTGTCAATGTGTACAAGCCCCCTAATGCCAACTGGGATCTGCAGGTCTTACCCACCCTACCCCACCCTGCCATCTATGTGGGGGACTTTAACAGCCATCACCCTGACTGGGGGTACCCAGCAGTGGACAGTGATGGGAAGGCACTTTCAGACTGGGCATCCAGAAATGACCTCGCTTTGATATACGACCCCAAACAAAGAGGAACCTTCCACTCTGCTAGGTGGAAGAAGGACTATTCTCCTGACCTGTGTTGGGTCAGCTCTTTGAATGGGGAGCCATATCCTACACAGATCCTCATTCTTGATGATTTTCCACACAGCCAACACCGGCCCCTGCTTGTACACATTGGCCTACAACTTCCAGTCATATACAGCCCAAGGAAGATGCGCTGGAACTTCCGCAAAGCCAACTGGAAGAAATTCAGTGAAACTCTGGACCGGAGCGTTGTTACCATCCCACTCCACACCATCACTGTAGATGAAGCATACAACCGCTTCTGCAGCGCAATCTTCAAGGCTGCCCATACTGCAATCCCACGAGGCTACCGACCCCTCTATGTCCCATGTTTGGACGGAGAAAGTGCTGCCCTCCTACAATCCTATCAAACATCAGGGGACCCAGAGATAGCAGACCATCTCATTGAATCGCTAAATACAGCTCGGCGAAAGAAATGGGAGGAGACAGTTGCTGACCGGAGCTTTACCCACTCTAGCAGGAAATGTTGGAGCCTCATCCGTCGCCTAGGAGCTGCACAGAAGCCCCCTAGCCAAAGCCGAGCATCCGTCACACCCAACCAAGTTGCATCCCACCTACTGACTATCGCCAAAGCACCCCAAGACAAAGACACCAAAAGAGCAGTTACAACTGAGCTAAAAAAACACCAAAAAATGCCTGTAGAGGAAACGAACCCTGAACCCTTCGAGGCTGCTGAACTGGAGAAAGTCCTACAGAGCCTGAAATGTGGAAAGGCAGCAGGATACGATAACATCTTCCCAGAATTCATGAAAAATCTTGGCCCCCGAGCCCTAACCTGGTTGACACAATTCTACACAAGGATCACACAAACAAACTCGATCCCAAAGAAATGGCGGATAGCAAAGGTCATTGCCATCCCAAAACCTGGCAAAGACCACAAATTACCAGCAAGCTACCGCCCAATCTCCCTACTCAGCGTTCCTTACAAAATCATGGAGCGCCTAATTCTGCAACGCATTTCCCCAGAGGTAGAGGATATTCTAAGTGTGGATCAAGCAGGTTTCCGCAAGGACCGCAGTACAGGAGAACAAGTACTGGCCCTAACCACCTTCATCGAAAATGGCTTCGAGAGCAGACTGAAGACAGGGGCTGTGTTTCTCGACCTTACAGCCGCCTATGATACGGTCTGGCACAAAGGCCTCCTCCTGAAACTTATAAAGGCGATCCCTGCTTGGGCAACAGCAATTATAAAAACCCTGCTGACCAACCGAAGGTTCAGAGTCCACCTCAGTCAGAAGACAAGTGCATGGAGAATGCAGAAAAACGGACTCCCACAAGGCTCAGTTCTAGCTCCAACTCTGTTCAACCTCTACATAAACGACCTGCCTACTACAAAATCCCGCAAATTCATCTATGCAGACGACATCTGTTTGGCATTCCAAGCACCAGACTTTGAACCACTGGAACGGGTGCTCATGGAAGATCTTGCCAAACTGGACCAGTTCTGTAAAATCTGGCGCCTAAAACCAAGCCCAGCAAAAACCGTCTCCAGTGTATTCCATCTCCACAATGCAAAAGCTGCCAGAGAACTAAACATCCACCTGAGCGGACTCAAGCTTAAGCATGCCCCAAATCCAACTTATCTTGGAGTGACCCTTGATAGGACCTTATCCTTCAAGGAACATCTAAAGGGGACGGCTGCTAAGGTGAAGGTACGAAACAACCTGCTCTGCAAGCTCGCTGGTGCAAAATGGGGGGTGGCAGTCTCCACCCTGCGCACCTCAGCACTGGCCCTTTCATACTCTGTAGCAGAATATTGTGCCCCTGTCTGGTCCAGGTCATCTTACACACACCATGTAGACACCCAGCTCAACACAACCATGAGAACTATAACTGGAACAATCCGCTCAACACCACTCCCCTGGCTCTCTGTACTGTCAAACATAGCCCCTCCACACATCCGGCGAGCAGCATTAACTCAAAGGATGCTCCAAAAAGTTAAAGATTCTCCTCACTTACCAATCCATGCAGATATCTACACTCCACCCTCTGCCCGACTTTCATCCAGACGGCCGATTTGGAAAAACCCTCCCCCAGCTGACTTTACCATCCAGACAGCTTGGCAAGAGGAATGGGAGACCAAGGAGGTCCCAAACAAACAGCTGGTGATAAACCCCAACCAACAGGTCCCGGGCACCAACCTCCCAAGGAGACAGTGGTCTACACTCAATCGCTTCAGGACTGGACATGGCCCCTGCTTGGCCAGCCTTTACAGATGGGGCAGTAGCCCTAGCCCACTGTGCGCATGTGGAGAGGAGCAAACAATGGAACACATCATAGAGGCTTGCCCGCTCCAAAGACTGGAAGGAGGATTACACACCCTCCATACAGCAAACCAGGAGGCAACTGCTTGGCTTAAGGACTTTGCATTCGCTAAATAAATAAAGTCAAAACTACTATTGAATGCTTAGTGAAACCACTGACGTATATCTGTAACCTGTCTCTCCAAACAGGTATATTTCCCAATGCAATGAAAATAGCTAAAGTAATTCCGATATACAAGACGGGTGACAGAGGGGAATTCTCAAACTATAGACCAATTTCACTATTGCTGCTATTTTCCAAGATACTTGAAAAAATATTCTATGAGAGAATTGACAACTTCATACTGAAGAATAATTTATTGTGTGAGCAGCAATATGGGTTCAGACACAAGAGGACAACTGCATTTGCCCTAATGGAATTTATAGAAAAAATATCAACAGCCGTTGAAAATAAAGAGTATTCAGTTGGAGTATTCCTGGATCTTAAAAAAGCATTTGATACAGTGGATCATAACTTATTATTAAAGAAACTACAAAATTGTGGTATTGGGGGGGTAGCACTGTCCTGGTTACGTAGTTACTTAAAGAATAGATATCAGTATGTATGTGTTGGTAACAAAAACTCACAGTTACTGAAGGTTACTTGTGGAGTCCCACAGGGTTCAGTTTTGGGGCCATTGTTATTCAATATGTATATAAATGATATGTGTAAAGTTTCAGAAAAAATGCATTTAATATTGTTTGCCGATGACACTAATTTATTATGCAGTGGAAGCAATTTGGAACAACTTTTGGATACACTCGGAAAGGAATTAGGAAAGCTTAAACTGTGGTTTGATTCAAACAAATTAACGCTCAATTTAAGTAAGACAAAATTTATAGTTTTTAACAACCATCACAACAACTTAGTATCTAAACTCAGTGTAAATGGTGTAGAGATTGAAAGGGTATCTGAAACTAAATTTCTTGGTGTAATAATTGATAATAAACTGTGTTGGAAGTCACATATTAATTATATTAAAGGTAAAATATCCAAATCAATTGCAATATTACACAGAGTGAAATATTTGCTGAATCAACCCACACTATACATCTTGTATCATTCATTAATACTCCCATACATGACATATTGTACTGAAGTCATGAAATACATATAAAACAAACATATATCCAGTCTTTATGCTTCAGAAGAGAGCTATTAGAATTATAAACAAAGCTGCTTACAGGGAACCAACAAACCTACTTTTTCTTAAACAAAAAACTCTCAAGTTGAAATATCTGGTTGACTTTAAAACTGCAGTAATAATGTTTAAAGTGAAGAATCTATCACTGCCCGCAAATATCCAAAAGTTGTTCCAAATAAGGGAGAAACAATATCATTTCAGAGGAACATGTATATTTCAAAAACCTTCAGTGAGAACTACCACCAAGCAACACTGTGTTTCAGTGCAAGGAGTCAGATTATGGAACGATTTTGGAGCTGAATTAAAATCATGTACAACGCTTGGACAATTTAAACAAAAACTAAAGGAAGAAATACTCCAAACATATTTACAAGACGACATGTAAAATCACATAAGGATTGTCATATCAGGAGTCAGATTATGGAACGATTTATTTTTTTTTTCACCCTTATTGTCATTCAGCCGTACAACCAATCATGTACAGCAGAACGAGATTGTGCTTTACCTATCTACAGTGTAAATCACACACACCCCAAGTGCAGAATCAGAGGGCCGCTGCCACGCAAGGCGCCGCCACAGAGTTCCCTCCTCAATTCCATTTATTGCTGAGCACCAAGCTGGATGGCAGGAAGTTCCACTTTTTTATATGGTCTTCAGCATGACCCGGCCGGGATTTGAACCCCTGCCTCCCGGGTGTGGGGCGGATGCTCTACCAACTGAGCCACCACTCCGGTGGTGTGGACCTGAGTTTGGACCTGAATTAAAATCATGTACAACGCTTGGACAATTTAAACAAAAACTAAAGGAAGAAATACTCCAAACATATATACAAGATGACATGTAAAATCACATCAGGATTGTCATATCCAGTCTGCGTTGTGTTGCTGCCTAGTTTTTTTTTGTCACATTTTGTCTTAGCTTTGTTCTGAATTGTAATCGCTCTTGTTTTGTTTTTCTTTTGAATTCTTGGATGGAATATATGGGCAATATAAGCTGCGGCTTCAGCCATCACCCATTTCGGATAACTTATGTTGAACTGTATAATCAGAGGAGTTATTGTCTAATTTGACCTTGTTGGATTTTCTTTCCCCCTTTGTTATATTATTCTGTTTCTTTTAATCTGTACTTTTAATCTATCTGAAATAAAGATTGATTGATTGATTGATTGATTGATTGATTGAATATGCTAATGCACCATGCATTCTCTCTGTCTGTATAAAAGAGCTTACTATACATGCCTCAACAACACAGTAACACAGTAGCTCAGATCTACGATGTGTGTCTCATTTTGATGGAGGAAATAAAACTCTGCAATCTTCCAGCTCGTCGCATCTCACCTGATCTTATTCCTCCACACTGGTGACCTGACGAGAGAGAATGACCGTCTGCTCCCTCTCACCGCACTGTGGACACAGAGGACCAGAGGATGCCTGCAACCTCTTCATCCTCACTGGAGCGCGCTCTCCGGAGTGCAGTGCTGGGACCGACACGCACCACGAACGGCGACACGAGCGAAATGAAGGAAGCAGCCTGAACGGGGATGATCACCGGCACCAACTGTGTTGATTTCCACCAAGCTCCTCGACCCTGACTCAGCTTGCAACAACAAAACCCCGCACGCACACCGCAGGATTATGAGGACAGCGTAACTGCCAGCTATGTGGTCACTGCGCCAAGCGCACACCACGCACAGGGACAATCCGGCTCCACAGACTGATACATCGTCCTTCGCCGCTGCACATGCCCGAGAAACACGGCCGATCGCCAGCCTCGGAACCTTCAGGGCTGCTCACGCACCTGAAGGAGACATGCAGCCCCACACAGGACTTTGTATGGGTTTCTCAGCCACGGCGCACAACGGAAGCCTAGCCGATTGCTGTCCCCGAGGGTTCTAGGGCTGCGTCTGCACCGAAAGCCAAACCGCCAAGTCCCTCACACAGCTGCAGTTGTTTCACATCCGCTACGCATCCTCGGGGAATTTGGCAGTTTGCCTTCCCCACATCCTCGCTGGACCGAGCCGCGAGAGGAGTCAGAGACTTAATTTTTTTTTCACAGCCGCTGCGGATCACTACCCCTGGTTTACCGGGAAAGTCCCTCACCATTGCGGATCCACACGCAATTTTTGTGCAGCCCAGACACCTTTGACATCCCAGGCCAGCACTAACTTACTCCCACCCCCTTCCCCCTCCTCCTCCACAGTGCTCTTCCCGCACCGCACTCCCTAAAGCCAGCCGATCACCGTCTTGTTCCATTACGCACGACGCGCACCGGCACCCACGATCCATGGCCGTTCAACATGCTGGAAATCAGAGCTGGAGCCAAACGACGAGGGGCGGGGTGTGTGTGTGTGTCACAGCCTCTGCTGAGTGTTCTAGGGGGAGCCCTGTGGTGACCCACAACACTCTACAGGAACATTCCTCACACTCAGCATGTCTGCAGGAAGCAGAGGACAATTTGCATATGGACAGAGAGCCCCTGGGGGACAACCAGAACAATGGACTATTGTTTATACATCCCTGGATTAAGAAGAGGACGTCCGAGCGCCAGTTGGTCATGCTAATCATGTGTATTGACTGATATGTATACCAATATGCTAATGTACCATGCAATCTCTCTGTCTGTATAAAAGAGCTTACTATACATGCCTCAACAACACAGTAACACAGTAGCTCAGAGCTACAATGTGTGTCTCATTTTGATGGAGGAAATAAAACTCTGCAACCTTCCAGCTCGTCGCATCTCACCTGATCTTATTCCTCCACATGGTCACAAATACTCTTACAAATGGCTGCAAACCCCATACGAGCAATTTTTGGACCATTTCGTATGGCTTTCTTAAGGTGGCTGTAATAGAATCCTGCGTTCAAAGACCGTTTGTAAGTCTGTGGTCAAATTGATGGTCTTGTCCAAAATTTCTACCAACACCCCACGAAAGCCCCACATTGCAGGGTGGCTGTACAAATGCCATCGGAACAATGTAAGAACTACTCAAGATATGTGCTGGAAGTATGCCTCAAGACCACCTTAAGTCGTTCTTGAGAACGCTTTAAGTTCTTCTTGAGGCATCTTACAGCGGTTGCAGGAAACGCCATACGAATTCCTGTTTGTACAGAGATTTGTACAGTGTGCGTAAGGTGGTAGTGAGGCACTCAGAAGATGGAAGTGCTTCATTTGTGCAACATTTGTGGTGAAAAAATGTGCCAAAAGCCCTAAGATCTTCCGACCAACAACTTGGGAGTGCCGTGAGGTGCACAAACATTTTCGTAAGGTGGCAGTAAGTAAGCCGTAGGAAGATCCCAAGGCACCCTTACAAAGAATTTAAGAACTCTGGGACCATCATACGATAGAAAAGCACCTCATCTCTCAATGTCATAATGCGCCCATTTCATGAGCGAAGCAAGATACCAAGTGCCATCTGTGAGTTGCAACATTTATTAAAAGAAAAAGTGACCATGGCATATTAAACACACAAACAAACCAACAGAGAAAATACACGTACCGGAGGAGGGCGGAGCCCACAACCAGGAGAGACAGAACAGCCCAGGGATACCGTGACTGAGGCGCTTGGTGACGCCAGGGAACATGGGGAATGGGGAAGGTTGTCGTACCCCTTAAATACTCTCCACTTGATAAATAACAGATGTGGATACATGAGTGGAGAAAATAACAGAATGAATAGCAGCTGGGCAGCTCCGAACAGTTTGACAGCCGGAAGCTGCACAGTGCTGTCAAAATAAAACACAGACCTGAAACCACAATGATACAAAGACAACAGAACCCCCAAAATGAACATAACAATACTATAAATACAAAATGACAAGAATTAACCAGGAACCAAATACAGCAGACATGAAAACAAGGAAACAAGCAGACAGAAAAACACTAAATTCAATTAAGTTCAATTCAACTTTATTTATATAGTGCCATAGCACTTTCAACTGTAGGGGAAACCCCCACAATTGCAGAAAACCCCCAGCAATCAGGCGATCCCCTGTGAGCAAGCACTTGGCGACGGTGGAGAGGAAAAACTCCCTTTTAACAGCAGATCCAGGCTCAGGGAGGGGCAGTCATCTGCTGCAACTGGCTGGGGGGTAAGGGGATAGAGAAGACGAAGAAAAGGACAGACATGTAGACAGCAAGCTTGGCAGGTCTAAACTAGAAAGGAAACTGGGCACGGCACCCCCCTGTGCTCCAGGATCATGACAGAGCCCCCCCAAAGGGGTAGACCCAGACACCCCAAGGGGGGGGGGGGGACCCAGGCACAGAGTAACTGAGACAAAACAATTAAACAAACCAAAAAAAACAAAACAAAAAGAAAACACTCATGACCCACACACTGTGCAACAGGTGGTCTCACTGAACTCAAGCCCGATTGA
The DNA here is from genome assembly GCA_020510985.1 of Pholidichthys leucotaenia. Lineage (NCBI taxonomy): Eukaryota > Metazoa > Chordata > Actinopteri > Cichliformes > Pholidichthyidae > Pholidichthys > Pholidichthys leucotaenia. The sequence continues at coordinate 329,142,873 of CM035847.1, read as the reverse complement.
TTAATGGGCAAGGCAGTTCAGGCGGCCTTCCAGAGTCCCAAGACCACCGGTGTCTGTGCTAGAACACGTTGGGTAGTCTCCCCATGTTCCAGAACCACCGGAGAAGGAGGGGCACCCCATCGGGCAGCCTCCCTGCGTCCCTAAGCCGTCGAGTCGCAGCACACAACACGCCCATCCCCCAGGGGCGGCAGTCAGGCAAAGCGGCCCCCACAGAGCGCAGGAGCCGGGAGGCGGTACTTTCCTGGGATGGGCGGCTAACCAGTGGGAACCTCCCACGGTGCCTGATGACCCCTGCTGGTCCCCGAAGAAGGCAAGGGATCTCAGGTGGCCCTGGGGTGGTGCAACATACCCACTTTGACCCTGGGCAGGGGCGACGCATCCGCGGCAGCCCCGGACTGGAGCATAGCACCTGCAGCAGCCCTGGACTGGGGCACAGCACCCACAGCGGCCCCGGACTAGAGCATAGCACCCACAAAGAAATGCTTGACCCACGAGAGAACAAGGCTAAGGAGGTAGTCAATCAACGGGGCCTTGGATGGAGGCACTGCACCCACAGGGCCCTTGGACAGAGGCGCTGCACCCACAGGGGCTCCAGATTGGGGCATAGCTGCACCCACAGAGGCCTGGGACAGCGAGGGAGCAGCATTAACGGAGGCCTCGGCTGGAGGGGGAGTGGCACCCATGGAGACCTCGGATGGAGTGGGAGCAGCACCCATGGAGACCTTGGACGAAGGAACAGAGACAGACACACACACTGGGTCGGGGTCACCGACAGCAGTGGAGCCCGGCAAGAAGGGCTAAGGTGCAGCAGATGTCTGCACCTGGACCTCCCCAACAAGGCAAGATCTTTCTAAAACAGAGAAGGTTAAAACAAGAAAGAGCACTTGCCTGAGCTCGAACTCCACCGCCATTCAGGACTCCGGCGATCCTGACAGGGACGTCTCGGGTCTCTCCACCTGGGCGTCCACACCCGGCATGGCCCCCTCAGATGGGGGGGGGGGGGTCTCAGTCCTCTTCGTATGGACATCCACTCTGGGCACGGCCACCTCAGATGGGGAGGAAAGGAAGACCACCTGAACAGAGTTACAGGCAGTGGTGGAGCTTGGCGAAGAGAATTCAGGAGCAGAGGACATCTGCAGCTGCTTTTTCTCACCACAAGCCAGACAAGAGTTCTTTAAATCAGTAGGTGTTAGAACAGAACAGAGTACTTGCCTGGACTCGAGCTCCACCGCTGCCCAGGACTCCGGCAATTCTGTTGCGACGACCCCAGCAGCAGGCATGATGATGGATGCAGTCAATTGACCTCCAGGTTTGGTGCCCCCTGCTAGTGGGCCTCCTGGCGGGATAGCTGATGCTAGAGGTGACCTCGCCGACAGTGTCAGCACCCATGCCGCTGAATCCAAGGGACACACGACTGTCGGCTCAGGATTCGGCAAACGGGTGGCACTTTACTGTTGTCCTGGACGTGGCCGCAGGGCTGGAACAGGAACTCCCTGGACTGCTGGTTCCTCCGTCGTCCGGTGGCTCTTTTTCAAGGGCGATGGATTCTCAGAGGCCACACAAAAATACACGGGAGAGGAAGGTGAGGGTGAGTGAACAGCAGCAGGTTGTGAGGACTCAGCTATACTTGGCTGCTGTTGCTGAGCCTCATCACCGAGAATAAGGATAGGTATATCATTATGATGAAAGAAGGAATGACAACCCACCTACCTTATTTCCTGGCATCTGTTAGTTCCTGCTGCTGCTATGGGACCAAACCAAGCCCCTCTGCCCACCACTGGCATTGCCTGGGAAGGAGGCGGAGGATCAGGTTTCTGGCAATGGATGCGGGATGCTAGAGCTCGGGGTTGGCGAGGAGCCAATGGCGCTGAAATCCGGGAACACCCTCTCGCTGGCACCGACCTGGATTCATGGACTGAGCTCCTCCCATGATTCACCTGCTGCAGATCCTCCGTACGAAAAACTCTCTTCCTACCTTCGGTGTGCAGGACAAGCCCAGGGTGACGCTGCACAGCCGCCTCTGCCAGGCTTAAATTCCACAAAGCGTCTTTCAGGGTAGAAGATGCGCGAGCATCGGCGATATGTCCATCCACCTCCCTGAGCGCAGCGCAGAGCTCCCACCCCAAACTCTGTGAAAATTGTCTTCTGCCTGCTAGGATGGTGAAGGAATAAAGAAATTACAGGAAAAAAAGAAAAATTGCAACCCACAGAGGCTGGTGTCTGAGGTGGTCGTGCCCTTATGTCATAACGTGTCCGTTTCACGAGCAAAGAAGGACACCAAGCACCATCTGTGAGTTGCAACATTTATTTAAAGAAAACGTGACCATAGCATACTAAACACACAAACAAACCCATCCATCTATCCATCCATCTTCTACTGCTTTTCCGGAGGTCCGGGCGGCGGAGGCAGCAGTTCAAGCAGAGAAGTCCAGACTTCCCTCTCCCCCACCACCTGTTCCAGCTCTTCGGAGAGGATACCAAGGCGTTCCCAGACCAGCTGGGAGACATAGTCTCTCCACAGAGTCCTGTGTCTGCCCTGGGGTCTCCTCCCAGTGGGACCTGCCTGAAACACCTCAAGTGGAAGGTGTCCAGGAGGCAGATGCCCATACCACCTCAACTGACTCCTTTCAACGTGGAGGAGCAGCGGTTCTACTCTGACCCTCTCCTGGATGACTGAGCTCCTCACCCTATCTCTGAGGGTGAGTCCAGCAATCCTACGGAGAAAGCTCATTTCAGCCGCTTGTATCCGCAATCTTGTTCTTTCAGTCATTACCCAAAGCTCGTGACCATAGGTGAGAGTAGGAATGTAGATTGACTGGTAAATCGACAGCTTTGCCTTAGAACTCAGCTCCCTCTTCACCACAACAGACCGGTACAACATCCACAACACTGCAGATGCTGCTCCGATCCGTCTGTCAATCACTCGCTCCATTTTCCCCTCACTCGTGAATAAGACCCCAAGATACTTAAACTCCTCCACTTGGGGCAGGAGCCTGTCCCCAACCCAGAGAGGACAATCCACCTTTTTCCGGCTGAGGACCATGGACTTGGTGCTTGACCATGGAGGTGCTGATTCTCATCCCAGCCACTTTACACTCAGTGGCAAACCGTCCCAGCAAGAGCTGTAGGTCATTGCTGGATGAAGCCAACAGGACAACATCATCTGCAAACAACAGAGATGAGATCCTGTGGTCACTAAGCATGACACCCTCCATTCCCTGGCTGCGCCTAGAAATCTTGTCCGTAAAAATTATGAACAGGATCGGTGACAAAGGGCAGCCTTGGCGGAGTCCAACTCTCACTGGGAATGAGTCCGACCGAGTGTTGGCAATACGAACCAAACTCTCACAATGGTCGTACAGAGACCAAATAGCTCGTAACAACAAGCCCAATACCCCATACTCCCGAAGCCCTCCCCCCACAAAAAACCATGAGGGACACGGACAAATGCCTTCTCCAAGTCCACAAAACACATGTAAACTGGTTGGGCAAACTCCCACGAACCCTCGAGAATTCTCGAGAGGGTAAAGAGCTGGTCTGATGTGCCACGGCCAGGATGAAAACCACATTGCTCCTCCTGAATCCGAGGTTCGACCAACGACCGGACTCTCCTCTCCAGTACCTTGGCATAGACCTTCCCAGGGAGGCTGAGGAGTGTGATCCCTCTAAAGTTGGAGCACACCCTCCGGTCCCCTTTTTTGAAGAGAGGAACCACCACCCCGGTTTGCCATGCCAAAGGCACTGCCCCCAACCTCCACGCGATGTTGCAGAGGCGTGTCAACCATGACAGCCCTACAACATCCAGGGCCTTGAGGTACTCAGGGCGAATCTCGTCCACCGGACAGTTTGCCAGAATCTCTTCGAGGCTGACCGAAAGTCTTGTTCCATGGCCTCACCGAACTCCTCCCATACCCTTGTTTTTTTCTTCAGCAACCACCCGAGCTGCACTCCGCTTGGCCTGCCGGTACACCTCAGATGCTTTGGGAGTCCCACAAGCCAACCAAGCTTGATAGGACTCCTTCTTCAGCTTAATGGCCCCCCTCACCACTGGAGTCCACAACTTGGTTTGGGGATTGGAACCACGAGATGCACCGACCACCTTGTGGCCGCAGCTCTGGCCCGCCGCTTCAACAACAGAGGTGGAGGCCCATTCAGACTCCATGTCTCCAGACTACCTCGGAATGTGGTTGAAGTTCTTCCGGAGGTGGGAGTTGAAGACCTCCCGGACAGGGGCCTCAGCCAGATGTTCCCAGCACACCCTCACTATACGTTTGGGTCTACCAGGTCTGAATGGCTTCCTCCCCTGCCATTGGATCCAACTCACCACCAGGTGGTGATCAGTTGACAGCTCTGCACCTCTCTTTACCCGAGTGTCCAAGACATACGGTCACAGGTCTGATGACACGATAACAAAATCGATCATTGACCTGTGACCTAGGGTGCCCTGATGCCAGGTGCACATATGGACACCCTTTTGCTTGAACATGGTGTTTGTTATGGACAAACTGTGGTTAGCACAGAAGTCCAATAACTGAACACCACTCTGGGTCAGATCGGGCAGGCTGTTCCTCCCAATCACTCCCCTCCAGGTTTCACTGTCGTTGCCCACGTGCACATTGAAGTCCCCCAGTAGGACAATGGAGTCTCCAAGAGGAGCACCCTCCAGCACCCCAGTCAGAGACTCCAAAAAGAGTGGGTACTCTGAAACATCATTTGATGCATAGGCACAAATGATGGTCAGGACCCGTTTCCCAACCCAGAGGCGCAGGGAAGCAACCCTTTCATCCACCGGGGAAAACTCCAATATAGCGGAAGCAAAGTGGGGGGATACAAGAATACCCACCCCTGCTTGTCGCCTCTCACCCGGGGCAACTCCAGAAAATGCCAAGCTCCGGCCTGTCTCCAGAAGACTGGTTCCAGAACCGGAGCTGTGTGTTGAGGTGAGGCCGACTGTATCTAGCCGGTATCTCTCAACCTCGTACACCAGCTCAGGCTCCATCCCCACCAGAGAGGTGACATTCCATGTACCAAAAGCCAGTTTAGAAAGCTTGGGATCAGTTCGCAAAGGTCTCTGCCTTTGACCGCCACCTAATCCACATAGCACTGGACCCCCATCATCCCTCCTGCAGGTGGTGAACCCACTGGAGGGCGGACCCATGTAACTCCTTCGGGCTGAGCCCGGCCGAGTCCCATGGGTGGAAACCCGGCCACCAGACACTAGCCATCGAGCCCCTCCCCCAGGCCTGGCTCCAGGGTGGGGACCTGGAGCCCCCTGTTGTGTCCAGTGGGGGGGACACAAACAAACCACAAGGGAAAATGCACGTCCTGGAGGAGGGCGGAGCGCACAACCAGGGGAGACAGAACAGCACGGGGATACCGCGATTGAGGTGCTTGGTGACGCCAGGGAACCAGAGACAGTTTCAGCCAAAGCACACCAGGGAAGCAGCGGGGCTCACGGCTGAAGGAATTGGGGAAAAGGACGATTACCTGGTCGGAGCTCAACGTGCTCTCCTCAACGGCTACGGAGGACAATAAACTCAGATACTTCCTGGACATCTGAGGACGTCACAGTAGGGCACGACAATGGGGAAGGTTGTTGTGCCCCTTAAATACCCTCCACTTGATGGTTAACAGGTGTGGATACATGAGTGGAGAAAATAGAATGAGTAGCAGCTGGGCAGCTCCGAACAGTTTAACAGCCGGAAACTGCACAGTGCTGTCAAAATAAAACACAAACCGGAAACCATAATGATAAAAATACAACAGAACCCCAAAATGAACATAATAATACTATAAATCAGGGGTGTCCAACCATGTGCCATGGAGAGCCAAGACCCTGCAGGTTTTACCTCCAACCAGTGTCTTCAACAGCAGATTTCTGTGAACTTCTTCCCACTGATTGCTGATAAGTGAAAACACCTGCTGAAGAGACTGGGTAGAAGAGAAAACCTGCAGGGTCTTGGCTCTCCATGGCACATGGTTGGACACCCCTGCTATAAATACAAAATGACAAGAATTAACCAGGAACCAAATATAGCAGACATGAAAACAAGGAAACAAGCAGACAGAAAAAACATTAAACTAGATGCCCCCCCCCCCGCCGTGCTCCAGGATCATGACACTCAAGAATGCCTGAAGTTGCTCTTGTGAATTGAACGGCAGCTGTCAGAAACTATGCCCTCCTCCATGAATGTCTGCAAACTCCAGAATTCGTATGAAACGGGAGATTCTTACAAACCCATCGTTCGTGAGAATCTTTGTGACCATAGCATAAAAGAAAAGAAACCTTCTCAAGAAGCATCTGGAAAAAAATCTGAAGGAGCTATATTCCTTTCAGCTCGTTTAAATCCTACCTCACTGGCAGGGAATTTTACATCACGCTGGGTGAACACTCATCAAAGAGATACAATATGGACTGTAGTGTTCCTCAGGATTGATTTTAGGTCCAATTCTTTTTAATTTGTACATGTTGCCACTAGGCAATGTTATCAGGAGAGACGGAATTAGTTTCCACAGTTATGCTGATGATACCCAGCTTTACATTTCCGTCTCTCCTGATGACCTAGCACCAATCGATGTCCTTTTTAACTGCATTTTAGACATTAACTCCTGAATGGTAGAGAATTTCCTACAGTTCAACCAGGACAAAACTGAAGTTTTAGTTATTGGTCCTGAAGCTCAGAGAGAGAAACTTTTACCAAGATTATAAACATTATCTCTTATTCCATCAAGACGAGTTAAAGACCTGGGTGTTATTTTCGACTCTGAGCTTAGTTTTATTCCACATGTTAATAATATTTTAAAAATATTCTACTTCCGGTGCCACACGAGTAGGCTGCCTTTTTGCAACAGCGGATCAATTTCTTCCTATTTCTATTTACTATCTGGTTTCTCTTGCTAAACTTTCTGATCCGGTGACACCTTATCCATCACGGACACACGGATCACCCAAATGTCTCCTGAACCAGCGGGCGGAGCCGCTGTTTTTAGGAGGCAGTACAATAGAGACCAACTGTTAGCACTTAATCAGCCCACGATGCTAACGCAAGAATACGACATACCGGTAGAAATAAGACAGAAGCGATGTGGATGTCGTGCTGAAGAAAGACGGCAGGCGAGAAATATAAGGTACTGACCCGTCCTTCCATCCGTTATTATGGAGAATGTATGATCGCTACTCAATAAGACAGATGAGCTAGCAGCTATGGCTGCTAGCTCTGGCTCGTTACCAGAGCGTCTTCAGAGAGATTAGCATGATGTTGTTTCCTGAGACGTGGCTAACAGAACTAGCAACAGATGCTAACATCGAACTGGAGGGTTTCCACGCAATACGGGCAGACCGGACACTAGACAGTGGGAAGACAAGGGGCGGAGGAGTGATAATGTATGTCAATAACAGCAGGTGCAGACCGGGACATATCACGGTTAAACAACAACACTGCAACAAAGACACTGAGTTGCTAGTTGTTAGCATGCGGCCTACCTATCGCCCAAGGGAATACTCACATGTGATCTGCATTGTTATTTATGCAAATCCAACGGCGAACGCTGGGACAGCGCGTGACGCCATTCACTCAGTAACTGGCAGGCTGCTGACAGAACACCCAGATGCATCTTCGGGGATTTCAACCCTATTTCACTGACCGCCATTCTGCCCACGTTCACCCTGTATGTCACATGCCACACTAGAGACAATAAAACACTGGACTTATTCTATGTAAACACTAAGGAGGTGTATACTTCATCACCACTCCCCCCACTCGGGAGATCGGATCACAACTTCAGAATCAGAATCAGAATCAGATTTATTGCCATTGTTCATGTAGTACACAAACTAGGAATTTGTCTCGGTGCAATGCTGCAACATTAAACATGATAAAATAAAAGAAGTAAAAAAACTATACATGCAATAAAGTGTAGAATAAGAATGAGTAATACTAGTCAAAGCAGTTTTTAAATATATTAGCGAGCAGCAGATATTGTGGAGTACCACATAGTGCAGTCGGTAATGCAAAAAGAAAACAGTGATGATTGACATGAGTCTGGTTGAGCTGCTGTACGTAGTGCACGAGAGTCTAATAAGTCACTTAGTGTTCAGCAGTCTGATGGCAGAGGGGAAGAAGCTGTTCATGTGACGGGAGGTTTTAATCTGAATGGACCGAAGTCTTCTACCTGAGGGGAGGGGGGCAAACAGTGCGTGTCCAGGGTGTGAAGGGTCGACTATGATCCGACCTGCACGCCTCCGGGTCCTGGAGATGTACAGGTCCTGGAGAGATGGGAGCTTGCAGCCGATCACCTTCTCAGCAGCACGCACGACGCGCTGCAGCCTTAGTCTGTCCCTGGCAGTGGCTCCTGCGTACCACACGGTGATGGAGGTGGTGAGGATGGACTCGATGATGGCTGTGTAGAACTGCACTAACATCTTGGTGGGTAGCTTGAGCTTCCTCAGCTGCCGCAGGAAGAACATCCTCTGCTGGGCCTTTTTGATGAGGGAGCTGATGGTCGGCTCCCACTTGAGGTCCCTGGTGATGGTGGTGCCTAGGAAGCGGAAGGAATCTGCAGTGGTGATGGGAGAGCCTGTGAGGGTGAGGGGGGCAGAGGGGTTGTGACTTTCCTGAAGTTTACAATCATCTCCACTGTCTTCAGAGCGTTCAGTTGCAGGTTGTTGTGGCTGCACCAGGACGCCAGCTGGGCCACCTCTCTCCTGTAGGCGGACTCGTCGCCGTTGGAGATGAGCCCGATGAGGGTGGTGTCGTCCGCAAACTTGATCAGCTTGACAGACTGGTGGCTGGAGGTGCAGGAGTTGGTATAAAGGGAGAAGAGTAGGGGGGAAAGTACACAGCCCTGGGGTGATCCGGTGCTGATGCTAACAGAGTCTGAGACAGTCTTTCCCAGCCGCACATGCTGCCTCCGGTCCGTCAGGAAGTCGGTGATCCACCTGCAGAGGGAGTCAGGCATGTTGAGCAGGGACAGCTTGTCCCGGAGCAGAGCTGGGCGGATGGTGTTGAATGCAGAGCTGAAGTCCACAAACAGGATCCTGGCGTAGGTTCCCGGGAGTCCAGGTGCTGCAGGATGGAGTGGAGGGCCAGGTTGACTACGTCGTCTACAGACCTGTTGGCTCGGTAGGCAAACTGCAGCGGGTCCAGGAGGGGAGTGGTGATGGACTTGAGGTGGGGCAGGACCAGGCGCTCAAAGGACTTCATGACTACAGAGGTGAGCGCTACAGGTCTGTAGTCGTTAAGTCCAGTGATCCGTGGCTTCTTGGGGACAGGGATGATGGTGGAGGATTTGAGGCAGGTCGGCACGTGGCATAGCTTAAGGGAGGTGTTAAAAATGTCTGTGAAGACAGGAGTTGGTTCATCTCCTGCTGGTGCACAAACCCCTGGTACACAGACAACCTCCGGTCATGCGCATGGTGAAGATTTGGTCTGAGGAGGCAATGGATGCTCTTAAGGACTGTTTTGTAACCACTGCCTGGGAGCAGCTCTGCGATCCACATGGTGAGGACATCGATGGCCTCACTCACACCATCACGGACTACATCAACTTCTGTGTGGACAACACCGTTCCCACCAAGACCATACGGTGTTGCTCGAACAACAAACCCTGGATCAACCCTGAGATAAAAACACTTCTGAGAGAGAAGAAGAGGATCTTTAGGTCGGGGAACAGGGAGATGCTGAAGTCCGTACAGAGGGAGCTGAGGAGGAAGATCAGAGAAGGCAAGGACAGCTTCAAGAAGACGATGGAGGACAAGCTGCAACGGAGTGACATCGGCAGGGTCTGAAGAAACCTCAAAACCATCTCTGGGCTCCAGAATACCTCCTCCCAGGCCACGGGGGGCAGGGAGTGGGCGAACAATCTGAACCTGTTTTTTAATAGGTTTGACCAACCACCCTCCCCCCGTCTGCACACCAACCACTGCTGCCTCTAAAGTCATCGAGACCTGCTGTCCACACCCCACTCCAACAACACCCCCCCACTCCTAGCACACAGCCCCCCCACCTGACCCTTACTAAGACCCAGGTGAGGATGGAGCTGAGGAAGATCAAGGCGAGGAAGGCCTCGGGACTGGACGGCATCAGCGCAAAGCTCCTCAAGTCCTGCGCAGACCAGCTGTGTGGGATTGTGGAGCACATCTTCAACCTGAGCCTGAAGCTGGGGAGGGTACCACAGTTGTGGAAAACATCTTGTGTGGTACCTGTACCAAAGACTTCCCACCCCAAAGACCTTAACAGCTACAGACCAGTGGCCCTGACGTCTCACATGATGAAGACCCTGGAGAGACTGTTCCTTGCTCACCTCTGCCCCCTGGTGGGACCAGCGATGGATCCACTCCAGTTCGCCTACCAGCATGGCATTGGAGTGGAGGATGCAGTGATCTTCCTCCTTTACCGTTTGCTGTACCACCTGGAGAAGCCCGGGAATGCGGTGAGGATCATTCATTCATTCATTCATTCATCTTCTTCCGCTTAATCCTTTTTGGGTCGCGGGGGGGCTGGAGCCTATCCCAGCATCTTTGGGCAAGAGGCAGGGTACACCCTGGACAGATCGCCAGTCCAACGCAGGGCCAACACAGAGAGACAAACAACCATTCACTCTCACAGTCATACCTAACGACAATTTAGAATCCCCAGTTTGATGCCAAATAACCTAACTTGCATGTTTTATGGCATGTGGGAGGAAACCGGAGAAATCACGGAGTAAGCCCATGCAGACACGGGGAGAACATGCAAACTCCACACAGATCACTGTTGGTCAGGGGCTGGGATTGAACCCAGGATCCCCCGGCCAAGGGTGAGTTGCTGTGCTGCCGCAGTGCTAACCACTCCGCCACCACGCCGCCCTCTTTGATTTCTCCAGTGCTTTCAACACCATCCAACCGATGATCCTGAGGGACAAGCTGCTGTGCGCAGGGGTGGACCAGCACCTGCCATCATGGATCCTGGACTACCTCACAAACTGGCCACAGTTTGTGAGAACCTGGGATTGTTTGTCTGACACGATCATCGGCAGCATGGGGGTCCCCCAGGGAACGGTTTTGGCTCCCTTCCTGTTCACCCTTTATACTGCGAACTTCTCACACAACACAACACACTGCCATCTACAGAAGTTCTCTGATGACTCTGTGATCGTTGGCCTCATCTCCAACGGAGATGAAGCTGAGTACAGAGGACTTATCCAGGACTTCGTGGACTGGTGCCATCGGAACTGCCTCCAGATCAACGCGAGGAAAACTAAGGAGCTGGTGGTGGACTGCCGCAGGCAAGGACAACCCCTCACAGCACCAGTAAACATACAGGGAACAGACATTGAGATGGTGACATCCTACAAGTACCTGGGTGTTCATCTGAACAATAAACTAGACTGGTCACACAATACCAACGCACTCTACAAGAAGGGACAGTGCAGGCTGTTCCTATTGAGGAGTCTCAGGTCTTTTGGTGTACAAGGGGCACTGCTGAAGACATTCTACGACACGGTGGTGGCATCAGCCATCACTTTTGGAGTGGTCTGCTGGGGCAACGGCATTACAGCAGCCAATAGGAAGAGACTGAACAAACTAATCAAGAAAGCTAGCTCTGTCCTGGGGCAACGCCTTGACCCAGTGGAGGAGATAGGAGAGAGAAGGATGGTGGCTAAACTGTCATCTCTGCTGGAGTCTGAGTCCAACCTTATGCAGGACATACTGAATGCACTGAGGAGCTCATTTAGCAGGAGACTACATCATCTTAGGTGCGTGACCGAGAGGTTTCGCAGGTCCTTCTTACCTACGGCTGTCAGACTGTATAACCTAAGCAGGGCTGCGTGCAGAGATAGCAAAAAACGTGATGACCTAATAGTATTGAATGCAAAAGACGCAATAGACTTACACAATGGTCCCCTCCAGTATACAACTAGGACAATATCAGTCGCTACGGAGGGTGACAATATGTATGGGTACATATTCATACTATGTAGGATAACTAAGTAGACGGTTATGCTGTTTATTGCATCTAGCTACAATGCTCTGCACTGTGTATATATATTTACTGTATATATTTATGTGTACATATGTATATTCACTGGTCTTATCTTCTAAATTATTGTTCTAAGTGTTGCTATCCCTGTGCTGTTGCAATCCTGGAATTTCCCCATTGTGGGACTAATAAAGGCTTGGCTTAGCTTATCTTATCTTTAAATTGGATTTTATCTTCAGAAGAATATAGCCAGTCTGCCTGTTTCTGTCATGAGAAAACAAACAGCAATGCATGCTTTATTTCCAGTCATATTAATTACTGCTATGCTCCCCTTTCTGGTCTTCCTAAAAAAATGATCAGTAACCTACAACTATTACAGAATTCAGCAGCCTGTGTGCTGACGAGGACCAGAGAGACAGAGCACATTATGCCATTTTTAGAATTGCTGCATTGGCTCCCTGTGAGTTATATAAACAATTTTAAAGTTCTTTTATTAGTTTATAAAACTCTTAATGGTCTTGGTCCTTCTTATTTATTTGATCTGCTTTTACCATATCGTCCCTCGCGGACCCTCAGGTCCTCTGGTACTGGCCTTTTAATGATACCTAAAGCTATTACAAAAATCCACGGTGAGACATCATTCAAGTTTTTCGGCCCACGTCTGTGGAACAGCCTGCCAGAGGACCCCAGGGCTGCAGAGATCACTCATGTTTTTAAAAGGAGGCTCAGGACCCACCTTTTTACTTTAGCTTTTAACTAATTTTATCATTCATGTTTATATACTTATTTGGCTATTTTATTTACTTATATATATATTTATTTATTCATATATCTTTATATTTTTTAGACTATTTTAATTCAGTTTTACATTACAATTTATATATGGGTATGTTTATTATCCCTTTAACCATTTTTTCTCTTTTTATTTATTTTTATTCATGATCTTATTCTGCTTCTTATTGTATTCTATCGTATTTTATTTTTTCTTATGTTAATTTTAGCTCTAGTGTTTCCTCACTGGGGGGCTCTCGGCACTTGGAGCTGTAATTGGCACTGGCAGTGGGGGTGCTGCTGCGGTGGTGGTCCTGGCTCAGTGGGATGGGGGAGTCCAGTCACAGCCTGTTGGTTGTACTGTGGACTCCTCTGTCTGCCTAGGCCAGGGTGGCTCCTGTGGCGGTGTCTCTGCAGCTGTGGGCAGAGACCGGCTCCTGGTGCTGATGGTCCCCCCATGATGGTGTGTCCTCACTCTGGTCCTCAGTCCTCAGTCACATTTTAACTTTGCCTATTATTACCTGCGGGCAGGGTGGAATAGGTTGGGAGGAGGTGGGCTCTGGGGTGGGTTGGGGCTCAGGTGGATGCATGCCTTGGATGAGAGTGGGGGTGGGGGTGGGGTGGGGGTTGGGGAGGGCTTGCTTTGTCGTTTTGTTTTGTGTTTTATCTGTAATCGTTTTTAACTGTGAAGCACTTTGAGCTGCACTTTGCTGTATGAAAGGTGCTATATAAATAAATAAACGTTTAACGTTTTAAGTTTGTGGGTTCAAAGACAAATAAACTTGAATGATTTTTCTGATAACTTTCAGTTAACGTAAGCTCTGGTGAGGAGGTGCTTGGCTTCTGTCTAGGATGGGTGGTGGAGAGGAGTAGGTAGAGAGTGGCGATCTCAAGAGGTAGGGTTTCCAGTCTGGGGGGGGGGGGGGGCAAACCTAGGCTTAGCTGTGATGGAGGTTTGTTATGAAATTGTTTTCTGAATGAATATTGCTTACTTGGAAGTCTAACGGGCTTAGAGGAAAATCCAGACGAGATCAGGGAGATCCAAGAATGGACGGTGAGTCCAGGAGAGTCCTGTGGTTAAGGTTAGATTGAAAATTCTCACCATTGTAGATGGCTTACATAAGGGTGCATTCAGACGGCCACTGTTTGGTCTGGACCAAAGGACCAAACAGTGGATTCCATGGATAGTTCGGTTCATTTGGTGCCTTCTGAACGCACGTTGGAACTTTGGTGTGCACCAAACAAGCGAAGTCTGGACCCCCTGAAAACGGGGGTATTGGTTCTCTTGCAAATAAAGTCTGGTGCGCTCCGCTTAGAGTGTGAACCCAAATGGAATATCAAGTGGACCAAAGGGCGGAATTGCCCCTCGGCATTTGTGTAACCATAGCAACACATAGTCTGAGAAGAGGAAGTGGCATTTACCGTAGCACATTTTGGGAAGAAAATAACAATAAAGACAACCGCGCAAATCCGAGAAATCCTTTTTCTGGTGAAAGCCGAGGAGAAAAATTAAAAACTGTCTCATTTGTAGTGGACAAACAACCTGGCTGAAGGGAATGGATTTCCATTTTCGGTCCTGGCCAATCAATGAGCCTGATTTTTCTTCTTTGCCGAGATTTTTTCTTCCTGGTCAGTGGTGGTTTTGGCTACAGCGCCCCAAACAAGCAGTTGTTGTAACTACTTGACATTGTCCAGGCAGTTTGGTCTGCTGCAGTGTGAATGCAAACCAAACCAAACGAAGGTGTGAAAATTCTTAGCATTCCTCGCCCAGTCGAACCGAGACCCCTGTACTATACTGGTCTGAATGCAGCCTAAGAGGGCCACAGGGGCAGGGGAAAAGATGAGCTGGTCACTGGGTGATCACACACAAAAATCCCTTCCATTCAGAAATAGACCAGTGGACACATATCACTCCCATCCTATCAAAGGACATGACAATGCTGATGTTACTGTATGCCTGCTAGCTTACCCCTGTGTGGCAAAGTTAAAATCTGATTGGCTATACCAACAGTCTCATTACCATTTATTTTAAGCTACAGACACCTGCACTCTTCATTCCTGAAGGCCTTAAGGCAGATTTCTCTGACCCCAGCAACATATGATGATGAAACCTGATTGGACAAAAACTCCATCATACACTACACTACTGGAAGCAGTGGAACCAAGAAAAAAAAACCAAAAAAAACTATGAAATGAAGAGAAAAGACTAGTGGGAATAATTTTATACATCCTCATGAAACAAGTGATTCTGATTGTGTTTAGGCCAGCAGAGAATGTCCTGAATGCCCTGCAGGACCACCACTGGTAAGCTGGGTTGGGGGGGGGGGGCGGTCAGCCCTTTGGAAATCACCTTGATTAGAAGGTAAACAGGTATCACTGTAGATACCCCAAGAGCACACATACATCTACCCTACATCTGCCCAATGTACAAAGTTTGCATGGGGAATGCATCTTATAGAGGTCTTTTGCACATTGGCAAGACATTGGCGAGATGTTGGTATCTTACAGCTTGGTGGAGCAGTAGTTGGCGCTGTGGCAACACAGCAAGAAGGTCATGGGATTGATTCCACCCCTGACCATTGGTGACCCTTCTGTGTGGAGTTTGCATGTTCTCCCTGTGTCTGCGTGGGTTTACCCCGGATACTCTGGTTTCCTCTCACAGGCCAAGAACATGCAAGTTAGGTTAGGGTGGGTGAAGGGGTGGGAAGGGGTGTAATTGTGTTATTATTTTTTTTAATTTGGAAAGCACTTTGTGCTACAATTTTTTTGTATGAAAAGTGCTATATAAATAAAGTTTTGATTGACTGATTGAATTGGACACTCTAAAGTGTCCCTAGGTATGAATGTATGTGTGTGAATGGTGAAGGAATAATAATAATAATAATAATGGATTAGATTTATATGGTGCTTTACATGTCAAGTGACATCTCAAAGCGATTACAGTGACTCCATTATTCATTCACTCCAGACAGACATTGATAGTGGTAAGCTACCACTGTAGCCACAGCTGCCCTGGGGCAGACTGACAGAAACATGGCTGCTAATCCGCGCCAATGGCCTCTCTGACCACTAGCAAACATTTATACATATTCATACCCAGTGTCATGGACACTGGAGGCAAGGTGGGTGAAGAGTCTTGCCCAGGGACACAATGGCAGGATGGCTGGGTAAAGCGGGATTCAAACCACCAACTCTCTGGTTATTGGATGACCCGCTCTACCTCCTGAGTCACTGCTGCCCAAATTTCCCTCCTCCATTCCATTTTTGCTGAGCCCCAAGCTGGATGGCAGGTAGTTCCATTTTATATGGTTTTTGGCATGACCCGGCTGGGACTTGAACCCTGACCTCCCAGTTGTGGGGCGGATGCTCTACCTCTAAGCCACCACTCCAGTGGATTGGTGCCGTACCGTGGTTGCCTCATCCATCCAGTTAGATGCCCTGAATTTCCCTCTGGGATTAATAAAGTATACAAAATACAAAAAAACCCAGGGGTCTTTTGTACATTGGCGAGATGTCGGCATCAATGTCTTGCCAATGTGCAAAAGACCTCTGTAAGATGTATTCCTCATGCAAAGTTGCTGACACTGGCCCAACAGATATGAGCTGTTGGAGTGTATTTAGGTGCATAACCATCATTTATTGACAGGTATGTTCTTGTACAGGTAAAGGCTGCATGGTTATTGAGCATGTGTGTGTGTGCATGCGTGTGTGATAGACTACACACTCACAGATCCGTACAACTTTCCTCGCCGGTTCATGGCCACAAAGAGTCCACTGTGGATGCCCAGGATTGTAACGACCCCCCGCTCCACCGGAGATATTTGGAGAAGACCTGCAGAGCAAACAAAGCACACACACTGAAAAAAGTCAATGTGATGATGAAGAAAACCCTGCTGTGACTCCTGCTGCTGCACACTAATGTTACTCTCAGCTAAGCAATTCATATTTAACAAAAACCGGTGATGACCATTTAATACCTTCCAAGTGAGACAGATTGCCAGCTGCATTCATTGTGCTTTGATTGCAGCCTCCATAAATTCAACCATCCAACAAATGTTTTTCTCAGGCTTTAACACATTTCTCAAACTGGGCATGGATAGCCCATTTCAGGCCTGCAACACATTCCAAACAAAAAAGGTGGGACAGAGGCAATTTAGGTCTCTGTCAGATCAGTCTTTGTGAAGCAAAGATGGGCAGAGGGAGAGGGTTTTGCATTGACCTCCCTCTACATGACTGAAGGAATCTGGAGGAATTTCAGTGTGTATGGGGCACACAACCGCCACCTAAAACTTTACAAAAATGTCCCTTATGTTAAAAATGTAGAGAGGCGGCATTAACTTTGCAGGCCCCTGAGGCATCTAGGATGGATATCCAAAGAATGAAAACGTGTATTATGGTCACACGAATCAGTATTCCAGATATTTTTTTTAATAAATGAACACTGTGGTCTGGATAAAACATGACCATCCAGACTGTAGCCATCCATCCATCCATCCATCCATCTTCTACCCCTTTTCCGGAGGTCCCGGTCACAGAGGCAGCAGTTCAAGCAGAGAAGTCCAGACTTCCCTCTCCCCAGCCACCTGCTCCAGCTCTTCAGAGGATACCAAGGCGTTCCCAGACATCGAGTCCTGGATCTGCCCCTGGGTCTCCTCCCAGAGGGACATGCCCGAGACACCTCAGGAGGGAGGTGTCCAGGAGGCATCCTGATCAGATGCCCATACCACCTCAACTGGCTCCTTTCAATGTGGAGGAGCAGCGGTTCTACTCTGAGCCTCTCCTGGATGACTGAGCTCCTCACCCTATCTCTGAGGGTGAGTCCAGCAATCCTACGAAGAAAGCTCAAAAGGTGGAGACCTTGGTGGTCTGATCCCAGGCTTCCAGACTGTAGCAACAAGTCTAAAAGCTCAGCTGTGTCATGGTACGGTGGTGTGTCAGTGTCCTGGGCAAAGGCAGCTTTGCTACTGTGATGGTTGCATTATTGCACTGAAGTACATCAAAGTCTTAGAGCAGAGTTGTTCCATAACAAAATCAGTTGGGCCACAATTTGAAATCAAGACATGTAACTGGGCCGCACATGTTCAGCAATCTGGTGAATATGACAAATTTCAAACCAACACAGATCAATATGATGAAAAATATGGACTTTTTATTCATTGTCTTGGTTTTAAATGTGTGCTTGGCTCATGACAAAGGCACACCAAACGTGCATAAAAACACAATAGCAGTACTGGAGTTGAGCAGAACTTGAAGCAGTAGAAATATTTTTCCTCTTGAGCAACAATTAAATAAATAGAGTGAAAAAATTTTGTAAATAACCATTTTGGTCACATCTTACTCAGGCATATATCAAAGTACATAAAAATGCAATGTGCACTGTTAGTAGCATTAACATTTTTTTGTCTTTTGAAATAAAATACACTACATCCTTGTCATAACTGACCTTGGCGCATCACAAAGTGCATTTAGCTGAATTAAAAAATGAATTGTCAAGCACGTCAGTCCACAACACCCCCATCCCAAGAAAAGATTGATAACATTAATAAACATTGCACATCCACTTTTGTGGTTTGTTTTGTTTTAAATCATCACATGTTTGAGTAGGAACCTCTTTTTATAACTACACATTCCATTACGTACATATATCAACCAAAAATTTCTAGTAGAGTAAAGGATGCAAAGAGCAGCCACTTAAAAACTTTAGTAATGACTTCCGTCTTGACGGTTTGAGGTTTTTCTCCAAAATTTATAACAATTTTCTTACAGTTTTCTACTTTTGTCTGTAAATTTATCTACATTTGAATCCCTTTTCCTCAAATTTGCAATTTCCTCTTGCAAAATTGACTTTTCTTGTACATTTGACACTTTATTATAAATTTGTTGATTTTTTTATGGCTAATTTTTTTTAAAAAATAAAATTAGTTTTTTTTTTAATAAATTTGAAACAGATTGTGGTAAAATTCTGACTTTTTTCCTTATACAGTTTACACTTTTGACCATAAGTTTGCAGAGCCACAACAGAACAATAATTTAACTCTGATTCCAAAGAAAAATATTAATAAAAGATTTTTAATGAAATAAATTAACTTAATTGACCAAAGATGCAGTTACTTCTGTTGAAATATTTCTATATATTTATAGTTTTTTAGAACTCTCTTCACCACCCAGACAGCAGGAAAAACCTCCCTTATTTTGAAATCCAAATGTTGGCACGTTTAGTTTGTCCGAAGGCTGCTGACGAATTAAAGTCATTGACTTCGTGAATTCCGGGTAACAACAGTGCCAGCAACAGTGATCTGTGTGGAGTTTGCATGTTCTCCCCGTGTCTGCATGGGTTTACTCCGGGATTTCTCCGGTTTCCTCCCACACGCCAAAAACATGCAAGTTAGGTTAATTGGCATCAAACCGGGGATTCTAAATTGTCCTTAGGTCTGACTGTGAGAGTGAATGGTTGTCTGTCTCTCTGTGTTGGCCCTGCGATGGACTGGCGATTTGTCCAGAGGGACCCTGCCTCTCGCCCAAAGATGCTGGGATAGGCTCCAGCCCCCCCGCGACCCGAAAAGGATTAAGCGGAAGAAGATGGATGGATGGATGGATGGATGGATGGATGGTGAAGTCAGTCCTCGGTGATTCAGTCACTCTTGCCTTTCCCTGCATACAGTATGAAACCTCACCACATGTTTGCTCAGCGACTCTTCATTATTGCTCCCATTTCCAGCGGGTTAAAACCACCATAAATGCCTCCACTGCTTACATCTTTTCTGCTTTTTTTTCTACGGTTAAAGTACTTTAAAAAGCTCATGTTTCTCTTGGACAGCAACGCTAGGAAACCTCTGCCTGCCGACTGGAACACACGTGGGCGGGGCGCTTCTGAAGTCCATGCGGATGACAGTCACATGTGTTATTCGTGTACACACTTGTGGATCGTCATTCCATCGTATTTTTTTCTTAAATTTATATTTCCTTGGCGTGGCCTGGGCCACTCAGAGGTTGGTTCTGGGCCGCATGTGGCCCATGAATAGGCCTGTCTTAGAGTAATGTATGATGCCTTCAAGACCATATCTTTTCCTGGAAGAAATGTCAATTCCTTTATTCCCCAAGACAATATAGAACCGGACTCCTTAAATAGTGGACTACCGGTTCACATTCTGACTCAGAGAGTCTTCTGTACAGACCCGAAGCCTTTTTTATACCACAGCCAGTGATCCAAACATGATGGAAAAACAAAAGTCAGAGAGCCACTCTCAGACAGTGGTAGGCTTATTTCCAGTTTTATTAGAAGTCTACTGCGCATGTGTCGGTGTCTGTTTGAAAACTCGGTCGCTCTTACACGTATTGGTTATTTTATCGTTTTTTTATTGATTTTACCTCCTCCATTTTACACTTTTTTTATCTCTTTTACTGATATTTACTTTTTATTTAGTGCTATTAACTTTTTAAACTGGAGGTAAAACTTTATTGATCGTCTATATTGATCATACACCTCCCAACGGCTGGACTGCTTATGTTTTTAAAGTCAAAAATTGACATGACAGTGCCTGGGGATGATAAAATTCTCCTGCAGAAAGCACAAAAGAAAATTGCTGACTTGGAGGAGGACATCTGATGGCTCTCCATTGAGCTGCAGCAGAAAAATATGCTCCTCTCCAACTTCGCCTTACGTCTTCCACTGCTGTCACAGACAATGAGTCTCTTAGCAGCGCAGGAGTCCGAAAAAGAAAAACGGCATTGAGTGACTCAACCCTCCGAGACACAGTTGCCTGGGACCACCTCGCCTTTCCACGGCCCTCCTCGAGCTCAACGCCAAATCAGATGGCCTGGTCTGAAGTGTTGGTCCGGGGCAAAAAAAAGGGTCTCAGACGCATCTACCACCAGCCCTCCTCTGTCTGTCTCCAACCACTATGAGGCTCTGGCAACAGCTGATAATCCATCTTCCACCAAAGCTCCTGCTTCGCTGGTTCCAGTTCGCCAGGACTCCGCTCAGCGCACAGCCCCTGCTGACGTCGCAGCCCCTGCTGACCCTAACCCTAACCCTAACCTGCTCATTGGCTGGTGAGGTAAGGGGCCCTACCTGTCCCAACGATGGGACCCCCACTCTGTAGCCACCTCACCACACTGACTGTCGCTGAGAGACCCTGCAACCACCAACATCCCGTCCGTTTTTTCCTCCATCCACAACGATGTGGTTGGATCATTGTGGATGGAGTCGGTGACTCCATCAAAAATACCTCCATCAGGTATTTTAACTCTATCACTCATTGTTTCCCAGGAGCTACTGTCCCCAACCTGTTAGAAAAGCCCCCAGATTTGGGGCAGTCACAACCCCCCTCCATTACACAGATTATTATTATTCATGTAGGGACCACCAACAACACCTGCAGACAGTCTGAAATCACTAAAAATGACTTCTGCAAACTTTTTAATATTTTATCAAACAGCGGAAAGTCTGTTTTTATTTCTGGCCCCATTCCCACACTGCGTCGTGGATCAGGCTGTTTTTGTCATGTTCTTGCTCTCTCAACTTGGCTCAAGTCCACCTGCAGCAGCAGCAACATTAATTTTATTGACAATTTTAACTTGTTTTGGGGCCGCCACACTCTCTGTAAATCCAACGACATACATTTAAATGCATCAGGTAGCTGACTTTTTGCAGCAAACCTAATGCATGTCATTCAAACCCAGTGTTAGGAGTAACACTTTACTGTAATGCCGCTACTTTTGCAGTAACGTGCTGTGTAAAGAAATTACTGTTTAAAAATTCAGTAATGCGCTGCAGTTACTGAAATTTGATAAGATGCATTAGTCGCGTTATTCGTTTTATTAATATGGATAGATATTTTAGCGCAAATGAATACAAACTGACCCAACGTAGCTAATGAGCTGTCAGTCAAGAAGCCTCTTCACTGCTTCAGCCACAAATGGAGCTTGCGCCTGCTGGAAAAAGATGAAGCTTCTTTATTTTTATAGGAATAGACAGATTATTTTTTATTTGCCGTGGTTTGGCAGCACGGTGGTGCAGTGGTTAGCACTGTTGCCTTACAGCTAGAAGGTTCCAGGTTCAAATCCCCAGGCTGGCAGGGGTAGGAACCTTTCTGTGTGGAGTCTGCATGTTCTCCCTGTGCTGCGTGGGTTTACTCCGGGGGCTCCGGTTTCCTCCCACAATCCAAAGACATGCATGTTAGGTTCATTGGCTGTTCCTAGATATCTGTTTCCTATAGGCCCTTAGAATAGAGGGTTAGTACTAGTGAAAAGCGCTTTGAGTGGTCTTTAAGACTAGAAAAGCGCTATATAAGTGCAGGTTAGTTAGTTAGTTAGTTAGAGGTTAAAGATAAAAGCATATTGGTGGGTTACAAGCTAAATATGTTTGAGGAAGGAAGACTACTATCCAGCACCAGCCTAATTTTTGTCAGTCTCCACCATCTGGTCTGGAAATGAATTCACTACCTCCCTCCCCCATTAGGACACTCATCATGGACAGACTTCTATCCATAAAATGTTTAGTTCTTAAGAACTCACGCCCACGCTGCCTACTTTCTGTGGCTCAGTCTCCTAACAATAATCCACATTAAACAAACTACTCATTCATAAATAACTCACCACCAACCCTAAATATGACTCTTTTAAATATATGGTCATTTGCTAACAAGACTTTTATCATCAACGAACCTGCTGTCAACCTGCTGTCAGAGCCTGTCAGTCGGTGGATTTCTGTGTTTTGGTGCTCGGTTTTTGACAACTTTTTTTTTGGCTTCTGAGAACTGAATTTGGATTACGAACTGGACATCCTAGTTTCAACCCCTGCCTGATTTAAGACACCAATAGCGGCATCTATGGACTGGGAAACGAGAACGGAGCAGAGCAGCCCACAATTCAGCTAGCTAAACAGCTGTTCATTAGCTGTTTAATCAACATACATCGTCCAGGATCATGGGTCCTAAGAAAGCTCAGCAGACTGAGGAGGTGGACGATATTAAAAGATCGCTCGACTTCTTGGCTGAAGAGATTTCTGCTGTTAAGCTGCAACAAAAAAACATCCTGGGCCTGCTCGAGGAGGTGAAAGTGCTGCGGATCCAGAACGCCGAGAAGGACAAGAGGCTGGCGTATCTGGAGAGCAGAGTGTCGGACCTGGAGCAGTACACCCGGGTGAACGACGTGATCATCACAGGGCTCTACATTAAACCCCGATGATATGCTCAAGCGGTGGTCGCGGACAGCGGAGGGAGGCTCAATGCGCTGGAAGCCAAATCCACGGAGCAACAAGTGGCGGCCTTCCTGCAGTCCTCAGGAATCCAGCTGGACTGTAACACCATTGAGGCCTGCCACCCTCTGCCCAGGAAAAACAGCAACAAACCAGCTGTCATCATGAGGTTTGTCAATAGAAAACACAAGACTGCACTGCTAAAACAAGGTAGAAAACTGAAAGGAACGAACATTTACATGAATGAGCAGAAGAAGATGGATGGATGGATGGAGTACCTCACAAAAGAAAACGCAGAAATAGCCAGAAAAGCAAGATACATGAGAAAGCAAAAAAAGATTCAAAACACCTGGACATCAAACTGGAAAATATACATCAAATTAAATGGATCACCTGAAGAAGCCAAGGTTATTAACATCCGAAATATTATGGAACTGGACAAATATCAATGAATGTTATGAACTGGAGTCACAGCAACAAGAGACAACTGTAGGACACTAAAGGGATATACTCATCTGCTACAAGACATTTAACAACATGAAACAAAAGATCAACAAACAGAAACAACAGGAACTGAAAGTTTTTGAATATACAGATCACACCCCACAGGACGAAGAATATAATATAGACCCTGATGATAATTTATTTAGTTCCATCAATAATGACTGTAGTTACTACACGGATGAACAGTTTGACACAATGGTCACATCTGATTTCAATATTTCTATGATCCACTTCAACAGCAGAAGTCTCTATGCCAACATTAATAACATTAAAGATTATTTACATCAGTTTAAAGAGCCGTTCAATATTGTGGCAATATCAGAGATGTGGCTCAGTGAAGAGAAAGGAGTGGATTTTACCATGGATGGCTATGAATTAAATTATATAAATAGAAAAGTGAAAAAAGGAGGAGGAGTTGCAATTTATTTTGACAAGAGCTTGAAATACAAGGTTGTTGAAAATCTGTCAGTAACTGTGGATGATTTATTTGAATGTATTACAATAGAAATCTGTCTGGACAATGTGAAGAATGTAGTAGTGAGCTGTGGATATAGAACACCTGGATCAAACATTGACTTATTTAAGGACTGGATGGAAAAAATGTATGCAAAACTAACTCATAAAGTTATGTTCATCTGTGGGGATTTCAATATAGATCTGATGAATTCAAAACAACATAGTTTGACAGAAGAATTTATCAACACAATGGGCTTACATCCAACAATGGGCTTACAATGGGCTTACAATGGGCTTACATCCAACAATTACCGGACCTAGCAGAATCACCTCACACAGTGCCACACTAATTGATAACATATTCACAAACATTATGGAAAATAATATCAGGAGTGGGCTTTTATTGAATGATATCAGTGACCACCTGCCGATTTTTGTTGTCTAACAATGTGATCATAGGAAGAAAAAGTATACCAAAAATATTAAATATAAAAAAATAAGAACTGAAGAATCAATGTATTTACTGGCAAAGGAATTATTAATACAAGACTGGAAGATAGTTTATGATGAAAATGACATAAATAAAGCATATGATAAATTTTTAAAAATTTTCAAGTGTTGTACAATAAAAACTGTCCTATAAAACAATACAGTGACAGACAACAAAAGAAAAATATTCCTTGGGTCACCAAGGGGTTAATAAATGCATGTAAAAAGAAGAATACATTATATAAACAATTCATTAAGTGCAGAATGGTGGAGGCTGAGATCAAATATAAAAGATATAAAAATAAGCTTACTAATATAATGAGGACCTGTAAGAAAGAATACTACAACAGAATATTAGAGGATAATAAAAATAACTTAAGAGGAATATGGCAAGTACTCAATGGGATTATTAGTAATCGACCTAAGAATGCTAATTATCCAGAATATTTTATTGAAAATGGCAATTTGATAAATAATATGGATGATGTGGTCAGTGGTTTCAATAAATTTTTTGTAAACGTTGGTCCTGAATTAGCAAAATCAATAGTGACACCAGAAACAAACAACAGTGGTTCTGTAAATGAAATAGAAGATAGAAATCCAAACACAGCAACCTAACGGTGAAACTCCCAGACTCAATTCAAGGAAAACCTCCTCAAAATCAGACCTAACGGATTTTTGGAAGATTAAAATTCAAAAGACAATAACACCATGCCTAACCAAAAGCAGAGGAAACTGACATTCCCCAGATCAGGACGCACAGCAGCCGCGGAATCGGAACCAGAAGACCTCCGTTCAGAAGACGAGTGCCTGGGCCTAGCTAACAAAAGGATTAGCTTGAAATCGCTATTTGACGAATTACGACGATTTCGGGCCGAATTTCTTGAATTCAGAGAGGATCTAAAAAAGGCGAACAGCAGATTGGACCAGGCCGAAAACCGAATCTTGGAAGCTGAAGACAGAATAAAAGTGCTTGAAGATTCTGTACTGGATTTACACAGAAAACAGTCAAGGCTGGAGGCTAAGCTAGCCGACCAAGAAGGAAGACAGAGACGGAACAACATCAGAATTCACGGTCTGAAAGAAGGAGCTGAAGATGGTTTCAACACAGTGGCAGAATGCGTGGAATCCTTATTGAGAGAGAAGTTGGATATTCCACAATCCACCGATTTGAAGATAGAAAAGGCACATCACACATTAGCCGCAAAGCCAGCCCCGGAAGCGCCCCCACGTTCAGTGTTGGTAAGATTCTCCGACTTCAAAATAAAACAAGAAGTTGTAAGACGGGCTTGGCAGAAGAAAGGATTTATGCATCAAGAAAGAAAAGTCTTCGTGGAACATGATTACGCCCCTGAAGTTCTTAAAAAGCGACGGGAATATAACGACACCAAAAAGGTTTTAAGGGAAAAGAATCTACGCTTTCAGACGCCATTTCCGGCAAAGCTAAGGGTCTTTTACGGAGAAGAGTCATGTCTCTACAATTCAGCGGAAGAAGCAACAACTGACATGGCAAGAAGAGGGCTCCCGGTAACGGTGTTTAAACCCGCAGCGTATCTGAACGAGAAAATCAGAGCTCAAACGTGGTCCACTCAGAGACCTTCAAAATCCACGGGCCAGCAGCGGGAACACCCAGCCCCAGAGCTACAAAGATAAGCTTTCCAGTTCCAGAAAGGAATAGCAACCTTTTTGGGTTTTTTTTTTTTCTTTCTCTCTACAGTCACTCTGCACTTCCACCCCCCCCTCCTACAAGGTAACAAACATTAAAGGAGATACAGAATCAGCATGTGGTAAAACCTTTCATGGAGCAGTTTTAACATTAGAAACAAATGTCTTCTTAATTTAAAGGGGAAAAAAAAAATCATGTTAAAATAGAAATGTAACAATGACCCACATGTTCTCCCCACACTAACAAATACTGTATTAGAGTGAATGTTTGCTGTGATGGGGGTGGGAGGGTGCACACAAGCTCATAGAGTATAGGCATAAAAAAAAAAAAAAAAAAAAAAAAAAATCATTACAAATTCGGATTGGGATCTGAAATTCACGTTAAAAACATGGGACAACTTACAGGGGTAAGAGAGGGCCCTCAACACGTAACAGAGTTTGAGGAATTTCCCTCAGAGCCCATACTCCATCAGGGCTCTTACAGGGTCTTTAAAGAGACCCCAGCTCAGGAAGTTTTTTTGACAGTTTTTTGTTTTAAAGTTTCGTTCATTATGTACTTAATGTTTTTTATGTTCTTAATGATCTTTCAGTTTCTGAGTAGCAAAAAAGAGGGCCACCACACTGTTATACTAAATAAGAAAATACAATGGAGAAACAGGGTGTAACCAAAATAGCCTCATATAATGTAAAAGGGATCCTGAATCCAGTTAAAAGATCCAAGATTCTACGCAAAATGAAAAAAGACAAAGCAGAAATAGTATTTTTACAAGAAACCCACCTAACAGACGTGGAACACACTAAACTCAGTAGACAAGGGTTTAAAATGATCTCTTCATCTTCATATAAATCAGGGAGGAGGAGGGGAGTAGCGACATTGATATCAACCAAAATTACATTTGAAAAAAAATCAGAACACAAAGATAAAGAAGGGAGGTACAGTTTGGTAATTGGGCGGCTAGAGGGAGAAGATATCACCCTGCTGAATGTATATGCACCACCAGGGGCTAACTGGAAATTTTATAAAAATGTATTCGACCTAATGATAACTAAAGCCCAAGGTTTAGTGATATGTGGTGGAGACTTCAATCTAAGACTGAATCCATACTGGGATGCAACAGGTAATTCTTCACATCAAAATAACACCCAAAATAGGAATACTCGGATGCTACTAAAAGAAATGGGAATCTGTGACGTATGGAGGGAATTCAACCCCAATGTAAAAGATTATACTTTTTATTCAACGCCACATTCATCTTACTCAAGGATTGATTACTTTTTTATGTTTAATAGAGACATTGGAAGAGTAAAAACATGTAAAATAGGACTGATGGATCTCTCCGACCACAGTCCGATCTATATGGATTTAAACATCCAAAAATACACAAATAATACATTTTCCTGGAGGTTGAATTCAAGTGTCCTCAAAGGGCCACTGAAAGATGAATTGGAATCAGATATTCTCAGATATTTGGAAGAAAACGATAATGGAGAAGTATCCCCTTTAATACTGTGGGATGCGTGCAAAGCTGTAATAAGGGGAAAAATTATTGCAAAACTGGCAACCCAAAAGAAACTGAGACAAGAAAAACTAATCACACTAGAGTCAGAGCTCAAGAACCTAGAAAAGGAACACAAAGATAACACTCATTCTAATGGCTCGCTCAAGATTAAAGAAATTAAAAATCAAATAAATGAGATCTACACAATAGAAATCCAGAAGAAACTTACATTTCTGAAACAAAAACACTATGAAGCAGGCAGTAAATCGGCCTATAAATTGAGGAAACAACAAACGGAAAGCGCAATCTACAAAATCAGAGACCCAGTATCAAAGGAAATAAAAATCAGAATTCAGGATATTCTTAAAAGCTTCGAGAATTACTACAAGAACTTATATTCCCACAAAAAACATAAAAACGCATCCGAGACATTCCTAAACACATTAAACCTTCCCCAACTTACGGAATCACAAAATAAAACCCTACTGTCAGAAATACAACCTAAAGAATTGGAAAAAGCAATTATGAAACTTAAAGCTAACAAATCCCCAGGAGCAGATGGCTATACAGCAGAATGGTACAAAACCTTTAAACAGCAACTATCTCCTCTCCTCCTGAAAACATTTAACTACGTCCTCCACACAGGGGAAATCCCCCCTCCTGGAGAGAAGGGGTCATTGCAGTCATACCTAAACCTGAAAAGGATAAACTAGAATGCTCCAACTACAGACCAATCAGTGTATTAAATCAGGACTATAAGCTTTTTACCACTATCCTTGCCAAAAGGTTAGAAAACATACTGGCAGACTTAATTCACTTAGACCAAACAGGTTTTATAAGACAGACACAAGACAACATTCGACGCACTTTACACATAATTCATCATATAAAAAAATATAACTTAAATGCAGTCATATTGGGATTAGATGCTGAAAAAGCATTCGATTCGGTTGACTGGTCTTTCCTATATAGAATCTTATCCAGTTTCAATTTTCATAACAACTTCATTAGAACTATACAGGCATTATATAAAAAACCAACAGCTAAAATAAGGATTAACGGTAATTTATCATCATCTTTTGAGCTGGAAAGAGGATGTCGTCAAGGCTGCCCCCTGTCTCCACTGCTCTTTGCAATCTTCATAGAACCTCTGAGCCAATGGATAAGACAAAATCAAGAAATTCAAGGTATTACACTTGGTCAGAAAGAACATAAAATAGCACTCTTTGCTGATGACATTTTAATATACCTCGGGCAGCCAGACACTTCTTTACCAGAACTAATCTCAGTTTTTTCAGACTATGGAGATTTATCGGGGTACAAATTAAACATGCATAAAACCCAAGTTTTAACATTCAACTATGACCCAAATCATTTTTCACTAAATGAACTCAAAACTAACTGGGAGTTGGAATCTATGAAATATCTGGGGGTCAATATCCCGAAACAACTCAACAAAATTATAACACTAAACTATGATCCACTGGTGACAAAAATAAAATCTGACCTAGCAAGATGGAATATGATACCATTCTTAGGTACCGCACAAAGAATTGAAGCAGTCAAAATGAATATACTTCCACGTCTTCTATACCTTTTCCAAACAATACCGGTAGAACCTCCCAAAAAAACATGGCAGGAACTGGACAGAAGGATCTCAAGATTCATATGGCAGGGTAAGAGACCTAGAATCAGATATAGAACCCTACAGCTAAACAAAGACAAAGGTGGGCTCGCACTGCCAAATATCAGGGACTATTTTATAGCTGCACAAATTAAAACTTTAGCAGAGATATGTAACCCAGTCTACACTGCACAATGGAAGGAGATGGAATGCCAAATAACAAGTGACATCCCCCTACAGGCGATAATAGGGAACAATGCCTTAACTAAACTCCTGAATGACACTAACCCGTGGATAGAGACCCCGCTAAAAATTTGGTTTAAGATAGTCAGAGAGAATCAAGCTAAAGAGCCCTATCAACTTCTGCAATGGATTGCCTATGATCAAGACTTTACCCCCAATAAAACAGACACTAGATTTAAAGAGTGGAAAGAGAAAAAGCTGATAAAATATTACGATTTTTTTAAGGGGTGAACTTTAAGAAGTTTTGAAGATTTGAAAAAACAAGGTCTAATAAATCAAGATCTTTACAGGTTCTTTCAGCTTAGACACCACATAAACAATATACTTAAAAAGGAGGATTTGGAAAGGGCCCAGTCAGGTGTTCTGAAGGTCTTCTTAATGGCATATAAAGGGATCCCAGGGATCAGATACATTTCTAAAATATACCAAGGTCTTCAAGACTTAAAAGGAGACAACACATCGTATATAAAAGAGAGATGGGAAAAAGAGGGGAATTTCACTTTACAATTGGAAACATGGGAAAAGCAAAATAAACAGCAATGGAAAAGTACCTCATCCCTGCAGTGGAGAGAATTTGGATGGAAAAACTTGGTAAGATTTTTCAGAACACCTGCACAAAACAAATTTACCCATAAGGGGTTGAACTGTTGGCGCTTGTGTGGTGAAAAGACTGCAAATCATTTTCATGTGTTTTGGTCATGCCCAGTTATCCACCAATATTGGTCCAACGTACAGACAATATTGGGGAAAATATTCAAAATAACAGTTCCCTTTTCTTTTGTAACTTTGTATTTGGGTTTATTACCGGACTCACTGGAAAGACGAGGAGATAAATACTTATTCAATGTTTTAATTGGCAAGTAAAAAAGCCCTAACTAAAAAATGGATGCTGAAGGACTGTCCTACACCTGAAGATTGGATTAACGTGATTCAAGACATTTACTCGATGGAAAAGTTGACATTCGCACTGAGACAAGACATGGATGGATTCATGAACTTTTGGCAACCCTGGATCGCATATGTGTCTTCCATTAGATCTGATCTTTGACAAATACCATTTCAATAATGGTCCCACTCTTTGTTCCAACCCTACTCAGTTTCTCTTTTACTTTTAATTACTTAATTTTCTGTTTGTTTGTTTTTTGCTGTTCTGTTTGTTTGTTTATTCGTTTGTTTGTTTTTTATTTAATTCTCCTTAACTTCACTTTTTCTTTCACTTTAAAAAAAAAGGGGGGGTTGTTGTAATAACTATCCTACCAATGTTGTCAAATAGCAAAAAATAAGGGAACATGTGATGAAAATGTAAACAATGCAATGCTGTAATGACCTGTATACCCTTTACAAAAACTTAAATAAAAAAAAAAAAAAAATCCAAACACAATCTTTTTGGGTGCAGTTACTGAAAAGGAAATCATCGAGACTGTGAGTAAATTTAACAACAAAAAATCAACGGACTGGAATGAAATTGACATGACAATAGTGAAAAAAGTAATTGAAGGAATTGTTAAGCCACTCACCCACATCTGTAACCTGTCATTTCAAACTGGTACATTTCCAAACAAAATGAAAATAGCAAAAGTAATACCTCTATACAAAACAGGAGACAGTCATTATTTCACAAATTACAGGCCAGTCTCTTTACTCTCACAGTTCTCCAAAATACTTGAAAAAATCTTCACTAAGAGACTGGATGATTTCACTGAAAAACACAACCTCCTTACAGACAGCCAGTATGGTTTTAGAGCAGATAAATCTACATCTTTGGCACTGATCGAACTTACTGAAGAAATTACTAGTTGTATAGATAAAAAAAAGTTTGCTGTAGGAGTATTTATAGATTTAAAGAAAGCTTTTGACACTATCGACCACAGAATTTTACTGAGGAAATTGGAAAGGTATGGGATAAGAGGGGTCGGACTGAGTTGAGTGGAAAGTTATTTAAGTAACAGACAACAATTTGTACAAATTGGTGAGCACAAATCAGCCTTCATGGACATCACTTGTGGTGTGCCCCAGGGGTCAGTTTCAATTACAAAAAATATTCAAAAAAAGAGACAATGATTATAATTTGAGAGGAGACTTAAACTTTACAAAACCCAAGATACAAACAACTAAGAAAAATATATGCATATCTGTCTGTGGGGTGGATTTGTGGAACAGTCTGGAGCCGGAACTGAAACTATGTACAAACAGAAATCAATTCAAAAATAGGTATAAACATTATTTGCTTAACAAATATATGTTAGAAGGGTAGTATTTATATGTACGATTCACCATGCTCACTCTGGGACACTATGGAATGGTGGGTGTGACAGTGCTGTGTATATCTGTGTTGTTTGGGGCTGGTTTTGATGTATGGACTGTATGTATGTTGGGATGGATGGGTGTTAATGTTGATATGTACAAAATATAGTTAAATGTTTACTTGGGGTCTTAAATGTGGTAAATTGAATATATTTCACATGGGTGTATTTATGGAAAAGAGGAGTTGGAGTTAATAAGTGTTCACTTCTTCCTTCTCCCTTTCGAGCACTGTATACTGTCACTTTGTCGCACTTGCCATTTGTTTTGTTTTGTTTTGTTTTTTTTTACTTTTTTGTTTGAAATAAAGTATGTATCTATGTATCTATCTATCTATCTATCTATCAATGACCTGATTTTAGATAATAAGAATGACTGTTTGTTTTTTTTTTTGTTGTTTTTTTAACGGAGACATGGCTTGGCACAGATATACCAGCGGTTCTCACTGAGGCCTCCCCATCAAATTTTAGTTCATTTTTTTTCCCATAAGAAAGGGCAGGAAGGGCAGGGGTACTGCTTCTATTTTTTTTCCCTCACTTTCAGTAAAGCAAATCTTACCTGATCAATATGCCGCATTTGAGCACCACGTTTTTGTGTTTAGCATCCCCGCAATTTTATGCATCACAGTTAACAGACCACCCAAATACTGCCCCGTTTTTATTAATGAGTTCCCTGACGGCAGTGGCTCATGAGGTAGAGCAGGTCGTCCAATAACCACATGGTTGGTGGTTTGAATCTCGCTCTCCCCAGATATCCTGCCATTGTGTCCCTTGGCAAGACACTTCACCCCAATTGCTCCTGGTGGGTCTGGAAGCGCCATGTTAGGCACCACGCCACCATCAGTGGGTGAATGTGTGTGTGAATGGGTGGATAGCAGGATCTGTAAAGCGCTTTGGTCATCAAGAGATGAGAATAAAAGCACTATATAAGTGAATACCATTTACCATTTTGTTATCAATAATGCACTCACCATCTAATTTTATTCTCCTTTAATCTACACACTGATAAGCAGGGCGACCATATGTCAGAAGATTTTAATGGCCTGCTCACCTCCACGAATTTTACTCAACATGTCATGCAGCCAACTCACAACAGGGGACAAACTCTGGATTTGGCCATTACTGTGTGTTTTTTTTAACATCACTGGATTTATGCAACGGGAGACCTCGGTGCAAACTGTGAGGAAGCGCCATCTGACACCTGGACACTGCCCCGACTGTCCAAGTAAATTCAGCCCAAGAGTAGAATGCAAGATCGTTGAAGCAACAGTCCAAGAATATAATCAGAGACCTACAAGAAGCTCTTGCTACAGCTGATCTCTAAGTATATGCGTCTACATTAGAAAAAAGAATACACAGGTTTAGTTTTAATGGGAGGAGCACAAGGAGGTGAAACCTGTCAAAAAAACACATCTGTGTAAGTTTGCAACAGAACACCAAGACAAAAAGAAGCACTTCTGGACCAATGTCCTCTAGACAGATTGATTCAAAATTTAAATATTTAAACACAATAACAGAAGACATGTTTGGCATAAACAAAAGAAAGCATTTGACCACAAAAACCACAAAACAACAGTAAGGCAAAGGAGTGAAAATGTTGTGGTTTGGGGCTCCTCTGCTGTAGCAGTGCCTTGTGAACTCTCATAGAATCAATTATTCATTATCAATTATTCTTTGTATGTCAGACTGTTTGAAGACGAAAGGAGAACATTTGTCTAAAACTGAAGCTTAGTTAGAGATTGATCACACACAAGGATCAAATCACTGGAGTAGATCCACCCAGGAATACCTCAGTCAAAGCTGGAACCTTCATTCTGCTGTGATACTGAGGGTGGTTCAAAACAGCCCATGGATGTAACAAACCCCTGAAACAGCACACAGTTGAATTACCACACACCTGAAACACCACAAAACTGAAACAGCCCACACCTGAAACACCACACAGCTGAAACACCAAACAGCCAAAACAGCACACAGCTGAATGATGACACAGCAATATTCAAACCTGCAAAAAATACACAAGGAGCCGTCTGCATTCTAACAACAGCGATGAACCAAATCCATGACTGGCTGAATAACTCATGTCTCCTACTAAACATTAAAAACTGTTAGCATGATGCTTACATAACAATGATCAAATAATACAAATTCAAACATTGTCTTAAAAGGGAAGGAGCAGCAATTAGTCAAGGAATTTAAGTACCTTGGCGTGATTTTAGATTCCTCATTTAAAATCACAGCAAAAAATCTCAAACATAACCAAATTCAATATGAGAAATTTTAAACAAATTAGACCATCGCTCACAGTGCGGCCAAAATGTTTCTTCATGCA
The DNA here is from genome assembly GCA_020510985.1 of Pholidichthys leucotaenia. NCBI lineage: Eukaryota > Metazoa > Chordata > Actinopteri > Cichliformes > Pholidichthyidae > Pholidichthys > Pholidichthys leucotaenia. The sequence goes on along the minus strand of CM035847.1, from coordinate 329,108,832 downwards.
ATGATCTTCTCAAACATCGATTACTGTTTTTCCAGCTAGTCTATCACTGGTGTAACCATAATCAAACCCATTGAATCTTTTTACAAAAAGCCATAAAAATCTTTGATAAGAAAGATCCCACTTATCCCTGCTGTCACATTTACAAGGAATACAATTTTCTGTCTTTTGAAAATTATAAAGCTCACAAATTTGCCTGTTAAATTTATAAGATTTTAAATGGCTATGCACCCCTCCCTTCCCGGGAGAATATGTTAAACTGAGGACTGTCACCAGTACAACCACCAGAGCAATCACTAGAGGAGACTGTGAGGTCCCCCACAGATGCACCACATTTGCTCAATCTGTGCAATCACAACCATGTTTACATGGACACAAGTAACTGGAACAAAAGCTTGATTGGAATAAAAATGCTTCATGTAAACAAGCCAATCTGAATATTCTGACCTGATCACGCTCAATCAGATCAAAATTTCATTCCAATTGAGATGGGTGGGTTATGCCGATTGTTAATCCGATTGGTGTGCATATAAACACTTATTCCGAAGGTTGGACAGAAAATATGTTTACTGCGTATGTCTGTACATCAGCCACACGTCGACATGACGTATTTCTGCCTTTACAGCAGCTAGCGGAAGACATGGGGGAAGCAGAAAAAAAAAACTGGTCTGTATCGTCCTGCTGTCTCCCTCATAAGCAGAAGTATGTACTTGTAGCTTCATTACGGAGACCAGCAGAAGCAAAAGTACAGTCTGAATAACACAATACAGGTCCATTTCAAAAACAGAAAGACACAATGCAGGGTTTGTTTACACTGGAAGTTGCTTCTTCTACTATTTTCAGAATGTTGAAATGTCGACATGCGTATGTCAAAATGATTTAGTCCGTTCAAACGTGTGACACATGGAAATGCACATCCTAATCGGATCAGCTTTTCAGGATCCATGTAAACAGTAAAGTTCTGATCTGAATTGTAATCAGATTGAAGAAATTTTGCCCATATAACCGCAGCTAGTGAGGGGCACCAAGATCTGGAATAACATACCACCTGCAATCAGAGAACGTACCACACTAAACACTTTTAAGAAGCATTGTAAAAATTGGCTTTTAAACAACCAAAACTGTACCCATAACTAATGGTTCTTCTTCTTCTTCTTTTAGATTTGATTTGCGGTTGGCAACAAGCCTACAAGTGCATTACTGCCACGTACTTCACTCTATAGCATCACTCTCATCACTTTCTCTTAATAGCTCTGTGAGGAACCTTGGAGTTATTTTTGATCAGGATTTGTCCTTCAATTCACATATTAAATTTGTTTCTAAGACTGCCTTCTATCATTTGCGTAATATTGCCAAGATTAGGAGCATCTTGTCTCAGAGTGATGCTGAGAAGCTGATCCACGCTTTTGTTAGCTCGAGATTAGATTATTGTAATTCTTTATTATCAGGCTGTCCTAAAACATCTTTAAAAAGTCTTCAGCTGATCCAAAATGCTGCAGCAAGAGTTTTAACAGGTACTAGAAAGAGAGATCATATCTCTCCGGTTCTGGCCTCCCTTCATTGGCTTCCCATAGAGTTTAGAATTAAGTTTAAAATCCTTCTTCTTACTTACAAAGCTCTAAACAATCAGGCTCCTTTTAATTTAAAAGATCTGATACTACCGTATCATCCTAACAGAGCACTACGCTCCCAAAATGCAGGATTACTTGTAATACCTAGAATCTCCAAAAGTACAATGGGAGGCAGAGCCTTCAGTTATCAAGCTCCTCTCCTGTGGAATCAGCTGCCAATCTGGATTCGGGAGTCAGACTCGATCTCTGTTTTTAAGAATAGGGCTAAAACCTACCTTTTTGATATAGCCTACAATTAGGGAGGGATCATGTGTTTCTGAACCCTCCCTTAGTTATGCTGCTAATAGGTTTAGTCAGCCGGGGGACCTCCAGTAATGCACTGGGCCTCACTCCTTTCCTCACTCTCTATGAAATATTTTTTTTTTTTTGCTGGTCATTAACATTTGTTTGTTCTCTCCCATAGATTGAGTCCCCATCGTGCTGTTTGCTCTCTACATGTCTGTTCTTTTCTTCTTCTCTATCCCCTCACCCCCCAGCCAGTCGCAGCAGATGACTGCCCCTCCCTGAGCCTGGTTCTGCTGGAGGTTTCTTCCTGTTAAAAGGGAGTTTTTCCTCTCCACCGTCGCCAAGTGCTTGCTCACAGGGGATCGCCTGATTGCTGGGGTCTTTCTGCAACTGTGGGGGTGCCCCCTACAGTTGATAGTGCTATGAGATGACTGTTGTTGTGAAATGGCGCTATATAAATAAAGTTGAATTGAATTGAATTGAACTCTATCTGGTCAGGAGCTGTTGCTCTGCGGCATATGCATATATATATATATATATATATCTGCCCGTGTGTCACACACATATGCTCCACCTCTTGTCTGTTGCTGTTTGTTGTTGTTGTGAGGTGCTCGGGTGCATGTGCATGTGTGTACGCATACACAGCACTTCACTCATGAGACATTTGAATGTTTTGTTTTGTAGCACCTTAACTCTGCACTTATCCACTTTGTACAGTTTCATTGCAGTTGTTCTGCTTGTGTATGATTGTTTGTTTGTGTGTTTTGTGACCCACCAGGGGACTAAGCAGTACTGCTGAATCTGGCATACTTACATTTGTATGAAGGTTCATTAGTATGTAATGTCCCTTTCAAATAAACATTAAACTAAGCTAAACTGAAAAAGCACACAGCTAAAACACCACACACCTGAAACAAATCACAGCTGAAACAGCACACGACTGAAAAAAATCAAGAATCAAGAACTTCATTTGCCATTTGTACTCAAACCTACAGTTCAGGCACATAGGACTGAATTGTGCAGAGCCACAGGTCAATAAATAAATAATTAAAAAAATAAAAAACTAAAATACTCCAATAAAAAGTGATGCTATCCTCCTTTTAAGACAAACACTGTAAGTACCCAATAGATACTATATAAAGAGGACACTGTAAACTGTAGTGCTTTCCTATTTAGGTTGTGCTTTTGACTGTTAAAGTCCTTTTTCCAATGTTCGACATCAGTCTTACTGTCGCACAGAAGAAGCTGTTATAAAAATGTGCTTAGGGGTAATAATACTGTCCGCTGTACTTTTCTCAGGGTATATACTGTCTATTTATGCCTGAGAAGAGTATGGGCTGGATGGTGTTTATCTGTAATGATTTTATGTGCTTTTTTCTCGCATCTTTTGGCCCTTTTCCACTAGTGTCAGTTTGGCCCAGTTCGGTTCGGTACGCTTTGTAGGCTTTTCCATTAGGGACTGTAACGGTTACCGTCCCGATTTTTCGGACCTGCTGGAGAGTGGTTCTTACTGTACTGTACCAACACGAAAATGTGACATAAAAACACTGCAGGCCACTGATTGGTCCGGGCATAACATCATGAGAGCGCTGCTCTTCTGCTGAATATACAACCGCAATTTGCAAAAACTCTTCAGCGAATAATAACTGCAAACAGTAGAGATGGTTTTGGCTTTAAACAAATCTTCTACACCGTGGTCCCAAGAGGAGGTGCAGACTTTTCTTTGCATTGCGGCTGATGAGAGGATCCAGAGATGGAGTGCACTGCAATGAGAAGATTTTCCATGAGGTCGTGGAGCAGTTGTCCACCCACAGATACAACAGGACAATTAAACAATCTAGGGATAAGCTTAAAAAATTGAAATGTGATTACCGGGCAATCAAGCACCTCAACGGTCAAAGTGGGGTGAACCGAAAGCATGGAAGTGGTTCGACCAGACGGACGCCATTTACAGCAATCGACCGACCAGTAATGGGAGAGAGATGGGAGTCGACCCGGCAATGACATTGTGAGAAACATTGGATGGTGACTGTTTTGTGATATTATGCATCTTTTTGCTCTATCCAGCCTATTGGTGCCACGCTAACTTTTGTGAGCAATCACGCCGTTGTCTCATGGCTCATGAGTGTTTTAGCCAGGAGCGCTAGCAGCGCTATCTAGCTAGCTAGCTAGCCATGATTCGTGCTGGCTCAATCCAATTTATTCGCTTGTGAGAGCAAAATGACGAAATATGCTAATCCTGGTTAAAAAGTTTAGTTTACATGTTGCACTTTTGTGCTGTGCATTAAAGTTGTGTGTGTGCTTTCTTTCTAGAATCTCATTCCACATGCCCGGGGTCCCCCTCCCTCAGCATGAATCCCCCGGGCTCTCCTGCGTCCATTGCAGATCCTGTGTTGGATCTGCAATCAGTGACACCGGTTCCAGCCCTGGATCCACAAACGCGTGGCACGACACGTTCACGTACAGGTAAAGTGCAACAAACAAAAGATTAACACACTTTTGTTTATAGATACAGGTCAAGTGGAGCCAAAATCTCAACATATACAAGCGCACTTTAAAACCAATGAATTATAAAGTGATTCATATATTTTCATAAAGCCTCATAATAGACCCACATACCTATTCTGTGTCTTTTCCCACTACAGTGTTGCTGTGCTATTTCTTTTCCACCATGAATCACTGGCTTGAAAACTGTACATGTACAGAGTGGGTTCTGGGCTGCTCACTTGTCAGCGGTGGACACTTGGTCCCATTGCTTTAGCTGTAGTGGAGGAAGTAGTGATAAAAGTCTTGTTTTGGTAAAGCTGATGTAGCACAAAAACTCACTTTTGAATGTGCTGGTGGTCAATGTGCTTCCTTCAAATGATTGAAGTCAACTCACCGTATTAACTTATTCACATTTCTGAGGCCTCAATAAAAACAAGTTATTTTAAACATAAACCTGGTGGTTGCAAAATCTGCTGTACTGAGGTGCAGTGCTTATATACAACAACGATGCATTTTTGTCACGCCCGACCACTTGGCTTTCACAAGTGTATTTTCCGTATATATGTTTTGAACTTGCTTTAACTAACCACCACCCATTTCTGTCTTTCGTGTAGGCAAGGAAAAGGAGCCACCCCACAGCAGAGCTTGCCACTGTGTTTACCGAGATGCATGGTGACGAGGTGCAGCTCCAAGAACAGCAGCTTGAACAGCACTGTGAACAGCTGGACCTGCAGCGTGAACAGCTTGAACAGCTTGAACAGTGGGGTGAAGCATTTGCCCAGCAGATGCAGACCATCAACTGGCTTGCTGAGGAAGCTCGTGAAGCAAGGGAGCAAGAAGCCGCCTTACGAAGGGAGGAGATGGCTCAAGTGCTTCCTTCCATCAGGCTTTCCTTGTTGTACTGGGCAACCTTGCAACAGGTGGCCGGTGTGTGTGATCCAGTCTCCCAACAAGTCTCTTTTAACATGTACACATGTAAAACAAAACTATTAACTAATTTTGCTGAAACTGTAATAAACCAGTGACCGTCGGCATCATGATTGTTTTGTCTGTTATTGCCAATATTTTCCAGACTTTTACCCAAACAAGCATTGGAAAACTAAGCCATTGGAGTGTGTTATGAAGTCTAATAATTACTTAGACATACTTTAAAAGTGAATAAGAAATAGCCATGTGCACATGGAAATAGGTTTACAGTCATGTGAAATAATCAGGACACCATGAAATAGTCAGTTCTGTATTAAGAAATGTTCATACAGACGTTGACAAAATTGTTGTTACCCCTCTGTTAATGAAAGAAAAACCCACAATGGTCACAGAAATAACTTGAATCTGACAAAAGTGGTAATAAATAAAAATTCTATGAAAATTAACCAATGAAAATCAGACAATGCTTTTGAATTGTGGTTCAACAGAATTATTTTAAAAAACAAACTCATGAAACAGGCCTGGACAAAAATGATGGTACCCCTAGAAAAAATTGAAAATAATGTGACCATAGGGACATGTTCAACCAAGATGTGTCCTCTAATTAACATCACAGGTGTCTACAAACTTGTAATCAGTCAGTCGGCCTATTTAAAGGGTGACAAGTAGTCACTGTGCTGTTTGGTGACATGGTGTGTACCACACTAAACATGGACCAGAGGAAGCAAAGGAGAGAGTTGTCTCAAGATTATTCAGAAATTTAAGATCCACGGGACTGTAGCCAACCTTCCTGGACATGGCCGCAGGAGGAGATGGATAATACGAATGGTAACAAAAGAGTCCAGAACAACCTCTAAACACATTCATGGTGAACTCCAAGGTCAAGGTACATCAGTGTCAGTTTGCACCATCCGTCGTTGTTTGATCCAAAGTGGACTTCATGGAAGACGACCAAGGAGGACACCACTGTTGAAAAGAAATCATAAAAAGCCAGACTGGAATTTGCCAAACTGCATGTTGACAAGCCACAAAGCTTCTGGGAGAATGTCTTATGGACAGACGAGACAAAATTGGAACTTTTTGGCAAGGCACATCAGCTCTATGTTCACAGACGCAAAAATGAAGCATAGCAAGAAAAGAACACTGTCCCTACTGTGAAACATGGAGGAGGTTCTGTTATGTTCTGGGGCTGCTTTGCTGCATCTGTCACAGGGTGTCTTGAATCTGTGCAGGGTACAATGAAATCTCAAGACTATCCAGGTATTGTAGAGAGAAATGTGCTGCCCAGTGTTAGACAGCTTGGTCTCAGTCGCAGGTCATGAGTCTTGCAACAGGATAATGACCCAAAACACACAGCTAAAAACACCCAAAAATGGCTAAGAGTGAAACATTGGACTATTCTAAAGTGACCTTCTATGAGCCCTGATCTAAATCCTATTGAACATCTGTGGAAGGAGCTGAAACATGCCGTCTGGAGAAGGCACCCTTCAAACCTGAGACAACTGGAGCAGTTTGCTCATGAGGAGTGGGCCAAAATACCTGCTGAGAGGTGCAGAAGTCTCATTGACAGTTACAGAAATCATTTGATTGCAGTGATTGCCTCAAAAGGTTGTGCAACAAAATATTGAGTTGAGGGTACCATCATTTTTGTCCAGGCCTGTTTCATGAGTTTGTTTTTTAAAATAATTCTGTTGAACCACAATTCAAAAGCACTGTCTGATTTTCATTGGTTAATTTTCATAGAATTTTTATTTATTACCTCTTTTGTCAGATTCATGTTATTTCTGTGACTGTTGTGGGTTTTTCTTTCATTAACAGAGGGGTACCAACAATTTTGTTCACGTCTGTATCTATGTCTAACCCTGGTTATGTTTTTATTTGTATAAAATATTTGCTTTAGCCATTTTAAGTGGGAATGAATGTGGGGGTTCCTAAAAAGCTGGGGGGGGGGTCGTAATTTTTTCCTCACTGTTTACAATTACATTTTACAGAAAATTTGGAAAAACTCTTCATTTGTAATTGTTTAGTTGTATTCCATGAATCGTCCAGTATTTGTAACAGTGATATTAAATATCCACATGTCCACATTCCTCACCAAAAAAACACAGGCAAATACAGCATGTCCACATTTTTTCACATGACTGTAGGTTGTGGGAGCAGTTTGGACCAACAAAATCTTTTGATGCAGTCTATCCTGACGCTGTGGTTACAAAATATTTAGATACATTTTGGAAATCCAGCCGTGCAATGTTTTCATATTATCTGTGTGTAATGGTGAATAATGACAGTTCTTTCTCAACTACGAGTCTGTTTTTCCTCACTGGAAAACTGCCAGGAATGCTAAGGGGTAAGAAAAGGTTAATAAAACATTTAAGTTTTTCAGTATAATGGAATAAGGTTACATGGGATTTAACTTGTTTCAACACGATGCAAAAATTTTGTTAACACACTTACATCACACAAAGTGATATATGTAACTGCTGGATTATTCATTGACAGCTTCCCCCGTCTTTTAGCATTTAATCACTCTTACCTTCATAATTAACCCTTATAAACATCAGAGAAGGCATATCTGAAAAGGGTACAAAAAATTTGATTTTAATAATACAACAGTTGGACATGTGTAGGCACATAAATGGGAAGGAACTCAGTGTTTAGTCTGGACCATATTAGCATCTGGATTTTGAAATAATGGGTTTGGGCAGGGGTGTCCAATCATGTGCCATGGAGGGCCAAGACCCTGCAGGCTTTACCTCCAACGAGTGTCTTCAACAGCAGATTCTACTGAATTTCTTCCACTGACTGCTGATCAGTGAAAACACCTGCTGAAGAGACTGGGTAGAAGAGAGAACCTGCGGGGTCTTAGCCCTCCATGACACATGATTTGACACCCCTGGGTTAGGGTTTAATGGGGTTTAACATTTTAACACAAACTGCTTTATGGTTCATAATTCTGTTGACAGACTTACACCAAACCAAAAGTGATTTCTCAAACTGCTGGATTGTTCTTAGACAGCTTTTCCAATCTTTTAGTATTTAACTTGTGTCACTTGGTGGTAACTTTCACACATAAAACAAAAGTGGAGACACATCTGCAAAAGTACAAAGGTTTACTGTCAAAATTTCCAGTGCTATACTAAATGAATACATGTATAGTTCACTGTTGATGCAGAGAATATACTGTATATTTATACAGTATCTACATGTACTCAGCAATACTCAGTATGATACACACACACACACACACATATATATATATATATATATATATATATATATATATATATATATATATATATAGTTGGTAAAGTTGGTAGAGCACCCGCCCCACACCCGGGAGGCAGGGGTTCAAATCCCGGCCGGGTCATGCCGAAGACCATATAAAAGTGGAACTTCCTGCCATCCAGCTTGGTGCTCAGCAATAATGGAATGGAGGAGGGAAATCTGTAGCGGTGCCTTGCATGGCAGCGGCCCTCTGATTCTGCACTGGGGTGTGTGTGATTAACACAGTAGATAGGTAAAGCACAATCTTGTTCTACTGTACATGATTGGTTGTACGGTTGAATGACAATAAGGGTGATTTAATTTAATTTAGTTTAATTTAGTATATATAGATAGCTGCAACACAGCGACATCGGTGGGGTCTGGAGAAACCTTAAAACCATCTCTGGGCTCCAGAATACCTCTTCTGTGGCCACGGGGGGCAGGGAGTGGGCGAACAATCTGAACCTGTTTTTTAATAGGTTTGACCAATCGCCCTCCCCCCCGACTGCACAACAACCACTGCTGCCTCTGAAATCGCCGACACCTGCTGTCCACACCCCACTCCACCAACACCCCCCAACTCCTAGTACACAGCCCCCCAACCTGACCCTCACTAAGACCCAGGTGAGGACGGAGCTGAGGAAGATCAAGGAGAGGAAGGCCTCAGGACCGGACGGCATCAGCACGAAGCTCATCAAGTCCTGTGCAGACCAGCTGTGTGGGATTGTGGAGCACATCTTCAACCTGAGCCTGAAGCTGGGGAGGGTACCACAGTTGTGGAAAACATCTTGTGTGGTACCTGTACCAAAGACTTCCCACCCCAAAGATCTGAACAGCAACAGACCAGTGGCCCTGACGTCTCACATGATGAAGACCCTGGAGAGACTGCTCCTTGCTCACCTCTGCCCCCTGGTGGGACCAGTGATGGATCCACTCCAGTTCGCCTACCAGCATAGCATTGGGGTGGAGGATGCAGTGATCTTCCTCCTTCACCATTCTCTGTCCCACCTAGAGAAGCCCGGGAATGCGGTGAGGATCATGTTTTTTGACTTCTCCATTGCTTTCAACACCATCCAACCGACGATCCTGAAGGACAAGCTGCTGTGCGCAGGGGTGGACCAGCACCTGTCATCATGGATCCTGGACTACCTCACTAACTGGCCACAGTTTATGAGAACCCAAGATTGTGTGTCTGACACGATCATCGGTAGCGCGGGGGACCCCCAGGGAACAATTTTGGCTCCCTTTCTGTTCACCCTTTATACTGCGGACTTCTCACACAACACAACACACTGCCATCTACAGAAGTTCTCCGACGACTCTGCGATCGTCGGCCTCATCTCCAACGGAGATGAAGCTGAGTACAGAGGGCTTATCCAGGACTTCGTGGACTGGTGCCATCGGAACTGCCTCCAGATCAACGTGAGGAAAACTAAGGAGCTGGTGGTGGACTGCTGCAGGCAAGGACAACCCCTCACAGCACCAGTAAACATCCAGGGAACAGACATTGAGATGGTGACATCCTACAAGTACCTGGGTGTTCATCTGAACAATAAACTAGACTGGTCACACAATACTGACGCACTCTACAAAAAGGGACAGCGCAGGCTGTTCCTTCTGAGGAGACTCAGGTCTTTTGGTGTACAAGGGGCGCTGCTGAAGACATTCTATGACACGGTGGTGGCATCAGCCATCACTTTTGGAGTGGTCTGCTGGGGCAGTGGCATTACAGCAGCCGATAGGAAGAGACTGAACAAACTGATCAAGAAAGCTAGCTCTGTCCTGGGGCAGCGCCTTGACCCAGTGGAGGAGATAGGAGAGAGAAGAATGGTGGCTCAACTGTCATCTCTGCTGGAGTCTGAGTTCCACCCTATGCAGGACATACTGAACGCACTGAGGAGCTCATTTAGCAGTAGACTACATCATCCTAGGTGCGTAACCGAGAGGTTTTGCAGGTCCTTCCTACCTACGGCTGTCAGACTGTACAACCTAAGCAGGGCTGCTCGCAGAGATGGCAAAAAAACGTGACGACCTAATAGTATTGAATGCAAAAGACGCAACAGACTTAAACAAATGGTCCCCTCCAGTATACAACTAGGACAATATCAGTTGCTACGGAGGGTGACAATATGTATGGGTACATATTGGGCTGCATGGTGGCGCAGTGGTTAGCACTGCGGCAGCACAGTTTACCCTTGGCCGGGGGATTGTGGGGATCGTGGGATCGATCCCAGCCCCCGACCAACAGTGATCTGTGTGGAGTTTGCATGTTCTCCCCGTGTTGCGTGGGTTTACTCCGGGATTTCTCCGGTTTCCTCCCACATGCCAAAAACATGCATGTTAGGTTAATTGGCTGTTCTAAATTGTCCCTAGATATCTGTTTCCTATAGGCCCTTAGAATAGAGGGTTAGTATTAATGAAAGCGCTTTGAGTGGTCTTTGTGACTAGAAAAGCGCTATATAAGTGCAGGTTAGTTAGTTAGTTAGATATTCATACTATGTAGGATAACTAAGTAGACGGTTATGCTGTTTATTCCATCTTGCTACAATGCTCCGCACTTTGTTTATATATTTATGTGTATGTATGTATATCCACTGCTCTTATTTATATTTTACGTATCTTCTTAATTATTGCTCTGAGTGTTGCTATCCCTGTGCTGTTGCAATCCTGGAATTTCCCCAGTGTGGGACTAATAAAGGCTTATCTTATCTCATCTTATCCAGTAAAACCACGTATTTCTCCATGTAACCTTGTGACTGCTCTATTTTAATTGCTTTTGATCCTAGATCCAGTTTGGTTTGGCTTAAAACGCATCATAATTGTTAAATATATGTTATTATACTTAACTCAGTATTGTTTACTTGTTGAAATATATATTTTACAGCTAATATAACCCCATAACTACTACCACTGGGGGTGACATCTCATCACTGGGAGCCTGTGTTGAACGCTCAGACCCATGGTTTGAAGAAATAATTTTGCCACAAGAGAGCCATCTGAAACACACACAGAGAATACATATTTTAGTACCTAACAGCGATAACTTGCCAACACTACAATGTAGTACGGCGGACTTAAAGCAAAGTAGCATTCGCAATCATTAGCTTACCTTCATATGTGATCTAGTTTGTATCCTCATGTCTTCCGCTTTATACTGCTCTATATGGTTTCCTAAATGCTCCAGTACTTTTCCAGAGTGTGTCACCTCACTGCCTACAGCCTTCTGCTCTCCTTTTCTGCCTTTACTCTGGCAAAAAAAGCCAGAGACCGCAGTCGCCTGGTATCCTGCCATCTTGTGTTTTGATATTGTGTTGATTGTGTGTCACATGTTTTTCATCACGAGAGGGTTGTGCCGCCTTCCTGTAACAGATCCCACCCACATCAAGCGGTACTCTGGTGTAATGGAAACACAAGCAGACCAAACTGAACTGAACTGTACCGTGCTGTACCAGGCCAAACTGATACTAGTGGAAAAGGACCATTTGTGTGTATATAGTGTACACAGATGGCAGTTCAGTCCAAATGATCTTCTCTGCTGTCACTGAAACACCACAAAGCTGAAACAGCCCACATCTGTAACAGCACACAGTTAAAACACAACACAACTGAAACAGCACATGGCTGACACACCCCAAACCTAAAAGAACACTTAGCTGAAACAGCACACAGCTGAAACAGCACACAGTCAAAACAGCACATGCCTGAAACACCACACACCCGACAGAGCACACACTGAAACACAGCAAAACTGAAACACCACACACCTGAAACAACATTCAAGATTCAATATTCAAAGATATTACTGTCAGTACTACTATACGGGCAGGACATACAGGAGAAATGAAAAGGCATTTCTCTCTCTCTTCATTGGTGTGCATATTATAAAAAAAGAAAAAGGAATAAGGCTGGAAAAACAACAACAGCATTCTATGTACAGTACCCGTAGTGCAAATGGCAACAAGGAAGACCTGCACCTCCCATAGTGGAAATAGAGATAAATAATTAACGATGATAAAACCCAGCAATCCTATATACAGACAATGAGAGCTGATTAACCATAGTTGCAGTTCAATGTGGTAGTGTAGGTGCAGATAGTAACAGATAGGACTGCACATGATCAGTATAATAGTGACAGACAGACAGCAGCAGACATGGCATTTTTGCAAATGGTTGTGGTTAATGTGCAGAGACATACTAGCAGCAGATGTATTACTGCTGGTGTGCCAGTCTTTCTGTGCCAACAGCTGAGGTAGTTATTATGTGGGTGATTGTGTTACCGACCGGGGGGAAGAAGTGCACAGAGTTCAGGATCCTGATGGCTGGATGAACAAAGCTGTTAAGCAGTCTTGTGGAGCAGGCCCGGGAGCTTCGGTACCTTTTCCATGAGGGCAGGGGGCTGAAGAGGGAGTGTGAGGGGCTGGAGGTGTTGCCTGTGATGTTGACTGCTCTGTGGGTGAGGCGAGTGAGTTAGATGTCTGGGGGGGGGGGCAGAGGGGCACCGATGATCTTGCTGGCTGCTTTCATTGTGCGTTGTAGTGTCTTCCGGCAGGCAGTGGTGCAGCTTCCATACCACACCGTGATGCAGCTGGTGAGGATTCTCTCAATGGTGCCCCGGTAGAAAGGACACATGATGGGGGGTGGGACTCATGCTCTCCTCAGTTTGCGGAGGAAATGGAGGCAAGTTTGGGCCTTCTTGGCCAGTGATGCGGTGTTGTTGGACCAGGAGAGGTCTTCAGAGATGAGCACCCCCAGGAACTTGGTGCTGCTCACGCTTTCCACAGCTGCACCATTGATGATCAGAGTGGGGTACTGTGTGTGACCCCTCCTGAAGTCGACCACAAACTCCTTGGCTTTTCCCACGTTTAGGAAGAGGTTATTGTCTTTGCACCACTAGACCAGTTGGCTCACCTCATTTTTTAGTTGGCCGGCTCATTGTTGGTGATGAGGCCCACCACCGTTGTGTCGTCTGCAAACTTGATGATGTGGTTGGTGTTGTATGCTGGTACGCAGTCACGGGTCAGCAGGGTGAAGAGCAGCAGGCTGAGCACGCACCCTTGTGGGGACCCTGTGCTCAGTGTGATGGTCTGGGAGGTGTTGCTGCCAACCCACACGTTCTGTGGCCTCACTGTGAGAAAGTCCCGCACCCAGTAACAGAGAGAGGTTTGGAGTCCCAAGTGTCTGTGTTTTTGTATCAGGTGCTGGGTGGTGATTGTGTTGAATGCTGAACTTAAGTCCAAGAACAGCATTCATGCGTAGGAGTTTTTTGAGTCCAGGTGGGTGAGGGCTGGATGGAGAGCAGCAGCAATGGCATCTTCTGTGGGTCTGTTCGACCTGTATGCAAACTAGGGTCTTGGGAGGAAGGCAGGATAGACTTGATGTTCTGCATGACTAGCCGCTCGAAGCACTTCATTATAATGAGGGTCAGTGCTACGGGCCGGTAATCATTGTACTGTAGCTGGATGGGACTGTTGAAGATGTCGGCCAGGACATTCTTAAGCTCCTGTGCAGTCCATCAGGATGCGACCTGGTATGTTGTCTGGTCCAGCTGCCTTGCATGGGTTGATCTTGCAGAGGGTCCTCTTCACTCAAGCCGGATCCAGACTCATGGTCTGCTAGTCTGGAGGAGGAGTGGTCTTCTGTGCTGATGTGCTGTTTTGTGCTTCAAATCGGCCTAAGAAGTTGTTTAGGTTGTTGAGCAGTGTGATGTTACTCGCACAGGTCTGAGATGGAGGTTTGTAGTTGGTGAGGGTCTGTATGCCACACCAGAAAGAACGTGCATCTCTGGTGTTGCTGAAGTGTCTGGATATTTTCTTGCTGTACTGTCGTTTTGCCTCCTTGATACCATGGGACAGGTTGGCCATAGCTGTTGCTAGTCCTGCAGTGTCGCCAGACCTGAAGGCTGTTTCCCGAGCCCTCAAGAGTCTTTGGACCTCTGCTGTCATCCATGGCTTCGGGACAGCACGTGGTCTTGCAGTAAGTGACATCATCAATGCATTTAGCTATGTATGCTACAACAACCTCAGTGTACTCCTCTAGGTTTGTGTGTCCATTGTGAGTGACTGCATGCTTGAAAGTGTCGCAGCCTGTAGTGCTGAAGCAGTCTTTCAGAGCATCAGAGGCCCCCTCTGGCCACACACGTTCCTGCTTTTTTGTTGGTCTGATGGCTTTCACTCTGGGTTTGTATGCAGGCCTTAGCAAGATGGTGATGAGATCAGAGAGACCCGGGGGAGGGGGGGTGTCTGTGAGTTCTTTTAGTGCTTTACTCCTATCGCCGGTGCCGGTGGGTGGGGCATACACGGCGGCAAATTGGACAGATGAAAATTCTATTGGCATGTAAAAGGGTCGGCACTTGAGGATCATAAACTCCACCAACGGAGAAGCGTTCTTGTGTATGACAGTTGTATCTCTGCACCAAGCATCACTGATGTAAAAACATGCCTCCACCCCGGGTTTTCCCTCCTACTGTGAGCACTCTGTCACTACGATAGCATGTTATCCAAGCTAACTGAATGGCACGGTCCAGTATATTGTCGTTTAACCACGTTTCCGTAAAGATAAAACACAGCAGTTCCGCGCATCCCTTTGTGTAGATCTCAGGAGCTGTATGTGGTCTATTTGGTTGTCTAGTGAGCATCAGTGAAGGAATCGGGAGTCTTTGCGGGCTAGCGGTTCGGATACCTCATTTGGATACCTCCACATTTACTTTTCTTTTGTCTCCGCTCACGCCGTCTACGGCGTCTCCATTTGGGATGAGACATGGCATAGACATGAAAACCAGACAGTTGAAAACCACACAGCTGAAACAGAACACAGCTTAAACAACACACAGCTGAAACACCACAGAGTTGAAACACCACCCATCTGAAACACCACACAGCTCAAACAACACATGCCTGAAACGCCACACACAAGAAAGACCACAGAGCTAAAAACAGCACACAGATGAAACAACACACAGCTGAAACACCACAGACCTGAAACAGCACATAGCTAAAGCACCACTCACCTTAAACACCACACAACTGA
Organism: Pholidichthys leucotaenia; assembly: GCA_020510985.1. Classification (NCBI taxonomy): domain Eukaryota; kingdom Metazoa; phylum Chordata; class Actinopteri; order Cichliformes; family Pholidichthyidae; genus Pholidichthys; species Pholidichthys leucotaenia. The sequence goes on along the minus strand of CM035847.1, from coordinate 329,093,275 downwards.
AACACCGCAAAAGTGAAGTACCACACAACTGAAACAGCACACAGCTTAAAAACCACACAGTTGAAACACCACACATCTGAAACACCACATTCTTGAAACACTACACACCTGAAACAGCACACAGCTGAAGCACAACACACCTGAAACAGAACATGCCTGAAACAGAACATACCTGAAACACCACATTTGTGAAAAACCAGACACTGAAGCACCACACAGCTGAAACACCATACAGCTGAAAGACCACACAACTGAAACATCACATGCATGAAACACCACACAACTGAAGCAACATAGACATGAAAACCAGACAGCTGAAAGAGCACACACCTGAAACACCACAGAGCTGAAAAACTACACAGTTGAAATACTACCAATCTGAAACACCATACACTGAAAACACCACACATGTGAAAGACTACACAGTTGAAACAGCACACAGCTGAAACAGCACAGAGTTGAAACACCACACAGCTCATGCCTGAAACACCACACAAGAGAAAGACCACATAACTAAAAACAGCACACAGCTGAAGCACCACTCACCTGAAACACCACACACCTGAAACTACACACACCTGAAACACCACACAGTTGAAACAGTACATGCCTGAAACACCACACACACCCAACAGACCACACAGCTGAAAGACCAAACAACTGGAAGACCACAAAGCTGAAACAGCACACAGCTCACAGGCCACACAGTTGGAAAAATAACACACCTGAAAAAGTACACAGCTGAAACAGCACACACCTGAAAAAGCACACCGTGAAAGACCACACAACTGAAACAGCATACAGCTGAAAAACCACACAGTTGAAACACCACACAGCTCAAACAGTACATGTCTAAAACACCACACACATGAAAGACCACACAACTGAAACGCCACAGACATGAAAAAACTACGCAAGTGAAGCAGCACACACAAGTGAAAAATCCCACACATGAAAAACCACCCAGCTGAAACGCCACACAGCTGAATGAAAGAAAGAAAGAAAGAAAGAAAGAGTTTATAAAGACATTTTGATTCAAAAATACTTTTTCACCAAATCAGACAATCAGAATTATTGTAAAATCAAAAACTGAAAGCCACCTCATTTACACAAACCGAACACAACACTTTCTTTACAGCCCAAATCTTTTCAAAACATTCATATTTTTTCTGAGCTTGTAAAATTCAAACTCTACCCTGAGCCAAGCTGCCAGTAACTTCTTGAGCATTATCACAACATTCTCGGAGTCCACCCCCTTGACACGGTTTTTCCTTGCTTTCCCAAATTGCTAACTTAGCCTGCCCTGAAATGAAATTGATCAGAGTGTGGGTAAATTTTTTCTTTGCTGAATAGCATGGGCCATAAATAAAAAACCTAAAAGAAAACTGTTCACCCAAACCCTGAAATAACAACTTCAAAAAAAAAAAAAAAAAAGGCCATCCAGTCTTTTGCACAGAATAAACAAGTGTTGCAATGCTTCCTTTTGAAAACAAAAAAGACAGCTGTCCCCCCGGCCAGGATTGAGGTGTGCCAGATATCCATTTGTAGCTATGGCCCCATGTACAGCCCTCCACTCGAGGTCACCTACCCATTTTTCAACAGGGGCTTTGTACAGGGACCACCAACAGCTTCCAGGGAAGGATCCTGAACCAAAAAAATCAGTCCAACTCGACACCTTGACTTCTGTTAGAGAGCACAAGATAAGAATCTTTACACTGATCTGGTATAAGGACTTCTTCTTCAGCTCCCCAAAGCCACCTAGTTTCGGGATCTTGAAAGTCAGTAGACTTGTCTCCTTCTTGCCAATTTTCCACCACGGGGGAAACAGTCAGGAAGGGAAACACATATTCATGTTTGTCATCCCATTGGGCAGAACAGTCCTCTACAAAACCTCTGAATGTTGCCGGCAGTGAGGAAAGAATCTCCTCCACCAGCCTGCGAGCCAGTCTGCTTGATCTCATTTGAAGTTGTTCTGCACGAAAGTCAACTAACACCTTCATCAGATGGCCTAGCTTTGCACAACCGGTCTCTTTCAGTCTCACTCTCATGCTGGCTGAAGAGAGGAGCTGTGCAGAGAAGAAACAGCTTTCAAAGAGAGGCTCCTTAAACAGCCACATCCCAGATGTTGTTTCAGAGAAGAAAAGAACCCGCCATGCATCCAGAATTGACTGAAAAATGATGTACTATAAGTCCAGTTAGGTCTATGGAAGGCTGCTTGAGTAGGAAAAGATGTTTATCATATCCGAGCCGACTAGCTCTCCTGAGGAGCACAAAAGCAGCATCCACCCATGGAAGTCCAAAACTGTACAGTAGTCGCTGAGTTGTTTGCAATCTGAAAGCTGTGATGCGTGCCCAAAGGTCTACCAGACCCTGTCCTCCTTTGCCCACTAGCAGGTACAGAACCACAGCTCTCAACCAGTGCTTTCCAGACCAGGAAAAGTCCACCAGTGCCCTTTGAATGTCCTCTAGCAATCCTTTTGGAGGAGTCAATACCTGCAGCTTATGCCAAAAAGCTGAGGCCACCAAGTTACTGACTATTAAGACCCTACCTTGGTAGGAAAGCTGAGGTAGCAACCATTTCCATTTGAACAGTCTAGCACACACTCTTTCCATGACACCCTCCCAATTTTTCTTTTGAAAATCTTCTGTTCCAAAGAAAATATCCAGAATTTTTTTTCCCTTGATTTCCGCACTTAAGGTTCCCTGGCAAAATTGGTAAGTTCTGATGTGACCATCGCCCAACTTGTAGCGCTTCACTCTTGTCCCAGTTTACCCTAGATGAGGATGCTTTTTCATACAGTTTTAAACAGCAAGCTAAATGCTCCACATATCTTTAATTCTTCACAAATATGCTAATGTTATCTGCATAAGCAGACACTACCAAAGAGGGGCGGTGAGAAAAACCAGGGCGCACTAAACCAGACAATTTTGAACGTAACTTGCTTAAGAGGAGTTCCAATTACAAGAGAGGAAAATTGACCAGAAATAGAACAACCCTACCTAAAACCTCTCTGAACTTTCACTGGGCAGCTCAGCCCCCCACCCACTTTTACCAAACAAAAAGCTTCCTTGTAAAACAAACTCAAAAATTAAAGAAAACCATCTCCAAAACTAAAAGCTCTCAAGGTAGAAAAAAGAAAAACATGATCAACTTTGTCAAAAGCCTTTTCTTGGTCTAAAGAAACAAGTCCAACATCCAAATCAAAAAGTTTGCAAATGTCAAATAAGTCTCTCATGAGGAAAAGATTGTCCATGATTGTTCTGTCTGGAATGCAATAGGATTGATCTCTGTGAACAATGATCTCCAAGAAGTATTTATGTCTATTAGCCAGAACTTTTGAAAACAGTTTGTAATCCGTGCACAGCAGAGCCACTGGCCTCTCAGTTCTTAAGAAGGGTCAGATCATCATTTTTTGGTAGCAGGGAAAGAAAAGCATGTCGGCAGGACGATGGTAACAATCCATTCTGAACACATTCTTAGAACACTTCCAACAAATCTGCTCCCAGCAATCCCCAAAAACGTTTATAGGTGTCTGCAGATAGGCCATCCAATCCTGGAACCTGGCCAGAGGCCATCTGGCCTAAAGCCGCAGTTAACCCCTCCAGTGAGATGGATCCCACTGGATCTCCACTAGATCTCCAGTGAGATCCAGAACAGCTCTATGGCAACGCTGTGGCTGGTGTATTGGTGACAAAAAACTCTAATTTGAGCCTTGCCCACTTCCCACCATTGACTTAAAGTTGTAAATACTCTCCTCGTGTCCCTCCAAATGCCCCACAAAACCTCAAAATTATGACAGAAATCACTGTCCTGTAAAAATTTATTATTAAAGAGCCAGTATGAGCTGCACTTTTTAATTGGAGAGGTATAACAATCTAAAGTAATGAGATGGTGATCAGTGAAGCCTACTGGGTAGATAAAGCAACTTAATGGCCTATTTTTGAAGGTGTCTGTTATATAAATCCTATCAAGTCGAGCTGCACTCACAGTTCTGATCCATGTGTACTGTTTAACCTGTGGATGTTTAACTCTCCAGACATTCACTAACGCTGACTCTGAAATGACCCGAGTTAAAAAGGTAGAAGACTGACTGTCAGGTTCCTGTCACTATTCGGTCTAATGTGAACTGAGTTGTACAGTTCCAGTCTGCATTGTCACTACACATTCATTATTGTTGCACTGTTTTAGGAAAGCACTAATTCTCTGGGGAAAAAAATGAGCCTATCAGCACCTTGGTTGGAAGCATAGATGTTGAGAAAACAGAAAGCTAAAATTTCAATTTCTGCTGTAACAACTACAGCCCCTCCGATGACTATTTCTGTGGTGGAGAGTATATTAACCTTCAACCCTGGTGAAAAAAGAATACCAACCCCAGCAGATAGACATGTTCCGTGAGACAGAACACACTGGTCCCTCTACCATAAATCCCAGTCCACTTCATTTTCTAAGTCACTATGTTTCCTGCAAAAAGACTACATCCAGCTTTTTCTGGGCAATCATTTCTGAAACAACTGCCCGTTTCTGCTCATCTCTCCCACCATTAATGTTTAGAGAACCCACCCTGACTTTGTACATAGGAGGCTGAGAGAAGAGTGAGCAGTAGGAAAAACAGTAAAAGAAAGAAACCCCAGTGCATCAGATCCATACTTTTATTTCTGAAGCCTCTGCTGTTTTGAACCTTTTCCTTTATTTGCCTTTAACTGCTTTCTTGCACTTATTTGCTTTTTTAAACAAAATCTCTTCTTTTCATCCAACAAATCCAAACCAACTACTTTCTGCAACATCAGGGCAGTTTTTATAAACTTCAGTTTTTAAAATGACTTGCCATAATTTTCATCCAAAAACTAATTAATTTCCTCAAATGTATACAGATCAGCATTACATGGCTGTGATTCCCCAACAGATACACTGTAGCATCATCTCACTTTGGCTCAGCAACAATTATTCTTCTGCTTAAAGACATTTTTTTTTTTTCATCCAGGAATAACACAAAAAAATGGATTTTCTTCCTCAGGCCACAGCTGAAATCCCCCTTCTTTTGTTAAAACCAGCCTAAGGAATTTCCCCAATGTCCGGCTTCACTTTTATTGCCCCCATAAAACCTACACAGACCCACAACTCAGCTAATTTCCTTAAACTGTGGACATGCTGGATTTAACTAGTGAACTTTAAAGTACATTATTACAAACTCAATTCTAAACCTTCATTCTTTTCAGAACTATGAAAATGCAGATGGACTCTGATGTTTTTGATGTGGAAAATCAATAATATGTGTGAAATGCATTAATCTGTGATTTTATATATATGCATGTCAATGTTTAAATGAATGTTTATTCCTGCATGTTGATTTAGAAGCACTGCTTATAAGATACACTAAGGTTAGTTTAGTTATACATAAGTGTGTAACAGTACATTCCAATGTATTTAAAACTGTGTATTCCTGTGGACTGATATCACGTGTCACCAGTCTTCATAGAACCCCAGCTTCTTCATCCTATTGGTCTCTCACAGACAAGGCCTGTTATTGGACTAAAGGTTCATCGAGCCCGCCCACGAAGGACTCTCATTGGCTGAGATCCCGGAAGCCCGCGGAACACAAATAGCAGAGAGACCCCTGCTTCAGTCTCTTTTGCTTCACTTTTTTCTCTTCTCTCTTTTGCTCCGGACTCTCTTTTGCTACAGATCTCTCTTCTCTGTCCGGCTCCCCTTTTCACTGATTGTCTATTGCACAGGTGTCAAACTCATTCCATGGAGGGCCAAGACCCTGCAGGTTTTACCTCCACCCAGTGTCTTCAACAGGTGATTTCTCTGAATTTCGTCCTACTGATTGCTGATCAGTGAAAACACCTGCTGAAGAGACTGGGTGGAAGTAAAACCTGCAGGGTCTTGGCCCTCCATGGAATGAGTTTGACACCCCTGGTCTATTGTCTACACACAGCAAGGAAGAACAAAGGACCGTCTGAACAAAGACTCGACCACGTGTCGCTTTTCTGAACACAGAGCAGATAACTCGTAATTCGTTTATGTAACTGTATTTTTAATGCCTTTTTCTTTTTCTCTTAAATACCTAGGAATTCCTATTTCTTTGAGCTCAATTCTTAATCGGAGTTAAACTCCAATTTTTACTCATCTCTTTTTCTTTGTTAAACTTTCTGTAAAACCACCGTTTGTTTTAATTTTAATGTAAACTTTAATCTTGACTTTATTTTTATAATATTTTTCTTGACCAAGCACCCACCAGAAGCTACTATTTTTATCTAAAGTCCGAAGCCTTTTTAATTTGAGATCGGATTAGATATCTTTTAATTATTATCGAAGACCTCTTGAGAAGACGCAGCTCCCACATCACGTGCAGCTGAGGAATCAAGGCTGTTCATCACACGCTGAAGAAAAGTCGTCATCATCTAGCCCAGTTTCAACTCTGGGTCATACAGCCAAAATCCAGCCTCTTCGACTGCTTGAATTTAAAGGTCGAACTGTGGACCCTGAAATATCTGCGGGCAGATATTTCCCCTAACATCCACGAAATCTTGGGCTGAGGATGACGACAGAACCATCATCGACCGAGGATCACGTGAGCTGCAAACTTTAATTCCACTGCTGAATTAACGTCTGAGGTTCAGTAATAATTTGTATATCTAATCAGGAAGGAAATTACTGCAATGTCTGTTAATCATTTCGTTTAATAAATATTTAAAAATGAGAGAAGTTGTTGGGAATTTATTTCATTCTGAGTCTGTTTCAAGCCCAGGTATCGAATTCACTGAAAATTTTTGAGACTGATTATTGATTAATTTATTGAGTGATTAAACAGGTATAAAGTGAAATTAAAGATCAAATTGCTTCTTAAAGATAGAAGCTGGTGCCCCTTACGAGTGTTATTAACTTTTCTGATGTATATGAAATGAGATTTGAGCTCAGATTCCAATACATCAATATAAATTAAATAATTCATACCTGATCATATTTATTATTTATTAATATTTCTATTTTACGCTACAACACAGTCAGAGTTAATGTCACAGCCATATCCTCTTCCATCACAGCAGCTTCAGAGACAGACTCTGCTGCAGCCTCCGTGACAGTCACAGTTGCAGCAGCCGAGACCCTCCCAGACTCAGCGGCGCTGATGCTCTGACTCTTATCAGTGGTTTTTCCTTCATCTTTCTTCTCTTTCACCTTTGAAACTATCTCCTCTGCATCATTCTTTCCTGTGCACCCTTCATTTCCATGCATATTTATCCACTTGCTACTACATCCCTTCACACTGTCAAGATCAGCTGCCTGGGGGGCCATGCCCCCCTGAGGCATACCTGCCCCCGCCGGTGCCTGAGCGGGCTGAACTGTCAAATCGACTCACTTCTCAGCCGGTGTTCTGCCATTTTACCATACTTATCAGAACAGCCATGCCCTGGGTTACTACGCATGTGCGGCATACACACACATGCGTAGTAACAGAAAATGCACTTCTGCTCATAATTTCAGCATACCATACAGCTGACAGAAACAGCTGACTGCGCTGCACCGTGACTGGCTGATTCAAAAATATGGCACGTTTTCAGTGTGTCTATTTATATATATTACATATATTTTCTGCTGTTAAAAATTACTCAACACAGCTGACAGAAGGTAAAAAACAGCAAACCGCGGCCCAGCTGATGGAAGGTATGCAATTATACAATGTTAGTGGCACATTTGCAGTACAACTGATTCTGACAACGTATGCTAAACCGATAGCTATAGCTATCAGTTTGCCATATGGATATGGTATTCTGATAAAGTATGGTAAAATGGCAGAACACCAGCTTATGGTGACAAACGGCCCACTTGTGCCCTAAATATCCACATTCAAAACACAGCATACTCCCTGTACTGACATACACCATATATTGACCACCACCATGTTTTACTCTGAAAGACAAATCCAGTGTCTGCACTTGAGAGTTTAAAAACATCAGTACTTTCCCCCTAAATGAATAAACATGTTTGAGCTTCTCATTTTTCCATCCTAAGCCCACAGAGCGAAAACTACTAGCAAATTTCCCAAAATGCTGCAGTTCATGTTCTAATACCTTGATAAATGGGGGTACACCAGAAACGGTGACCCGGGTAGACGGCACAGCCAGCGGTGAGACCTGCAGGTGCTCACCATTAACTGAATCGCCACTCGCTATCAACTCAGCAACAAGCGACTCCTCTTTTAAAAAACAACAACCCCTTTATTCATTCTGGAAGCATAAGCCAGCTTGCCATGACCCACCAGCTCCCCTATGGCCAAGAAAACCGTTTCCACTGGGACTACGGGGTTGGCGTGAACCCAGAAACTGTGTCTCAAAGACAAGGACGGCGTCTCCCCAGACACCATCCCCACAATGCAACACCGACTAAAATCAAACGACTACACAGTAAAGTTTCAGCCCTACACTACAAAACAAAAAAACTTTGCAAAACACAGTAGGTTATGATAAATAGGATTACCTTATTTTCTCCTCTACACTTTCATTCAGACTCACCGCATGCTCCACCACCAACTCCCAACATGCATTGCAGAAAGAAAGAAAGAAAGAAAGAAAGAAAGAAAGAAAGAAAGAATAGGCTTTATGACATGGTTAACTGACCCAGAGAGCAGACTCGGACTCAGAAGTAGATACAATTATCTTTATTGATAATAGTGAAGGTGTGTGAGTGTGTGGTCTTGTGGCAGCTGGGGGAGAGCAGAACACCGTACAACCTGGCAACCACTGCCATCCAGGACTCCGACGACTCTGCTGTGGCAGCCCCTGTAGCAGGCATGATGGAGGATGCAGCCCGCAGACCTCCAGGTGTGGCGACCAATGCCAGTGGGCATCCCAGCATGGTGGCTGGAGCTGGAGGTTGCCCCGTCACTGGTGCTGAGTCCCAGGCAGCTGGAACCAGGGGACACTCCCTTGTCAGCTCAGACTCCAGGAATCAGAGACCACTCCTCTCCTCCCCAGAACGTGGCTGCGGGGCTAGTGTAGCATCTGCCAGGACTACAGGCTCCTCCGTCGTCCAGCGGCTCCATCCTAGGACTGGCAGGAACTCAAGGGAGACAGGAGGAAACACAGGTGGGACGGGTGAGGGACTAGTGACAGCAGCAGGTAGTGAGGACTCAGCCAAAGGGGGCTGCTGATGCTGAGCCTCACCACCGGGAATAAGACAAGGAATTTCATTATAATGAGAAAGAGAATGAAAGAGAACTTGCCTTATTTCTCAGGGCACGATGGTGACTGCTGCTGCTGTCCCAGGCACAGCGGGTAACATCAGGTGAGGAGGCAGGGACCGATGGCACTCAAGAGTGCCCGGCTCCAGCGGGCTATTTACGTGACACAGGTAATTGGAAAATGCTGTGTCTCTCTAATCTCTCTATCGAAGATATTTAAGATTTGTTTATCTTCGTAATATTGGTGATCGGGATTTTTCTGATTGGGACTGGAATCGTCCTGGTTTACTGCAAATTGCTGAAGATGGATTCAACCTATCAAAATGCTGACCAGGCGAGGTGCATCCATCAAATTGAAAAACTGGAGAAGACCCTGATAGCGACTACTGGAGAACTGTCTCGTAAGGTGGATTACATCATGATTTCGCTCAGGTCTTTCCACGACGAATTCAAAGCTGCGCAATGAAGGATTAATGTACTGAATCTACAGAAGAAATACAAGTCTTCTCTGTGATCAGTCCTATTTGGCATTATTATTCCCCATGAAAATTCCTCCTGGCTGTCTGCAGACTGTGTTTTTTCAAAATCATGAGCACAAGGCCTTGGACAGCCAGCTGCAGCGCCAGATAACACTGGCGCCAGACAGACAAAACATCTTCTGCCAAGGGTCCTTGGGTCTCTCTTATTATCATCAACACTGCTCAACACCGCACACACATTGATCCATGAACTGAATAAAGATAACACTGCTCTCTTGTGTCCTGTGAATTCTGTGTGTAGCGAATATATGTGCATTGAGCTTTTTTTTCCCTTGAACTCTTAATATTGATTAAGTATGTAACCAGTATTTTGAATCAATGATTTTTTTGCTCCTTCCTATTGTATCATCTTTATGCGACCTGTACCCTCCTGCTGACAGGCGCGTTGCAGATGCGCCGCGGCACGGAAATGCAGGTTCATTACTGTGTCAAGTCAAATTCTCTCGTATGTTATCAGTGATCTGTTAATGTACTTGGCAATAAATCTTTTTCTGATTCTGATTCTGAGTCCGGGAATGCTGACTTTACTGCGCTGTCTCAGCTTCCCTCGATGAGCCTCCCAGGTGCTGCAGCATGAACTCCGGATGGAGCTATGGTTTATATTCCAGGAGGAGCTCAGTCTCCGCCACCAAAACTCGCTGGCGTTCCTCCAGCTTCTCTGTGCTGGGACCGTCTGTAGGCACGAGGGGTGCATGCCCAATCCGACAGGCAGTGGGACACTGGTCGGTAGGGAGAGGTGGACCTGCAGCAGGATTATGGCTCAGGGCTCGACACTTCCGTCCCCAGGATTGCCTCCTCTGTGACACAGGTTCCGATGGTGAAGGCCCCCCCCCCCCCCCCAGCTTGTGGGACCGGCGTTGAGGGTGGCGAGCAGAGATGAGGAGATCTGCCAGTTCTGGATAGCTCCACAGACTTGTGAATGCCTCTATCACACGAGGAAGCACAAGCTTCCTAAAATTTAATTGTCCCTTTCTTTAATTTAGATCCTCTCCTCCATTCTCCCATGACTACTAAAACCTGCAGTAGGATGGGACTGTTAATGTGAAGACTTCAAACTTCAAACCTCTCTGCTGCAACAAACCATTTTGTCCACATTCTGGCAGAGCCTATTATGTCTGTGTCATCATAGGGACATCAGCATCTTCTTGGATCTTCTGTGCATGAGTGTGTGTGTGTGCGTGTGTGCGGGCGTGCGGGCGTGCATGCTTGTGTGTGACACACTCTGCAGCTGTTCTTCTCAAGATTCAAGCATCAAGAAGAATCAAGAACTCTTTATTGTCATTCTGTGCGCACATAACATAATTCTGTACAGTACCTCTCGGCTTTGGAAAAACACAGTACCTTGAAGAAAATAATACCTTGAAGGACAAAACAAACACTCTATAAATATAATTTTGTACAGTATAACTGCTACCAGTATGCATTGCTACCGGAGTGTTGGCCTAGAGGTAGAGCATCTGCCCCACAACCAGGAAGTTGGGGTTCAAGTCCCAGCTGGGTCATGCCAAAGATCATATAAAAATGGAAATTCCTGCCATCCAACTTGGTGCTCAGCAAAAATGGAACAGAGGAGGGAAATGTAGACGGCAGTGGCTCAGGGGATAGAGCGGGTTGTCCAATAACTAGAGGGTTGGCAGTTCGAATCCTGCTTTCCCCAGCCATCCTGCTGTTGTGTCCCTGGGCAAGACACTTTACCCACCTTGCCTCCAGTGTCCATGACACTGGATATGAATGTGTATAAATATTCAGTAGTGGTCGGAGAGGCCGTTGGCATGGATTGGCAGCTGTGGCTACAGAAGTAGCTTACCGCTAGTTAGATATAGATATTTGGCAGACAAGCAGCACAGATGTGAGGGCACAGGCAGGGTGACGTCATCATGCCGTGCCTACTTAGAGGGACTGTTGGTGGGAGTTGCCTTCTTTTGCGCTCAGCCTCTAAGCTGACCATAACCTGTCAAAGCTAGATATTAGCCTATTAGCTACCTCACCCTGACGTGTACCGTCTTGATTTATTGAAATAAAGTTTGGGTTAAGTGCAACTCCTGCCTCCACAGTCCTATTATACCAGACATAACAATTGCCGATGAGGAGAAAATTCAGTCTTATTGTGGAATATTAATTATTTTTCCTGAAGCTGGGGAGCTTTCAGGCACCACCCCCACTGTTCCTCGTGGCCCCGTGCAAGCTGCGAGTTGTGTTGTATATAAAGCAGCATTTCAGCATTTTTACTTTACTTCCCTGGGTAACTCCTTTTTCTATTATGCTGTGTGTATTTCAGTTGGTTGGGTTGTCTGTGTCATGCTGCTGTAAATTCCTAGTTTGGGATCTATCTGTCTGTCTGTCTGTCTGTCTGTCTGTCTGTCTGTCTGTCTGTCTGTCGATCTATCTATCTATCTATGAATCTATCTATAACACTTACTGTATTTTAACTGATATATATGTATATGTATATGTATATGTACAGTGGGGTAAAAAAGTATTTAGTCAGCCACCAATTGTGCAAGTTCTCCCACTTAAAAGATGAGAGAGGTCTCCAATTTTCATCATAGGTATACCTCAACTATGAGAGACAAAATGAGAAAAAAGAATCCAGAAAATCACATTGTCTGATTTTTAAAGAATTTATTTGCAAATTATGGTGGAAAATAAGTATTTGGTCACCTACAAACAAGAAAGATTTCTGTCTCTCACAGACCTGTAACTTCTTCTTTAAGAGGCTCCTCTGTCCTCCACTCGTTACCTGTATTAATGGCACCTGTTTGAACTTGTTATCAGTATAAAAGACACCTGTCCACAACCTCAAACAGTCAGACTTTAAACTCCACTATGGCCAAGACCAAAGAGCTGTCAAAGGACACCAGAAACAAAAATTGTAGACCTGCACCAGGCTGGGAAGACTGAATCTGCAATAGGTAAGCAGCTTGGTGTGAAGAAATCAACTGTGGGAGCAATTATTAGAAAATAGAAGGCATACAAGACCACTGATAATCTCCCTCGATCTGGGGCTCCATGCAAGATCTCACCCCGTGGGGTCAAAATGATCACGAGAACGGTGAGCAAAAATCCCAGAACCACTCGGGGGGACCTAGTGAATGCCCTGCAGAGAGCTGGGACCAAAGTAACAAAGGCTACCATCAGTAACACACTACGCCGTCAGGGACTCAAATCCTGCAGTGCCAGACGTGTCCCCCTGCTTAAGCCAGTACATGTCCAGGCCCGTCTGAAGTTTGCTAGAGAGCATTTGGATGATCCAGAAGAGGATTGGGAGAATGTCATATGGTCATATGAAACCAAAATAGAACTTTTGGGTAAAAACTCAACTTGTCGTGTTTGGAGGAGAAAGAACACCATACCTACTGTGAAGCATGGGGGTGGAAACATCGTGCTTTGGGGCTGTTTTTCTGCAAAGGGACCAGGACGACTGATCCGTGTAAAGGAAAGAATGAATGGGGCCATGTATCATGAGATTTTGAGTGAAAACCTCCTTCCATCAGCAAGGGCATTGAAGATGAAACGTGGCTGGGTCTTTCAGCATGACAATGATCCCAAACATACCGCCCGGGCAACGTAGGAGTGGCTTCGTAAGAAGCATTTCAAGGTCCTGGAGTGGTCTAACCAGTCTCCAGATCTCAACCCCATAGAAAATCTTTGGAGGGAGTTGAAAGTCCGTGTTGCCCAGTGACAGCCCCAAAACATCACTGCTCTAGAGGAGATCTGCATGGAGGAATGGGCCAAAATACCAGCAACAGTGTGTGAAAACCTTGTGAAGACTTGCAGAAAACGTTTGACCTCTGTCATTGCCAACAAAGGGTATATAACAAAGTACTGAGATGAACTTTTGTTATTGACCAAATAGTTATTTTTCACCATAATTTGCAAATAAATTCTTTAAAAATCAGACAATGTGATTTTCTGGATTTTTTTTTCTCATTTTGCCTCTCATAGTTGAGGTATACCTATGATGAAAATTGGAGACCTCTCTCATCTTTTAAGTGGGATAACGTGCACAATTGGTGGCTGACTAAATTCTTTTTTACCCCACTGTATATATACACATACACCCATACATATGTGTACAGGTACATCTCAAAAAATTAAAATATTTTTTGTCAGTCATTTCAGAAAGTGAAATCCATATATTATATAGATTCATTACACAGAGAGTGATATATTTCAAGTGTTTATTTATTTTAATTTTGAGGATTATGGCTCACAGACCATGAAAACCCCAAATTCAGTTTCTCAAAAAATTAAAATATTACATAAAATGAATTTTAAAAAATATTTTTTTAATAGAAATGTTGGCCGACTGAAAAGTCTGTCCATGTACCACTCAATACTTGGTCGGGGCTCCTTTTGGATTAATTCCTATATCAGTGTAGCGTGGCATGGAGGTGATCAGCCTGTGGTTCTGCTGAGGTGTCATGAAGGTCCAGGTTGCTTTGATAGTGACCTTCAGCTCATTGCACTGCATTGCACTGCATTGCACTGCATTGTTGGGTCTGGTGTCTCTCCTCTTCCTCTTGACAATCCTCCATAGATTCTCTATGGGGTTTAGGTCAGGAGAGTTTGCTGGCCAATCAAACACAGTGATGCCATGGCCATTAAACCAGGTTTTGATACTTTTGGCAGTGTGTGTGTGTGTGTGTGGGGGGGGGGGTGCCAAGTCCTGCTGGAAAATGAAATCAGCTTCTCCATAAAGCTTGTCAGCAGAGGGAAGCATGAAGTGCTCTAAAATTTCCTGGTAGACGACTGCGGTGACTTTGATCTTGATAAAACACAGTGGACCAACACCAGCAGATGACATCTGTTCAGATAAAAGTAAATTTTGCATTTCATTTGGAAATCAAAGTCCCAAAGTCTGAAGAAAGAGCGGAGAGGCACAGAATTTGAGGTTTAGTGTGAAGTTTCCACAGTCATTGATGATTTGAGGAACCATGTCATCTGCTGGTGTTGGCCCAGTGTTTTATCAAGACCAAAGTCAGCGCAGTCGTCTACCAGGAAATTTTAGAGCACTTCATGCTTCCCTCTGCTGACAAGCTTTATGGAGAAGCTGATTTCATTTTCCAGCAGGACTTGGCACCCCCCACACTGCCAAAAGACCATGGCATCACTGTGTTTGATTGGCCAACAAACTCTCCTGACCTAAGCCCCATAAAGAATCTATGGAGGATTGTCAAGAGGAAGAGGAGAGACACCAGACCCAACAATGCAGACGAGCTGAAGGTCACTATCAAAGCAACCTGGACCTTCATAACACCTCAGCAGTGCCACAGGCTGATCACCTCCATGCCACCCCACATTGATGCAGTAATTAATCCTAAAGGAGCCCAGACCAAGTATTGAGTGGTACATGGTGTAGCATCATCTCACTTTGGCTCAGCAATAATTATTCTTCTGCTTAAAGACATTTTGTTTCACCCAGGAGTAAGACAGTCAAAAAAATGGATTTTCTTCCTCCAGGCCACAGCTGAAATCCCATTCCTTTGTTAAAACCAGCCTAAGGAATTTCCCCAATGTCCGGCTCTGGTTTATTGCCCCCATAAAACATGCAACAGACCTGGCCACACAGACCCACAACTCAATAAAATTTCCTTAAACTCTGGGACATGCTGGATTTAACCAGTGAACTTTAAAGTACATTATTACAAACTCAATTCTAAGCCTTCTTCTTTTCAGAACTATGAAAAGCAAATGGACTCTGATGTTTTAATGTGGAAAATCAATAATATGTGTGAAATGCATTAATCTGTGGGTTTTATATATATATATATATATATATATATATATACTACCGTTCAAAAGTTTGGGGTCACTTAGAAATTTCCTTATTTTTGAAAGAAAAGCACTTTTTTTTCAATGAAGATAACTTTAAACTAATCAGAAATACACTCTATACATTGTTAATGTGGTAAATGACTATTCTAGCTGCAAATGTCTGGTTTTTGGTGCAATATCTACATAGGTGTATAGAGGCCCATTTCCAGCAACTATCACTCCAGTGTTCTAATGGTACAATGTGTTTGCTCATTGTGTCAGAAGGCTAATGGATGATTAGAAAACCCTTGTGCAATCATGTTAGGTCTGCAATGCTGTAATTGCTGCAAATGGAGGATTCTTTGACGAAAGCAAAGTTTGAAGGAAAAAATTATTATTTCAAATACAAATCATTATTTCTAACCTTGTCAATGTCTTGACTATATTTTCTATTCATTTTACAACTCATGGTGGTAAATAAGTGTGACTTTTCATGGAAAACACAAAATGATTGTCTGGGTGACCCCAAACTTTTGAACGGTAGTGTATATATGCATGTTAATGTTTAAATGAATGTTTATTCCTGCATGTTGATTTAGAAACACTGCTTATAAGATACACGAAGGTTAGTTTAGTTATACATAAGTGTGTATATTCCAATGTACTTCAAATTGTGTGTATTCATTTGGACTGATATCACATTTCATCAGTCTTCAGAGAGACCCCACCTTCTTCATCTCATTGGTCCCTTGTAGACTGTTTGTTATTGGACTAAAAGTTCATCGAGGACACCCACGAAGGACACTCATTGGCTGAGATCCCGGAAGCCCGCGAAGCTCAACAGAACTTATAAAAGGCGAAAGACTCTTTGCTCTGCCTCTTTTCTCTTTGCCCCTCTCCACCGATCTTTTTTTCTCTTTGGACTCGTTCGTCTCTCTTAACTCTATTGTCTACACACAGCAAGGAAGAACAAAGACTCCGACCACATGTCGCTTTTCTGAACACAGAGCAGATAACTCATAATTTGTTTATGTAACTTTGTATTTTAATGTTTTTCTTTTTCTCTTAAATGCCTAGGAATTCCTATTTCTTTGAGCTCAATTCTTAATCGGAGTTAAACTCCAAATTTTACTTATCTCTTTTTCTTTGTTCAACTTTCTGTAAAATCACCGTTTGTTTAATTTTAATGTAAACTTTTATCTTGATTTTATTTGTTTTAATATTTTTCTTGACCAAGCACCCACCAGGAGCTATTAATTTTATCTAAAGTCTGAAGCTTTTTTTAATTTGAGATCGGATTAGATATCTTTAATTAATTATTATCGAAGGCCTCTTAGAAGATGCAGCTCTCCACATCACATGCAGCTAAGGAAAATGCGCAGCTGTTCATCACACGCTGAAGAAGCGTCGTCATCATCTGGCTCCAAACCCAGTTTCAACTGTGGGTCATACAGCCCAGAATCCAGCCTCTTCGACCGCTTGAATTTAAAGGTCGAAATGTGGACCCTGAAAATATCTGCGGGCAGATATTAACGTCCACAAAATCTTGGGCTGAGGACGACGAAAAAACAATCATCACCGAGGGATCACGTGAGCTGTAACTTTAATTCATCTGCTGAATTAAACGTCTGAGGTTCGGTAATAATTTGTATATCTAATCATATGCAAATTAAGAAGCCCTTAACATAACTCTTCTTTTTATTAAAATTCCGGTTTTTATTTTCTTAAGATTAATCCAGGACTTTTCATATAATTAGTAAACTTTCTCCATAAATTTGCGTTGTTTCCATAATCTGTTAACTCAAACTGATAGAAATTGGTTTCTCAGTTTAACCCTGGTTCCGAAAATATTGACATTGTTAATCCATCATTTACAAGATTGATTCTATGATTAATGAAATTACTGCAATGTCTGTTAATCATTTCGTTTAATAAATATGTGAAAATGAGAGAAGTTGTTGAGAATTTATTTCATTCTGAGTCTGCTCAAGCACAGGTATTGAATTCACGGAAAATTTTTGAGACTGATTATTGATTAATTTATTGAGTGATTAAACAGGTATAAAGTGAAATTAAAGATTAAATTGCTTCTTAGAGATAGAAGCTGGTGCCCCCACGAGTGTTATTAACTTTTCTGATGTATATGAAACGAGATTTGATCTCAGATTCCAATACATCAATAGAAATTAAATAATTCATACCTGATCATATTTATTATTTATTAATATTCTATATTTTACGCTACAATGGACATACTTTTCAGTTGGTCCACATTTGTATTAAAAAAAAATAATAATAATAATTTTATGTAATATTCTAATTTTTTGAGAAACTGAATTTGGGGTTTTCATGGGCTGAAAGCCATAATCATCAAAATTAAAATAAATAAACAACTGAAATTTATCACTCTCTGTGTAATGAATCTATATAATATATAGGTTTTACTTTCTGAAATGACTGACAAAAAATATTGAACTTTTTCATGATATTCTAATTTTTTGAGATGTACCTGTATATAGGTATATACAGGTACATCTGTATATACTTATATACAGATGTATATAAGTATATACAGATGTGTGTGTATCTGTATACACACACACACATATGTGTGTGTGTATACATACACACACACTTACACTACACATATACCTGTATATATACATAAGTATATGCTCAATGTAGAATGGATATGAATAATATGGATAAGGAGTATCAACAATACCAACAAGAATGTAAGAATGCAAGAATATTGGTGATAGTAGCAGCAATATGAACCATAAATAATATCAGTTTTTAAGTCGCAACCCAGTGCTAGCCTCAGTCATTAGGGTAGGAAGAGTGTGCTCATGTGCTCATTCTACCAGGTCACCATTGACAGCATCCTCACCAGCTGCATCACGGTGTGGTATGGAAGCTGCACCGCCTCCTGCCAGAAGACACTACAACGCACAGTGAAAGCAGCTAGGAAGATATCGGTGCCCCTCTGCCACCCCTCATGGACATCTATTTTACCCGCCTCACCCAGAGAGCCATCCACATTGCAGGTGGCACCTTCCACCCTCACACTCCCTCTTCAGCCCCCTGCCCTCGGGGAAAAGGTACCAGAGCCTCGAAGACCTCTCCAAAAGACTGCTAAACAGCTCTGTTCATCAGGCCATCAGGACCCTGAAGTCTGCTCACCACCCCCCCCCCACACACACACACCTGCCGGACCGTAACACACTCATCCGCACAATAACTACCTCAGCTGTTGGCACAGAAAGACTGGCACACTGACAGTAATACATCTGCTGCTGTATGTCTCTGCACTTTACTGCAACATTTGCACTAATGCCATATCTGCTGCTTCAGTTACTATATTGCAATACTGATCATGTGCAGTCCTATCTGTCACTGTCTGCACTTATGCTGCCACACTGAACTTGAAGAGTTCTTTTGCAAAAACAGATACGTCCAGTTGTGTTCAAAATGAGAAAAAAAACAAAAAACTTTTTCATCTGTAGGTTTATAGGTGTTGGTATTTCCAAATCAGCTTCTAAGACATGGGCACTTGAAATATGAGTATGTCAGACATAAGAAAGCAAAAATTCAAACATCAACTCATTGTTACTTTTTGGCAATTTATTAGTATTTAAAAAAAAAAAAAAAACAGATAAGTCCACAAGCCATTCTATTGCAAAAAACAGACAAATCCCGAAAACCATGATAGTTTGTCCTGAACATACTTGAATGTCTATAAGCATCAATGTAGTATGATTGACACACTGATTTAGGCATATCCACTCGGTGAAATGGTATAATATAGCTATAATAAAGCTATAATTCAAGATTCAAGACTCAAAGATTTTATTGTCAATACTACTATACGTACAGGGCATACAGGAGAATTGAAATGGCGTTTCTCTCTGTCTTCATTGGTGTGCACAGTATAAAAAGAAAAGGAATAAGGCTGGAAACAAAAAGAAAACAACAACAATAGCAGTCTAATATACAATATGCACAGTAATGCAACCCGTGGTGCAAATGGCGACAAGAAAGACCCAGACCTCCCATTGTGCTAAATTGAGCTAAATAATTAACGATAACGATAAAGCCCAGCAATCCTATATACAGACCACTAGAGATGTAATACCTGAAGTTGCAGTTCAGTGTGGTAGTGTAGGAGCAGATAGTAACATAGGACTGCACGTGATCAGTATTGACACTGATCAGTATTGCAGTGACAGACAGACAGGGCAGCAGATATGACATTTGTGCAATTGGTTGCGGTTAATGTTAATGTGCAGAGACATACAGCAGCAAAGTAGAAAGAATTCTGATGACTGTTCACTGTTCCGACTTCGTTTACGCCCTACTGGTGAACGCATCACTGGTTCATCTGCTTCATCAAAATTATCCATATTTGACATAAAATGCAACAAAATTGTAAAAAAAAAACCAAACAAACAAACAAAAAAAATGCTGGAAGGGAAATTAGTCACAACAAGCTGGTGCTGTGTTCGAAATTCTCACTCCTTCCCCATATAGTGAACTATATAGTGAATGTGCAGCCAATGCAGCAGTGAGAGAATAATAATAATAATAATAAATGGTAAAAAACAAAATAAAAACACAGGCACATAAAACAGTAAAAAAAACAACAAAACAAAGTAGACAGTAAAAGCACATAAAAATACAATCAACACACAGTTAATTAAAAAGCTTTAGTTGCTTCTTAAAAACACCAATGGAAGGTGCAGATCTAAGTTCAAAAGGCAAGGAGTTCCACAGTCTGGGAGCAATAGCAGCAAAGGCTCTATCGCCTTTGGTTCTGAGCCTAAGATAAGATAAGATAAGATAAGATAAGCCTTTATTAGTCCCACAACGGGGAAATTCCAGGAGTTTTTCCAGTTTTAATTCTAGTACTAGGGACTACCAATAGATTCTGATGAGAAGACCTGAGAGACCTGCTGGGCTGGTGTAGAGAGAGCAGGTCACGAATATAAAAAGGTG
The DNA here is from genome assembly GCA_020510985.1 of Pholidichthys leucotaenia. NCBI lineage: Eukaryota > Metazoa > Chordata > Actinopteri > Cichliformes > Pholidichthyidae > Pholidichthys > Pholidichthys leucotaenia. The sequence goes on along the minus strand of CM035847.1, from coordinate 329,072,802 downwards.
CCTCTTCATGAATGGCTTTGTAAGTAAGAGCAAGAACTTTAAAATCAATTCTATAATTTACAGGAAGCCAATGCAAGGAGGCCAAAACAGGAATGATATGACAGAATTTACTGGACCTTGTTAGTAATCTTGCAGCAGAGTTCTGGACTAACTGTAGGTGGTGTAAAGAGGATTTGCTAAGACATGTAAAAAGAGCATTACAGTAGTCCAAACGTGAAGAAACAAAGGCATGAATAATGATTTCTAACTGACCGTAGGAAACCAATGACCTAATTTTGGATATATTCCTAAGGTGGAAAAAACATCTCCATCAGAGATGGATGGTCAGAGATTTGACATGCTGATCAAAACTCATAGATTGATCGAAAATTACACCAAGATTTTTTAGATTAGACCGTACGTTAGAGCTTAATGAACCAGTGCTATTAACCAACTTAGGAATTAGATTATCAGGTGCTACAATAAGGACTTCAGTTTTATCAGCATTAAGTTGCAAAAAGTTACTAGACATCCAGTCCTTAATTGCAGACAGACAATCATGAATAATTTTTAAATTGTCAACATGGTCAGGCTTAAAAGAGAAAAGTAGCTGTAAATCTTCAGCGTAGCAGTGATAAGACACACCTTTAAATTTGCTGATGATAGAACCAAGTGGCAGCATATATAGGGCAAATAAAAGTGGACCCAGAATAGAACCCTGAGGCACCCCACAGGTTAAAGGAGCAGAGTCAGATGAATAAGAGCCAACAGCCACGGAGAAACTCCTACCAAAAAGGTAGGAGAAAAACCAATCCAGAGCTTTTCCAGAAATACCTACCCAATCTCTAAGCACTTGTAACAAAATAAAATGATCAATAGTATCAAATGCTGCAGTAAGATCTAATAACACTAAAACAGAGCATTTGCCAGAGTCTGATGACATTAAAATATCATTCGACACCCTAAGAAGGGTGCACGGTGGCGCAGTGGTTAGCACTGCGGCAGTACAGTTCACCCTTGGCCGGGGGATCGTGGGGATCGTGGGATTGTGGGTTCGATCCCAGCCCCTGACCAACAGTGATCTGTGTGGAGTTTGCATGTTCTCCCCGTGTCTGCATGGGTTTACCCTTGGATTTCTCCGGTTTCCTCTCACATGCCAAAAACATGCAGGGTAGGTTAGGTTAATTGGAGACTCTAAAGTGGCCCTAGGTGTGAATGTGTGTGTGAATGGTTAAGGGATAGCGCCGTATCGTGGCTGCTTCATCCATCCAGGTGGTGGATGACCCTCAATTTCCCCTCTGGGGATCAATAAAGTATACTAAATCTAAATCTAAAAAAAAGAAGAGCGGTCTCTGTCGAGTGTTTCTGATGAAAGCCTGACTGAAATTTGTTGAAAATATTGTGTTCAATCAGAAAGTCAGTCAGCTGCTTGGCAACAACTTTTTCTAAAAGCTTAGAAATAAAAGGAAGCTTAGAAATTGGCCTGAAGTTTTTAAAAACAGATGGATCAAGGTTAGGTTTTTTTAAAAGTGGCTGCACAACTGCATGTTTAAAATACGAGGGTACACAACCAGATTCAAGTGAACTATTAATGATATTAACCAAAGACGTACCCACTGAGCCAATTACCTCTTTTAACACTGAGGAAGGCAAAATATCTAAAACGCAGGAGGAGGATTTCATGGAACTCCCCAACACTAACAAATCCTCAAAAGAAATTGGGGTAAAATCACTTAAAAAGGCCTGTCTGTTAGGACAATCAAGGATTAGGGGAAAGGAATGAGTAAAACCAGCCCTAACAGCAGTGACCTTGTCAACAAAAAAGGAAAGAAACTTGTTACAGTCATTAATTGAATAAACAGGGGGAGCAGAACTAACAGGATTAACTAAACTGTCTATTGACCGGAGTGGTGGCTCAGTTGGTAGAGCACCCGCCCCACACCCGGGAGGCAGGGGTTCAAATCCCGGCCGGGTCATGCCGAAGACCATATAAAAGTGGAACTTCCTGCCATCCAGCTTGGTGCTCAGCAATAATGGAATGGAGGAGGGAAATCTGTGGCGGCGCCTTGCATGGCAGCGGCCCTCTGATTCTGCACTGGGGTGTGTGTGATTAACACAGTAGATAGGTAAAGCACAATCTCGTTCTACTGTACATGATTGGTTGTACAGTTGAATGACAATAAGGGTGATTTAATTTATTTTTAATTTAATTTTAATTTAATTTAATTTAATTTATTGTACTGAAGAGGATCTTTGGATTGTTACTATTGGAGGAGATGATATTGGAAAAATAAGAAGTTCTTGCCATTTTAATCATATTGTTAAATTCAATTAACAGTTCCTTAAGGTACAATTGATGCACCTCAAGTTTAGTGGACTTCCACAGTCTTTCCACCCTCCGACATTTACGTCTAAAACAACAGAGATCATCATTTAACCAGGGGGATGAATTAACAGCACGGACAGTCCTGGTTTTAAAGGGAGCAACTACATCTAAGATGCTTGAACAGTATGAGTTAAAAGAGCAGACCAAGCTCTCAGTGTCGTCATCAGAGGATAAAACCACACTGCTGTCAAAGGCAGCAGAAAATTTCACAGCTGAAAACTGGTCAATGACACGAGAGCATTTTACCCGCTTGCCAGTGTAACAGACTGATTTAACTGATAAATTAAAAAGAACACAAAAATGGTCTGACACAAGAAGCTCCTTAGTGTGAACATTATTCACATTAAGACCGAGTGTAAAAACAAGATCAAGTGTATTTCCTTTGACATGCGTAGGGCCAGATAGACACAAAACAAAATTAAATGATTCAATAATACCCAAGAAATTCACTGCAAAACTGTCATTGGGATCATTAATATGCAAATCAAAATCTCCAAGTAATAAAATCCACTCAAATTTAATAATAGAAGTTAAAAAATCGCTAAACTCAGATAAAAAGGAGGCATTAACCCCTGGAGGGCGGTAAATTAAAACACAATAAAATAGGTTTGGGGAGCCAATTTTTAAAATCATCAGTTCAAATGATGAAAAAGTTCCATGGCTCACGGTCCGTGTAACGAAGCGGCGCCAGTTCATGATGGCCAGAACACTGCCGCGGCCTGTCAATCTCGGAGCACAGGAGAAGGTACAATCCGGTGGACAAAGTTCAATTAAGGAGGTAAATTCCTCACTTTTCTGCCAAGTCTCAACAAGAAATAAAAAGTCCAGCCCTGTAGTAATGAATAAATCATTCAAAAAGAATGATTTACTTGCGATGGAACGTGTGTTAAGCAACGCCAGCTGGTTGGGCTCTGTCACAGCAGCAGTCTCACCAGGAATGGGGGCCGGTGAAAGTTGACATAGGCACCCACTACCTGCAGGGGATTTCCTGGCTCGGAGCAAGGAGAAGGCCGGTTGGCACGGTAGAACAGGGAAAACAGGCCGGAGAAATGATGGCCTCACTCCGGGCACACCCGAGGGCCAGGATCCAGGAAAGAGACCAGCTGCAGAATTAGGAAGAAGACGAGGTGGAGCGAGCGAGACGGCGAAGCTGAGCAAGCCTTCTGGATCTCACTGTGGCACCTGCACGTCTTCCCCGAGGTTTGGATCGCTTTCTGCCGGTATAACCACAGCGGGGATCCCAGGTACCAACGGGAAGTTGCAGACGCAGAGACCAATGGAAGAATCTTCCCTCCTGATTATCACAGCCAAACCCCACCATGGAAGATCGAATATCCAGCAGCACTTGGCGATCATAAACAATGGCTGATTGCACATGATCCAGACACAATAACACAATCAAAAACAGGACAAACAAGCGGAGACGACCAGCAGCCAGAAATACAGGCGGTGTGGCCATCTTGGATGCAGAGACTGTATAGTATACTGTATAGTATACTGTAGACTGTACAGTCCACTATATCTAAATTCACTATATAGCGAGTAGGGAGTGAGTGAGTGAGTGAAAATTCCGAACACAGCCAGGGAAACCAGTCAGAGCGAGCAGACCGGCAAGGCAGCCAAGACGAGTCATGAGACCCAAATACCAAGTGCTGATTTGCCCTGTGGAGTTATCTGCTTTTGTAAAAAAAAAAAAAAAAAAAAAAAAAAAAAAAAAACGCTCTCGGCATTTATCGGCTTTTGCATAAAAAAAACAAAAACATGAATCTGTAGTGTCTATAACATAGGACATATTGGCTTTTGAGACAAAATGATTTGAACATCTGTAAGTAGGTAATGTTAACAGTTGTTTGATGTAAAGAGGGAAATTTTCATGGAAGTGGCGTTTATCGGTTTTTGCAAACAAACTCTTCACTTGCAACTACGAGTATTACTGCTCTACTTTTTCTGTATATAGGATTGCTGGGTTGCATTGTTTATCTTTATTTGCACTATGGGATGTCTGGGTCCATCTTTTGTCGCCATTGGCACTACGGGTCGCATTACTGTACATAGACTGCTGTTGTTGTTTTTCCAGCCTTATTCCACCACTGAAGAGAGAGAAACAATATTTCAATTCTCCTGTATGTCCTATACGTGTAGTAGTATTGACAAATAACATCTTTGAATCTTTGAATGTTGAATATTGAATGTGAATGTGACTGTGACTGTACCTGCAGGGGTCCGGTGGTGGGTGTGTGGGTTTCTTCGGGGGAGAGAGGTGCGACTGCATGTGGAGGGTGTGTGTGTATGTTTCCAGGGGTATGGTATGTGTGTGGCTGCAGGGGAGAAATGGCAATTACAGCTCTGGGAAAGAAGCTGTCTCTCAGTCTGGTGATGGTTGTTTTAATGTTCCTGTACCATCTTCCAAAAGGAAGTGGTACAAACAGTCTGTTGCCTGGGTGGCTGGGGTCCACTGTGATACATCTGGCTCTTTTCTGGATCAGGCCAATGTATATTGAGTCCAGATCTGGGAGAGGGCATCTTACGATCCCCTGTGCCATTCTCACCAATGTGCCAAGTCCTTTCTTTCCTGTACCCTGCAGCTGCCATACCACACTGTAGCGCTGAGACAGTGAATGCTCTCTATTGTGGCTCTGAAGAAGTTGGTGAGCAGCCGAGAGAAGAGTCCAGCCTGTTTCAGTCTCCTGAGGAAGAAGAGCCTTTGTTGAGCTTGCTTCACCAGGTGTGATGTGTTCAGAGACCAAGATAGATCAGATGTGATGTGTAGGCCAAGGAACTTGATGTTGTCCACACACTCGACTCGTTGATCAAGTTTGCGGACGACACCACCCTCATCGGGCTCATCTCCAACGGCGACGAGTCCGCCTACAGGAGAGAGGTGGCCCTGCTGGCGTCCTGGTGCAGCAATAACAACCTGCAGCTGAACGCTCTGAAGACAGTGGAGATGATTGTAGACTTCAGGAAAGTCACTACTCCTCTGCCCCCCCTCACCCTCTCAGGCTCTCCCATCACCACTGCTGATTCCTTCCGCTTCCTAGGCACTACCATCACCAGGGACCTCAAATGGGAGCTGACCATCAGCTCACTCATTAAAAAAGCCCAGCAGAGGATGTTCTTCCTGCGGCAGCTGAGGAAGCTCAAGCTACCCACCAAGATGTTAGTGCAGTTCTACACAGCCATCATCGAGTCCATCCTCACCACATCCATAACCGTGTGGTACGCAGGAGCCACTGCCAGGGACAGACTAAGGCTGCAGCGCGTCGTGCGCACTGCTGAGAAGGTGATCGGCTGCAAGCTCCCATCTCTCCAGGATCTGTACATCTCCAGGACCCGGAGGCGTGCTGGCCGGATCATAGCCGATCCTTCACACCCTGGTCACGTACTGTTTGCCCCCCTCCCCTCTGGTAGAAGACTTCGGTCCATCCAGACTAAAACCTCCCGTCACATGAACAGCTTCTTCCCCTCTGCCATTAGACTGCTGAACACTAAGTGACTTATTGACTCTCGTGCACCATGTACAGCAGCTCAACCAGACTCATGTCAATCATCACTGTTTTCTTCCTGCATTACCGACTGCACTATATAGTTCTCCACAGTATCTGCTGCTGGCTAATATATATTTTAACTGTTGACCAGTATCACTTAATCTTATCCTACACTTTATTACATGTATAGTTTATTTCTCTTATCTTATCATGTTTAATGTTGCAGCATTGTACCGAGACAAATTCCTAGTTTGTGTACTACATGAACAATGGCAATAAACCTGATTCTGATTCTGATTCTGATTCTGACTATCTCAACCTCCCCTGTCTATGAGGAGGTTTTCCTGGGCCTCCTGCAGTCCACAATGACCTCCTTGATCTTACTGGTATTCAGGACAAGGTTGTTGGCTGAGCACCACTGACTGATTTGAGTGGTGGATCTCCTCTCTGTAGTGGGTGTCATTATTGTCCGATATGAGACTCACCACAATGGTTTTGCCCACAAACTTTATGTCTGTGTTAGTGGGTTGAATGGCAGAACAGTCCTGAGTGAGGACAGTGAAGAGGGTAGGACTCTTCTCACCGCCACCCCTGTGGTGTGCCTGTGTTCATAAAAAGGGTGGACGATGTGTGGTCTCCCATTCTTACCACCTGAGTCCGGTTGGTGAGAAAGTATCTAATCCAGGAACACAGCGATTTGGACAGACCAAGGTTTCGGAGCTTCAGTGCCAGCTTGTCTGGGATGACAGTGTTGAATACTGAGCTGAAGTAAACAAACAGCATCCGAGCATAAGTGTTAGGATGCTGCACGTGGGTCAGGACTGTGTGAAGTGTGATGGAGACTGCATCCTCTGTAGATCTGTTCCCCCCTAGGTGAACTGGTGGCTGTCTAGATCAGCAGGGATTCAATTCAATACATCTTTATTTATATAGCACCATTTCACAACAACAGTCATCTCATAGCACTTTCAACTGTAGGGGAAACCCCCCACAATTGCAGAAAGACCCCAGCAATCATGCCCAACCCAGGGCGAGGGCTGCCAGGCCAAGCAGCCCAGGATCCCCCAGCATCGTGCCCTGGTGCTCCCAGCACCTCAAACATGATGGAGCAGCCACACCCATTCCCACTTATCTTGCACACATGAACATGCACAACAATAATAGTCCTAATTGTGAACAATGGGCCGGACCCATTTGGCACCCCACACGCCAAGCAACACCTCTGAGTGTCCAATGCAAGCCCACCGACAACCCACCCCAGACACAAACCAACAACAGCAGGCTTCCCTGCTACAGCCACCCCGGAGCAGCCCGATGGCAACACGGCTGCCAACCTGCACCAACGGCCCCCCCCGGCCACCTCCGAGCACCCACACACACCCGGCGCCAAAGACACCAGGGGTAATGCGACAAAGCGCCCCACCCCGTGACACAATGGCAGGGCGGACAGGACAAGCAGGCCCCAAATTGCCAACCCCCATGCCATTAGATGGTCCGCCCCACTCCAGCCACCCAATGAGGTTCCCCCGCCCACACACATCCTCCACCCACACACATCCACCCACAGGTATCTTCACCCATACACACGCACACACACACACACACACACACACACACACCCTCACCCACCATCATGTGAACACACACACACTCACCATCACACATGCCCACCTACACCCATACACAGCCCCACATGCCCACACTCAAACACACACACGCACCCACTTCTGCACCCACACACACACACGCACCCACTCTCACGTGCACCTGCATGCGCACACACACACACTCACATACGTACACAAAGACACAAACACATGCACACCCACACCCGCTGGCCCCAGAGGACGGGGAGGGTGGCCACGCAGGACACAGGCACCCATCCCAGAGCGCCGCCAGGGCCCTGAGGAGGGCACGACCCCGCCGCGCAAGGACATGCCAGGACCGGCCCGCACCACCGGCGCACACCCGATCCCAACCCAGAGGGGGAACGCCCCCCCAGCACCAGGGGTCCAGGGCTAGACCCAGCCCCACCTGGGAGGCAAGGTCCGCCAGCTTGGGGCCACAGCCCACCCCCCTGGCCCACCCTGCAGTCTCCCTGGGCCATGCCTCCCAACACCAGCCCCAGTGGATCGCAGAAACCCCTCGTGGTCAGGGTGCAGCAAGCTGTCAGAGGCGACAAGGAGAGCGAACCGCCGCCTACCTCCCCTCAGGTTATAGAATTAATAAGCGGGGACCAGAGAGAATTGAATTCAGCCAATTGTTTTTATGAGGAGGCTGACATTCTCTCCAGGCTGATATAATCTAATAGTAAGTTATTATCATAAGTCATGCATAAATTATTTCTTGATATCCAGTTCATGAGGATAGTTTTCTTTGCGATGCATAAGGTGGTGAGAACCATGTGTGACATCCTTGTCTCTATATTTATTTCAGTTAAATCACCTAATATGCAAAGTGTGGGTGAGGATGGGACACGATACCCAAGCCATGCTGACTAGTCCTCACATGTCTTCTACCAGAACTTCTGGAGCGGTGCACAGGACCACATAGCATGGATATAACTATCCGGGACGTTGCTGGTGCAGTAGGAGCAAATATTTGCGTGACTCAGGCCCATTTGGAATATCCTTTGTTCTGTGTAATGAGTTCTATGTAGAACTTTGTACTGTATGAGTTGTAAATTAGAGTTTTAGTCATCTTAAAAGTGTTTAAACAAATCTGTGTCCAGAAGCTTTCCTCCTTATTGATCGATAAGTCTGTCTCCCATTTTGATTTTGGAAGAGATACGGACTCATCCAGTTTTGATAATAGTCTGTATATTTTTGATATCAATTTAGGGGAACAAAGATTTAGAAACTCTGCCACTTTAACTGGTACTTCTAAATCTGTCTGATTAAGACCAAATTTTGCTTTTTTTTATGGATTATGGATTTAAGCTGTAGGTACTCAAGAAACTTTTTATCACTGATATCGTACTGTGACACCAATTCTTGAAACTGGATAAAATTTCCACCTTGATTAAGATGCTCTAAGTTTTTTATTCCCTCCTCTTGCCTTAGTGGAAAGTTTAACGTCATCTTTTGTTGTAGGATATCATGTTCAAATAAATAAAATCAATCAATCAATCAATCAATATCAAGATTATTCCAAATGGGCGTGAGTTTACAAGCGACAAGTGAAGACCCCATTTTTTTAAACATTTCCACCATTCTGTCAGAGAGGAGCTGATATTAATGCTTTTAAAACAGTCATGGCGTTTGATACAGGGACTAATAAAAGGTAAGTCAGAGATATTTAGCGACCCACAGAGAGCTTGTTCAGCATCTAACCATGGGTTTCCTCGTGGGATTGATTTTGTCCATGTAGAAACAAACTGCAATCTATTGGCTAAGAAGTAATTTAAAAAAAATTGGTAAATCTAAACCTCTGCACTCTTTTGATTTTTGAAGAGTTTTTAAACTGATCCATGATGGTTTATCCTTCCATAAAAAAAAATCCTGGGCAGCATCCTGGTGTGAGTGCGTAACTGTGTGAGTGTGAACAGGATGTCCTTGAAAAAGAGAGGTTGCCTCTCAATGGAACTACTCTGTATAAATAAAGGTTAAATAATAAAAAAAAATAAATACAATGCCAAACCTCAACCTTTGCTCTTCCCTAAGGCTGCAGTTCAGTTGTTGTCCAGCCAAGTACCAATGGCCACACAGCTGTCCATCCTCCGTGAGATGATCCTCAGTCGAATTTCGTCCAGTTGTTGGTGAGTGACCTGACATTTGCGATGAAGAGACTGGGAAGAGCCGGTCTGTGTGGGTTAGCTTGTAGCCTAGCATGCAGGCCGCTCTGTTTACCTTGCTTCAGTTTATGGTATTTTCTCCATCTTCTGGGCCACACAGGGGGAATAGGGAATGGTGAAAGCCTCAGCAGTCCACTGTATCTCTGGTGGAATAATGTACGGCTTTGGGAATACATACAGTCCGTACTGCTTCCCAAGATCCCACAGTTAATCCTTACTGTAGTAAATTAAGGCTTTATGTCTTGGAACTAGCAAAGAAAGCAAAAGAAAAAAACATAAATACGAAGGAAATAAGCTGAGAGCCTCAAGCCGCTACATGTACTATATGTAGCAGTTAGGGGCCGCTGCATATAGTACATAATTACAGCTAAAAGTGTTAAATGTGTTATAAATATGTTAATCTGTGGGCACTTAAATCCAAACTATCCATATGTAGTCTGTAATAGAATCCCAGTCTGTTAGAGAAAGAGTAGATAAAGATTTCATGACTGCACCTGTTGCAGTTGTCCAGTGTTCAGAGGAAAAAACAAAACAAAACATCTTTGCACCAAAACGTCATCGGTACCACAGGTCAAGAGGATGCATTCAAACCCATTCATATCTGCATGTTGCACAACAGGAAATAGAATGAATTTGACATGTGTCCATGCAAGCCAAGTTCATCTTGACTTCAGCTCAACTGTTCAATCATCACCTCTTCTCATGCTCCTCCTCCTCATTCTCCAACATCAAATAACTTCCTGGGCATTACTGTAATTAATGCCAAGAGCCATGTGTTGTTGCATGTCAGTCCCAAAACACAGGTCTGGATGTCCCACTAGAGCTCTGCTCAAAACTAAAACAAAACTTTAGCTTGGATACGCCAACCAGCACCGGCAATTACTGCTTCCTCATCCATCTTTCCCTCTGCTATCAGAATCCATACCAATGACTAACCACAACTCAGCAACACACAGCCCATGGTTCCAGCCAGCAAATCTCCTGGGCTTCCTTGGCACCTTCCTATAACTGAAGCCAAACAGGAACCTGTCACAAGACCCTCTGAGAGGGTCTGCTGTTACATAGAGGCCTGCTCCCACCTTTCAACTGGCATCTGCTCTGGGGGGTGGGTGTGGCACAGGGTGGACCTGCCTCAGTGTGACACTGAAGTGAGCTCCCACCCTCAACTGCGGATTGAAAACGGAAGATGGCTGATGCCTGAAAAGAGCAAAACAACTCACTACTGGCTTACCTAAAAAGTCACCAACCGTTAGTTGTTGGAGGAAGGAAAGTCAAGAGTTAAACTAACAGCAATAACACCACAATGTGTACACAAATTAATAATAAAAGAAGCCACAAAACCACTGAGACTAAAGGTGCATTCAAACCAAACGTGAAACGAATTTTTCATGCAGCGCAAATACATACAAACAGGGCTTGACATTAACATTGGCCAGCCAGCCAATGGCTGGTGGATTTCAGTAAGATAGCCACACCAATTAGCCACTTTGACCGGTTGTAGTTTTCTCAAACAGCATCAAATATAATAAACCTATTGCAATGTCAGACTATGAAACTACAATTGTGTCATGAGTCTGAGCTCAATGTTCCGTCAGAGCTCAGACTCTCCATTTATTTGTATGTTTGTTAGTATTATTTTTTCAGCTTCTGTGTATTTCTTTGGTTTTGTGACTAGAGCCCTTCCTCCCTCCAGGCACTCCCATCAGCTGCTCACTGTGTGCTTTTCAGCCATCTCAGCTGTGAGCAGCTGTGTAATTAGGTCACCTGCCTGCTCAACGGCTCACACCTGCAGCTCATTTATTTGTCTACTATTTAAGGACTGTGAGCTCCCTGTTTCTCTGCAGCAGTACTGTTTGTTTGAACATCTGACTTGACTACTCTCTCGTCTCCTCATCTCCTCCAGAGCTTTCCCAGCTCTGGAGAGCCATCCTCTGTAAGTTACATTGCTGGTATTTTTGTGTTCTTGTACTATTTTGGATTTTTTGATATTAAATGTTACTATTGCAATTCAGCGCCTGGGTCTGTCTTTATCCCCCAAAGGGGCATTCATGACAAACTGGACACTATCTGTTTTCCTTATTCCTTATCAGGAATCCTCATTCCTTCTTTTCTTATATATTGCACACACCACTAAGTGAGAGAGAAACAGCATTTCAATTCTCCTTTATGTCCTGTACATATAGAAGTATTGACAATTAAAAATCTTTGAATCTTGAAAACTCCCATGTGGTTTTTTTTTCTAGTCCATTTACTTTTTCTGTCTCTTCGTTTTTCTGGTGAAAAAATGGAGCGTCCATTTAGGTTAAATCCATCAGCAGCTACTAATGATGTTGTGAAGCCATGAAGGGGGTGATTCAGTTCATAGTGGTAGGCAAAGGGGTGGGGTACAAATGAGAACTGGGACGGACCCAAATCCACCTGCACTTTGCTCTTATATTGCAAATATTTTTCTCTACTGTTTTACAATATTTACTGCTCTTCATAAATAATTAAAAAGGCAGTGTTTTTCTTGTTGTTTTTTATGTATGTATAAGGGTAATTTATATTTATAAAGGTTGTAAATTTAGTTCAGGTAAATTTTAGCATACAATAGTACAATTTGGTCATATTAAACATAATTTTCCAACCACAAAATTGTGGCTAGTGAAAAGACTGACTGGCTAGTAACTTTGGAAACTCACTAGTCACAGTGGCTGATGAACAAAAAAGTTAATGAATAGCCCAGGTTTTCCCCAAAATGGAAATCATTTTGGGGAAAACCTGGTCTTGTTAGGCGAGACGGCATCCATCCCACTTTGGATGGTGTGTCTCACTTTTCTAACAGTCTGGCATCGTTTTTATCTGTTATGGATGTCCCTGCGGGGCATCATTGAGATGCTATAGGCCAACCAGTGAGTTTGCATGTTTTGTTAACAAAAGCTAAAATGTCAAAATAAATAGCCACGTGGGGCAAAAATATGAATATTGACTAAGGCTGTAGACACTAGATAACAGACTCTGAGGAAAAACACTGAGACGATGAATCAAAAGGAAGACTGGAGTCAGGGTTAAGAACTCCAGTCCAATGTTGTGTGAGGTCAACGTTGTGTGAGGTCGCAGCAAGGAGTAAGCCTCAGCTGCACCCTTAAATAATCCCCTCAGACTAATCAGGAAAGGAGAATGTGACCAATGAAATGCAATCCAGCTGTCACGGTGCGGCTCGGCTCTGACAGCCAGAATTCCCACCGTGACGCTGTCAAAACAAAAGCCCTGGAAGGCCATAATAACATGACTCAAAATGGGATGAAATGGGGAAAATACCAGACAACCCGAGCGCGGATAGAATCTGCGCTCAGGCCATCACAGTACCCCCCCATTCACAAGGCGCACTCCAGGCACAAACATGGCATCCAAGGCCCCCCCTCCCCAACCAGAAAGCTACCAGGGCCGACCCAGGGAGGGCGGAGGGGGAAATGGGCCAGGATGGCGAGAACCAAAAAAAAAGGGGAAAATACCATACCAAGGAAAAAAACTCACAAGGAACAGGCAACAAAGAACTAATAAAATGGTGCGACTAAGCACAGAAAAATCAAAGGCAGAACATACAGAAAATCCTCGGGCACAGTAGAATCAAATAACCAAAAATATACATGACATCCTGCCCGGTAAGGAGCACGAGGAACAAAATACAGGTACACTACCGTTCAAAAGTTTGGGGTCACTTAGTAATTTCCTTATTTTTGAAAGAAAAGCACTGTTTTTTTCAATGACGATAACTTTAAACCAATCAGAAATACACTCTAATATCTAATATACATTGCTAATGTGGTAAATGACTATTCTAGCTACAAATGTCTGGTTTTTGGTGCAATATCTACATAGGTGTATAGAGGCCCATTTCCAGCAACTATCACTCCAGTGTTCTAATGGTACAATGTGTTTGCTCATTGCATCAGAAGGCTAATGGATGATTAGAAAACCCTTGCGTAATCATGTTAGCACAGCTGAAAACAGTTTAGCTGGTTAGAGAAGCTATAAAACTGACCTTCCTTTGAGCAGGTTGAGTATCTGGAAAAATTATTATTTCAAATACAAATCATTATTTCTAACCTTGTCAATGTCTTGACTATATTTTCTATTCATTTTACAACTCATGGTGGTAAATAAGTGTGACTTTTCATGGAAAAGACAAAATAATTGTCTGGGTGACCCCAAACTTTTGAACGGTAGTGTACATTTCCAAACAATACAGGTACCATAATCCCACTGAGGGAAGAAAAAAAAACAACTCACTAGTAAGAAAACCAAAATACAGGTACATTTCCAAAAAATAATACACAAGTACCATAATCCACTGGGGGGGGGGGGACTCAATCACTACAGCTCAGACCAGCAAAACTACAGATATAGTCCAATATTAACAACCAGGCCAAGACAAAAAAAAAAGAGCATCCCTTCAAACTACAGAGGAGGAAAAAAAAACACAACTTACAGGGATGCCAGCAGGTAGAACAGAGAGAGAGAGAGAGAGAGAGAGAGAGAGAGGCAGTTCAGGCGGTCTACCCGCATCCAGATTCCAAATTAGTGGAAGGAAAAAAAAGCAGTTCGGGCGGCCGAACCAAGTCCCAGATGCGGGGAAACAGTATCTCAGGCGGCCGGACCAGGTCGCCAAACAAGGCAATCCTTCAGGTGGCCGACCCAGAATGCCGAACTTGCGAAGCAGTCTCCCGGGTGGCCGACCCGCGTCTTTTGGCCATCAGGACCAGAGGGGAAAGCTCAGAGGCGGCCTCCCTACCGAGAAGGATAGCGAGGGGAAGCCGAGTCGAACACAGGGAAACCCTGTGGCACCCGGTGGAGAAGGATTGGGGGAAAGACGAAGGACCAGTCCGGCGTCAGACGGCAGAGGAGCTGCAGCTCCTTCACTGACCTCGAACAGAACCCGCGCTGCACCCTTGCTGGACCCTGATCGGGTCAGCACTGCACCCACGGTGGACCCCGATTGGGCTGGAGCAGCACCCACGATGGACCCCGACTGGGCCGGAGCAGCACCAGGGATGACCTCCGAGCACAAACCTGGAACCTCCATGATGACCGGTGCTGACTCGTCACCGGTGACCCTGGGAGAAGGCTCAGAGGAACAAAAAAAAAAACGGGATCAGGATCACCGGCAGCAGCAGAGCCCGGCAAGACAAGCTCGGATGCAGTGATCGGCTGCACCCGGCTCGTTTCCCCGAGAAACAGGCAATAATGCTCCAGAACAGAAAAGAGAGAGACAAAATAGAGCACTTGCCTGATCTCAGGCTCCACCGCTGTCCAGGACTCCAACGATCCAGGCTCAATGATCCGGAGGTCCATTCCTGGTTCCAACTCGACTGCGGCGGTCTCCGCAGCCGGCATGATGGTCATCACAGTCTGGGGACTCCCTAGCACTGAAGTCCATGCCGAAGGCTCGCACGGCGTGGTGGCAGGGGACCCGTGACCTGCTGGGTCGGACTGCTCCTCCATGGAGACCCAGGGACGCTTGATTGTTGGCGCAGGCTCCAAACGGCAGTCCGCTCTCCTCCTCTGCCCGTGACGTGGCTGCAGGGCTGGTACCAGGCTCTCCAAGGCCACAGGCTCCCTCTTCGTCCGGCGGTGTATTCCTAGCACCGGGGGACGCTCACCAAGAGGGGAAGGAGACACAGAGGATGCGGGTTCACTATTTATAGCTACAGCAGGTGGAGGGAGCTTGGGGGACTGTGAACCCCGAACTCCACCCCCAGGAGTCAGACAAGGCAATTCATAATATGGAGTGACAGAATGAAACAGCACTTGCCTGTTCACCAGAGGGCCGATGGTGACTGCTGCAGCGGGCTTGGTTTTCCCCTTTCCCCTATGGATGGTGACGGAGGGCCCCCCGGGAACACGAAGAGGAGCCGCACTCACCGGACCGTAGACGGGCGGAGCCAGAGCAGGACTCTCTGAGCTCGCAGCAGCTGGAGAGAGCGTCAAGGAGGAGGGAGGAGCAGCCGAGGCAGTCCGGGTACGAGGAGCTGACGGGACAGCGGGAACAGAAGACCCAGAGGCTGAGGCTGCAGTCTGCCCATTCCGCAGTGATGCAGGGACAGCAGCTGGCTGGGAGGCAGAGTTCTCACGGCGGCCCAGAACAAGATCTGGATGGGGATCTCGCTGAGGGTGATTATGAGCAGGGTGACGACGTTTACCGGCAGAGGTCGAGGCTAGAGTCAGGTCTGGGAAACGCCGCTGCTGCGCAGAGATGGAGGCTAGCAGCTCGGCGTACTTGGGGAAATCAATGAGTTCAGGATGGGTCTCCACCAGTCTGACTGCGTCCACCACATGCTTCAGGATTTGGGTTGAATGGAAGGAAGAACAAGCTTCAGCCACACGGCCCCGGATGAGCTCAGCTGCCCACTGCGTCTCTTCTCGGGGAATCCCGGCTGACTTCCTCCTCCACTGTGGACGGGATCAGCACTTGAGTGACACAGACTCCTGGGCTGGATGGGTGACAGGAACCGGATCCTGAGGCGAGGAGCGGGGATGCCTCACCCTCGGCTTCCTGCTGGAATTCCACTCCAGTCCATGGGTCTTCTCTCGAAGTGCCGTGATTTCTGCCATGCTCCTCCTGACTTCGACGTGGTTAGGAACTGCAGTCCAACGTTGTGTGAGGTCAACATTGTGTGAGGTCGCAGCGAGGAGTAAGCCTCAGCTGCACCCTTAAATAATCGCCTCAGACTAACCAGGAAAGGAGAATGTGATCAATGAAATGCAATCCAGATGTCACGGCGCGGCTCAGCTCTGACAGCCGGAGGTCCCGCCGTGACGCTGTCAAAACAAAAGCCCTGGAAGGCCATAATAACATGACTCAAAATGGGATGAAACAGGGAAAACACCGAACAACCCGAGCGCGGATAGAATCTGCGCTCAGGCCATCACATTATCCAAAGTTCCAAAGCCTTGACTACTCAGAGTTGGGACCAGGAAGCAGAGTCGCAGTCTTACATGCATCTCTGCAGCTTCTCTCCATGCGCCTCCCCTCAACTTAGCCCCTGTCTTCCCCATCAAAGAATCATTGTCTGCTCCCTCTAAAGTAAATACAAATATAATGTACAAGCATGCCAAAGTGATTTTAAGACTTGGTTAGACTTGGTTAGGGCAAGAGGATTATGCTGGTTTAAATGAATCAATTCCCTCTGGTTATTTAAACTGTCAAAATCCCAGAAGTTCTGGTGTTCTGGAGGAGGAGTAGCAACAATTTACCATTCCAAATTACTAGTGAACGTAAAGCAAAAGACATGTTATAATTCCTTTGAGGGCCTGGGGCATCATGTACAAAGGGTACTTATGCACAAAAACATGGAGTACATCCTTTTCCATGGAAAATTTCAGATGTATCAAGAATGAAATGACCGTGGAAATACGCGCAGCTCCACGCCAACTTCATGGCTGGTGTATGTACGTTTCTACTGTTATTGGTCCGTTGGCGACACTTAGAGGTGATGTTGGGAGACTGATAATGACATGAAAATTATTGTACACACCAGAGACACATGATGAACAAACGTCCAAGTGTGCGCAATTAGATGAGAGGATATAAAAGCAAGTGCAGAAAATGCCTCTAAAAACAGAGGATTAGAAGATGTTGCAAATGGCGCAGTGAGAGGAGAAAGGGTATTTTAGAGACAGAAGATTTTCTGGCTCAGGATGATGACTGGCTTGTCAGCCGGTTTAGGTTTCCAAGGGCAGTCCTTGTGGAACGCACCTGTGCACCCCAAATATCACCCTGTCTTCAAGGCTTCATTTCAACTCAGTGATTTGAGTAAATGACTTACTTTTTTGCTGATTAAACTATACTTTCAAAGCATTCTACCAAGCCTCCAATTGCCTCTGTGTGTACAGTAGTTATGCCAATAAACACATGCGTAAAGTTTGACATGTAGTCTCTCCCGTTTCCCGACGCACTTCATTCATTTAGTAGTGTGTGTTATCCATGCAAGTTGTATGAGATTTGCATTGTGGACATAAAATATGTAAGGCTGAGCCTAATATGATCTGCTTTCAACTGGCAGGTGACTGTGGCTACCCACTAAATAGGTACATACATTATTGTTTTCTTTTTCGTGACCTTTCCTTTAATTTAACCAGCTGATCCACCCGGCTGGTCACAAATTGATTGACTGATTGATTCTTTGTTTAAAATAACATTTTATAAAAGATACGGCATACATTTAAAAACAACAGGACGACACAAGAAAGTGTGCACACTTATTTCCATTGTGGTCCCTAAAAGAGATCACAGCTGGTCTTGTACCTGGAATGTTCTGCTTTGAAATCTGGCACTGTAACCAATGAGCATGATACATGCTCCAAATCAAAGTGATCAGCTGACACTTCTGAGGACGACTGCACACGTCAGTCGAAGCAAGTCAAAGTTAAATAAACATCTCCTTCTTATCCCTGTCTGAATAAAGGAAACAAACTAATCTTATAGGGCTGTGAGCAGGCTATTGAATTACCTGTATCCAGCGCTAATGCGGAGGACAGACAAAATGTTTTTACGTGCCTCTACCTCATTCAGCAGCACCTCCAACTCACATTCCGTGAAATTCCATTAAATCCATTATTTTTGATCGTGGACAGATCAATCAAACGTGCTGGGCTTGTATATATATATTTCCATACCTATTTGCATCTAATTGTATATTCAAATGGAGGCGTGTCAAGGAAGGAATCCAATATTTCCTCACGTGTTCAATTTCAAGCAGATTGGAATGTACAAAGGAAACGTGCTTGGATTCCTGTGTACAAACGTTTTCATACATCTGGATTTTTTTTTTTTTTTTGCTTACGGCATTTTCTTGATTTAAACGTATGCCATCTTTCAGTAGGAAATCCACACAAGTTATGAGGCCCCTGGTCCTCAGTATTGGGCATGTTAGTAATTTTAGGTTAAACCCAATTTTATTTGCCATAGTTTACCGTCCTCCCACACCTTACTCAGAATTTTTAATTGAATTTGCAGAGCTCTTAGCTGATTTAGTGCTTATATCGGATAGAATAATTATAGTAGGGGACTTTTATATATACACTACCGTTCAAAAGTTTGGGGTCACCCAGACAATTATTTTGTGTTTTCCATGAAAAGTCACACTTATTTACCACCATGAGCTGTAAAATGAATAGAAAATATAGTCAAGAAATTGACAATATTAGAAATAATGATTTGTATTTGAAATAATATTTTTTTCCTTCAAACTTTGCTTTCGTCAAAGAATCCTCCATTTGCAGCAATTACAGCATTGCAGACCTAACATGATTGCACAAGGGTTTTCTAATCATCCATTAGCCTTCTGACGCAATGAGCAAACACATTGTACCATTAGAACACTGGAGTGATAGTTGCTGGAAATGGGCCTCTATACACCTATGTAGATATTGCACCAAAAACCAGACATTTGCAGCTAGAATAGTCATTTACCACATTAGCAATGTATAGAGTGTATTTCTGATTAGTTTAAAGTTATCTTCATTGAAAAAAAGTGCTTTTCTTTCAAAAATAAGGAAATTTCTAAGTGACCCCAAACTTTTGAATGGTAGTGTATGTACAGTAGCAGTAGATATTGATTGCCTTCATATGGCATTTAATTCAATATTAGACTCAATGGGGTTTTCTCAGAAAGTAGGAAATTCTACTCATTATCTCCACCACACGTTGGACCTTGTGCTGACATATGGCATAGAAATAGAAAATCTGGTAGTGTCTACTCATAACCCTGTACTGTCAGATCATTATCCGTTAACTTTTGATGCAGCCACTTCCCTGCTTTCCCTGATTGTTTCGCCAGCTATTTCTAGTTTGTGATTATATGTCTCAGTATATATGTGTGTTCAGTGTCTGTCTGGTGTGGTGTCATCATATAATATTCCCTGCCGGTTATCCTAGCGTCTAGAATCCCTGTAAGTTCAGTTATTCATTGTGTCCTAAGTTGTTTTACAGCCCTCGTGCTGTTTTTTGTTTGTTCATTTATGTTCTTTAATAAACCATCATGCTACACTGGAAAACTGCCTGCTTCAAGAGTCCTCCTGACCTGTCCACCAGAGGGCTGCATGACATCCACAGCTGAAAACAGGAAGGCTGTGCAGAGGGTCATCAACACCACCCAAAAAATCATCGGCAGCCCTCTGCCCTCCCTGTAGGTCATCTCCAGATCCTCCTGTCTCAGAAAAGCCCCTTTTCCACTAGTACGTACTCAGCCCAACTCGCCTCAACTCTGCTTTGCTCAACATGGTGTGGTTGGTTTTCCATTTCAACTGAGTACCACCTCAAGTGCGTGGGGTTGGGTTCGTTACAGGAAGGTGGCCCATTATGTTGCTTACATGCTAACATTTTCACTGATAAATAATGTAAAAGATGCTTAAAATCACAAAACACTCACCATCTTCCCCGTCAGAAGCCATCAGCTCAGAGACCTCCTGGTATACTTTCATTTTGGTTCGCTCCGCCGCAGCAGGGCCAACGAGGCTGAAAAGTTCATAGTTGTCCAATTTGACCAAATGTAGTTTATTTTTCAAGTGCTGTCGGTGCTCCCCATGCGCACCGACGGGGAGACTGTTGAAAGATAACCACATTTGGTCAAATTTGATCAAATGAACTTTTCAGCCACGGTGCCGGCGGAGTGTTCTGAAATGAAATTCCAGAAGGTCTCCGAGCTGGTGGCTGCTCACGGAGAAGATGGTGAGTGTTTTGTGGTGGTGTTGATTTGTGTGTAACCATTTATTTAACTGATTATCACAGAAATAATAAAAACTCATGCTCAAATTTACAAGTGACGGTTTTGAATCTTGTGAAGACGTCGCTCTCATCCACTGATGTTACACCCTGGCCAATCGGTAGTCTGCAATCTGCTGACGTCACATTTTCAGCTCGACTCAGCATGGTTGGAACCTCACTGAAGTAGGTCCCAAACCAGGTATTAATGGAAAACCTTAAAGTACAAACCGAGTAGAATTGAAGCAAGTAGGGCTGAGCAGGTGCTAGTGGAAAAGGGGCTAAAGTTCAAGACCATCACAGGAGACCCCTCACATCCCCCCACACCTGTTTGATCTGCTCCCCTCTGGATGACGGTTCAGATCAACCAGGTCCCACACCTCCAGACTGACAAACAGTTTTTTCCTTTGGGTCATCCGAACTGCAAACAGCCAGAGGCCCCTCCCCCCTCCCTCTGCATGCTCTCATGCACAGTACTGAGGACCTCTTTAATTATCATAATAACACACCTGTCTTTGCACTCCGCATTTTCATGAACATTGACCCATTAATAGGGCAGCGCAGTGGCAGAGTGGTTAGCACTGCGGCAGCACAGCAACTCACCCTTGGCCCGGGGATCCTGGGTTCGATCCCAGCCCCCAACCAACAGTGATCTGTGTGGAGTTTGCATGTTCTCCCCGTGTCTGCGTGGGTTTACTCCGGGATTTCTCCGGTTTCCTCCCACACGCCAAAAACATGCAAGTTAGGTTAATTGGCATCAAACTGGGGATTCTAAATTGTCCTTAGGTCTGACTGTGAGAGTGAATGGTTGTCTGTCTCTCTGTGTTGGCCCTGGAATGGACTGGCGATCTGTCCAGGGTGTACCCTGCCCCCGCCCAAAGATGCTGGGATGGGCTCCAGCCCCCCTGCGACCCAAAAAGGATTAAGCAGAAGAAGATGAATGAATGAATGACCCATTAATGAAACCACTACCATACCTGTGTATATTTTCCATAATCCTTGGGTCATTTTATTCAACCTTGTGTTCTGCACTCCACACTCTTATGTACATAGTTCCATCTGTGAAGCCACTACCATACCTGTGTATATACCTGTGGGTTATTTTGATTTTGATTTGTTGTGTGTTTAATCGTGTGTTCTGTGACTGTGTTTTATCAAATCCTTCTTTCTTACTTTCTTGCACAGTAGCCTGGTGGAGCACCCACAATATTGTTGTAATGTACAACTGAACAATGACAATAAAGCCTATTCTATTCTGTATATGAAAAAAACAGCAACTTTTTATATGTTAAAGAAACACCATATTGTACTGAGGGAAATTCAGATTCTCAGGGAAAACGCTGCTTGTCAATTAATTGTTAATCGATCAATAAGGTGAATCAATTACCAGTTAATGAATTAATTGATAACTTTCATCCCTAATCACAACAGTAGGTTCAATGTCACCAGAAAGAGTCACAAGGGAAGACTGGTTTAAGTAGGAACAGCTAAAAACAACATGGGGAATAACAGAGGGCACAGGTGTAAGGAATAAAAGTAATTACAGGTTGCATGACAAATCATAAAGAACAGGATTGTAACAAAGAACTAACAGGAAGTAATGTATTAAAAAAAAACAACAACCAGGAAGCAAAGCAACAAATAAGCTAACCAACACAGGGACGAGAAATAATTTTAAGGTAACAAGAGACTGTAGAACTTAGAATGATATAATAATAGCAATAATAATGAAAATAATTCCCTGAATAAAACACAAAACAATTCAGATGGGAATAGTAATGAACCATGCCCAAATATTACACTTCTTTGCAGTGGTATAAATCTTATTTATCTGATAAGTTCCAGTTTGTTCATGTCAACAATGAGTTTTTGTCAAATTCAAAATTCAGTCACAGAATTTCACAGGGCTCTGTGCTAGGTCCTATTATTTTTAGTTTACGTATATATGCTTCCGCAAGGTGGTATTATTCGAAAGCACTGCATAAATTTCCATTATTATGCAGATGACACACAATTACAGTATATTTGTCAGTGAAGCCAGATAACAGCAATCATTTAACTAAATTAGAGGCATGTCTTAAGGAAATCAGAGCATGGATGACTTGTAATTTCCATCCATCCATCCATCCATCTTCTACCACTTATCTAGGGATCCATGTCACGGGGCCATCAGTCCAGGAAGAGTTGCCCAGACTTCTGCTTGTAATTTCTAACTATTAAATTCAGATAAGACTGAAGTCCTTTTAGTTGGCCAAAAAACCTTAGGAATCCTTTTCCAAATCAGAGACTTCGGAGATAGAATAATACCATCTAAACTAACAGTTCTGTAAGGGACCTTGGAGTTATTTTTGATTAAAATCTGTTCTTTAATTCACATATAAACTTGTTTCTAAGACAGCTTTCAATCATTTGTGTAATATTGCCAAGATTAGGAGCATCTTGTCTCAGAGTGATACTGAGAAACTAATCCACCCTTTTGTTAGCTTCACATGAGATTATTGTAACTCTTGATTATCAGGCTGTCCTAAAACATCTTTAAAAAGTCTTCAGCTGATCCAAAATACTGCAGATAGATAGATAGATAGATAGATAGATAGATAGATAGATAGATAGATAGATAGATAGATAGATAGATAGATAGATAGATAGATAGATAGATGTACTTCATTGATCCTAAACTGGGAAATTACAGTGTAACAGCAGCATGACAGTAGACAATCAAACGACAGAAACACACAAAGCATAGTAGAAAAAGGAATTGCCCAGGGAAAGTAAAACTGCCTAAATAACTTCATATATATCACAGATGAATATATGATGACCCATATGGATACATGAAAAGTCCTTCCTATACAATGCAAGACTATCGGGTACAGGGTGAAATGTGAGGTACCGGTTAGAATGTAAGGTGCAGTATGGCAACATTGCTATGACCAGAATACAACATCAGAGTAAGTTATTGTACAGTGAAATGGAACGTGGCAGGAAGGATTTTCTGTACCTAACCGTTTGGCAGTGAAACTGGAGCAGTCTGCTGGAGAAAGTGCTCCGCTGTCTGTCCAGTGTGTGGTGGAGGGGGTGATCAGGATTGTCCATGATGGATCGCAGTTTATTTAGTGTCCTCTCCACCACAGTCTCAAAGGTCTCCAGCCTGAGACCAGTCACAGAGCCAGCCCTCTTGATAATCTTGTCAAGTCTGTTGGTGCCACTGGCTCTGATACTGCTACCCCAACAGACAGCAGCAAAGAAGATGGCGCTGGAGACAGCGGCCTGGTAGAAAAGCTCCAGCATCCTGATGCACACATTGAAGGATCTCAGCTTCCTCAGAAAGAGTCTGCTCATCCCCTTCTTGTATGCAGCATTGGTGTTAGATTTTCAGTCCAGTCTGTTGCTGATCCTGACACCCAGGTTTTTATAGTCCTCAACGACCTCAACATCCTCCCCTCTAATCTGCAATGGCTGTGAAGGTGTCCTCTTCTTCCTGAATTCAATCACCATCTCTGGTCTTGCTGACGTTCAGCCTTAGGTGATTCTGCTCTGTCCACTCCACAAATCTGTCTACCAGTGCCCTGTACTCCCCGTCCTCTCCCCCTCTTATACACCCAACAACACCTGAGCTGTCAGAGAGAATTTCTGCAGGTGGCATGACTCGTATTGTACTGAAAGTCATTGGTGTATAAGGTGAAGAAAAAAAGGAGAGAGTACAGTCCCCTGTGGAGCTCCCTTATCACTAACCACCACATCAGACAAGACATTGCCCAGCTGGACAAACTGTGGTCTGCCTGTCAGGTAGTCAGTAATCCAGGAGATCACAGAGTTGTCGACCCCCATCACTCGCAGCTTCTCACCCAGCAGCAGTGGCTGGATGGTGTTAAAGGCATTGAATAAATCAAAGAATGTGATTCTCACAGTGTCTCCTCCACCATCCAGGTGCAAATAGGCTTGTTAACAGGTACCAGAAAGCGAGATCACATCTCTCCAGTTCTGGCCTCCCTTCATTGGCTTGTCATAGAATTTAGAATTAAGTTCAAAATCCTTCTCCTCACTTGCAAAGCTCTAAATAATCAGGTCCCTTGTTATTTAAAAGATATGATACTACATTATCATCCTAACAGAGCACTACACTCCCAAAATACAGGACTGTGTGATGGTTTGCACCTCGGTGGGACAGAAGGCAGGATTCAGATGTGAAACGAGCGTTTGGCATAATTTATTCAGGGCTCGGAAACAAAAGACTAAATAAACAGGGCTGATAAACTAACGAACAGATCAGATCAGGAAAAAACTCAAACAGATCAGATCGAGTTAACTCACAGAACAGAACAGCAGGTGAGTGTGTGAGATGCCAGGAATGACGAGAACACAGCACCGGTGAAACAAGCTGCGCCCCTTAAATACAAATGGGCTGATTAACAAAAACACAAAGCAGCTGTGAATAATCAAGCACTAAAACCAGGCAAAACTACAGTGAAAATAAACACAAATAAATACAAACCAGATAGAGCAAGAATAAAACAACCAAAATGACAGACAGGACTGAAATAACTATAATAAACACAAAGACCAAAAAATAAACTTAAGGCAAGGATGTAGGTTGGAGAACCCATCCTGAAAACAAGAAATAAATTAACACAAGGCCAGAATGTGGCTCCAACCCACACCTTGACATATTATTGTAATAAAGTACAATGGGAGGCAGAGCTTTCAGTTATCAGGCTCCTCTTCTTTGGAACCAGCTGCCAATCTGGATTTGGGAGTCAGACTCAATCTCCGTTTTTAAGAATAGGGTTAAAACCTCCCTTTCTGACATAGCCTATAGTTAGGGTGGGATCAGGTGACCATGAACCCTCCCTTAGAGGGTTCGGGGTCTAATACAGGGTCTGTTGCTAATACAGTGGCATGAAAAAGAGTTTGCCCCCCTTCCGGATTTCTCATTTTTTTTTGGTATGTTTGTCACACTTAAATGTTTCAGATCATCAAACAAATTTAAACAGTAGACAAAGATAACACAAGTAAACACAAAATGCAGTTATTAAATGAAAGTGTTTATTATTAAGGGGGAAAAAAATCCAAACCTACATGGTCCTGTGTAAAAAAGCGATTGCCCCCTAAATCTAGCAACTGGTTGGGCCACCCTTAGCAGCAACAACTGCAATCAAGTGTTTGCGATAACTGACAATGAGTCTTTTACAGCGCTGTGGAGGAATTTTGGCCCACTCATCTTTGCAGAATTGTTGTAATTCAGGCACATTGGAGGGTTTTTGAGCATGAGCCGCCTTTTTAAGGTCATGGCACAGCATCTCAGTCAGATTCAGGTCAACAGCAGAATTCATGGTTCCATTTACCACAGCAAGTCTTCCAGGTCCTGAAGTTGCAAAACAGCCCCAGACCATCACACTACCACCACCATATTTTACTGTCGGTATGATGTTCCTTTTCTTAAATGCTGTGTTACTTTTATGCCGGATGTAACGGGACACACACCTTCCAGAAAGTTAAACTTTTGTCTCATCAGTCCACAGGGTATTTTCCCAAAAATCTTGGGGATCATCAAGATCCATTATCCACAAATGTTTTTGACATTTGTGGCTAATGGCTCTCACTGTGGTTCGCTGGAGTCCCAAAGCTTTAGAAGTGGCTTTATAACCCTTTCCAGACTGATAGATCTCAATTACTTTGTATCTCATTTGTTCCTGAATTTCTTTGGATCGCAGCATGATGTCTAGCTTTTGAGGATGTTTTGGTCTACTTCACTTCATCAGGCAGGTCCTATTTAAGTGATTTCTTGATTGAGAACAGGTGTGGCAATAAACAGGCCTGGGTGTGGCTAGAGAAATTGAACTCAGCTTTCCAAAGATGTCATAAACCACAGTTAATTTATGTTATGTTGGGGGGCACTTTTTCACACAGGGCCATGTAGGCATGGATTTTTTTTTTACCCTTAATAATAAATGCCTTCATTTAAAAATTGCATTTTATGTTTGCTTGTGTTACCTTTGTTTAATATTTAAATTTGTTTGATGATCTGAAACATTTAAGTGTGACAAACATACAAAAAAATGAGAAATCAGGAAGGGGGCAAACACTTTTTCACACCACTGTAGGTTTAGACAGTTAAGGGAGTTGAATTGAATTAATATGGTGTGATCAGACCCAGATCTGGATGGTGATGGTAGAACACACTAATTACTCGTGAATCATTACCCAGCAGTAATTTTAGCATGGTGGTCTACGGTGATCACTGCCACCACTGTGTGCAATACTACAGTGCACTACAGTGCATTCAGATTTGCTGAAGGAGCTCCACTTTACTGCAACAACCTTTCTGATATTTTAAAACATCTCACCTCATGTACAGTATCTGTAGAGCTGCAGCTTTATGTTGAGGCTGATAGGGATCCTAGTGATAAAGAAACTCAACAGCACACACACATCGCTCCAGTTTCAGCCCGACGTAGCAGGTTTACATCAGGAATATGTCTAAGAGAGGTGGTCTGCACAATGGCAAGACATCAGCTTGACGTCTAGCCAATGTCTTGCCAATGTGCAAATGACCTCTATTAGACATATACCAATGTAAACTTGCTGACGTTGGCCTGACGTATGTGTCCTGTTGGGGAACCTTTACACTGAAACATCTTCCTTTGTTTGAGGAAAAACTCTTTATCCAATATGAGCTACTGACTGGAATCAACTTGGAAAGAACACAGAACTGTGTCCCCCCAATTCATCATAAACCATTTCTAAATCATGTAACATAACAGAACAAAATTGAAGCACTGATTTTAAATGTGCCATTTTTTCTTTGAAATTTCTTAATTTTTTCTTGCAAATCTGTAATTTTTTTCTCATAAATTTGTAATTTTTTCCCCTTTAATTTTGAAACTTTGTTCTTGTAAATTTGCAGCCTTTTTTCTCATGCATTAAATCTTTTTTCTCATAAATTAGCAGATTTTTACTTGTATATCATCAACTTTTTTATCATAAATTTGTAGCGTTTTCATTGTAAATTTGCAGCTTTTGTCTCCATCCATTCATCCATCTTCTTCTGCTTAATCCTTTTGGGGTCATGGGGACTGGAGTCTATCCCAGCATCTTCGGGCGAGAAGCAGGGAAAAACTTTTATCCTCATAAATTTGCAGTAGTTTTAATGTAGATTTGCAGCTTTTTTTCTCATAAATTTGCAGTGTTTTTATTGTAAATTTTCAACATTTTCACATGAATTTGCTGGTTTTTCTTCCTAAATTCATTACTTTTTGTCATAAAAACCGCAACTTTTTTCTTCTAAATGTGCAACATTTAAAAGTTGTGGCCTAGAGGGAGGGCATCCGCCCCACAGCTGGGAGGTCGGCGTTCAAGTCCCAGCCAGGTCATGCCAAAGAACATAAAAAAATGGAACTTCCTGCCGTCCAGCTTGGTGCTCAGCAAAAATGGGACAGAGTAGGGAAATGTGGGTGGCAGTGGCTCAGGAGGTGGAGTGGGTTGTCCAATAACCAGAGGGCTGGTGGTTTGAATCCCGCTCTCCCCAGCCATCCTGCCGTTGTGTCCCTGGGCAAGACACGTTACGCGCCTTGCCTCCAGTGTTCATGACACTGGGTATGAATGTGTATAAATGTTCAGCGGTGGTTGGAGAGGCCGTTGGCGTGGATTAGCAGCCATGTTTCTGTCAGTCTGCCCCAGGGCAGCTGTGGCTACAGCAGTAGCTTACCACCACCATTGCCTGTTTAGTGAATGAATAATAGATCCATTGTAAAGCATCTCTGAGTGTCCATGAGAAGCGCTACATAAATCTGATGCATTACTGTTATTGTTATGACATTCATATGGGCGCTGGTGTAACTTTTATTCTGCGTAATTGAAAAAAAAATGTCTTTGTTCCTCCAGATAGTGGCTAAAGTTTTCATAACGTTTTTGTTTTTAAGGGTTTGAACTCTTCTCTGTCCCCCCCACCTTCAGTGTGGAGAAGACGCGGGGTTAAGCGGCCACCATGACCCACCGCTGTCTTCTGCACTGGTCTGTGATGAGGCGACCACAGCAGCGGAAGCTGACTTGATCCTTCCTGGCTCACATGGAGATTCATGAAAAAAGCTGAACAGACAAACGAGATTAGAAATGTGCGGATTGTATACAGCAGGGAAACAAAGCCACGTTGCTGTCTGTGGAATCTTTTCTACTTTTTCTTTAATTGTGACGCAGTTGCCATTAGTTTGAATTTGTTATCCTAAGATGAAAACTTTAAACTGCGTTTATTATCTGAAATTTAAAAAGGACTTTGTGGGAAATGGTCGGAGCCGTATTTCTAACCGACACTTGTGACAGTCGGGTAATTATCGGTGTCAGGAGCCTGGACTGGCGGACACGTGCGGACCGTCGCAGCCTTCAGCGCAGCTGTGCAGATGTTGCCAGACCCGCCGGCATCTTCTCCGGGATGCTGCGGCAGTGAGGAAAGCGGACTTACTGTAGGGGTTTTCGTGGTGGACTCCCGTTATCCTGCCGTCCGGTAACACCTGCATGTGGAAGCCGATGCCCACGTTGCAGTAGAGCCGCCGCAGCCTCTTGATGCCCAGCAGGTAGCCGCCGCCCCGGCCCGCCGCGTCACGGTCGTCCCCGGTGATCCGCGCCAGGGACCTGGAGTAGAGCGTCTCCCAGCGTTCCGCCGTGCCGTTCGGGCCCGGGGCGCATCCCGCCAGGACCGTCACCACACCGAACACCAGGACGGTCCGCAAGGCCGCCAGAGAGCCCATCCCGGGTCCGAGTGCGAGGGCGGCCTGACGGCGGACTGACGGTCAGGAGGAGCGAAGGAGGAGCGGCGGCAGCTGCGCGCATTCCAACAGCCGCGGACGCGCTGGCTGCGGCGCACGGAGCGACACTGGTGTGTGCGCGCTGCCGCCGCCGCGCCTCTATATTTGTAACAGACACGTGACATCACTGAAGTCCGCTAACATGCCGGGCAGCGGCGCGCGTGTGGGACCAGCGCAGGATCCAATAATAGCCGCCTTATCTTCACAGCGAGGCAGAACCGAGGCAGAACTGTAGAATAAAGGGAACAATGTGTTTGTGCGAGGCTGTCATTATCAGCGGCACAATATCATCATTTATGTATGGCAGGAAACAGCAGAGTTATCACAGCGTCGTGCGCAGACAGGAGACGCATCTATAAACGAACAATAACAGGAAAAAACAGCAGCACATGAAAAAAGCTCCAACCGAGCGCTGGTGAGGAGGAAATCACCACCACGGCTCTTCTGCGAAACAATAGTAAGACTAAATAAGAGTCCGTCAGCGGAGGACACTTGAGTCCAGCCACGATGGCCAGGTTCTGACGGAGCGGTCCACGCACCACCCCCGCTACGGAACACGGGCAGGAAGAACACCGGGGACAGGAAACATGTCCACAGGCTTATAATAAGGACATATGACCTGAAATAGAATTACAAGAAAAGCAACGTCCATTTATTAGACACAAGTCACAAATTCAGCTGCAGAAAAAAGTCACAAATGTACAATCTAACTGGAACCTGACACTAAAACAATGTGTTAAAAAGATCACATTTGCCAGAAAAAGTTGGAATTTTTGTAGTAAATGTCAAAAACAATCCAAGGGAAAGGTGACACATTTACAACAATAAAATCGATAGTTTTTTGTTTTTTTTTTTAAAGAAAACACATAATCAGAAATGCAGAAGACTGACGAAAAGCTGCAAAGTTTGGGAAAAAATATGATGTGAAAGTCACAAATGTTGTCAGCGTTGTCAGAGTTAGACCCAAGAGCAACAAGGATGAAACCGTAAGTCCATCCATCCATCCATCTTCTACCGCTTTTCCGGAGGTCCGGGCAGCGGAGGCAGCAGTTCAAGCAGAGAAGCCCAGACTTCCCTCTCCCCAGCCACCTGCTCCAGCTCTTCACAGAGGATACCAAGGCGCTCCCAGACCAGCTGGGAGACGGAGTCTCTCCAGCGAGTCAAACCAGTAAGTGTGTGACAATAATCTTTATCACAATAATTGTGCAAATGATGTGATGAACACGTGCACCGAGAATCTGGCAACCCTAGGGGGACAGCAGAGATGAGAACTGGATGGAAAACAAGGAGACTGTAATCCTGGTTACGGTTACAGGGACATCCGCAGAATCTGTTGGAACAGGGTGAGGAGTCTCCAGGCTGTGAAGCTGACTGCCCCAGGGAGTGCTGAGGTGCTGCGGGGAAGTGTTGGTGACAGGCTGGCCAGGCCCGAATGCTGAGGGGACGGTGCAGGGAGATGCGATACATACACAGTGGTAAGCTAACTTACTTGTGTGGGGAGTGATGATGTGCACAAATCCAGGAAAGTCCAAATTCAAGTCCAAGATCCAAATCCACAGTTCAAAGACAGGCCAGGGGTCCATACAGAGCAGTAGGGTAACAGAGGAGCAGAGGCTCAGAGGCAGCAGGCTGGTGGCAGGGTCTAGGGCAAACAGACGTCAAACACGACAGACAAGGCAGCATGCAGTGATATTAGGTGGAGCAAGAATACAGGCCAGTGCAGAGTTATATGCGACCAGGCAGAGTGGGGGGAGAATCTCCCTTATAAAGGACTCCTCTAATTAGCAACAGGTGAGGATCGGAGCTGCAAAGAGGACGTTAATCATCAGGGAGAGAAAAACACCCACACAACAGAGCAGACAGGAATCCTTACAAATTTAAGGACAAAACACAAATTTGTGAGATAAAAAGGCTCAAATTTTCATGAAGTCTCAATTTTTTCTTGAAAAAGTCTCTAATAAAAAGAAAAAAAAAGATGAAAAATAACAAAAATGACAAAAAGTTTTACAATAAATAGAATCACAAAAATTCTAAATTTACAAATCTGTCAATAACATACATTTCTGACAAAAAAGTTACAAATAAAAGTGCAAGATTTATTATAATACAATTTATTACAGTATGGCGTGCATTTAGGGCGCATATATGGTATGCATGTATGGTATGCATTTTCCCTGACATATATTTAGTAGGCATGACGGTGCATACTCTGGAGGCTTCCCGTCTAAACGGCCAAGAAGACCTGACCCGGCGGAGACCTCGGGAGGTGTGAAGTGGTTTCTTGAGAGACTGGAAGTCAGAGAGAATGTCCCAGCAGGAGCCCCCGAGGCTGAGGAGTTGAGAGACAATGGAGACGCCAAGGAGCCTCGGAGGCTATATGTTTACTGAAGGACTGTGGGTTGGGGATGTGATATTTGATGTTGGGGGTTTTGTGTCTCTGGAGAGTATAAGAGCTGTGATGAATGATTGTTCTGCCTCTTTGCTGAGATACTTTGCTTGATAGAGGATGTAGACTCACAATAAACCTTTCCTGAGAAATAAACTCAGTCTCGTTTGTGAAAGTCATCCTCTACACTGGTGACCTACGACAAACCATGGCCGGTGGCGGCGAGCTTTCCGCGCCGGACTCTTCAGGGGCCAACCGGGTTAACGCAACTACCACACTACAGCTGCCCGATTTCTGGCAACATAACCCGCGCTCCTGGTTTACCACTGTGGAGGTGCAGTTCCACCTTCGGGGAATCTCAGCGGACGCAACGGGGTTCTACCATGTTGTCGCGAAGCTGGACAGCCTCACAGTGCAGCGGGTGGAGAGCCTGACCAACCACCCGCCCCAAGACAACAAGTATGGCGCACTGAAAGCCGCCCTCATTCGAGCCTTAACTCCCTCGCTGGGAGAGCGAGCAGAGAAGCTCCTGGCGCTGACAGAAGGGGAAGCAGACAGGCCGGCAGATCTGATGGCAAAGATGATGAGCCTGAGAGGCAAGGATGACGACAGCTTTATCTTCGCCCACCTCTTTCTCAGAACGCTACCGCCAGCAGTGAGAGTCACCCTGGCCAGCTCACAGCTACTCAACAACCGTGACTACCACGAGCTGGGCCAGGAGGCGCAGCGGCTCGTCGACGCCCATAGACGGCACGCAGCCACGACGGCAGCAGCAGAGTTGAACGCACCCCCCGCGAGACGAGGGGAGACCAGAGGCTGCAGCATCGGATCCACTGACGTCGGCAGCGGCAGAGGCCAGGAGAAGCGGAGCTGACAACACCCTCTGTTTCTACCATCGACGCTTCGCCGAGAGAGCGCACAGATGCGCCCCACCGTGCCGATACCAGCGCCAGGGAAACGCCAGGACCGAGAGCCGGTAGCAGCTGCAACTCTCGGCATGAAGAACAAGCTGCTTTTCGTGACAGACGCAAATTCAGGGAAAGAATTCCTGGTGGACACAGGCTCCCAGCTAAGTTTTGTCAAGCCTGCCTACGCGGACATGCTGACGCCAGCCAGCGGACCCCTGGTGTTAGCGGCGAACGGCTCCACGATCACAACCTATGGGGAGAAGACGCTCCTCCTATCCCTCCACGGCCGCACCTTCGAGTGGACCTTCGTCGTAGCCGCAGTTAGCAACAACATGCTAGGTGCTGACTTTTTATGCTCAAACAGTTTGTTAGTTGATCTTACTAATAGACGTATTGTAAATGCACTGTCTTTCCACTCTATCTCCTGCACAGCTCGGGTGGCCCTGCCTTCTGCACATCCCAATGTCACAGCTGCGGGTGGTAAGTTTCATGCACTACTCAGTCAGTTTCCAGCACTTACGGTCCCAACATTTTCAGCGTCAGTTGCCAAACACGGTGTCGAGCATTTCATAACTACCTCTGGCCCCCCTGTTTTTGCAAAAGCTCGGCGCTTGGACCCAGCTAAACTGGCCATCGCGCGCGGGGAATTCGCCAACTAGGAAAAACTGGGCATTGTTAGATGCTCGAACAGCTCTTGGTCGTCACCCCTGCACATGGTACCCAAGGCTGACGGCTCGTGGCGCCCTTGCGGTGATTTCCGCAGATTAAATAATGCTTCAGCACACGACCGCTACCCGATTCCGCACATCCAGGATTTTTCGACACATTTGGCGGGGGCGCGCATCTTTTCCAAAATAGATTTGGTGTGCGGTTATCACCAAGTCCCAGTCTGCGCGCAAGACATACCCAAAACGGCAGTTATAACCCCTTTCGGGCTTTTCGAGTTTTTGCGCATGCCTTTCGGCCTCAAAGGCGCCGCGCAGACGTTCCAACGCATGATGGATGCAGTACTGTGCGGCCTCCCTTTCGTGTTCGCTTATTTGGATGATATTTTGGTAGCCAGTGCATCCGAAGTCGAACACGAACACCACCTCACAGCCGTTTTTCAGATGCTGACAGAACACGGGTTGATAATTAACCCAGCGAAATGCCAATTCGGGGTAGCCCAAATTGATTTTTTGGGGCACCGCGTGTCTCCAGAAGGCGCGGTCCCGCTGCCTGATAAAGTGCGCGCGATAACGGATTTCCCCCAACCGCAGACAGTTAAGGCACTGCAAGAATTTTTGGGGATGGTCAATTTTTATAATCGCTTCCTCCCCAACGCGGCACGGCTCATGCACCCATTGTACGCGGCACTGAAGAAGCAAAAACCTGCAACTAAGGTCGAGTGGTCCCCGGACCGGGAGCGCGCTTTCTCACAGGTCAAATCGGCCCTCGCGAACGCTGCGTTATTGGCACACCCGGTGCCAGCAGCTCACATGGCGCTAACCACGGACGCTTCCGACGTGGCAGTGGGAGCGGTTGTCGAGCAACTGGTAGCAGGGAGCTGGCAACCACTTGCGTTTTTCAGCAAAACATTGCATGATAACGAGCATAAATACAGCGTGTTTGATAGGGAGCTTTTAGCCCTGCCTTTGGCCATCCGCCACTTCCAGTTCTGGTTGGAAGGGCGCCGTTTCACCGTGTTTGTAGACCACAAACCATTAACATTTGCAATGGCTAAAATTTCAGAGCCTTGGTCGGGCCGACAACAGAGACAGCTGGCCGCGATTTCCGAGTTTACCACAGACATTCAACACGTGGCGGGCAAACACAATGTAGTGGCAGATTGTCTCTTGCGTGCAGTTGCACTGCCAGGCCCCCAGGGGGCAGACTCGGCGGCTGTAGACTCAGGCCAGGCTTGCGGCGCGGAAGCGCTCACAGCCCCGGTCTGCGTTGGGTTAGATTATGCAGCCATGGCCGCCGAGCAGGTTAACGATGCGGACGTGTGCGCACTCCAGTCTGGGCCAACAGGGCTAAGGCTGGAGCACAGGGTGCATCAAAGAGGTATGCCCCCCCTAATCTGCGATATCTCCACGGGGTGGGGCCCAGCTGTGTGGCGTCGCCGCGTTTTTGACTTAATACATTCGCTGGCACATCCGGGCATTCGCGCGTCGATCAAAATGGTGGGAGAGAAGTTTGTTTGGCCGGGGCTGCGTAACAGGTCAAAGAATGCGCCACAGCCTGCACAGCGTGTCAAAGAGCAAAGGTACACAAGCACACACTGGCCCCTCTAGAACCTTTTCACATCCCAGCCAAACGCTTCGACCACGTGCATGTCGACTTGGTGGGACCCCTCTCGCTGTCACAGGGGTTCACACACCTTCTAACTATGGTGGACCGCGCTACGCGCCGGCCAGAGGCGATTCCCCTGGCGTCAACCACAGCAGCAGACGTTGCGCGCGCTTTTTTAACGGCTTGGGTCGCGCGCTTTGGAGTCCCGTCAGACATAACGTCTGACAGAGGACCCCAATTTGTTTGCGAGCTCTGGTCATCCATGGCACTCAGCCTGGGGGTGAAAATTCATCGCACCACTGCGTATAACCCCCAGGCCAACGGTTTGTGCGAACGCTTTCACCGGTCATTGAAAGCAGCCCTTAGAGCGGCTCTCACGGACACAAATTGGGTTGATAAGCTTCCATGGGTTTTATTAGGGTTGCGTTCAGCACCTAAGGAAGATTTGCAAGCCTCTCCGGCCGAGTTAGTCTTCGCCCAACCTCTCCTGTTACCGGGAGAATTCCTTCCTGAGAACCCCGCACCAGATCGCCCCCCCCGCTCAGCTGCTGCAGAGCGACGCGGGATCAAACACCCTCCCCGGTCCAGTTCATCACAGTTTTCCACGCGTTTTTGTGCCTAAAGCCTTAAAGAATGCAGAATTCGTCTTTGTTAGACACGACGCACAGAGGTTAGGTTTAAGACCACCTTATGATGGACCGTTCAGTGTTAGAAACCGGGGAAAAGCATTGTTTGCTCGATTTGGGAGACAGGAGGGAATTAGTCTGCATTAACAGACTCAAACCCGCTTTTGTGTTAGCTGATGAACAGGTGCAAGTAGCCAGCGCCCCCCGTCGTGGCAGGCCACCGGGGAGACACTCTTCTAAGCTTTCACAACGATGTGCTAATGACTCTGATCTACAGATGCAAGAGACAGCCACAGGCAGAGCGAGACCTGCTCACAGCAGATAATTTTTTTTTTGTTCTGTGTGATATGTCATGATTCTATGCATCTGGGGTGTAAGTTGTCCTTATTTAGACATTGGGGGGGGGGGTTATATGGCGCGCATTTAGGGCATGACGGTGCATACTCTGGAGGCTTCCCGTCTAAACGGCCAAGAAGACCTGACCCGGCAGAGACCTCGGGAGGTGTGAAGTGGTTTCTTGAGAGACGGGAAGTCAGAGAGAATGTCCCAGCAGGAGCCCCCGAGGCTGAGGAGTTGAGAGACAATGGAGACGCCAAGGAGCCTCGGAGGCTATATGTTTACTGAAGGACTGTGGGTTGGGGATGTGATATTTGATGTTGGGGGTTTTGTGTCTCTGGAGAGTATAAGAGCTGTGAAGAATGATTGTTCTGCCTCTTTGCTGAGATACTTTGCTTGATAGAGGATGTAGACTCACAATAAACCATTCCTGAGAAATAAACTCAGTCTCGTTTGTGAAAGTCATCCTCTACAACAGTTTATTTTCTGAAATACAGTCTATTTACTATAATAATGTTTATTTACTATAATGCAGTTTATTTATTATGATACAGTTTATTTTCTCTTTAGGGATGTCTAACGCATCATCAGCTGATACTGTGATGATACACATGTGCATTTGGTAAGGAGTTTTACACTGGATGCCCTTCCTGATGCAACTCTGCCCAATTATCCATGCTTGGTACCAGCACAAGGAGTACACCGGCTTGTGCACCCCACCCCCCCTTCCCCCCAGTCAGAGCCACCTTAATTTGCCGTTAGACCCTGGGAGTGAGAGGTTTTGTAGCCCCCCCCCAACAAAATCTCAGTTTAACAATGTGTAATAGCTATGTTTGACATAATGTAGCACACAGGCCCAGGAAACACGCACGCAGGCTCAGGATAGATTTAACAGCTTTATTCAACAAGCAGGTGTGTGTGGATGGATGTATGCGGTATGGGAATATGCTGGGGTGAACGCCGATGCGCAGGCAGCAGAGCAGCGCACCGTACAGCCGGACAACCCTATGGAGACAAGAACAAAGGACAAGGGTAACGGGCACCACACCGAGACAGGGAATATAAGTGACGGTGTTGCTTACTTGCAGGGACAGGTGGCTGGCATCGGTAGGCGATGAGCCCGGGAGACAGCGTCCTGCTGGGTCTGCGCAGTAGATGGAGATGCTATGGCGATGACGGGGAAGAGAAGGTAAGGAGTTCTTACGTGTCGTTGAATCTTTGCTGGTGATCTGAGGTAGAATCACGAGCTTAGGAAACGCTGATGAGAACAGACGGCTCCAGACTGCAGCAGAGGGTAGAGTGGGCTAAATAGCCCGCTGCTGATGAGACGCAGGTGTGCGCGCAGCTGAAGCCGCTGATGAGCGGCGGGTCGTGACAGTACTCCCCCCTCTAGCAGCTCCTCCTGGCGCTGGTTTGTCCGGACGTGCCCGATGGAACTCCCTGATGAGGCTCTTGTCTAACAACCAAGAGGAGGGCACCCAAGATCTAAACTCCGGACCAAACCCCTCCCAATCCACCAGATACTGCAACCCGCGCCCTCGGCGCTGGGAGTCCAGGAAGGAGGCGACTCTCCAGGCCGGGTGGCCGTCGATCATCATAGGCGCGGGCGGCGCTGCGGGCGGGGGGCAGAGGGGGTCAGACACATAGGGCTTGATCCTGGAAACGTGGAAAGTAGGACAAATGCGAAGGGAGGGGGGGAGGGCCAGACGCACAGCCACCGGGTTGATAATCCTGGAAATGGTGTGAGGACCAACGAAGCGTGGTGCCAACTTCTTCTTCTCCCCCTTAAGGTGGAAATCCTGAGTGGCCAACCAGACTCGTTGACCCACCTGGTAGGCAGGGGCCGGTCTCCTGCGGCGGTTGGCAGTGATGCTATTACGTGCAGCCGTGTGTAAAAGCGCGTCCCGTGTCCTGGACCACAGAGCCCGACAACATCTCAGGTGTGCCTGGACGGAAGGAACAGCGAGCTCTGCCTCCTGGTCTGGAAACAAGGGTGGATCATAGCCCAGGGATGCCTTAAAGGGAGACATACCTGTAGCAGAAGACCGGGCAGTGTTGTGGGCGTATTCAACCCAGGCCAGATGTGAACTCCAGGAGGATGGGTCCGATGACATGACGCAGCGCAGGGCAGCCTCCAACTCCTGGTTGGCCCTCTCACACTGTTCGTTGCCCTTTGGATTGTGGGTGATGGCCGGATGAGAGGCTAACTGTGGCCCCCAGGGCGTTGCAAAAGCACCTCCAGACCTCTGAGACAAACTGGGGACCCCGATCCGAGATGACATCCACTGGTATCCCGTGTAGCCTGACCACGTGCTGCACCAGGAGATCCCCTGTCTCCTGCGCCGTAGGAAGACCCCGCAGTGGCACGAAGTGGGCGGCCTTGGAGAAACGGTCCACAATGGTCAGAACGGCGTTATAGGAGTTGGAAGTGGGGAGACCAGTGACAAAGTCGAGGGCAATATGGGACCAGGGTCTGCCAGGGGTCGGCAGAGGCTGGAGTAGACCGGCGGGAGGAGAATTACCCGACTTGGCAGAGGCGCACACAGGGCAAGCCCGGACGTAGTTGGAGGCATCCTTCTGCAGACCCGGCCACCAGAAGGAGTGTTGGAGGAGGACCACTAGCCGAGATACCCCCAGGTGACAGGCGAGCTTGGAGGTGTGGACCCAATGAATGACCTCCCCCCGGACAGAAGATGGAACAAACAACCTTCCCTCCGGTCCGCTGCCAGGATCCGGTTCAGCCTCCTGCGCCCTCCGGATCTTGTCCCCGATGGACCAGGAGATGGCACCTACCACACACGAACTGGGCAGGATGGGGTGGCCTGACTCCTCCGATGTCTCAGGGGCGAACTGCCTGGAGAGGGCATCAGGTAGGATGTTCTTAGAGCCGGGGCGATAGGTAATGGTGAAGAGGAACCGGGCAAAGAATAGAGACCAGTGCGCCTGGCGGGCATTCAGGCGTCTAGCAGATCGAAGATACTCCAAGTTCTTGTGGTCCGTCATCACCACGAATGGTAGCGCTGCCCCCTCCAGTCAGTGGCGCCACTCCTGCAGGGCGAGCTTGATGGCAAGAAGCTCCCTGTCCCCGACGTCATAATTCCGCTCGGCCGGAGACAGACACTGTGAGAAGAAGGCACAGGGTCATTTGGTCCCGTCAGTTGGTGAACGCTGGGACAGCACCGCCCCCACCACCGTGTCAGATGCGTCGACCTCAACCAAGCACTGCAGCGCGGGGTCGACCTGGGTCAGGACCCGGGAGGAGGAGAACTCCGTCTTCAGCGCCTGAAACACCGCGGCGACCTCTTCAGTCCAGCGAAAGGCGTTCTTGGGTGACGTGAGACAGGTCAGCGGGGCAGCGATGGCACCAAAGTTGGGCACAAAACGGCGGTAGAAATTAGCAAACCCAAGGAATTGTTGGACCTGCTTCCTGGAGGTCGGCGTCGGCCAGTCCACCACCGCTTTGACCTTAGCGGGGTCGGGCAGAATCTGATTATGTGAGATCACAAATCCTAGAAAGGAGGTGGTCTTGGCGTAAAACTCACATTTTTCTGCCTTCACATATAACCTGTTCTCCAGCAGCCGCTGTAAGACCCGTCTCACATGCACCTGGTGTTCTTCACGTGACCTGGAGAAGATGAGGATATCATCTAGGTACACAAATACAAAGAGACCCAGGAAATCACGCAGGACGTCATTTATTAGGCACTGAAAGACAGCTGGGGCATTGGTCAGACCAAAGGGCATTACGAGGTATTCAAAATGTCCACTTGGCGTTCTGAATGCAGTTTTCCACTCATCCCCCTCCCTGATCCGGACGAGATGGTAGGCGCTGCGGAGGTCAAATTTGGTAAACCAGGTCGCCCCCTGCAGGGAGTGGAAGGCAGTGTCCATCAGCGGCAGAGTGTACCGGTCCTTCTCAGTGATGTCATTCAACGCTCGGAAGTTGATACAAGGGCGGAGGGACCCGTCCTTCTTTGATACGAAGAAGAAACCGGCTCCGAGCGGGGACGAGGAGGGGTGGATGATTCCTGCGCTGAGAGACTCCTTTATATAACTGTCCATCGCCTCCCGCTCTGACACTGACAGGCTATACAGGCGACCTGATGGCAAGGGAGCCCCTGGGCGGAGGTTGATGGCACAATCATAGGGCCGATGAGGAGGGAGAGACATCGCCCTGGATTTGCTGAAGACCAAGCCCAGATCGTGGAATTCCGAGGGCACCAAGGTGAGGTCCGGAGGCGCGGCGTCCTTGATCGGGGGAGTAGCAGACGGGGCGCAGGCTGCGGATTGTAAACAGGTGCCCATACAGAATGCACTCCAGGCGGCGATCTTCCCGGTCTGCCAATCCAGGACCGGGTTGTGCAGGCGCAGCCAGGGGTACCCAAGGATTACAGGCGTCACAGAGGAGGACAAAACGTAGAAGGAGAGTTCCTCTCGGTGATTGCCTGAGATAATGACTGGGACGGACTGCGTGCGATGAGTCACTTGGCCAAGAGGAGCACGGGAGAGGGTGATAAGGCTCAGAGGAGCGGGCAGAGGTTGGCAGGGGATGCCCAATCGGGTTGCCAGGCTCTTTGAAATGAAGCTCTGCTCTGCTCCTGAGTCCACCAGTGCGTGTGTGAGATGCCCTGTGGCATTGTGACAAAATTGGATGGGCAAGGATAGGCTTGTGAGGGGATTTGACCGGTTAGAGTCCGCGAGGCCCCCTACAGTGACTCGCGGACCTCCCCGTTTGGCTTCTCCGGGCAATGCTCCATGGAATGTTGGCCTCCTCCGCAATACATGCAGAGACCCAACTTCCGGCGGCGCTGTTTCTCCGCTAGAGGGAGCTTTGACCGGGCCACCACCATCGCCTCCGACTCCTCGGAATCCTCCGGTGGAGGTGTCGCCAGGGGGTGGTCTTGAGGCATGCGGACGGAGCCTCCACGCGAGCAGCTGCTAAACTTCCGCTCGGTGGACCATTCACGCAGCCTATTATCCAAACTAATGGCGGTGGAGATTAACTCCGCCAATGTCTCCAGAAGAACCCGACCAGCCAGTTCATCCCTCAGACCCAAGCTGAGGCTGCGGAGGAAGATGCCACAGAGAGCGGCTTCGCCCCAGCCCACCTCCTCCGCTGCAACCCGGAAGTCGATAGCATAGTCCGCTGCTGACTGGCTTCCCTGCTGGAGGGCGAGAAGCCGGTCAGTTAGGATGCTGTCGCGCCGGGAATGATCAAAAACCTCTAAAAAGCTCTGCACGAACTGGCTGTAGGAGAGGCTCGCGTAGCTGGGCTTCGCCATTACGGCGTAAGCCCAGGTTAACGCTTCCCCCTCCAAGAGATTTCCAATATAGCCAATTCGGCTGTGGTCTGAGGGAAAGTCCCCAGGAACGCGCAAAAACACCGACTCACACTGCATTATAAACCCCTGCGCCCCTCCGAGCTTTCCGCTGAAGCGGGCGGGGGTCGGGATTGGTGTGAGGCGGGTTGGCGTTCCCGAGGTAGACTGACTGGGCATCGGAACGGCAGGAGCTGGCCCACCCTGGTGAGCCATGGGGAACGCCTGCTGGGGGTCCAGGCGGTCTAACCGGTGAGTGATGTTAACCAACTGGTTGAGTATCACCTGCTGTTGATGAGCTATTAAATCCACCCGAGCCTCGAGGGTGGAAAGACGGCGTGCGAGCCCGCTGTCTGCTGGGCCGCTTTGCTGGAGCCGTACTGACATAATGTAGCACACAGGCCCAGGAAACACGCACGCAGGCTCAGGATAGATTTAACAGCTTTATTCAACAAGCAGGTGTGTGTGGATGGATGTATGTGGTATGGGAATGTGCTGGGGTGAATGCCGATGCGCAGGCAGCAGAGCAGCGTGCCGTACAGCCGGACAACCCTATGGAGACAAGAACAAAGGACAAGGGTAACGGGCACCACACTGAGACAGGGAATATAAGTGACGGTGTTGCTTACTTGCAGGGACAGGTGGCTGGCGTCGGCAGGCGATGAGCCCGGGAGACAGCGTCCTGCTGGGTCTGCGCAGTAGATGGAGATGCTATGGCGATGACGGGGGGAATCCGCCGCCAGGAGGGTCCACCTGTGCACAGGGGTGAGAACTCGGAAGACAAGGTAAGGAGTTCTTACATGTCGTTGAATCTTTGCTGGTGAGCTGAGGTAGAATCACGAGCTTAGGAAATGCTGATGAGAACAGACGGCTCCAGACTGCAGCAGAGGGCAGAGTGGACTAAATAGCCCGCTGCTGACGAGACGCAGGTGTGCGCGCAGCTGAAGCCGCTGATGAGCGGCGGGTCGTGACAATGTTTTTTTTTTTTTTTTATTTAAGTTTTTGTAAAGGGTATACAGGTCATTACAGCATTGCATTATTTACATTTTCATCACATGTTCCCTTCTTTTTTGCTATTTGACAACATTGGAAGAATAATTATTACAACACCCCTTTTTTTTTAAAGTGAAAGAAAAAGTGAAATTAAAGCGAATAAAAAAACAAGCAAACAAACAAAACAAAAGAGCAAAAACAAACAAACAAACAGACAGAAAAATAAAAATAAGTAGTTAAAAATAAAAGAGCATCTGAGTAGCGTTCCAAGGTTGTCATAGCCAGGAGCGGCACTGGGGTTAAGCTCCCAGTGCTCATAAAATGCTCCTTATGGCGTGCATCTCGAAAAGCCTCTGACAACTAAGTCCAACTCCTAGCCTGTCCGTGTGGTTTAGTCTCTAAGCCCGGCGGAACTGCTTTTACTAATAGGAGAAGGGGCGAGGGCGGATCTCTGGCGCCTTAAAACCAGATGCTTCGGGGAGATGGTGGCTCGCCAACCTGGGAAGGTAGCCCATCTAGGGTAAGGTAAACCCTGATTTCAAACCTCCGCTGCCTTGCGGCATACCCGG
The DNA here is from genome assembly GCA_020510985.1 of Pholidichthys leucotaenia. NCBI lineage: Eukaryota > Metazoa > Chordata > Actinopteri > Cichliformes > Pholidichthyidae > Pholidichthys > Pholidichthys leucotaenia. The sequence goes on along the minus strand of CM035847.1, from coordinate 329,030,201 downwards.
TCACGGGAAAGGCTTCGGGAGTCAACCCTGAGGAAAAATCCGGAGTCGGAGCCCCTAAGGCAGTTCTATGTTGTGCTCAACATAGTTCTGGCAGCTCCTGCAATGGCGCTGGTGCCAAACTGTAGCAGCCCTGCTGTTCCTTTGGATTCATCAGTGACGTGGAGAAGGGGGACATGCTGCATGGGCAACATCTTGTCCTCCATGTCTTCCTGCCCAGGCTTGAATCCTACCAACGCCCAACGCTGGAAGGTAGAACACCGGATCACTGGAGAGGACACTCCAGCTTCGCCTTTGGCGTAGAAAAAACACGGGGAATGACAGTTACCGGTTATAAGCCACCGCTCAATTGGCGTAGAGCGCGGCGCCAGGGGTTGTTCCCAACGGTGGGAGGGATCATCGGATCTCACTGAACAGCTACCGCCCACCTCAAGCTGGGCAGCCCCCAGCCAATAAGGTGTTGTCCCGCCACAGCTTGCTTTCCTCATTGGGTGCATGGGGATGAGGAGAAGTCCTAACAGCAGGCTGAGAACCTTCGCACCAGGCAAGACAATAAAACAAAAGAGACCAACTCTAAAATTGAGAACTTGGAACGTCCGCACTATGATGACAGGACTCGCTGCTAACCTCAAGGACATCAACGACACCAGGAAGACTGCCATCATCAATAATGAGCTGAAGAGACTGGGAGTGGATATCGCCACTCTCCAGGAAACATGGTTGGCTGACGCAGGCACACAGAGAGAAGGACTACATGTTCTACTGGCAGGGAAAGGGCAGTGACAAACACAGGGAACACGGAGTGGGCTTCGCAGTGAAGAACACCTTGCTGAAGATGGTGGAACCGGCCAGTACTGGCTCTGCACGACTCCTTACCCTCCGCCTGAACACCACTCAAGGCCCAGTCACCCTCGTCAGTGTGTATGCCCCAACACTGACAGCCACACCAGAGGCAAAAGACGAGTTCTACGAGAATCTCGCAACAACTGTCAGGACCCTCCCCAACTCTGAACAACTCATTCTCCTTGGAGACTTCAATGCCAGAGTGGGTGCTGACCACGACTCCTGGCCCTCCTGTCTTGGACCTTTTGGCGTGGGAAGAATGAACGACAGCGGCTGCTCGAGTTCTGCACATATCACGATCTGTGCATCACAAACTCGTTCTTCAAGACCAAGCCCCAGCACAAGGTTTCCTGGCAACATCCGCGCTCAAAGCACTGGCACCAACTGGACTTGATCCTGACCAGGCGCACCTCACTGAAGAATGTGCTAATCACCCGTTCGTTCCAGAGTGCAGATTGCGACACAGACCATTCATTGATGTGTTGCAAGGTCAAGCTGCAGCTGAAGAAATTCCATCGTGCTAGACAGCCTGGAAAGGCACGGATTGACACCAGCAAGATGGCTCAACTAGAACGTGTTGAGCAGTTTGCCTCCACCTTTGAGAAGGAACTTGGTGTACCACAAGAAGGAGAATCTGCAAAGCAGAAGTGGGAAGAGCTGCGAAACACTATCCACCGCACAGCCTTGGCTACCTTTGGGAGGAAGACCTCGAAGTCACAGGACTGGTTTGATGCCAAGTTGACCGAGATGACCCCCGTCATTGAAGCCAAGCGCTCAGCACTTGCTGAGTACAAGAAGTACCCAAACGAGAAGAATCTCCAGATTCTCAGGGCTGTGAGAAGCAAAGTTCAGCAGACTGCTCGGCGCTGTGCCAACGAGTACTGGACTCAGCTCAGCCAAGACATTCAAACCGCTGCCATAACAGGGAACATTTGTGGCATGTACGATGGCATCAAGAAAGCACTTGGTCCGGCTCAGAGCAAGACGGCCCCCCTCAAATCCTCCACTGGGGTGATGATCACAGAAAAGAACAAGCAGATGGAGAGATGGGTGGAACACTACTGCGACCTCTACTCCAGACAGAACACCGTGACACCGTCAGCCCTTGATGCCATCGACTGCCTGCCATCCATGGACGAACTTGACCCCGAGCCAACCATCGACGAACTCAGCAAGGCCATTGATAGCTTGGCCGCTGGCAAGGCACCCGGCAACAACGGCATACCCCCCGACCTGATCAAGCACTGCAAGACCGCCCTACTGCTGCCATTGTATGACGTCCTCTGCCAGTGTTGGAAGGAAGGTGCCGTACCACAGGACATGAGGGATGCTAAGATCATCACCCTCTACAAAAACAAAGGGGAGAGAAGCGACTGCAACAACTACAGGGGCATCTCCCTCCTCAGTGTTGTTGGTAAAGTCTACGCACGAGTTGTTCTCGTTCATCTACAGAAGCTTGCCGAACGTGTCTACCCCGAGTCTCAGTGTGGCTTCCACGCTGCACGATCAACAGTAGACATGATATTCTCCATCCGCCAACTCCAGGAGAAATGCAGAGAACAGAACATGCCCCTGTACGTCGCCTTCATTGACCTCACCAAAGCGTTCGATTTGGTCAGCAGAGAGGGCCTTTTCAAGATCCTGCCAAAGATAGGATGCCCACCAAAGTTGCAAAGCCTCATCGAATCGTTTCACACCACCATGCAGGGAATAGTGCAGCACGATGGCAACGTCTCAGAGCCATTCAACATACGCAGCAGAGTGAAACAGGGCTGTGTACTTGCGCCAACCTTCTTTGGGATTTTCTTTGCTATGCTCCTGAGGCATGCCTTCAGTACAGCAACAGAGGGAATCTACCTGCACACAAGATCTGACGGCAGGCTTTTCAACCTCGCCCGCCTGAAAGCCAGAACCAAAGTACGTGAGGCTCTAATCAGAGACATGCTGTTCGCAGATGACGCTGCAGTCGCAACCCACACACAGCAGGAGCTTCAGACCCTGATGGACCGCTTCTCCTAGGCATGCAAGGACTTCGGGCTTACCATCAGCCTGAAGAAGACTAACGTCTTGGCGCAAGGCACGGAAGCACCACCAACCATCACCATCGACGACTACGAGCTGGAGATCGTGAATCAGTTCACGTACCTGGGGTCCACGATCAGCAACAACCTCTCCCTTGATACAGAGATCAACAAGAGGATTGGAAAATCAGCCTTCACACTCGCTCGCCTCACCACACGAGTGTGGGAGAATCCCAAACTCTCTGTCAAGACGAAGATGGCAGTGTACAACGCCTGCGTCATCAGCACACTGCTCTATGGGAGTGAGACGTGGACAACATACGCCCGGCAGGAAAAGAGACTGAACTCCTTCCACTTGCGCTGCATTCGCCACATCCTGGACATATCCTGGCAGGACAAAGTGCCCAATGCAGAAGTTCTGTCCCGCGCCGGCCTTCCCTCCATGTTCACTCTATTCAGGCAGCGCAGGCTCCGCTGGCTAGGCCACGTTCACCGTATGGAGGATGGCAGAATCCCCAAAGACGTCCTCTACGGAGAACTGGCAACTGGCAGGAGAGACGTTGGCCGCCCACAGCTGCGCTTTAGAGATGTCTGCAAGAGAGATATGAAGGAACTGGAGATCAACACAGAGCGCTGGGAGGACCTTGCAACAGACCGCTCCAAATGGAGAGGCACCCTGACCAGACAGCTCAAGCCGGGTGAAGAGAGACTGACTGCTGCAGCAGATGAAAAAAGGACCCGCAGGAAGAACCGGCACAGACCCAGCAGCACGGAGACCACCCACAAGTGCGACCTGTGTGACAGGGACTGCCATTCGCACATCGGCCTGTTCAGCCACAGGCGGTGCTGTTCCAGCAGAGTAGCCTATGGGCCTATTATTTTGTTCCCTATTATTTTTCAATAATAGGGAACAATGCCTTACCTAATATTTTGAATAGCACTAACCCGTGGATAGAGACCCCACTAAAAATTTGATTTAAGATAGTCAGAGAGAATCATACTAAAGAGTCCTATCGATTTCTGCAATGGATTGCCTATGATCAAGACTTTACTCCTAATAAAACAGACACTAGATTTAAAAAGTGGAAAGAGAACGGACTGATAAAATATTACGATTTTTTTAAAGGGCAAATTTTAAGAAGTTTTGAAAATTTGAAAAAACAAGGTCTAATAAATCAAGACTTTTACAGGTTCTTTCAGCTTAGACACCACATAAACAATATACTTAAAAAGGAGGATTTGGATAGGGCCCAGTCAGGTGTTCTGAATGTCTTCTTATTGGCATACAAAGGGATCCCAGGGATCAGATACATCTCTAAAATATACCAAGGTCTTCAAGACTTAAAAGGAGACAACACATCATATATAAAAGAGAGATGGGAAAAAGAAGGGAATTTCACTTTACAACTGGAAATATGGGAAAAGCTAAATAAACAGCAATGGAAAAGTACCTCATCCCTGCAGTGGAGAGAATTTGGATGGAAAAATTTGGTAAGATTTTTCAGAACACCTGCACAAAACAAATTTACTCATCAGGGGTTGAACTGTTGGCGCTTGTGTGGTGAAGAGACTGCAAATCATTTTCATGTGTTTTGGTCATGCCCAGTTATCCACCAATATGGACCAATGTACAGACAATATTGGGGAAAATATTCAAATTAACAGTTCCCTTTTCTTTTGTAACTTTGTATTTGGGTTTACTACCTGAATCACTGGAAAGATGAGGAGAGAAATACTTATTCACTGTTTTAATATTGGCAAGTAAAAAAGCCCTAACTAAAAAATGGATGTTGAAGGACTGTCCTACACCTGAAGATTGGATTAACGTGATCCAAGACATATACTCAATGGAAAAGTTGACATTCGCACTGAGAGAAGACATGGATAGGTTCTTGAACTTTTGGCAACCCTGGATCGCATATGTGTCTTCCATCAGATCTAATCTTTGACAAATACCTGTCATGGCGGCCTCTGGGCCGTCATCTGTCTCATCAGTCCCAGCTGCGCACAGACCAACAGGTGCCAATCAGCGGCTGTTAAAAGCCAGTGTTGCTGACAGCCCGGCACGGAGTCATCTGTCTTCCTCATCGGAGCATGAGCCAGAACTTCGTTCTCAAGTTCAGCCAAGATCGTCTCGTCAGGATCTGCCACGTAAGAAAACTATCTGCTATTCTACTCCTTGTCTTTACCCCTGTGCACAGGTGGACCTCCCAGGCGGCGGACCAACTTCCCCAGCCGACGGGGCGTTGCCACCTCAATCACGTAGCTCCTCGCTACCACCACAGCTACGGGTACGTCTAACACCACAACTACAGGAACTGTTATTGTTACAGCTACAAGAGCTGTCATCGTCACGGTCACTGGTATCACCACCATCTCAGCTACAAGAACAATCATCATCACAGCGACAGGTGCATTCACCACCACAGCCACGAGCACATTCACCACCACGCTGCACGGCCGCTGGAAGTCAGCAGAACGTTACCTGTGGAACGCCCAAGTAAGCCTCACCATCCACAATTACTCGCTAGTGCTGAACAGCTGTAATTGTTTTCTGCTTGTGTGTTACAGGGTTGCCAGGTCACCATCCGGACTGCTCAGTTCCAGTGACCAAACTTCTATACTTGCACTCACACACGCATTACACTCTCTCACTTTACAATAAAAGAATAATTGTCTATATCTACTCGTGTCAGTGTCTGTCTCCTGGGTCCAGAACATGTCAGTACGACTCCGTCACGTTGACCCAGCGGACAGTACACTGCCGCGCAAACTGAACACACTTAGCGCTCGGGTAGATATGTTATCACACCAGCAGACAGTAATTCTCAATCAACTGACCAAAATAAACAGTCGGCTGGATCGTCTGGAGGGACACCAGACGTTCTCCCTGACCGCAAGTGTTTCAGCCCCTGCAGGCTCAGCGTCAGGTCAAATTAACACCTCATCGACTCCTCGCCTCACCCCTGTTCCCACGCTGGCCCGGTTCAGCGGGAAACTCGGGGAAGCCCGAGGGTTCATTTTACAATGTGAATCAGTCTTTCTCTGCGTTTCGGGAGACTTCGCCATACACTCAAGTAAGATTGGTTATATCATCAATTTGTTGGGGGGAAGAGCTTTAGATTGGGCATATTCCGTAATGGCTAAACCAAGCTACCCCGCATTAACTTACCAGGAGTTTGTGGCAGAGTTCATGTCTGTGTTTGATCATACAGATAGGGGTGAGGTGTTGACAGAACGGTTGTTGAGTCTGCAGCAGGGCAACAGATCAGCTGCTGATTACGCTATTGACTTCTGGGTCCTGGCCGCAGAGATTGGGTGGGGGGAGCTGTCACTTTGTGGTATCTTCCTTCGCAGTCTCAACGACAAGTTAAAGGATGAATTAGCGGCACGGGACAAACCGGACAACTTACGTGAATTGATTGCCCTTACTGTTAGCCTAGATAGTAGATTAAGGGAGCAGGCGGCCGAACGGCGAGCTACTTCCCGTTCAGTTAAACCCCGCCCCCGCGTCACTAGCTCTCCTCTGCTCGCTCTACCCGCGTCAGAGGAATCCCCGGATCAAGAGGCTATGGTGATAGGGCAGTCTAAAGTGTCAGCGGCTGAGAGACAGCGCCGCAGGGATCTTGGCCTTTGTTTCTGCTGTGGGAAAGAGTCACACGGGGTTTTGGAATGTCCCAGTCGGTTAAAAGGGAAGGTCCATGGATCGCAGTAGGGGGATTCACGGGCAAGAACTTAGAAAAACCCCTCACTAGTTGCTGCTTACCCATCAAATTGATCTACGCACATACAGAACACAAGACCATACGGCGTCACTCAAACAACAAACCCTGGATCAACCCTGAGATAAAAACACTTCTGAGAGAGAAGAAGAGGATCTTCAGGTCGGGGAACAGGGAGATGCTGAAGTCCGTACAGAGGGAGCTGAGGAGAAAGATCAGAGAAGGCAAGGACAGCTTCAGGAAGAAGATGGAGGACAAGCTGCAACAGAGCGACATCAGCGGGGTCTGGAGAAACCTCAAAACCATCTCGGGGCTCCAGAATACCTCCCCCCAGGCCACGGAGGGCAGGGAGTGGGCGAACAACCTGAATCTGTTTTTCAATAGATTTGACCAACCGCCCTCCCCCCTGTCTGCACAACAACCATTGCTGCCTCTAAGAAATCAAGTCCTGCTGCCCACTCCCCACTCCACCGACACCCCCCCCCACTCCCAACACACAGCCCCCCATCCTGACCCTGACCAAGACCCAGGTGAGGACGGAGCTGAGGAAGATCAAGGCGAGGAAGGCGTCGGGACCGGACGGCATCAGCGCAAAGCTCCTCAAGTCCTGTGCAGACCAGCTGTGTGGGATTGTGACGTATATCTTCAACATGAGCCTGAAACTGGGGAGGGTACCACAGCTGTGGAAAACATCTTGTGTGGTACCTGTACCAAAAACTTCCCACCCCAAAGACCTGAACAGCTACAGACCGGTGGCCTTGACGTCCCACTTGATGAAGACCCTGGAGAGACTGCTCCTTGCTCACCTCCGCCCCCTGGTGGAACCAGCGATGGATCCACTCCAGTTCGCCTACCAGCATGGCATTGGGGTGGAGGATGCGGTGATCTTCCTCCTTCACCGTTCTCTGTCCCACCTGGAGAAGCCCGGGAATATGGTGAGGATCATGTTCTTTGACTTCTCCAGTGCTTTCAACACCATCCAACCGATGATCCTGAAGGACAAGCTGCTGCGCGCAGGGGTGGACCAGCACCTGTCATCATGGATCCTGGACTACCTCACGAACCGGCCTCAGTTTGTGAGAACCCGGGACTGTGTGTCCGACACGATCATCAGTAGCACGGGGGCCCCCCAGGGAACGGTGCTGGCTCCCTTCCTGTTCACTCTTTATACTGCGGACTTCTCACACAACACAACACACTGCCATCTACAGAAGTTCTCTGATGACACTGCGATCGTTGGCCTCATCTCCAATGGAGATGAAGCTGAGTACAGAGGGCTTATCCAGGACTTCGTGGACTGGTGCCATCGGAACTGCCTCCAGATCAACGCGAGGAAAACTAAGGAGCTGGTGGTGGACTGCCGCAGGCATGGGCAGCCCCTCACAGTACCAGTAAATATACAGGGAACAGACATCGAGATGGTGACATCCTATAAGTACCTGGGTATTCATCTGAACAATAAACTAGACTGGTCACACAATACTGATGCACTCTACAAGAAGGGACAGCGCAGGCTGTTCCTGCTGAGGAGACTCAGGTCTTTTGGTGTACAAGGGGCGCTGCTGAAGTCATTCTATGACACGGTGGTGGCATCAGCCATCACTTTTGGAGTGGTCTGCTGGGGCAGTGGCATTACTGCAGCCGATAGGAAGAGACTGAACAAACTGATTAAGAAAGCTAGCTCTGTCCTGGGGCAGCGCCTTGATCCGATGGAGGAGATAGGAGAGAGAAGGACGGTGGCTAAACTGTCATCTCTGCTGGAGTCCGAGTTCCACCCTATGCAGGACATACTGAATGCACTGAGGAGCTCATTTAGCAGCAGACTACATCATCCCAGGTGCACAACCGAGAGGTTTCGTAGGTCCTTCCTACCAACGGCTGTCAGACTGTACAACCTAAGCAGGGCTGCTCGCAGAGATAGCAAAAAGACGTAACAAACTAATAGTTTTTTTGAATGCAAAAGATGCAATAGACTTACACAATGGTCCCCTCCGGCATACAACTAGGAACATACCGGTCGCTATGGAGGGTGAGAATATGTATGGGCACATAATCATACCATGTAGGATAACTAAGTAGACGGTTATGCTGTTTCATTCCATCTAGCAACAATGCTCTGCACTGTGTGTGTTTATATATTTACATATTTATTCCATCTAGCTACAATGCTCAGCACTGGGTGTGTTTATATATTTATATATCTACATATTATTCCATCTAGCTACATTGCTCCGCACTGTGTGTGTTTATATACTTGCATATTTATTCCACCTAGCTGCAATGCTCCGTACTGTGGGTGTTTATATATTTACATATTTATTCCATCTAGCTACAATGCTCTGCACTGTGTGTTCATATATTCATATATTTATTCCATCCAGCTACAATGCTCTGCACTGTGTGTCTGTGTGTGTGTGTATATATATATATATTTTATAGTAATACGTACATATGTATATTAGCTGCTCTTGCTTGCTTGTTTTTTTCTTGCCTTCTGATTGTTGCTCTGAGTGTTGCTATCCCTGTGCTGTTGCAATCCTGGAATTTCCCCGTTGTGGGACTAATAAAGGCTTATCTTATCTTATCTTATCTTATTTCCTTCACACAAGGATTAATGCATTTCATGTCATTTCATCAGCTCTTACCGTGATACAGATGACTGGGAGCCGGCAGTCCAGAAGAAAGAGCATATGATTTCTCAGCTGGACGTTTTGCGCAAAAAAACTCACAGCAGACTCTCCGTATTGAGGGAAAACCCCTGTTTTTAAAGGAAAGGCTACATGCAGAACAGAGAGTGGCCGCTCTCTGTTCTGAGGAAGCCCCCTCCCATCATAGGATTGCGTGGGGAGCAAGAAGGGTCAATTCCTGCTCTCAGGCAACTCCTCTGCCTGGCTCCCAAAACATACTGTGAACTGAACACCTGCTTTCTGCTTCATTACACACACACACATGAGGAATAAAGGTCGTGCCTTTGTTTCATAAGCATGCAACAGTTGGTGCTCTAAAGAGTGAGAAACTTGCTGTGCTAAGGAAAAGAGTTTCTAAAAACAGGTCATACTGTCCAGGTCATGGTGTGCCTTAAGATAAATCCATCATGGGAAGAGAACTGGATTGTTAAAACATATTAAAAACAACTGAGAAACAAATCAGGGCACACATTAAAAACACATTTATATTACATTCCACCCTTTGACCTTATTTGTGATCAGTTGATAAAGATAATTGCTTTCTTCCCCAACTAAGTGCTTTCTTCCCCAACTGAAAAACAAATCAGGGCACACATTAAAAATATTTATATCACATTTTCCACCCTTTGACCTTATTTGTTCTATCAGTTGGTGAAGAACATTGGGTAATTATTGTCTTCTTGGGGAATACTTTCATCCTCACAAGGTATGCCGACATGATTATGGTGAGATAATTCCACCCAATTGATGTCCCAAATGCATGTTTCAACATGCCACAATAGCTCATTTCTCGTATTGAAATGTCTATTGTAGTAATTCCATTCATTAGTCGTACCTACAGCATAATCATAACATATCCAGTGACCAGGAGGGTCAGCACTCACCTCTACTTTGCAAGATGTGGTACCATATCCTCCATCTCGAAAGATGACTGTGATTTTCATATTGCTAGAGAATTATATATTCTTTTACTAAGAATTTGTTTTACTCTTCTAATATAGCAGAAAGCACTGAAATTGCATATTGTTAAGACAGATAGAACAGCAATTAATATAGCTAGGGGAGGCACCAGTGTTTTGCGAGCAGTGACTGACATGCCTGAGAATATATCCCACCAGTGATGAGCAGAAACTTGCTCTATCTGATGAGCTGCATGCAATACCTTTCCTTGGGCCACCATAGTGGATATCACTGCAGCACGCACATTAGACATATGATCACCAATGAGCTTTTGTATCTTCATGGATCCATTCAGTGCGCCTCTGAATCGATCCAGGGACACCTGCCATGGAACTTCCAGCACCCGCCATTGCAGGGCGGTCAGGTGAGCCTCACTGGAAAAGTTGGTAAGACGATATGTCCGATTATGCCATTGCCACATGTGAACACCATGCAGACACCCAGTGAAAGGTACCCTAGGCAACATTGGATGGAAATTTAAGGTGGCTACACATAGAGTATGGGGCCCTATTTGCCACATCATGTCACGAGGTTTTTCTATTCTCCATTCACATAGTGCCTCTGTCATGGTTAAGCATGGTTCAGTATATATTTCTCGACTTAGGCATGCATATCCTTGGTCAGTCAAATCACATTCTGATAAATCATATGTATTATTTTGCCCTGGATCAAACCATCCCCCTTTTAATTGAATAAACCAAAATGCCGTGGCAGTAATTACTGGTAACACATGATATTTGCACACGTCAACAGCTCTTGTGACATTTAATTGAGTCCATTGCCCGCTACACATCGTGCTATTGCAGATGGTTTTTTCAGGATGCGGAATTAACCACCATTCTTCAGTGATGTTCCACACTTCTCGCCATTGTCGAGCGTGATTGGTAGTGACAATGCGAGTGAAACGTTCCAACTGCGTGCGGATATCCAAAACTTGAATGTTGCACACAGTCCAATTGAAAGCGCGAGTGATGTTCGTCATCAATTCACTCGTAGCATTCCACATGGTCAAATCCCAATTCAGACGTTTTTGAAACAGATTGGCGGCCTCCATTTGAGGCCCCACCACCGTAGGCATCCAAAACCCAACTTGTTGAATGCCTAAAGACGTTTGATGTCCAGTATCTGCCAACATTGATCTGGTTACCTCGTTGTTAATGGTGTTGGAGATTCCCCAAACTGTGCCAAATCCTCCCAGCAATGTGTCATACCATGCTCACTTCTTCTTGGTTGAACATTTGGGAATGGGTGGTATCCTTACCATCCAATTGACGGTGATATGGCTGGTTTGTGTGGCCACCGTTGTAATTCAATTCAATTCAATTCAACTTTATTTATATAGCGCCATTTCACAACAACAGTCATCTCATAGCACTATCAACTGTAGGGGGGAACCCCCACAGTTGCAGAAAGACCCCAGCAATCAGGTGATCCCCTGTGAGCAAGCACTTGGCGACGGTGGAGAGGAAAAACTCCCTTTTAACAGGAAGAAACCTCCAGCAGAACCAGGCTCAGGGAGGGGCAGTCATCTGCTGCGACTGGCTGGGGGGTGAGGGGACAGAGAAGATGAAAAGAACAGACATGTAGAGAGCAAACAGCACGATGGGGACTCAATCTATGGGAGAGAACAAACAAATGTTAATGACCAGCAAAAAAAAATATTTCATAGAGAGTGAGGAAAGGAGTGAGGCCCAGTGCATTACTGGAGGTCCCCCGGCTGACTAAACCTATTAGCAGCATAGCTAAGGGAGGGTTCAGAAACACATGATCCCTCCCTAATTGTAGGCTATATCAAAAAGGTAGGTTTTAACCCTAATCTTAAAAACAGAGATCGAGTCTGACTCCCGAATCCAGATTGGCAGCTGATTCCACAGGAGAGGAGCTTGATAACTGAAGGCTCTGCCTCCCATTGTACTTTTGGAGATTCTAGGTATTACAAGTAGTCCTGCATTTTGGGAGCGTAGTGCTCTGTTAGGATAATACGGTAGTATCAGATCTTTTAAATAAAAAGGAGCCTGATTGTTTAGAGCTTTGTAAGTAAGAAGAAGGATTTTAAACTTAATTCTAAACTCCATGGGAAGCCAATGAAGGGAGGCCAGAACCGGAGAGATATGATCTCTCTTTCTAGTACCTGTTAAAACTCTTGCTGCAGCATTTTGGATCAGCTGAAGACTTTTTAAAGATGTTTTAGGACAACCTGATAATAAAGAATTACAATAATCTAATCTCGAGCTAACAAAAGCGTGGATCAGTTTCTCAGCATCACTCTGAGACAAGATGCTCCTAATCTTGGCAATATTACGCAAATGATAGAAGGCAGTCTTAGAAACAAATTTAATATGTGAATTGAAGGACAAATCCTGATCAAAAATAACTCCAAGGTTCCTCACAGAGCTATTAAGAGAAAGAGTAACTGCATCCAAACTGAAAGTTTGATTTGGAAAGGAATTTCTAAGGTTTTTTGGACCAACAAGAATGACTTCAGTCTTATCTGAATTTAATAGCAGGAAATTACAAGTCATCCAAGCTTTGATTTCCTTAAGACAGGCTTCTAACTTGGCTAATTGATTAGTATCATCTGGCTTCATTGACAGGTATAATTGTGTGTCATCTGCATAACAATGAAAATGTATACAGTGCTTTCTAATAATGTTGCCTAACGGAAGCATATATAAACTAAAAAGAGTAGGGCCTAGCACAGATCCCTGTGGAACTCCATGACTAAGCTTTGAGTTGAAAGAAAACTCATTATTTACATGAACAAACTGGAACCTATCAGATAAATAAGATCTAAACCACTGCAACGAAGTTCCATTAAGTCCAACATAGTGTTCTAATCTATCAAGTAGAATATTATGATCGATAGTATCAAAAGCTGCACTAAGGTTTAAAAGGACAAGTACAGAAACTAGTCCATTATCAGATGCAATGAGGAGGTCGTTAGTGACCTTCGCTAAGGCTGTTTCAGTACTATGATGGATTCTAAACCCAGATTGAAACTCTTCAAGTAAACCATTTCCCTGCAGGTGGTCGAATAATTGCGTAGCAACAACTCTTTCTAAGATTTTTGAAATGAAAGGGAGATTAGAGATTGGTCTATAGTTAGCTAAAGCTCCTGGATCTAGCGTTGGCTTTTTGAGTAAGGGTTTAATTACAGCTGTTTTAAAAGCCTGCGGTACATGGCCTAAAGTTAATGAAGAATTGATTATATGAAGAAGTATAGTATGTACAGGTCGATAGTATGGGTGCCAGGTTCGTTGGGGATATATGCTTCGGGTTTTTGTCGACCACTACAATAGGGTACACAAAGGGGATTTGTCGACCGTTTATGACTGTTCCATTCATCAAATACACTTCCTTATCTCCTGTTATATTGATGGTTAGCTTTGTACCATTTAAGGTAGTATCACATTTCAGTGAATCATTAGTCGCTTTGGCCACGCATATGGTTACATTGGCAGTTAAGTTCACCATGCACCCCTTCTCCACCGCAGGCACATTATATTGATTTTTGACACATTTGGGGCATATGTAGATAGGACAGTGGCTGGTTAAGTTCGGTATCTTGCACTTTTGGTTTGATAAACAATAGAAACCGTCTTGACTCCGATTGGCACCGATTCGACTTTCCCTCCACTCCAACGAAACAGATTGGTCCACCTCAAACATTTCTTGGCCTGGTGTGGCGTGGATCTGGATCCAGCAACCGGCGATACTCATCCACAGGATCACAACGAGGGCAGGGCGGCACATGTCCCAGCAGACGACATAGCCATGTCCTCGGTGCTTGTGGGAGTGTTGAAGAAGACCCATGACGTGGCGGGTGTCCAATCACCAGTCTCCACCCGAACATTCCTGCAAAGCAAGCACATACTTAGGAGAAGAGAAAACACAGAATTAGTTCTCCCTTAGATAACATTTTGATACTGGTACATTTATCCAGGTTTCCTCTCCTGGATACAAAATGGTCACCACCTGATCCGTCCCTTGAGCTATGATCTCAGCCGGGCGGGGAGGGCCATTTTCTTGCCTCACCTATACTTTGGCCCCAGATTTATCTGTGGAACCAAAGCCTTTTTCGCCCCTTTGCGTCATCACAGCCGGCTTAGCAATCTCTTCAGGGTCAGTCATTAGACATGGTTTAATGACCAATTGGGCCACTTTATCCCCCTTATTCAGGGTTATGGGCTCTGATCCCAGTATGTAGCACACCACTCCCAATTCCCCTTGATAATCACTGTCAATCACACCTGCCAGAGTCGTTAAACCTTTTAGGGATAATCCAGACTTTGGCAATATGTGACCATACATTCCATTCGGACATTGCAACCCTAGCCCTGTTTTTTACCACAGTAGGTGTTCCTGGTACCAAGGTAAGGGTTTCCATAGTTCTTAGATCTAATCCAGCCGAGCCTTTCGTCGCTCGCACTGGTAGTGTTGCTTCTGGGTTAATCTTCCATATTTTAATAATTTGTCCTTCAGAATGTTCAAGATTGACAGTGATCATTCGGTTCAGTGGTGTTGTACCAGGTGCAATGGGTCTATTGTTTAGCTGTTTCAGCGCTTGTGGTAAGCGTTTTTTCCACCCTTCCAAACTATTGTTTATCCCTCCTTTTTTCAAGGTGGCTTTCAACAACCCATTCATTCTTTCAATTAAACCCGCAGCTTGGGGATGATATGGAACGTGATATATCCATTCCACATGATTGTGTTTGGCCCAATCTTTCACCAGGTTTCCGGTGAAATGGGTCCCGTTGTCAGTTTGAATCTGTACAGGTAGCCCAAAGAACCTTTCAATTAGTTCCACACAGGCCAGCGTGGCCTTAAACTATGTTGAAGATCCTATGTTTGTCTTTGCAAATTAATTACACCAGCTTCAACATTCTGCAGCTGTTCTCCCACAGTCTTTTCTAACCTTAATCTTTCAAGCTTTTCTTGCAGCCAACCTTTCAATTGTTCACATTGTTCCTGTGATGTCACCTCCTCAATATGATGTTTATGTTTTCTTTTCACCAAAAACCCTGTGACATCCATATCTTTCATAGATTGTACATCATCTAGTCTTCTTTGTTCCAAATCCATTAAAAACTGGGTCAAACTGTCCTCTTTGTTTAAATTTAGAATGTCGTCTTCTGACACAATTTACCACATTCTGCTTTAACTCCCTTTCTGTCTTTGGGTAATGTCCTTTATGCAGCCCAGCATCTCCCAAGCCTTGTGAGGCAGGCAGCCCAGCCTCTTGCATTCTTCACTTGAGTTGAGCAG
This sequence comes from Pholidichthys leucotaenia, assembly GCA_020510985.1. Classification (NCBI taxonomy): domain Eukaryota; kingdom Metazoa; phylum Chordata; class Actinopteri; order Cichliformes; family Pholidichthyidae; genus Pholidichthys; species Pholidichthys leucotaenia. The sequence goes on along the minus strand of CM035847.1, from coordinate 329,014,706 downwards.
AAAATTCACCTTCTGTTTTTTTAGAGGCCAAATCTGCCTCTCCCCCGCCCCTGAGGCAAAAGGAGAGAGAGAGAGAGAGAGAGCACTATCCCTCGCCCGCCCCCTTTGGGAGAGCGAGGAACAGAGAGAGAGAAAGAAGGAGCGCTGCTCGCCCCTCCCCTTGCTGATGGGAGAGAGAGAACAGCCGCCCGCACTTCTGCCTTTTTTTAAACTTAGAAACACAAATGGCACAGCTTTTTTACAAAATTTTGTATCATATCAGGGCCACCACATTTTGGACAGACTTTTTCCAATAAATTTCTACTTTTACATGGGGCCATATGTCTGTCATTGACCAATTTAAATTACCAATCTGCGGGGCTCGGCCTCCATCCTAGAAATCCAGGAGGAGATCACAATGCTTATACTTGTTTCTTCCCTTCTTCTTTTTCCCTTGCCCCTTTTGCACCGCCCTCACATGCACTTCCTCCCCCTCTTCTTGGGACTCTGAATCAACCGAATCCTCTGCTGGAGGAGCGCTAGGCAAAACCGTCGCTCCTAATACATGATCCTTGAGAGCTGACAGCAGCGATGACAATTCATCAATCCGTCCAGCTCTCACCTTTAACCCTTTTTTAGCACACATGTCCCTTAGGACACTGGTGGGTTGACCATCAATGCTATTAGCAGGCACCCCAGCTGCAATCAACGCGTTCCATAAATCTTTTCTAGAGGGCCCACTGGATCCCTTGGAATCCAGGGGCGGATCCCTCCTGGGAGGTCGTGGGGGCGCCTGGGGCTTAGCCGCCTGGGTTCCCCAGTCACCCAAATTTCTTAGCTCCGCCATTAGTGACTTAGTTTCTGACATAGACCGTTGAGTGTCACCCAAAAACATGGATAGCACCAATGCTTTATATTGGGGTGGAGCCGTTCTTATAACCGTATCCCTAACAGTCTTAGGAATAGGCATGTCAGTGTACGCATCAGCGGCACCAATGTAGAGCGCATCTCTCATACATAACTGAGTCAGCCGCTGTATTCCCTCTTTTAGAGTGTTCCATTGTTTATCCAACACAGGCCAATCAGTAGGTTGGCGGTAAACATGGCTTACTGCCTCAGCATATAATTCAAATAGGCTCTTCCCCTCTGGGTTGTTGATATCTGGGGCCTGTGCCCGATATGCTGAATTTACCCTAGACATTTTGGATAATCCTGAGAACCGCATTGCATCCTGTGGATCCACCATAGTCTGTGCTGCCCCCTCCTCTAGTAACCTGGCGACCCACAGGTCCAACGGTTCACCGTCCCGTTGACGATGCCGGGTTGTCAAATTAGCCACTTCCTTGGCAGTGTAATCTTCAAGGATAGTCACCGCCAAGGGGGCCGGTTGGACCTGAGGCACAATGTTATACAGCCTCTGTCCCTGCTCATCATATACCGCCTGTCCGGCATCATCCACCACCGCCTCTCGGACGGGTGGAACAAACCGCTGCTCCTCCCGCCGTCTCCGGACAGGGGCAGCCTGATAATTCCCCAGTAGTTTGGGGTACAACGGAGAGATCGGTGGAGGAGTTTCCTCCTCTTCACCCTATTCATCCCAGTTGTCGGGGTCCCAATCTTCATCTCCGTCCACCATCCCAGCTACATACGACCGCACTTTAACAGCGGAGGTAGCATGGGGTCTCTTTTTCTTTCTCTCCCTGTTTAACTGTGCAACCCGTGCTACACCCTGCTCTGCCATCACTGTCAACCGAGATGAACGGAGTTTCTTCTTTTCCAATTTTTGTTGCAATTTTAGGATTTGCTCTGTCAAATCCTCCTCTTTTTTCTGCCATCCTTCTAATCACTGAACTAAATCAGCTATTTGTTTTTCCTGCTCCTGTTCTTTATCAAAACATCGGCGCCATGCTGCAGCGCAACACCACATCCACCGCTGAATTCCACTCAGCGGAGCTTTCGGGGCAACCTCGATACCCCGTAGACACGCAGACACCACCGAAGGGGACCCGTCCCCTACCAGATCCCCCCATGGCTCTGAGCGTCCGCCTCCACTCGCTAAACACACACCAACTTGCTCCCATAAACCATCCCAGCCTGGGATAACAGCACAATCATCAGCACAATAGCTGGGAGAGCCCCCAGCTACACTCTGTTTAATTTTTTTCTTAAACATGACTTTCCTATGCACAGCTCCCCTTTACCCTTTTTTTTTTTAAATTTCAAATCCTGTTCGTGACGCCAAAATGTTTTATGAAAATATTTAGACAGGTTCGTGAGGAGTTGGCACACAGGAATTCACACTGAGACAGACTGCTAGAATAAACTGTATCTTTTATTCCCCACAGAAAGTCTCCTTCACACACAGAGAAATCATTTCATGTCACACATTTCCTTCACACAAGGATTAATGCATTTCATGTCATTTCATCAGCTCTTACCATGATACAGATGACTGGGAGCCGGCAGTCCAGAAGAAAGAGCGTATGATTTCTCAGCTGGACGTTTTGCGCAAAAAAACTCACAGCAGACTCTCCGTATTGAGGGAAAACCCCTGTTTTTAAAGGAAAGGCTACATGCAGAACAGAGAGTGGCCGCTCTCTGTTCTGAGGAAGCCCCCTCCCATCATAGGATTGCGTGGGGAGCAAGAAGGGCCAATTCCTGCTCTCAGGCAACTCCTCTGCCTGGCTCCCAAAACATACTGTGAACTGAACACCTGCTTTCTGCTTCATTACACACACACACATGAGGAATAAAGGTCGTGCCTTTGTTTCATAAGCATGCAACAGTTGGTGCTCTAAAGAGTGAGAAACTTGCTGTGCTAAGGAAAAGAGTTTCTAAAAACAGGTCATACTGTCCAGGTCAGGGTGTGCCTTAAGATAAATCCATCATGGAAGAGAACTGGATTGTTAAAACATATTAAAAACAACTGAGAAACAAATCAGGGCACACATTAAAAACACATTTATATTACATTAGTGAATAATGATTTGGGTCATAGTTGAATGTTAAAACTTGGGTTTTATGCATGTTTAATTTGTACCCCGATAAATCTCCATACTCTGAAAAAACTGAGATTAGTTCTGGTAAAGAGATGTCCGGCTGCCCCAGGTATATTAAAATGTCATCAGCAAAGAGTGCTATTTTATGTTCCTTCTGACCAAGTGTAATACCCTGAATTTTTTGATTCTGTCTTATCCATTGGCTCAGAGGTTCTATGAAGATTGCAAAGAGCAGTGGAGACAGGGGGCAGCCCTGACGACATCCTCTTTCCAGCTCTAAAGATGATGATAAATTACCGTTAATCTTTATTTTAGTTGTTGGTTTTTTTTATATAGTGCCTGGATAGTTCTAATGAAGTTGTTATGAAAATTGAAACTGGATAAGATTCTGTATAGGAAAGACCAATCAACCGAATCGAATGCTTTTTCAGCATCTAATCCCAATATGACTGCATTTAAGTTATATTTTTTTATATGATGAATTATGTGTAAAGTGCGTCTAATGTTGTCTTGTGTCTGTCTTTGTCTTATAAGACCTGTTTGGTCTAATTGAATTAAGTCTGCCAGTATATTTTCTAACCTTTTGGCAAGGATAGTGGTAAAAAGCTTATAGTCCTGATTTAATACACTGATTGGTCTGTAGTTGGAGCAGTCTAGTTTATCCTTTTCAGGTTTAGGTATAACTGCAATGACCCCTTCTCTCCGGAAGTGGGGGATTTCCCCTGTGTGGAGGACATAGTTAAATGTTTTCAGGAGGAGAGGAGATAGTTGTTGTTTAAAGGGGATTTGTTAGCTTTAAGTTTCATAATTGCTTTTTCTAATTCTTTGGGTTGTATTTCTGACAGTAGTGTTTTGGTTTGAGACTCAGTAAGTTGGGGAAGGTTTAATGTGTTTAGGAATGCTTCGGATGTGTTTTTATGTTTTTTGAGGGAGTATAAGTTCTTATAGTAGTTCTCAAAGCTTTTAAGAATATCCTGAATTCTGAATTTTATTTCCTTTGATACTGGGTCTCTGATTTTGTAGATTGCTCTTTCTGTTTGTTGTTTCCTCAATTTATAGGCTAGTAATTTTGCCGATTTACTGCCTGCTTCATAGTATTTTTGTTTCAGAAATGTAAGTTTCTTCTGGATTTCAATTGTGTAGATCTCATTTATTTGATTTTTAATTTCCTTAATCTTGAGCGAGTCATTAGAATGGGTGTTGCCTTTGTGTTCTTTTTCTAGGTTCTTAAGTTCTGACTCTAATGTGATTAGTTTTTCTTGTCTCAGTTTCTTTTGGATTGCCAGTTTTGCAATAATCTTTCCCCTTATTACAGCTTTGCATGCATCCCACAGTATTAAAGGGGATACTTCTCCATTATCGTTTTCTTCCAAATATCTGAGAATATCTGATTCCAATTCATCTTTCAGTGGTCCTTTCAGGACATTTGAATTCAACCTCCAAGGAAATGTATTATTTGTGTACTTTTGGATACTTAAGTCCATATAGATCGGACTGTGGTCAGACAGATCCATCAGTCCTATTTTACATGTTTTTACTCTTCCAATGTCTCTATTAAACATAAAAAAGTAATCAATCCTTGAGTAAGATGAATGTGGCGTTGAGTAAAATGTATAATCTTTTACACTGGGGTTGAATTCCCTCCACACGTCACAGATTCCCATTTCTTTTAGTAGCATTCGAGTTTTCCTACTTTGAGTGTTATTTTGATGTAGAGAATTAGCTGATGCATCTCAGTATGTGAGGAGAGCATTCTTCCATCGCGCACCAGGGTGAGGTACTCAAATGACAAGCCCTGGTTCACTGCTAAGCTCAGACAGATCAGGAAGGAGAAGGAAGCAGCGCTGAAAAGTGGAGACAGGGACTGCTACAGGGAGGTTAAATATCGGTTTAACAGAGAGCTGAGGAGAGCTAAACCTGTGTATTCTGAGAGACTCCAGCAGCAGTTCACTGCTAACGACTCTGCTTCTGTGTGGAGAGGACTGAGGCAAATCACCAACTATCGGCCTCAGGCTTCTAAGGGACAGGATGACAAAGCCCTTTGTCAAAGACTGTCCAAACACTATGCCCGTTTTGACACCTCGTCAGCTGTGTCCAACTCCCCCCCTCCCTCCAGCTCCACAGCCTCCATGGTCCCTACTTCATCAAAGGCACCCCCCCTCCTCCCCCCCTGCCCTTGTCATCAGTGAGCAGGACGTGCTCAAACAGTTCTCCAGACTGAACCCGCACAAGGCCCCCGGTCCAGACGGCGTGTCTCCCTCCACCCTGAGACACTGTGCGAAAGAGCTGGCTCCTGTCTTCACAGACATTTTTAACACCTCCCTTAAGCTATGCCATGTGCTGACCTGCCTCAAATCCTCCACCATCATCCCTGTCCCCAAGAAGCCACGGATCACTGGACTTAACGACTACAGACCTGTAGCGCTCACCTCTGTAGTCATGAAGTCCTTTGAGTGCCTGGTCCTGCCCCACCTCAAGTCCATCACCACTCCCCTCCTGGACCCGCTGCAGTTTGCCTACCGAGCCAACAGGTCTGTAGACGACGCAGTCAACCTGGCCCTCCACTCCATCCTGCAGCACCTGGACTCCCCGGGAACCTACGCCAGGATCCTGTTTGTGGACTTCAGCTCCGCATTCAACACCATCCGCCCCGCTCTGCTCCGGGACAAGCTGTCCCTGCTCGGCGTGCCTGACTCCCTCTGCAGGTGGATCACCGACTTCCTGACGGACCGGAGGCAGCATGTGCGGCTGGGAAAGACTGTCTCAGACTCTGTTAGCATCAGCACCGGATCACCCCAGGGCTGTGTACTTTCCCCCCTACTCTTCTCCCTTTATACCAACTCCTGCACCTCCAGCCACCAGTCTGTCAAGCTGATCAAGTTTGCGGACGACACCACCCTCATCGGGCTCATCTCCAACGGCGACGAGTCCGCCTACAGGAGAGAGGTGGCCCAGCTGGTGTCCTGGTGCAACAACAGCAACCTGCAGCTGAATGCTCTGAAGACAGTGGAGATGATTGTAGACTTCAGGAACGTCACAACCCCTCTGCCCCCCCTCACCCTCACAGGCTCTCCCATCACCACTGCAGATTCCTTCCGCTTCTTGGGCACCACCATCACCAGGGACCTCAAGTGGGAGCCGACCATCAGCTCCCTCATCAAAAAGGCCCAGCAGAGGATATTCTTTCTGCGGCAGCTGAGGAAGCTCAAGCTACCCACCAAGATGTTAGTGCAGTTCTACACAGCCATCATCGAGTCCATCCTCACCACCTCCATAACCGTGTGGTACGCAGGAGCCACTGTCAGGGACAGACTAAGGCTGCAGTGCGTCATGCGCACTGCTGAGAAGGTGATCGGCTGCAAGCTCCCATCTCTCCAGGATCTGTACATCTCCAGGACCCGGAGGCGTGCTGGCCGGATCATAGCCGATCCTTCACACCCTGGTCACGTACTGTTTGCCCCCCTCCCCTCAGGTAGAAGACTTCGGTCCATTCAGACTAAAACCTCCCGTCACATGAACAGCTTCTTCCCCTCTGCCATCAGACTGCTGAACACTAAGTGACTTATTGACTCTCGTGCACTATGTACAGCAGCTCAACCAGACTCATGTCAATCATCACTGTTTTCTTCTCGCATTATCGACTGCACTATATGGTCTCCACATTATCTGCTGCTCGCTAATATATTTAAACTGCTGACTAGTATTACTCTTTCTTATTCTACACTTTATTGCATGTATAGTTTATTTCTTTTATTTTATCATGTTTAATGTTGCAGCATTGCACCGAGACAAATTCCTAGTTTGTGTACTACATGAACAATGGCAATAAATCTGATTCTGATTCTGATGGATTCAGTCTTAGATTGAAGTCTCCACCACATATCACTAAACCTTGGGCTTTGGTTATCATTAGGTCAAATACATTTTTATAAAATTTCCAGTTAGCCCCTGGAGGTGCATATACATTCAGCAGGGTGATATCTTCTCCCTCTAGCCGCCCAATTACCAAACTGTATCTCCCTTCTTTATCTTTGTGTTCTGATTTTTTTTCAAATGTAATTTTGGTTGATATCAATGTTGCTACTCCCCTCCTCCTCCCTGACTTATATGAAGATGAAGAGATCATTTTAAACCCTTGTCTATTGAGTTTAGTGTGTTCCACGTCTGTTAGGTGGGTTTCTTGTAAAAATATTATTCCTGCTTTGTCTTTTTTCATTTTGCCTAGAATCTTGGATCTTTTAACTGGATTCAGGATCCCCTTTACATTATATGAGATTATTTTGGTTACACCCTGTTTCTCCATTGTGCTGTCTTATTTAGTATAACATTGTGGTGGCCCTCTTTTATGCTACTCAGAAACTGAAAGAACATTAAGAACATAAAAAACATTAAGAACATAGAGTATAAAACTTTAAAACAAAAAACTGTCAAAAGAACTTCCTGAGCTGAGGTCTTTTTTTTTGTAACTTAGATTTTTATTCATTTTTCATCATACATATTACATTCAGATCACAGGCTACATTTAAAAAAAAGGAGCTAGAGTAATAAAGAAAAAAAAAATAGAAAAGGGTGGGGGGGACAAATGTTGGAGCATCAAGTTTTTAGTTTCCATCTCTTAATTCTTCTGGTTTTTCCAGTGTCTTTGGTTATTCTTTCAATTTCTGTCTCGTTGTTGCACTTTGTAATGTGTCCATTTCCGCCATTTTTTTTCAGATAGTCCTTCTTGTATTCTTTGTTGATATGTTAGTTTTTCCATCATACGTATGTCCTCAACAATGTCAGTCCATTGTTCTTGGTCAGGAAGAACTTCTGATCGCCATTTTTTTGTGATTGTTTTTTTACATGCAATCAACAAGATTTTAACTAGATATCTGTCCTCAGCCTGTATAACATTGTCTCTTTTAAGATCACATAAGTACATCAGGTTACAGTTCATTGGTATATTATATCCTAATATCCTCTGTATTGTCACATGAATAGATTTCCAGAATGATGAGATTTTGCAGCATTTCCAAAACATATGTGAGTGGTCTGCATTTTGAGCCCCACATCCCCTCCAGCATAAAGATTGGGTATTTGTATATTTTCTTTGAATCTGTGGTGTAATGAAAAAGCGAATCAGGTTTTTCCATCCAAATTCCCTCCATGTCCTTGAATTTGTTGATGTGTGTTGTGTTTTCCATATTTCCTGCCAGCTTTCTTCTGTTATGCTTAAATTTATCTCTTTCTCCCATTTCTCCTTTATATAGTTACTTGAATGTTTGTTTGCCATAAGTTTCTGATATAGCTTTGAAATAATTCTTATTTTATTTCCTGCATATGAGCTTAAAATGAATTGTATAATCTCGCTCACATCTGTTTGGAGGTTATGCCTAATCTTCTTCATATAATAGTCTCTCATCTGCAGATATCTGAAGAATTCCGATCTTTCTAGTTTAAATTTTCTTCTGATGTTTACAAAGCTCCCTAGATCTTTTTTTCCGATATTGCCCCATGCTGTGATTGCCTTGTTCACCAGATTTTTGTATCCCCTATCTTGCTTTGCCGGTTCAAACTGACTGTCAAATGCTACCCATTTCAATAGTTTTATGTCTTCCTTTATATTATACTTTTGTACTATTTTATACCACAGTTCCAAAGTAAATTTAGTGATTGGGTCTATTTGTTTGATTTGCTTATATGCATCTTTATCTCCTATTATGCTTTGCACTGGGAGTCCCTCAATTTCCTTTTCCATTTCTTTCCATTTTGCCTCATATCCTCCGTCGCACCAACATATGATATATCTTATTTGTACTGAGTAGTAATATTCCTTTAGACTCGGTAGGCCCATGCCTCCTTTCTCTTTTGGTAACTGGAGAGTTTTATATTTCACTCTTGGCTTTTTACCTCCCCAAACAAATCTCGATATCATCCTGTCCCACTTTGAGAACTGGGCACCAGGAATCTCTGTTGGTAGAGCCTGGAAGAGGTAAAGTAATCTAGGTTGTATGCTGATTTTGACTGTCTCAATTCTTGAATTCAGATCCATATTTAAGATTGACCATCTATCAATATTTTTTTTTATTTCTTGTTCCAACCTATCATAGTTTGCTTTATAAATTTTGCTTAGATCTTTAGGTATGCTCACTCCAAGGTATTTTATTTCTTTTTGTTTCCAGTTTAGTTTGATCTTATCAGTTATCTGGTTTAGAGGGTTATAGTGGAATGTCAGTATTTGTGTTTTTGTTATGTTTATCTTGTATCCTGATAATTTTCCAAAATTTTCTATCAAGTTCATCATTTCCATTATTGATTCATCTGGTTGTTCAAGGTAAACTATAATATCGTCTGCAAATAGCCCAATCTTGTGTTCCGCTCCCTTTATTGTTACACCTTTTAATTTCTTATTTTGTCGTATCGCTTGAGCCAGTGGCTCTATGAACAGAGCAAACAAGGTGGGCGATAGGCAGCATCCCTGCCTGGTTGATCTTTGTATATTTACTTTGTCTGTTAAGCTACCGTTTGTCTTGATTCTTGCCACAGGTTCTTGATACAGCGTCTTTATGCATTGTACTGATTTTTCGTTAAATCCAAAGCGTTCCAGCACACTATATAGGAATTTCCAGTTAACCCTATCAAATGCTTTTTCTGCGTCTAAACTCATTATTACTGTGTTTTTCTTTTCTTTATGTATTTGATTAATTATATGTATTGTTCTCCTGATATTGTCATGTGTTTGGCGTCCCTCTATAAAACCAGTTTGATCATCTTCTATCAGTTCCGTCAAGAATGTCTTTATTTGTTTACATATAATTGTTGTACTGTATATATTTTATAATCCACATTTAATAAAGAGATTGGCCTATAGTTTCCACATTGTTCTCTATCTTTCCCTGGTTTTAAAATAACTGAAATAATGGCTTCGTTCCATGATGGAGGTATTTTATTGTTGTTCAATGTCCAATTAAATGACTTTAGGAGCTGTGGCGTGAGTTCTTCTATAAACAGTTTATAAAACTCAGACGGGTATCCATCACTACCTGGTGATTTACCGTTTTTAAGTGACTTAATCACATCTCTAATCTCTTGTGTTGTTATTTCTGCTGTTAGCTTTTCATTTTGTTGGTTTCCTATTGATGGCAAGTCCAATGTGCATAGAAATTTTTTAATATCCTTAGTATTTGTTTCTTCAGGTTGCGAGTATAGTTCTTGATAGAAATTATGGAATATTTCTTCGATGTTTTCTGGGTTAACTGTGGTTTTATTTGTGATGGGGTCTTTAATCTTATATACATTATTCACTGTTTTGTCATGACCCGAGCACTATGCCTTGGTGCTCGGATTATTCTTGTCAGGGTTTGACAGCGGCGTTATGATTCTAGCTCTCCGAGTTCTTATTGTGATAGTGCTCGGGGAGGCTTCCGCCCAGCTGTCAAATCCTCAACAGCTGTGCTGCATTTGTGGTCGTTAGCGCTCAAGCTACTTTAACCTGCGCTGGTGGCCGCATCGGCGCAGCAGTGTCAAAACGGCGTTTACGGTGGCGCCAACCTGAGACGCAATTCACCTGTGAGTTTTGAGTTTTTAGACAGTTGCTGTTCCCGTCTGGGTACTGAGTGTGTGGGAAGAATGCCGTCGCGGAGGGGCTGCGCTGGGAGCCCGAGCCTCGAGCTGACAGGCTTCCTGGAAGTCGTGGATGAGATGCTCATCTCCGCTTCCCTGCTGGACTACCATCACAGTATACACTGGTACCTAGACGCTGCTGAAGACATCCTTCGTCATCTCCCTTCCCGCTGGGCCGACCACCCGGAAGTCGACGCGAGGAGGGAAGATATCGCCGCACAACGCGAGATTTTCCTGATGCTGGAGGAGGAACGTGGCGTGAAGCAGGAGAAGAGGCACTCCTGCTCGTGGCCTACTGATCCTGATCCCGTCCTCGATCCAGTCCTGGAGTTCGCACCATCTGGGGGCCGGCGGAGGTGTCTGCGCCGCGGCCAAGCACATCTTCAGCAAGCTCCTGTTCCGGATCCAGTTCCGGGCTGCTGGGATGACCCCCTCAATCAGCCAGCTGCTGTGAGTGAGCTGAGTGCTGGTGAGCTCCGTCCATGGGTCCTATGTTACCATCCAGCGAGCGAGGGAAGGAGCAACGTCCTCTTCAGCTGGCTCCATCTTACCTTTGGGAGGCAGTCAAGTTCAATTTCACTTTTCTAGTCATTATAGTGATTTGTCTTGTCTGACTCCTGGGGGTGAAGCTCGGGGTTTGCAGCTCCCCGAGTTTCCTTCTCCAGCTGAAGCCAGTCATACTGATCCTGCTGCCTCTGTGTTTCCTCCTGCGGAGCGGTCCTCGGCGTCAGTCCCACGCCGTCGAACGAGGGGGAGGCCTGTGGCTCTGGGAGATATCCCGGCCCTGCAGCCTTGTGTTGGACAGAGGAGGAGAACGGACTGCGGTGAGGAGCCAGAGCCGACGAGTGAGCGTCCCCAGGGTTCCTCAGAGATGCAGCCCGAGTCAGCAGGTTGAGGGTCCTCTGCCCCCACGCCATACGGGTTATGCCAGCACGAGAGGATCCAGCTGCAGAGACCATCAGGCCGGCTGTGGAACCCGACGCAGCCGAGTGGGAGCCCGACGACGAGCGTCTGTCTGAACCTGGATCGACGAAGTCCTGGACGGCTCCAGAGCCCGAGTGCAGGCAAGTGCTCTTCCTTGTTTTCCTTTATGGTGTGTTAGAGCATTTTTGCCTGCCTCATGGGGAGGCGAGCGAGGGGCAGCCGTCTGCTGCACCCGAGCTCGTCTCGCTGGGCTCTGGCGCTGCCGGTGGAACTGATCCCGGTCCTCTCTTGTTCTCTGAGCCTCTCCACAGCGTTACTAGTCTGGAATCTGTCAAGGTCATGGGACTGGAGGTTCCAGGTTCGGGGATGGAGGTCGTCGCCGAGGTGACCCAGTCGGGGTCCGACGTGTGGGCCGAGGTGACCCAGTCGGGGTCCAACGTGGGTGCAGCGGTGACCCAATCGGGGTCCGTCCTGACCCAGTCAGGGTACGACGCGTGGGCAGCGGTGACCCAGTCGGGGTCCGTCCTGACCCAGTCGGGGTCCGACGTGTGGGCCGAGGTGACCCAGTCGGGGTCCAACGTGGGTGCAGCGGTGACCCAATCGGGGTCCGTCCTGACCCAATCGGGGTCCGAGGAGGTCCAGTGGGGGTCCAGAGCAGGTGCGGCTGCGACCCAATGAGGATTCGAGGAGGTCCAATTTTTTGATTGTTCCCCTCTCAGGAGCCACCAGCTGGGGGCCGTTGGAGGGTTTTGTCTGGCAGTTTTGCGCTCTTATGTATTGTCGTCATTAGGCGGGCTGCATGCTATTCCTCCACGGTCCTGGCGGTTATGGGATGCGGGTCGGCCACCCGAGGAACTGCTTTGTGCGTTCAGGGTCTTGGGTTGGTCGCCCAATGAACTGTGTTTGCTACGGGGTGACCTGGTTCGGCCACCAGAGGACTTGTTTCTGGGGGCCTGGGACTGGGGCAGGCCACCTGACCATGTTCTGTTTTGTGGGACTATCCGTGGGCCGTCAGAGACAGGGAGGTCGCCGGAGCTCTGCCTGGGGGGGGCGTTGGATCTCCGCCGATCATCTTTTTGCTTTGGCCCATACGGTGTCTAGTCTTGTCAAGTTATGTAAAGCAATTTTAGATTGCCTCATGTGTTTTGTAAGCCTTAGTCAAGTCTTAGTCAAGTTATGTTAAGCAATTTAGATTGCCTCATGTGTTTTGAAATCCATAGTCAAGCCATAGTCAAGTTATGCTAAGCAATTTTAGATTGCCCCATGAGTTTTTTGTAATCCATAGTCTGGGTCTTGTTTTTTTTTTTTGTTTGGTTTCCCCCTCTTCCTTGAGGGGCTATGGCCATGTTTTGCTTTTTGTTCGTTCCCCTCTTCTTCTTGAGGGGCCATAGTATGGTGTTCTCGTTCAGTTTCCAGGTGTTTTCATGTATTTCTGGTTTCGTGTGTGTTTTTTTTTTCCCCATAGTCAAGGTGTGTTTGCACGTATTTCTTGTGGGTTTTTTTTTTCTTCCATAGTTATCATGTGTGCATTTATTTCTTGTTTTTCTCATAGTTATCTTGTGTTAGTATGTATTTCTTGTTCATAGTCTTCATGTGTTTGTATTTACGTCTTGTTTTGTTCCCATAGTTACCATGTGTTTGTATTTACTTCTTGTCTCTGTGTCCATAGTTGCCGTCATGTATTTCTGGTTCCTTTTTTTTTTTTTTTGCCATAGTTATCTTGTGTTTGCATTTTGTTTTGTTTCCATAGTTACCGTCATGTAATTTTTTCCTTTTTTTTTGCCATGGTTATGTGTTTGCATTTATTTCCTGTTTTGTTCCTATAGTTACTGTGTGTTGGTTTATATTTTTTGGGCCAGGTTATGTACACTGGGGTTAGACGGGTTGTCTGTGGCCTCGGTGGGAAAATTTTCAGGGTCAAGTGTTTTTTGCTTTGTATGATTGTGCTCTCCTTGTTTTGTAGTCATGTCTTGTTTTGTTTTTTCTTCTTTCGTCATTGTTCGGGGGGGAAATAGGATGGATATGTCAAGTGATGTATTTGTTTCTTTTCCTGTTTAGGGGGTTAGGTTTTGTTGGCTCCTTCCTTGCCTGTTCCTCAATCCACTTGCCCTGTGGTTGGGGGGAGGGGGGGCAGGTGTTACTAGACGTTCAGAGCCCGCCAAGTGAGGGGGGCCTACTGTCATGACCCGAGCACTATGCCTTGGTGCTCGGGTTATTCTTGTCAGGGTTTGACAGCGGCGTTATGATTCTAGCTCTCCGAGCTCTTATTGTGATAGTGCTCGGGGAGGCTTCCACCCAGCTGTCAAATCCTCAACAGCTGTGCTGCATTTGTGGTCGTTAGCGCTCAAGCTACTTTAACCTGCGCTGGCGGCCGCATCGGCGCAGCAATGTCTGTTGACTCTCCGTCACGCTACGGATGCTTAGGATTTATTTCTACCACGTCTGCTTTGTTAGACCGTCGTGCCCCTGGACTAGTAAATGTGCTGTTCAGCCTTACCCCTCCCGGCGTGTATCAATCTCTGTGTGTCTCTGCCTTAGCAGCTGGTGTAATTATTATTTTCACCAACCTTGCCTGCCTAGTGTATGACTGTCTCCTGCTATGGACCTGTAGAGCTGTTTAGCCTATGCCTCCTGTTGTGAGTAGACTCAAGAGTCATTGTCTCTGCAGCTTGTGTTGTCACTTTTCTCACCGTAAATAAAACTCACTGAACTCACTGGTGACTGTGTGGCGTCTTATGGTGGCTCGCGAGAGCTACCCGTGACATGTTTGTTGTTTTCTTAACCGTTTTGCCAGCAGTTTTGTGGCTTTTGGTCCCGTTTCATAATATTTTTGCTTTAGATATCTATTTTTCCTTTCAATTTCATCTATTTGTGTTTCTTTTATCTTTATTTTTTCTTCTTTAATTTCTTGATATATTTTTGGGTCATTTGTGCTTTGACGTTTACGTTCTAGTTCCCTCAGTCTCTCACATCTTTGTTCATATGTTTCCAGTTTAGATTTATTTGCTTTTCCTGTTTCAACAATTAATTTACCTCTTAATACGGCTTTTAGTGCATCCCATAGTATTGTTGGGTCCACTTCTTCATTGTCATTCTCTTGGATATACTCGTTTATGTTTACTTTTATTCTTTCTTTCATTTTCTCATCATTTAACAGTCCTACATTAAGTTTCCATGTTGTTTGTCGTTTTCTATTGTTTAAATACTGTATATTTCCATGTATATAGGATTATGATCTGATATTTCTGCCCCTCCAGTCCGACAAGTTCTCACCCTGTGTCTGTCACCTTCATTCATAAGGAAGTAATCTATTCTAGAGTGTACTTTATGGACTGCTGAATAATGTGTATAGTCTTTTTCGAGTGGGTGTAGGTCCCTCCATATGTCTACCATACCCATTTCTGCCAGTGAGGTTCTTATGAACTTTGTTACATGTTTTTTTGTCTTCTTAACACTTGTTGTGTCAACTTCATGATCCATGACAGCATTTAAGTCTCCTCCACAAATTAGGACTCCTTCACTGTGTGTTGCTATGAGATCAAACAGATGTTGAAAAAACCCTTGTCACTTTCTGGTGGGGCATAGATGTTCACTAATGTGATCTGCATTCCATCTATTCTTCCCTTTATTATTACATACCTGCCTTCTTTACCCTGGATTTCTTGTTCACATTCAAATTGTATTTTATTTGAAATTAGTATCATAACCCCCCTTTTAGTTCCTCCCTTGAATGAACTGTAGTAGGAGTTCTTATAGCCAAATCTCTTTAGTTTCACATGTTCTGTCTTGCTCAAATGTGTCTCTTGCATAAATATAATTTCGGCTTTTTCCTTCTTGAATTTTCTTATTATTCTTTCCCTTTTAACAGGTGAGTTCAGACCATTCACGTTTAGTGTCATTATCTTAAGATTTTTACCCATATTCATGTTTTTCCATTTTTTTAACTTGTGCTCCTAGCCCCTTTAACAACAAAAATAACACATATTTATATAAAAACACATTAACAAATCTCGACCTCCGTACTTTGGGCCTTTCTTCTGCCCACTGGTCCCTGCTGGTGGGTGGAGGGAATGACCTCACAGAGTGAGGGGCCCTCCCTAGACCTATATTTACTATCCAAGTAATAGTCATTAGTCTAGAAATGTCCAACAAAAATCACTTAAACCTCTCCTAGCCGTTTGTTTCTCTTTTACCTTGTCTTCTTGGCCTTCATTTCTTCTGTGCCTTTCTTAATCTTTGTTATGATCTAGGCTTTCAGTTGAAAGCCTTGCAGCTTTTCCTGGGCCCGCTGCTCCACGTCTCTCCCCCGTCTTCTGCCGCTCACTTGTCTCCACTCCAGCTGTCGTGATGCGTTCAGTGTCGCCGCTGCTCCAGCTCCTTCCTCCGGTACGCTCACCACAAAGCCTCGCTCCGTCAAGTCCCGTGCTGCCTCTCTGGCCGTGTTGTACGTTTTTACGCCGTCATCCCAATGAATCCTCATCTTCGTTAGCGGCGTTTGGAATCTAATTTTTTTCTCTTTCAGCGTTTTTTTAATGTTGGCATATTTCTTTCGCTGCTGCACAATTTCTGTCGGGTAGTCATGATCAAAGAATATCTGTTTGTCGCTGATTCGTATCTTGTTTTTCCACGCTTGTGTCAGGATTCTTTCCTTTATGTCATATTTCAGAAAGTTCACCACAACTGACCTGGGTGGAGAGTTTGGATTCGGGTTCTGTGCCGAGGCTCTGTGCGCTCAATGAATCTGTAGATCCGCTTCACCGGGCAGCTCCAGCTCTTTTTTTAAGAAATGGTCCATGAATTTCATCATCGAGTTGCCTTCAATGCCCTCCGGGATCCCGAAGATGCGTATATTGCTCCGTCTGGACCTGCTCTCCAGGTCGGTTATTTTTTCCTGCATCCTCTGTGTTTGCGTCGTCAGGGTCTGCAGTCGCTCGCTTGCCTCGGTCTTCCAGTCTTCCAACTCCGATATTCGGGACTGTGCTTCTGTCATACACGCCCGTTGAGAGCGCAGCTCCTCCATGTTTTCTGTTAGCTTGCGCTCCATTTCTCTTCGGAGGCCCATAATTTCCTCTTTCATCTCTTTTTTCAGCTCTTCCTTAAGAGCCACTAAATCCTGTTGGAGTTGCCGCTTAAAGTCTTCCAAGTCTTTTTTAATTCTTTACCTAAATTGGCGATGCCAATGTTCATAGCCTCGAGTTTGGCGTCCTCCATTTTCTCTGCTGTAGTTGTCTCGTTTCCCTGGGCCTCGTGCACAGCGATTTCTCCTGCGTTGTTGAAGAGGGATTTCTCAGTTTTACCCTGCTTTTGTCCGTGTGCCCGGCTTCTTCGTGTTTTCATCCCTTGGTTTATTGGTTCATTTATGTCGAGTTGGCCATTTACCAATGATTTTTAATCCGACTAGGGAGAGCTCTCTGTTTAAGCGTTATGTCTCTCCGCCATCTTCCCGGAAGTCCCGAGCTGAGGTCTTTTTAAAGACCCTAGAAGAGCCTTGATGGAGTGTTGGCTCTGAGGGGAATTCCTCAAACTCTGTTACGTGTTGAGGGCCCTCTCTTACCCCTGTAAGTTGTCCCATGTTTTTAACGTGAATATCAGATCCTAATCCGAACTTGTAATGATTTTTTTTTTTATGCCTATACCCTATGAAATTGTGTGCACCCTCCCACCCCCATCACAGCAGACATTCACGCTAATACAGTATTTGTTAGTGTGGGGAGAACATGTGGATCATTGTCACATTTCTATTTTAATTAACAAGTTTTGTGTTTTTGTTTTTTTTTAAATTAAAAAGACTTATTTGTTTCTAATACTATAACTGATCCATGAAATGTTTTACCACATGTTGATTCTGCCTCTCCTTTAATGTTTGTTACCTTGTAGGAGGGGGGTTGGAAGTGCAGAATGACTAAAAAAAAAAAAAAAAAAAGGTCGCTATTCCCTTCTGAAAATGGCAAGCTTATCCTTGTAGCTCTGGCACTGGGTTTCCCGTTGCTGGCCCGTGGATTTTGAAGGTCTCTGTGTGGACCACGATTGAGCCTTGATCCTGTCCCTCGGGTCTGCTGCGGGTTTAAACACCGTTACCAGGAGCCCTCTTCTCGCCATGTCAATTGTTGCTTCTTCCGCCGAATTATAGAGACATGTCTCTTCACCGTAGAAGACCCTTAACTTCGCAGGAAATGGCGTCTGAAAGCGCAGTTTTTTCTCTCGTAGCACCTTTTTTGCGTCGTTGTATTCCCGGCGCTTTTTAAGAACCTCCGGGGCGTAATCGTGTTCCACGAAGACTTTTCTTTCTTGGTGCATAAATCCTTTTTTCTGCCAAGCCAGTCTTACAACCGCTTGTTTTATTTTGAAATTGGAAAATCTCACCAACACCGAACGTGGGGGCGCTTCCGCCGCTGGCCTAGCGGCTAATGTACGATGGGCCTTTTCAATCTTCAAGTCGATGGTTTGGGGAATATCCAACTTCTCTCTCAGTAAAGATTCCATGTATTCTGCCATTGTGTTGAAACCATCTTCGGCTCCTTCTTTCAGACCGTGAATTCTTATGTTGTCTCTTCTCAGTCTTCCTTCTTGGTCGGCTAGCTTAGCCTCTATTGTTGACTGTCTTTTGCGTAGGTCCAACACGGAATCTTCAAGCACTTTTATTCTTTCTAATGCTTCCAAGATTCGGTTCTCGGCCTGGTCCACTCTGCTGTTTGTCCTTTTTAATTCGTCTCTGAATTCACGAAATTCGGCCCAAACCTCTCGGCGGAATCGTCATAATTCTTCAAATAGCGTTTTCAAGCTAACCTTCTTGTTAGCTACATTCAGCTCCTCGTCTTCTGAACGGAAATCTTCCGGATCAGATTCTTCGGCCGATGCATGTCGTGGCCTGGAAAAAGCCGGTTTCTTCTGTTTTCCTTTAGGCATGGTGATTTTGTCTTTTGGTTTTCACTCTTCCAAAAATCCGATAAGTCTGATTTTCAAGATATTTTCCTGGATTAGGTCTGGGAGCTTCAGCGTTAAGCTGCAATCACCATGGTGTCCAGACCAGAAGTCCTCGTAATAGCTATGTTTTAATAATGGATTGCAGTTATATAGCACTTTTCATGATGCCCAAAGACACTTTACAGTGAGTCCATTATTCATTCACTCCACAGACAATGACAGTGGTAAGCTACCTCTGAAGCCACAGCTGCCCTGGGGCAGACTGATGGAAAAATGGCTGCCAATCCATGCCAACGGCCTCTCCGACCACCACTGAACATTTATTCACATTCGTACATCAGTGTCATGAACCATGAACACACTGGAGGCAAGGGGCGTAAAGTGTCTTGCCCAAGAAAACAACAGCAAGGTGGGGGAGTGGGATTCGAACCGCCAACCCTCCAGTTATTAGGTGACCTGCTCTACCTCCTGAGTCACTACGGCCTCATTTTTGTTTCTCTTTCAGAAAAAATGCAACTGTGAGCTAGAAAACACAACTACACTACAACAAGTCAAAAATAAGTAAAATGAAATAAATTAAGGCTGTTTATGCTTGTTTTTTTTTAATCTGACAAGATATTTATTTTTGCTGTGCAGTTTGTGTAAGAAAAATTTACATGCTTGCCAATAGTTTTAACAATGTTCGAAAGGGAAAAGGAAGAAGTGAACACTTATTTACTCCAACTCCTCTTTTCCATAAATACACCCATGTCAATTATATACAAATTACCTCATTTAAGACCCCAAGTAGACAGTTAACTATATTTTGTACATATCAACATTGACACCCATCCATCCCAACATACATACAGTCCATACATCAAAACCAGCCCCAAACAACACAGATATACACAGTACTGTCCCACCCACCATTCCATAGTGTCCCAGAGTGAGCATAGTGAATTGTACATATAAATACTACCCTTCTAACATATATTCTTTCAGCAAATGATGTTTATACCTATTTTTGAATTGATTTCTGTTTGTACATAGTTTCAGTTCCAGCTCCAGACTGCTCCACAAATCCACCCCACAGACAGATATGCACAGACTTTTCTTGGTTGTTCGTATCTTGGGTTTTGTAAAGTTTAAGTCTCCTCTCAAATTATGATCAATGTCGCTTTTTTGAATATTTTTTTGTATATTAGTTGGGAGTTGATTATTAATTGCCCTGTACATTACTTGTGTTGTCTTAAATTTAACTAAATCCATGAAATTTATGACATGTTGTGGGGCACATATGTTGGTTTCATATGCTCCACAGATATATTGCAGTATGCGTATTGTTTGCTTCACGTCTCAGGGGAACAAAGGGACTGAGCCTCCTAGGGGTAACAAGGAGGTGTGAGATCTGGCCTTTTGTTTCAGGGAGATGCCCTTGAGGGATTTCTTGACCACCGGAGACTAGGGGGTGGAGGATGTTAAGATCGGAGGGAGTTACATTGTGACTGGGAATAAGTACCATGTGACTGTATGTTTGATGTCCTGGGTATAAGAAGGACAGATGTGGAAATATTCCTCCTCTTTTTCTGCTTTTGAATGTTGGAGAATGTGATTGTGAATAAAGTTGAACCTGAGGAATAAACTCAGCCTCGTCCTTTCCACACATCTCCACACTGGTGACCTTACGACGTATCATGAGCAGAAGTAATTCTCCTGAGCCGGACTCGTCAGAAGCCAGCCTGACGAATGCCGCCACTTTCCAGTTGCCGGACTTCTGGCAGAACAGTCCGCGCTCCTGGTTTAACGCGGTCGAGGCGCAGTTCAGCCTCCGGAGGATCTCGAGAGACGACACAAAGTTCTACCATGTGATTGCGAAGCTGGACAACCACACAGTCCAGAGGGTGGAGAGCCTGGTCAACCACCCACCGGACAGCGACAAGTACAGCACATCGAAGGCTGCACTTATCAGCCACTTCACCCCCTTGGAGCAACAGCGAGCAGAGGGGCTCCTGGCACTGACAGAGTTTGAGAACGACAGACCCGCAGACCTGATGGGGAAGATGTTGAGGTTTAGAGACTCTGACGATGACAGCTTTATCTTCACTCACCTCTTCCTCATGACCCTACCGTCAGCGGTGAGAGTGAACCTGGCCGGTTCACCTCTGTTGGCCCAACGAGACTACCACGAGCTGGGCCAGGAGGCGCAACGACTCGTCGACACCCACAAACGGAGCGCTGCTTCAGCCGCGGCAGCAGAGCTAGGCGCAATGTCCAGAGACAGCATGGGGCCAGAGGTTGCAGCACCAGACTCACCGACGATGGCAGCAGCAAGGACCAGGCGACACGGAGCGGATGACGTCCTTTGCTTCTATCATCACCGCTTTGTAGAGAGGGCGCGCAAGTGCATTCCACCGTGCCACTTCAAGCGCTCGGGAAACGCCAAGACCGGGGGTCGGTAGCAGCTGCGGCCCTCGGGGAGGAGAACAAGCTGCTCTACCTGAAGGATGCACGCTCGGGGAGGCATTTCCTCGTGGACACAGGCTCCCAGCTGAGCTTCATCACGCCTTCCTACGTGGACCGGCTGGTGCCTTCCAGTGATCCCCGGGTGTCAGCGGCGAACGGCTCAGCGATTAAGACCTTCGGTGTGAGGACTCTGCTTCTGTCTTTGCAGGGCTGTTCATTCGAGTGGACTTTTGTCATAGCAGCAGTCAATTTCAACATGTTAGGGGCTGATTTTTTGTGCTCACATGGTTTGTTGGTCGATCTTGCTAACAGACGCTTGGTTAATGCACTCTCTTTTCATTCTATTCCCTGTACAGCTCGAGTGGCCCCGCCAACTGCACAAGCCAACGTCACAGCTGCAGGTGGTAAGTTCCACACACTCCTCACTCAGTTCCCAGCACTCACCGTCCCAACATTTTCGGCGACAGTGGCTAAACATGGGGTGGAACATTTTGTTACTACCACCGGCCCACCCGTTTTTGCAAAAGCTCGGCGTTTGGACTCAGCTAAACTGACCATAGCACGTGAGGAGTTCGCCAACCTGGAAAGACTGGGCATCATCAGGCGTTCGAAGAGCCCTTGGGCTTCACCGCTTCACATGGTCCCAAAAGCTGATGGCTTGTGGCGACCTTGTGGTGATTTCCGCAGGTTGAATAACGCTACAGCGCACGACCACTACCCGATCCCGCACATCCAAGATTTTTCGATTCATTTGGCGGGGGCGCGCATTTTTTCTAAAATAGACTTGATACGCGATTACCACCAGGTTCCAGTGCACGCTGAGGACATACCCAAAACAGCGGTAATAACTCCTTTCGGCCTTTTTGAGTTTTTGCGCATGCCGTTTGGGCTTAAGGGCGCGGCGCAGACGTTCCAACGCATGATGGACGCGGTCCTGCGCGATCTCCCTTTCGTGTTCGTCTACCTGGATGACATATTGGTAGCCAGCGCATCTGAAGACGAACACGAAAGCCACCTCACAGCAGTTTTCCGGAGGTTGGCAGAGCACGGGTTAATAATCAACCCAGCGAAGTGCCAGTTCGGGGTGGCGCAGATTGATTTTTTTGGGGCATCGCGTCTCACCAGAAGGAGCGGTCCCTCTGCCCGATAAAGTGCGCGCAATAACAAATTTTCCCCAACCACAAACGATCAAAGCGTTACAGAAGTTTTTGGGAATGGTGAATTTTTATAACCGTTTCCTCCCCCACGCAGCGCAGCTCATGCAACCATTGTATGCTGCACTAAAAAAGCAAAAACCCACAAATAAAATCGAATGGTCTCCCGAGCGGGAGCGTGCATTCTCTCAAGTCAAATCAGCCCTGGCAAACGCTGCGTTGTTGGCACACCCAGTCCCAACGGCCCGCATGGTGCTCACTACTGACGCGTCAGAAGTGGCCATAGGAGCGGTCGTTGAACAGTATGTGGCTGGAGCCTGGCAACCGCTCGCACTTTTCAGCAAGACCTTGCACGATAGCGAGCGAAAATACAGCGCGTTCGACAGGGAGTTGTTAGCTCTACACTTGGCCATCCGCCACTTCCAGTTCTGGCTGGAAGGACGCCGTTTCACCGCGTTCGTGGACCACAAACCACTGACTTTCGCGATGTCCAAGATTTCAGAACCTTGGTCGGGCCGGCAGCAGAGACAGCTGGCTGCGATATCGGAGTTTACCACCGATATCCAGCACGTGGTGGGTAAATATAATGTAGTGGCAGACTGCCTCTCACGTGCTGTGGCGGCTCCAGGCCCCGTGGGGGCAGACTCTGCAGCCACGGCCGCGGACCAGGGTAGCGACGCGGAAGTGCGCGCGGCCCCGGTCCGCGTAGGTATAGATTATGCAGCCATGGCCGCGGAGCAGGTTAGCGACACAGATGTGCGCGCGCTCCAGTCTGGAACAACAGGGTTAAGGCTGGAGAACAGGGTGCTGCAAGACGGTATGCCCCCCTAATCTGCGATGTCTCCACTGGACGACCGCGTGCGGTGGTGCCAGCCACGTGGCGCCGCCGCGTTTTTGACTCGATCCATTCTCTTGCGCACCCGGGAGTGCGCGCGTCGGTCAAAATGGTAGGAGAGAAATTTGTATGGCCGAGCCTGCGTAAACAGGTTAGAGAGTGGGCAACAGCCTGCATGGCTTGCCAGCGCGCCAAAGTTCACAGACACACGAGGGCTCCCTTGGAGCCGTTTCATATTCCAGCTAAAAGGTTTGATCATGTCCACGTGGACCTTGTAGGCCCCCTCACGCCCTCACAAGGGTGCACACATCTTCTGACCATGGTTGACCGCACCACGCGCTGGCCGGAAGTAGTTCCGCTGTTGTCAACCACAGCCGAGGAGGTGGCGCGCGCGTTTTTAACAGCATGGGTAGGGCGTTTTGGAGTCCCGTCAGACATTACGTCCGACAGAGGACCTCAATTTGTTTCCGAGCTTTGGTCAGCGATGGCCCGCAGCCTAGGGGCAATGATCCATCGCACGACCGCGTACAACCCATAGGCTAACGGGCTATGCGAACGTTTCCACAGGTCATTCAAGGCGGCTCTCAGAGCGTCGCTTACGGATACAAATTGGGTGGACAAACTACCATGGGTTTTATTGGGGTTGCGTTCTGCACCTAAAGAGGATTTAGAAGCCTCCCCAGCCGAGCTAGTTTTCGCACAGCCACTTCGGCTGCCTGGGGAATTTCTCCCAGATAATCCGGCGCCGAAGTGCTCCCCAGCTCAGCGGTTACAGAGTAGCACGGGCCCAAACACACTACCGGGCCCCACGTACCACAGTTTTCCGCGTGTTTTTGTGCCTAAGACTTTAAGAAATGCAGAGTTTGTTTTTGTCAGACATGATGCACACCGCCCGCCCTTGCGCCCACCTTATGATGGACCATACAGAGTGCTGGAAACAGGGGATAAGCATTTTTTGCTGGATTTGGGGGGCAGGAAAGAGAGGATTGGCATAAATAGGCTCAAACCCGCTTTTGTGCTAGCTGACGAGAGTGTGCAGTTGGCGAGGGCTCCCTGGCGCGGCAGACCCCCTAGAGAGCATTCCCCAGAACACCCACAGAGAATGACTAACAGTTCTCACCCACAGGCAGCAGCCCCACAGCAGGAGGACACTGCGGAGGCAGTAAAGCCGGCTTACAGCAAATATGGCAGAAGACTAAGGCCTAAGCGGCATGTGGACTGATATGTAGTGATTTTATTATGACATGCATCTCTAGTTATGATTGTTCCCTCTTAGACGTTTGGGGGGGGGGTCATGTGGGGCACATATGTTGGTTTCATATGCTCCACAGATATATTGCAGTATGCTTATTGTTTGCTTCACGTCTCAGGGGAACAAAGGGACTGAGCCTCCTAGGGGTAACAAGGAGGTGTGAGATCTGGCCTTTTGTTTCAGGGAGATGCCCTTGAGGGATTTCTTGACCACCGGAGACTAGGGGGTGGAGGATGTTAAGATCGGAGGAAGTTACATTGTGACTGGGAATAAGTACCATGTGACTGTATGTTTGATTAAGTACCATGTGACTGTATGTTTGATGTCCTGGGTATAAGAAGGACAGATGTGGAAATATTCCTCCTCTTTTTCTGTTTTTGAATGTTGGAAAATGTGATTGTGAATAAAGCTGAACCTGAGGAATAAACTCAGCCTCGTCCTTTCCACACATCTCCACAATGTGACTTTAAAAACAATGAGTTGGTATGGTCTCTATATCCTACATTATTTATTATCCTTATAGCTTTTTTTTGTAATGTGCATATTGACTGTAGATTGGTCCTGTAGGTTTTTCCCCAGACTTCTACACAGTAGTTAAGATAAGGTAGAAACAGTAAATTGTACAGTAAGAGCAATGATTTATAGTCCAAGATGTGTCTTGTCTTCCCCAGTATGCCTATACATTTTGCCAACTTGGCCCGGATGTGACTGATGTGAGGTTTCCAGCAGATTTTATTGTCTAGCGTCACCCCCAGAAACTTATTTTCCTGTACTGTTTCTATTCTGGTATCATCTATCGTTACCATTATTTCATGATTTATTTTATAATTTCCAAACAACATAATCTTTGTTTTTTTTTTTCAGATTTAGAGATAATTTATTTTTGATGAACCACTACGTTAACCTTTTCATTTCAGTTGTGACCACCTCTAAAACCTGCTGCAAATTCTCACCAGTGCAAAGGATATTTGTGTCATCCGCAAACAAAATAAATTTCAGAATTTCTGATACTTGGCATATGTCATTTATATACAAGATAAAGAGTTGGGGTCCCAAAACTGACCCCTGGAGCACACCACAAGTGATGTTCATGAAGGGTGATTTGTGCTCACCAATTTGTACATATTGTTGTCTGTTACTTAAATAACTTTCCACCCAACTCAGTCCGTCCCCTCTTATCCCATACCTTTCTAATTTCCTCAGTAAAATTCTGTGGTTGATAGTGTTAAAAGCTTTCTTTAAATCTATAAATACTCCTGCAGCAAACCTTTTTTATCTATACAACTAGTAATTTCTTCTATAAGTTCGATCAGTGCCAAAGATGTAGATTTGTCTGCTCTAAAACCATACTGGCTATCTGTAAGGAGGTTGTGTTTTTCAATGAAATCATCCAGTCTCTTAGTGAAGATTTTTTCAAGTATTTTGGAGAATTGTGAGAGTAAAGAGACTGGCCTGTAATTTGTGAAATAATGACTGTCTCCTGTTTTGTATAGAGGGATTACTTTTGCTATTTTCATTTTGGTTGGAAATTTACCAGTTTGAAATGACAGGTTACAGATGTGGGTGAGTGGCTTAACAATTCCTTCAATTACTTTTTTCACTATTGTCATGTCAATTTCATTCCAGTCCGTTGATTTTTTGTTCTTAAATTTACTCACAGTCTCAATAATTTCCTTTTCAGTAACTGCACCCAAAAAGATTGTGTTTGGATTTCTATCTTCTATTTCATTTACAGAACCACTGTTGTTTTTTTTCTGGTGTCACTATTGATTTTGCTAATTCAGGACCAACGTTTACAAAAAATTTATTGAAACCACTGACCACATCCCCCATATTATTTATCAAATTGCCATTTTCAATAAAATATTCTGGATAATTAGCATTCCTTGATCAGTTACTAATAATCCCATTGAGTACTTGCCATATTCCTCTTAAGTTATTTTCATTATCCTCTAATATTCTTTGGTGTTTCTACTTTGAGACGACAGACTGGAGCGTACTCTGTGAATCACATGGGGTGGACATAGACAATATGACTGACTGCATCACAGAATACATTAGATTCTGTGAAGACATGACCATGCCAGCTCAGACTGTACGCTGCATCTCCAACAACAGACCATGGGTCACCAGTGACCTGAAAGCACTTCTGAACAAAAAGAAGAGAGCTTTTAGGGCTGGAGACAAGGAGAAGCTGAGGGGAGTGCAGCATGAGCTGAGAGTGATGCTGAGGAGGTACAAGGACAATTATAGGAGGAAGTTGGAAGAGAAACTCAGGCAAAACAACACTAAAGATGTGTGGGAGGGAATGAAACAAATAACTGGGTACAAGGGGAGAGTCAGGCAGCCATCTGGGAGCCAGGAGAGAGCTGAGGAACTGAATCTGTTTTTTAATAGGTTCAACTCACTGTCTGTCACCCGAGCAACACAACCAGACCCCCATGCACCCCTCCCCACCCACGCTCTCGTGCAGAACCTCTCTCCATCTCCCCCCTCCTCCTCCTCAGGGGGCACCAGGACCCTCCCTCACTTCACAGTGACTACAGATCAGGTGGAGAAACAGCTGGAGAGACTCCGTCGGCGGAAGGCTTCGGGCCCTGACGGCATCTCCGCAAGGACCCTGAGGACCTGTGCCAACCAACTAGCTCCGGTACTGAAACACCTGTACAACCTCAGCCTGAGTCTGGAGAGAGTACCGGTGCTGTGGAAGACATCCTGCCTGGTTTCTGTCCTCAAGAAGTCATCTCCATCGGATTTGAATGACTACCGACCAGTTGCCCTCACATCTCATGTGATGAAGGTCCTGGAGAGACTGGTCTTAGCCCACCTGAGGCCGCAGGTGAAGTGTGGCTGGACCCTCTGCAGTTTGAATATCAGCCCCATTTAGGAGTTGAAGATGCTGTCATCTACCAGCTGCAACGAGCCCATCTGCATCTGGATGGTGGAGGAGATACTGTGAGAATCACTTTTTTTGATTTCTCCAGTGTCTTTAACACCATCCAGCGACTGCTGCTGGGCGAGAAGCTGCGGGTGATGGGGGTTGACAGCTCTGTGATCTCCTGGATTACCGACTACCTGACAGGCAGACCACAGTTTGTCCGGCTGGGCAGTGTCTTGTCTGGAGTGGTGGCTAGTGATACAGGAGCGCCACAGGGGACTGTGCTCTCTCCTTTTCTTTTTACCTTATACACCACTGACTTTCAGTACAACACTGAGTCATGCCATCTGCAAAATTTCTCTGATGACTCGGCTGTTGTGGGGTGTATGGGAGGAGGAGAGCAGGGGGGATGCAGGGCACTGGTGGATGGATTTGTGGAGTGGAGGGAGCGGAGTTGCCTGGGGTTGAGTGTTGGCAGGGCCAGGGAGATGGTGATTGACCTCAGGAAGAGGAAGGCTCCTTTTCAGCCACTGCAGATTAGGGGGAAGGATGTGGGAGTGGTTGAGGACTGCAAATATCTAGGTGTCAGAATCAGCGGCGGGTTGGACTGGAGCTCCAACACCGATGCTGTGCTCAAGAAGGGGATGAGCAGACTCTACTTCCTGAGAAAGCTGAGATCCTTCAACGTGTGCAGCAGGATGCTGGAGCTTTTCTACCAGACTGTTGTCGCCAGCGCCATCTTCTTTGCTGCTGTCTGTTGGGGTAGCAGTATCAGGGCCAGAGATACCAACAGACTTGACAAGATTACTAAGAGGGCTGGCTCTGTAATTGGTCTCAGATCGGAGACCTTTGAGACAGTGGTGGAGAGGAGAACACTAAATAAACTACGATCCATCATGGACAATCCTGATCACCCCCTCCACCACACACTAGATAGACAGCGAAGCACTTTCTCCAGTAGACTACTACAGCTTTGTTGTCAAACGGCCAGGTACAGGAAATATTTCCTGCCACATGCAATTTCACTGTACAATAACTCACTATGATGTTGTATTCTGGTCATAGCAATGCTGCCACACTGCACCTTACAGACTAAGCCGCTTTTCCACTAGCCCAGCTCGCCTCGCCTCGTTTCGTTTCGCAACTACTCGGTTCGGCCTCGGTTGTGTCTCCATAGCAGCCGGGTAAAGCGGGGTTAAGCTGTGGTGGGCGGGATTTTTTTTACAGCAAGGCGGCACCACACTCCCATGACATAAAACATGCGACCCAAGCCAAACATAACATGGCGGTTGTACAAGGCGACTCCTTGGTCTGTGGCTTTTTTCACCGTAAATGCCAAAAAGGACCGCCAGACAAGGGTACAGCCAGTGAGACGAAACACTCTGGAATAGTTCTGCAGCTTCTGGGAGAGCCAAAGACATGAGGATACAAACTTGGTCATATATGACGGTAAGCTAATGTTGCTAATGCTAGTTTGCTATAAGTACGTCGTGCTACACTGTAATCTCTGCAAGTTATCGCTGTTAGGTACTAAAATATGTATGCTGTGTGTGTTTCAGATGGCTCTGTTGTGGGAAAATTACCTCTTCAAATGGTCGGTCTGGTGTTCAGCACAACCTGTCACTGATGTCAACACAGCTTCACAAACGATCAGTGGTTATAGAGCCTAAGCATGTCTGTAGAAACGTTTATTTCCTGTGCAACAAATTGCTCTGATCTGCGTGAAAATTATGGAGAGACTGTTGAGACATGATGGGACATACCTGCTCCAGCTGCACTGAGTCTGAGGTGGTGTCATAGCAAAAAATGATCAGCTGACACAACTTGATCGCCATGTTAATAACTATATTAGCCACAAAATATATATTCAAAAAGTAAACAGTACTGAGTTAGGTATAATAAGATATATTTGACAGTTATGATGCATTTTAGGCTAAAACAAACGTGATCTAGGATTAAAAGTAATTAAAATAATGCAGTCACAAGGTTACATGGAAAATGCTTGATTTACTAGATACATGTACTGTAGAAATATATATTCTCTGCATCAACAATTTACTATGCATGCATTCATGTAGTATTGCCCTGGGAATTGCACTGACAATAAACCTCTGAAGTTTTTGCAGATGTCTCTTTTTTTATATGTGAAGGTTACCACCATGTGACATAAATTTAATACTGACAGATTGGAAAAGCTGTCTAAGAACAATCCAGCAGTTTGAGAAATCACTTTTGGTTTTGTGTAAGTCTGTCAACAGGATTATGAACCATAAAGCAGTTTGTGTTAAAATGTTAAATCCCATTAAACTCTAACCCACAGGTGTCCAATCATGTGTCATGGAGGGCCAAGACCCTGCAGGTTCTCTCTTCTACCCAGTCTCTTCAGCAGGTGTTTTCACTCATCTGCAGTCAGTGGAAGAAGTTCAGTGGAATCTGCTGTTGAAGACACTGGTTGGAGGTAAAGCCTGCAGGGTCTTGGCCCTCCATGGCACATGATTAGACACCCCCGCCCAAACCCATTATGATGGATAGATAGATAGATAGATAGATAGATAGATAGATAGATAGATAGATAGATAGATAGATAGATAGATGTACTTTATTGATCCCAAACTGGGAAATTACAGATGAAGAGTATTATGATGAAGAGTAGATGCTAATATGACCCAGAATTCCTCCATATACTGCTACTGTCACTAAAGTATGCAGGGTCTTCTGCGGTGGCACATCCAACAATACAGTCTTCAGTTAATAAAATAATTGTTTTCGTTACTTTTCTTAAAAATGAGCCATTATTTTCAAGGTCACCCATTAATGGTTTGTACTATTGACTCTTTTCCCACCAGTGTATTAACAGACAAAAATAGAAATCATGATGCAAACACATAAGTCACTAAATTGTTTATTACAATCAGCAGCAAATTCCAGATTATTCAGAATGTGCAAAATTCAAACTGTAAGACTGGGTCACTCAGCAGCTGGGATGTGCAGCTCACACTGGTCCCAGATCAGCAGATCTTAGGCCTGCATCTCTGTAAATAGTGACACAAGGTCCAGTTTGGGGTGGATCATTTACCTCTTGCCTAGACAAAAGACAGAAATGGGTGGTGGTTAAATAAAGGAAGTTTAACCCCTTGCACTCCGGGCAATTTTCCTAAAAATGCCAAAAAATAATGTGCCCAAAGTAAATCGAAAGCTGTTATTCAACCCTTTGCAGCATCTTCATGGGGTTGGTCTCATTTAAAAGAAAACACTTTGAATTTTTTGGCAAAAAAACATAATCTCTCTACGTGCTCCGGCCACTGAGTTACAGTCATCTAAACATACTGAACTTGAAGAAAAAAAAATTGGACACAGTGTTTTTTTGGATACAAATGCTTGTAAATAACACACAGCTGTCCGATCCGGCTGGAAAATGCAACAGAAATGTAGAACCAAGTGTTATCCAGCTGAGATCCAAATTTGGTAACAATACCACAAAAAATGAATATTTTACACAGCTTTGTTCTCAGGCTGTTCCCAGGCGTTTTGGAACTGTGCCAAATTGTGCCAAATGGCACAGTTTGGAAAAACGTCTGTAACTTTTGAATAATTCAATGTAGAATCTTCATTTTAGGCTCTAATGAAAGGTCACACTCAGGGCTGTGTCTGTGTGTGTGTGTGTGGGCAGGGGGTCGTCCCCCCCCCCCGCTACCAAGGACCGACTTCGGCCCTCGCAACAGACGGATTACACTCCTTGCATGTTTTCACAGCGGCTCCCCTCCCCCCGCTACTGTGTGTGTGTGTGTGTGGGGGGACCGTGAACAGACCGTGAACGCCCCCCCCTCGCTACAGAAGAGGGCCATCGCTACATGATGGAATAGACTGATATGCTTCCCCCCGCAGACCGGGAGGCGTTCGGACTGTGAACGCCCCCCCCGCTCCTCTTCTGCAGCGGGGGGGGGGGGCGTTCACGGTCCGAACATGGCAAATGAACCATTTATCGCGGCGCATGCACTTCGTAATTCGTGCGCAGTACAGTTGTAATTTACCGATCGGTCAAAAGTCATTTTTGGATTACAGTTTTCAGGGATAAATAATAATTTAGCTTATAACACCTTACCTCTTCAAAGCAGCAGAGTCGTGGCGAACATCTCTTCCCCCAACGCGACGCTGCTCCGCTCGTGGATCCCGATCAACATAATTCCATTATTGCCGTTTTGGCGAATGATTTACGACTTTTGTTGTCGGCCTCCGTCTATTCTGCTGGAATGAGTGCAGGTCCCACTTGTGGGTGTTCTCCATGCTCCTGGGTGAGCCTGGGTCTGTAGTAGATTCGTCCAGCGTCCTTTGTTTTCATCTGCTGCAGCAGTAAATATCGCTTCACCCAGCCTGAATTTCTGTGCTTCAATTGGCTCCTGCGTTCACAGTAGGCGGGTCCTCCTTCCTAGATTTTCATTCATTGGTTCCTCAAGGTTTCAGAAACCCAATTCAAGGCTCTTATTAGTCGAATGAGAGGTCAATCAGATGAACTAATCTGTTCGCGGCTGTCTCTGCAGTTTTTTTTTGAGTGGCGCTTGGACACCACTACATCACCATCACCACCATCATGCGTCATGCGTCCAAGCGCACACGAGGGCGCTCTCGTGCGCCCTCGTGCGTCATAGGACGCAGAGACTTGCCCGCCCGCGGAACAACGGAGCGCAAGTGGTTAAAACATATTTGGGAAATACACTTGTAGTTAAAAGCCAGTGGTGGAATGTGAATTTTTTTTTTTTTTTTTTTTTTTTTTGTTACTTATTTGTACCCGTAGGTAGACTTGGTTTGCAGTCTGGTGACAAGCCACCGGCTGCTGGTCGCTGCGTGCGCGAGCGCCCTAAACCTACATGTTTTTGGTGTGCGGGAGGAAACCGGAGAAATCCCGGAGTAAACCCGCGCAACACGGGGAGAACATGCAAACTCCACACAGCTCACTGTTGGTCGGGGGCTGGGATCGAACCCACGATCTCATGATCCCCGCGGTCCCCCGGCCGAGGGTAAAACTGTGCTGCCACAGTGCTAAACCACTGCGCCACCGTGCAGCCAGAATGAATGAATGAATCTTTATTTCGGATAGATTAAAAGAAAATAGAATAATATAACAAAGGGGAAAATAAATCTAACAAGGTTGAATTAAACAATAACTCCTCTGATTATACATTTCAACATAGGTTATCTGAAATGGGTGATGGCTGAAGCTGCAGCTTATATTGCCCACCCATATTCCATCCAAGAATTCAAAAGAAAAACAAAACAGGAGCGATTCCAATTCCAATGTGACAATAAAGTACTTTGTTGTTGTATTTAACCACAATTTTCATGTAGCTGCACTGATGTAAAGTCAATTTTACAAGGGCTGTGTTACATTTAAAATCAATTGCTTTTACTGTGGCCTCAGCAATCAGAATGAATTAATACATTCACTTGAATGGAATCTAGTACTTTAACTGAGGGTGTGCATCACCGAGTATTGAGTCGCTCAGTCAAAATATGGAGTTTTTATCAATAAAAGTTTGTCTTGTCTGTAAAAGTGTCTCTTCTTGCCCTGGCTTCAAGTGTGGGCAGTGTTTTGTACTTTTATTGCTAAAATATAAACAGATGCACAACAATGGGTCTCAAATATTTGTAATGTGTCCTGTTACTGCATAAGTTTATTGATGATAGACTATAAACTACACATATAAAGTAAATTATATTGATGACTGAACAACTGCCATTCCCCAAAAGATACAGTTGTGAACATAACTCACAAAGGATCACACAAGTGATCTGACAAAAAAATAAATACATTAACAAGCGGTTTATTTTACAGTTGATGCACCATTCTTTTTCAATTATTCTGTAATTAATACTCACACAATCAAATAAATCTCAGTTCAGTCCCTTTTATATTAAGTGGAAATTGTGCTACTTTGGTTTTGACACTTTATCTATAAAAGCAAAGGATTTCAGTACGCTCCACAGTGGCGAGGTCCGTTGTGGGGCGGCTGCTTTCCTCTTGCCTAGACTAACGACAGAAATGGATGGTGGTTAGGTTCAAGCAAGTTCAACACTTATACAGGCACATCTCAAAAATTAGAATATCATGAAAAAGTTAAATATTTTTGTCACTCATTTCAGAAAGTGAAACCCATATATAGATTCATTACACAGACAGTGATATATTGAAAGTGTTTATTTTAATTTTGATGATTATAGCTACAGCCCATATTAACCAACACCTCAGAGGCCAACATTTCGATTTAAAAACTATTTTTTTAAAGTTAATTTATGTAATATTCTAATTTTTTGCCAAATTGAATTTGGGGTTTTCAGGGGCTGTAAGCCATAATCATCCAAATTAAAATAAATAAACGCTTGAAATATATCACTGTCTGTGTAATGAATCTATATAATATATGGATTTCTCTTTCTGAAATGAGTGTCAAAAAATATTGAATTCTTTCATGACATTCTAATTTCTGGAGATGTACCTGTATTAGGGAAATACACTTGTGAAAGTCAGTGGTGGGATGTGACAAAAATGCTTCGTTTCCCTGACAAGCACCACAGGATCCACTCCGTACAGGTACAAGAACATTATCAATCCAGGGATTTATGGTGGAACAGCACAATACTGTTCCAACACCTTTTATGGAAAATCCACAGAATGGGTGTGTGGGTCTATTCTGACGCTTTAGAAAATTATATGAATGACTTTATAAGTCACTGGTTTGAAAAAGCACTTTTATATTGTTGAGATTTCGGCTCCTGTGGTCCACTTCACCTGTAGCCACAATAGAAACACTGAGGAAGGCTAACCCCTGGCATGTGGAAACACATTCTAGCATTAAATTGCACACAATTTAATGCGCAGCACCAAAGTGCAGCATGTACACAAACCATGACTTTAACCAGGATTAGTTTAGTTTATTTGAAAAGGGACAATGCAATTTCATAAAACACATGATTACACATGGTTAAAAAAGCCAGAATTAGCCAAAAGGCTAGTTTTCATCTATAGTCCCCTGGCCAAGATGTAAAAAAGCAGTAAAATGCATCTACAAGAAAAAAAAACATGGTTAGACATTTAACAGGGCACTAATGTAACAAATAATATATACATAACAAACCGTACATTGAAACACATAACATATTTCATAACATATTTCATTTCATTAACATATTTCATCGTTTTGCTCTCACAAGTGAATACTTAGGAGAAAACAAGCACGAATCAGCAGTTGGTACTAGCTAGCTACTAGCTAAAACTTGTTAGCCAGCACAGGATGGCGCTGTATGGCTCAAAAAAAGTGAGCTTACCACCAACAGGATAAATAAGCGAATAGATGTACATTATTATAAATCACTCACCATCGATGGTTCGCTCACATTCGTCTTCAGCTTGTCCGTAGTCCGGTTCTGTGTTGGGCTGCATCTGTATCGGTGCGGGTCGCTCCTCACTGTGGATCTGCCACCAAGCAGAGAAAACTCCGCACCTCTACGTTGGACCACGGTGTAGATTTCCGCAAAACCTACAACGCTGGTTGTATTAATATCGTATTTACTCTGTGACCAAGTTAGTCCATGAAATATTGCAAATGGTGGTCATATAGATTCCACTGAAGACGGACGCTTTCGTGACGTTACACCCTGACCAATCAGCGGCTCGCAGTCTGTTGACGTCACATCTCGGCTCGCTTCAGCACGGTTGTACCCTGCCCTCGATCAGGCACGAAAATAGCGCCTGTTAAACCGTGCTGGGAACAATGGAAAAGGCTAGAAAGCGAGTCGAGTAGAAGTGAGTAATGCCAAAGCGATACTAGTGGAAAATAACTGGTACATCACTTTTCACTCTGCTCCTGATAGTCCTTCTTTGTACAATGGGATGATTCATATGTTTATACGGGTCATCATATATTAAGCTAGCCAGTTTAGAAACTGGTCCTGTTTAGAAACAGGTCCTGACCATCATTTGTGCCTATGCACCAAATGATGTTTCAGAGTACTCACCCTTTTTGGAGTCTGTGACTGGGGTGCTGGAGGGTGCTCCTCTTGGAGACTCCATTGTCCTACTGGGGGACTTCAATGCGCACGTGGGCAACGACAGTGAAACCTGGAGGGGGGTGATTGGGAGGAACGGCCTGCCCGATCTGAACCCGAGTGGTGTTCAGTTATTGGACTTCTGTGCTAACCACAGTCTGTCCATAACGAACACCATGTTCAAGCATAAGGGTGTCCATATGTGCACCTGGCACCAGGACACCCTAGGTCGCAGGTCGATGATCGATTTTGTTGTCATATCATCAGACCTGCGACCGTATGTCTTGGACACCCGAGTAAAGAGACGTGCAGAGCTGTCAACTGATCACCACCTGGTGGTGAGTTGGATCCGATGGCAGGGGAGGAAGCCATTCAGACCTGGTAGACTCAAACGTATAGTGAGGGTGTGCTGGGAGGGTCTGGCTGAGGCCCCTGTCCGGGAGGTCTTCAACTCCCACCTCCGGAAGAACTTCAACCACATTCCGAGGGAGTCTGGAGACATGGAGTCTGAATGGGCCATGTTCTCCACCTCTGTTGTTGAAGCAGCGGCCCAGAGCTGCGGCCGCAAGGTGGTCGGTGCATCTCGTGGTGGCAACCCCCGAACCAAGTGGTGGACACCAGTGGTGAGGGGGGCCATTAAGCTGAAGAAGGAGTCCTATCAAGCTTGGTTGGCTTGTGGGACTCCCGAAGCAGCTGAGGTGTATCGGCAGGCCAAGCGGAGTGCAGCTCGGGTGGTTGCTGAAGCAAAAACCCGGGTATGGGAGGAGTTCAGTGAGGCCATGGAACAAGACTTTCGGTCGACCTCAAAGAGATTCTGGCAAACTGTTCGGCGGCTCAGGAGGGGAAAGCAGCTCTCCGTCCACACTGTGTATCGTGCGGATGGGACACTGTTGACTTCGACTGGGGATATCGTCGGGCGGTGGAAGGAATACTTCAAGGATCTCCTCAATCCCACTGATACGCCTTCCACAGAGGAAGCAGGGTTTGGGGACGAGGGGGATGACTCGCCTATCACAGGGGCTGAGGTCGCCAAGGTGGTTAAAAATCTCCTTGGTGGCCGGGCCCCAGGGGTGGACGAGATTCGCCCTGAGTACCTCAAGGCCCTGGATGTTGTTGGGTTGTCATGGTTGACACGCCTCTGCAACATTGCGTGGAGGTCGGGGGCAGTGCCTTTGGCATGGCAAACCAGGGTGGTGGATCCTCTCTTTAAAAAAGGGGACCGGAGGGTGTGCTCCAACTTTAGAGGGATCACACTCCTCAGCCTCCCTGGGAAGGTCTATGCCAAAGTACTGGAGAGAAGAGTCCGGCCGTTGGTCGCACCTCGGATTCAGGAGGAGCAATGTGGTTTTTGTCCTGGCCAGTGGCACATCGGACCAGCTCTTTACCCTCTCGAGAATTCTTGAGGGTTCGTGGGAGTTTGCCCAACCAGTTTACATGTGTTTTGTGGACTTGGAGAAGGCATTTGACCGCGTCCCTCGTGGATTTTTGTGGGGGGTGCTTCGGGAGTATGGGGTATCGGGCTTGTTGTTACGAGCTATTCGGTCTCTGTATGACCGTTGTGAGAGTTTGGTTCGTATTGCCAACACTCAGTCGGAGTCATTCCCAGTGAAAGTTGGACTCCGCCAGGGCTGCCCTTTGTCACCGATCCTGTTCATAATTTTTATGGACAGGATTTCTAGGCGCAGCCAGGGAATGGAGGGTGTCATGCTTGGTGACCACAGGATCTCATCTCTGTTGTTTGCAGATGATGTTCTGTTGGCTTCATCCAGCAATGACCTACAGCTCTTGCTGGGATGGTTTGCCGCTGAGTGTGAAGCGGCTGGGATGAGAATCAGCACCTCCAAGTCCGAGTCCATGGTCCTCAGCCGGAAAAAGGTGGATTGTCCTCTCCGGGTTGGGGACAGGCTCCTGCCCCAAGTGGAGGAGTTTAAGTATCTTGGGGTCTTATTCACGAGTGAGGGGAAAATGGAGCGAGAGATCGACAGAGGGATTGGAGCAGCATCTGCAGTGATGCGGACTTTGTACCGGTCTGTTGTGGTGAAGAGGGAGCTTAGTTCTAAGGCAAAGCTGTCGATTTACCAGTCAATCTACGTTCCTACTCTCACCTATGGTCACGAGCCTTGGGTAATGACCAAAAGAACGAGATCGCGGATACAAGCGGCTGAAATGAGCTTTCTCCGTAGGATTGCTGGACTCACCCTCAGAGATAGGGTGAGGAGCTCAGTCATCCGGGAGAGACTCAGAGTAGAACCGCTGCTCCTCCACATTGAAAGGAGTCAGTTGAGGTGGTATGGGCATCTGATTAGGATGCCTCCTGGACGCCTCCCACTTGAGGTGTTTCAGGCACGTCCCACTGGGAGGAGACCCCGGGGCAGACCCAGGACTCGGTGGAGAGACTCTGTCTCCCAGCTGGTCTGGGAACGCCTTGGTATCCCCTCTGAAGAGCTGGAGCAGGTGGCTGGGGAGAGGGAAGTCTGGGCTTCTCTGCTTGAACTGCTGCCTCCGCGACCCGGACCTCCGGAAAAGCGGTAGAAGATGGATGGATGGATGGATATATTAAGCTATGATGTATATAGGTTTTATAGTCGTGTTAGTTTTTACTTTCCATGGGTAATCCCTTTGTCTGTCATGTGTGTGTTTCTGTTGTTTGGCTGTCAACCGTCATGTTGCTGTTACAGTGTAATTTCCCAGTTTGGGATCAATAAAGTCTATCTATCTATCTATCTATCTATCTATCTATCTATCTATCTATCTATCTATCTATCTATCTATCTATCTATCTATCTATCTATCTATCTATCTATCTATCATTCTGTTGTAGTATTCTTTCTTTCAAGTTCTCATTATATTAGAAAGCTTGTTTATATACTATATTTTATATTTGATCTCAGCCTGCACTTAATGAATTGTTTATATAATGTATTCTTCTTTTTACATGCATTTATTAACCCTTTGGTGACCCAAGGAGTATTTTTCTTTTGTTGTCTGTCACTGTATTGTTTTATAGGACAGTTTTTATTGTACAACGCTTGAAATATTTGTAAAAATTTCATTTTCATCACAAACTGTCTTCCAGTCTTGTATTAATAATTCCTTTGCCAGTAAATACATAGATTCTTCAGATCTTATTCTTTTATATTTAATATTTTTGGTATACTTTTTCTTCCTATAATCACATTGATAGACAACAAAAATTGGCAGGTGGTCACTGATATCATTCAATAAAAGCCCACTCATGATATTATTTTCCATAATGTTTGTGAATATGTTATCTATTAGTGTGGCACTGTGTGACGTGATTCTGCTAGGTCTGGTGATTGTTGGATGAAAGCCCATACTGTACATTGTGTTGATAAATTCTTCTGTCAAACTATGTTGTTTTGAATTCATCAGATCTACGTATATTGAAATCCCCACAGATGAACATAACATTATGAGTTAGTTTTGCATACATTTTTTTCCATCCAGTCCTTAAATAAATCAATGTTTCATCCAGGTGTTCTATATACATAGCTCACTACTATATTCTTCACATTGTCCAGACAGATTTCTATTGTAATACACTACTGTTCAAAAGTTTGGGGTCATCCAGACAATTATTTTGTGTTTTCCATGAAAAGTCACACTTATTTACCACCATGAGTTGTAAAATGAATAGAAAATATAGTCAAGACATTGACAAGGTTAGAAATAATGATTTGTATTTGAAATAATAATTTTTTCCAGATACTCAACCTGCTCAAAGGAAGGTCAGTTTTATAGCTTCTCTAACCAGCTAAACTGTTCTCAGCTGTGCTAACATGATTGCACAAGGGTTTTCTAATCATCCATTAGCCTTCTGACACAATGAGCAAACATTGTACCATTAGAACACTGGAGTGATAGTTGCTGGAAATGGGCCTCTATACACCTATGTAGATATTGCACCAAAAACCAGACATTTGCAGCTAGAATAGTCATTTACCTCATTAGCAATGTATATTAGATATTAGAGTGTATTTCTGATTAGTTTAAAGTTATCTTCATTGAAAAAAACAGTGCTTTTCTTTCAAAAATAAGGAAATTTCTAAGTGACCCCAAACTTTTGAACGGTAGTGTACATTCAAATAAATCATCCACAGTTACTGACAAATTTTCAACAACCTTGTATTGCAAGCTCTTGTCAACATAAATTGCAACTCCTCCTCCTTTTTTTCACTTTTCTATTTATATAATTTAATTCATAGCCATCCATGGTAAAATCCACTCCTTTCTCTTCACTGAGCCACGTCTCTGATATTGCCACAATACTGAATGGCTCTTTAAACTGATGTAAATAATCTTTAATGTTATTAAAGTTGGCATAGAGACTTCTGCTGTTGAAGTGGATCATAGAAATATTGAAATCAGATGTGACCATTGTGTTAAACTGTTCATCTGTGTAGTAACTACAGTTATTATTGATGGAGCTAAATAAATTATTATCAGGGTCTATGTTATATTCTACGTCCTGTGGGTTGTGATCCGTATATTCAAAAACTTTCAGTTCCTGTTGTTCCTGTTTGTTGATCTTTTGTTTCATGTTGTTAAATGTCCTGATGCAGATGAGTGTGATCCTTCAATGTCTTACAGTTATCATTTGTTGCTGTCGACTCCAGTTCATAATGTTCATTGGTATTTGTCCAGTTCCATAATATTTTGGATATTAATAACCTTGGCTTCTTCAGGTGATCCATTTCATGTGATGTATATTTTACAGTTTGTTGTCCAGGTGTTTTGAATCTACTGTATTTCTGCTTTCTCAGGTATCTTGCTTTCCTGGCTGTTTCTGCGTTTTCCTTCGTGAGGTGCTCGTTCATGTAAATGTTCATTCCTTTCAGTTTCCTCCCTTGTTTTAGCAGTGCAGTCTTGTGTTTTCTATTGACAAACCTCATGATGACAGCCGGTTTGTCGCTGTTTTTTCTGGGCAGAGGGTGGCAGGCCTCAATGGTGTTACAGTCCAGCTGGATTCCTGAGGACTGCAGGAAGGCCACCACTTGTTGCTCTGTGGATTTGGCTTCCAGAGCATCAAGCCTCCCTCCGCTGTCCACGGCCACCGCTTGAGCATATGATCGGGGTTTAATGTAGAGCCCTGTGATGATCATGTCTCTCACCCGGGCGTATTGTTCCAGGTCCGACACTCACCTCTCGAGATACGCCAGCCTCTTGTTCTTCTCGGCGTTCTGGATCCGCAGCGCTTTCACCTCCTTGACCAGGCCCAGGATGTTTTTTTGTTGCAGCTTAACAGCAGAAATCTCTTCAGCCAAGAAGTCGAGCGATCTTTTAATATCGTCCACCTCCTCAGTCTGCTGAGCTTTCTTAGGACCCATGATCCCTGACGATGTATGTTGACTAAACAGCTAATGAACAGCTGTTTAGCTAGCTGAATTGTGGGCTGCTCTGCTCCGTTCTCGTTTCCCAGTGGAAAATCTGTTAAATCTGTTCAGGGGTTGTCCCAGCTGTTTTGTTATCTCTCATTACTGTCTCACTCATGCATCCACACCTGATCCAATTTGGCTTTTCCCTGTCTTATTATTTAAGCTCGCTTGCAGGGTTTATTGCTCACTGCGACCTCACCTTGTGCACAGACAGAAATCCCCCATCTGATTCCTGTTTACTTTCAGCTCAGTACTCAGCCTCGTCTGACTAATTGTAAGTTACCCTTCGTGGCTCTCTTTGATTGCCTTATCTGTAAGTTGTCCTTCGTGGTTCTCAGTTATCGCATTTTTATATGTCACCCCTCGTGGTTTATTTCTATTTGTAATCATTAAACGTGCAAAATCACAACAGGTGAGTGGGGTCTTGATCTCTGCCCTGAAAGGGCCAATTATGACAGAATTCTGATAATAGAAGATAATAGTAGCAAGAATTCTGAATATTGTTCACTGTTCTGACCTCATTTGCACCCTACTGATGAACACATCACTGGTTCATCTGCTTCATCAAAATTTTCCATATTTGACATAAAATGGAACAAAATTGTAAATTAAAAAAAAAAACTGGCAGGGAAATCACTCACAGCAAGCTGGTGCTGTGTTCAAAATTCTCACTCCTTCCCCATATAGTCTACTATATAGTGAATGTGCAGCCAGTGCAGCAGTGAGAGAAGAGCTTCACATCACAACATAAACTACCTTAAGGTATTTATATTTAATATTGTGACGTTGTGAGGGTTCACACAAGAAAGGAGAGATGACTGTGACGAAACAGGCTTTATTTTATACACACCCACTCAACACAGAACGGAGGGGAGGTCATTCACACAGACCCCCGTCTCACTTATGGTGACACAAACACATGAGCAATCACTGCTCTAACTGCTCTTATAACACTGCCGTGTCATTATAATGCAGTTATGACACAGCAATAACACTTAGAACACACGAATAATGACACTCTTTGAATTCTCTGCGGCGCAAGCATGCCGGGAGAATCCCCGCCCCCTTAACACAGCCCCAACGTTACACTATTTCAGCAAAAACGATTTGATTTAATACATATTTACTACAAATTACATGCCGGTATTAATTTTATTACCACCGTTAGTCTGTAACATTTTACTGTCTCATGTGATAACTATGCCACGAAAACAAGCCCAGTAGCGTCCAAAAGTGGTTAATTTTATAGTTAAATTGAGTTTACTGTGTAGTCCGAGGGCAGGGGACAGAGCTGCGTAGAGGAATCTGATCAGACCTAAATGAAACAGTAATTGTCGCCCGTGACAGACTGCTATGATGATGACTATATCTAAATTCACTATAAAGCGAGTAGGGGGGGAGTGAATGAGTGAACATTCCGAACACAGCCAGGGAAACCAGTCAGAGCGAGCAGACCCGGAAGGCAGCCAAGATGAGTCACGTGACCCAAATACCAAGCGCTGATTTGCCCTGTGGAGTTATCTGCTTTTGTAAAAAACAAACAAAAAAAACGCTCTCAGCTTTTGGGAAAAAAAAAAAACCTTTAATTTGTAGTGTCTATAACATGGGACATACTGGATTTTGAGAAAAAATGGTTTGAACTTCTATAAGTAGGTAATGCTAACAGTTGTTTGATGTAGAGGGAAATTTTCATGGAAGTGGCGTTTATCAGCTTTTACAAACAAACTCTTCAAATGCTTTAAGAAATATGTGTTTAATTAATAGTAACTTTGAACTTCTTCCATCTGGCAAACAATTCCAGAGCATCAGAGGCAGAACCACCAGACTGATTAACAGCTTCCTTCCACAAGCTGTTACGATGCTGAACAGTTGATCCGGAATCTCTCATACATGCTATTGCACCTACGGACATTATGCATATTATTTGTATATTATAGTTCTGGTTAGTTTTCAAGTATGTTTCAGGGATGTGTGAATGGCTGTGTTGGGGTGAGGGTGTGTGTGAGTGTGTCTTAAATTATGTTTTTTTTTTTTACTTATATGGATGCCGAGAGAAACGCAATTTCATCTTGGCTGCACTACAGTTGTATCTACAGCAATATGACAATAAAGGTTGATTTGATTTTGATTTTTAATAGTTGATAATGGGGAATTTGATATGCTAAATTGGGGAGGGTTGATTTGCTAGTTTTATATCGTATTCTGCATTTTTGCAAGGGGGGATAGAATGTGGTGTATAAATATGGCAACACATTCAGAGTGGGACGCGGCCTGAAGTCACCACACCACTATATGTTGGGCGGTCCACCATCTCATGGCAGTTGATACTACAGCCGGGGTTAGAGTCAGTTATATGAGAGTGTGAGATTTTGCCACGCATGCTTGTACCCTTACAGTTCTGTAATAAAGCTGAGTTGAACCCTGGTTCATTCCTAAACTGAAGCAGCTACGTCAGACCAAGGAGGAGGCCTACAGGACTGGTGACTGGACTCTGTACAAGCGGGCCAGAAACATGCTGACGAAGGAGACCAGGCTTGCTAAGAGGAGCTACAGTGTGAAGTTACAAAAAAACTTCTCAGCTAACAACTCTGCTTCTGTCTGGAGAGGCCTACGGAATATCACCAACTACAGGAGACCATCCCCCCACCCTGCGGAAAACCTCCAGCTGGCTAATGACCTAAACAGCTTTTACTGCAGGTTTGAAAAGAACCTACAGTTCTCACCTCCCACCCACACAAAAGGATTATCTGCAGCCCCTGGAACTCCATCCCTCCTCCACTCTGACCTCCCACCAGCACTAATGATCTGTGAAGAGGAGGTGCGCCGGGTCTTTCAGAGACAAAAGATCAAGAAGGCTGCAGGACCTGATGGTGTGTCTCCGTCCTGCCTGAGAGTCTGCTCCAACGAGTTGGCCCCCATCTTCACCCGGATCTTTAACAGATCACTGGAGCTGTGTGAAGTGCCTTCCTGCTTCAAACGCTCCATCATCATTCCAGTTCCCAAGAAACCCTCTATTACAGGATTAAACGGCTACAGACCTGTTGCCCTGACCTCTGTGGTCATGAAATCCTTGGAGAGATTGGTGCTGAACCACCTGAAGGTCATCACAGGCCCCCTGATGGACCCACTGCAGTTTGCCTACCGGTCAAACAGGTCAGTGGATGATGCAGTGAATATGGGACTACATTACATCCTGCAACACCTCGACTCCCCAGGGACGTACGCCAGGATCCTGTTTGTCGACTTCAGCTCAGCGTTCAACACCATCATCCCAGGCATTCTTCATCAGAAACTCCTCCTGCTCAAGGTGCCCCCCTCCACCTGCCAGTGGATCTCCAGCTTTCTGACTGACAGGTGGCAACAGGTGAAGCTAGGGAGATTTACATCCAGCTCCCGAAAAATTAGTACTGGCGCCCCCCCAAGGATGTGTCCTTTCCCCACTGCTCTTCTCCCTCTACTCCAATGACTGCACCTCAGAGGACCCTTCGGTGAAGCTCCTGAAGTTTGCGGACGACAC
Source organism: Pholidichthys leucotaenia (assembly GCA_020510985.1). Lineage (NCBI taxonomy): Eukaryota > Metazoa > Chordata > Actinopteri > Cichliformes > Pholidichthyidae > Pholidichthys > Pholidichthys leucotaenia. The sequence goes on along the minus strand of CM035847.1, from coordinate 328,970,761 downwards.
CACAGTCATCGGTTTGATCCGGGATGATGATGAGTCTGCATACAGGCGGGAGGTGGAGCAGCTGATCCTCTGGTGCAGCCAGAACCATCTTGAACTTAACCCAGCCAAAACGGTGGAGATGACTGTGGATTTCAGGCGACACCCCCCTTCATTCCCCCCACTCACCATCCTCAACAGCACAGTGTCCACTGTGGACTCCTTCAAGTTTCTGGGTACCACAATCTCCCGGAACCTGAAGTGGTCCTCCCATATTGACACTGTCCGGAAAAAGGCCCAGCAGAGGTTGTTTTTTCTGCGTCAGCTCAAGAAGTTTGATTTGCCTCAGGAGCTGCTGGTTGTCTTCTACACCGCCATCATCCAATCTGTCCTCTGCTTTTCCATCACTGTCTGGTTTGGATCTGCCACTAAACAGGACAAGACCAGACTGCAGCGGATCATTAAGTCTGCGGAGAGGATCATTGGTACCGACCTACCCTCCATTGAGAACTTATATCGGTCCATAACCAGGAAACGGGCGGGAAACATCTGTGCTGACCCATCACACCCCGGCCACAAACTGTTTGAACTTCTATCTTCTGGTCGTCGTTACAGATCACTGAAGGTCAAAACCACCCATCACAGGAACAGTTTCTTTCCTCAAGCCATCACTCTGATGAACTCCTAACATTCACCTAGTCCTACCTGTTGCTGTACTCATGACTTTTCATCCATTATTACATTGCACATAACTCTCACACTGCTTTTTACTTCATTCACATTATATCACTGAATCTGAGTCCACATTGAAATACTGTGTGATTGTATATTTTTTCATATATTTCTGCAAAGTGTGGTTAGTCCGAGTAAATAACTGCATATATTCCTGTATATATTTGCATCCTTTTATAGAAACGTGGACAGACTGTAATTTACTGTACATACTCTGGTTGTCATTGAATCCTTATTGAAATCCTCCACCTGAACAACGAGAGCAAGTTTTTAGCCAAAGTCAAATTCCTTGTATGTGTTGTGCATACTTGGCCAATAAAGCTGATTCTGATTCTGATTCTGATTCTGATTCTGATTCTGATTCAACTATAGCATCCTCGTCCTTCATCGTTTCCAGGTTGGTGGACATCACAAGTATTTCTAACCATAAGCTAACATTATTTCGAAATAATACTCTATAAACTTACATTAGATACTTGAACTTCTTTAGCGCTTGGCAAACTAGTTTAAATTTACTATAATTAGTATACACTCTCTTTACTCTCACAATTCTGCAAAATACTTGAAAAAATCTTCACTAAGAGACTGGATGATTTCATTGAAAAACACAACCTCCTTACAGACAGCCAGTATGGTTTTAGAGCAGATAAATCTACATCTTTGGCACTGATTGAACTTATAGAAGAAATTACTAGTTGTATAGATAAAAAAAAGTTTGCTGTAGGAGTATTTATAGATTTAAAGAAAGCTTTTGACACCATTGACCACAGAATTTTACTGAGGAAATTGGAAAGGTATGGGATAAGAGGGGTCGGACTGAGTTGGGTGGAAAGTTATTTAAGAAACAGACAACAATTTGTACAAATTGGTGAGCACAAATCACCCTTCATGGACATCACTTGTGGTGTGCCCCAGGGGTCAGTTTTGGGACCCAAACTCTTTATTTTGTATACAAATGACATATGCCAAGTATCAAAAATTCTGAAATTTATTTTGTTTGCGGATGACACAAATATCCTTTGCACTGGTGAGAATTTGCAGCAGGTTTTAGAGGTGGTCACAACTGAAATGAAAAAGTTAACGCAATGGTTCAACAAAAATAAATTATCTCTAAATCTAAAAAACCCCAAAGATTATGTTGTTTGGAAATTATAAAATAAATCATGAAATAATGGTAATGATAGAGGATACCAGAATAGAAACAGTACAGGAAAATAAGTTTCTGGGGGTGACGCTAGACAATAAAATCTGCTGGAAACCTCACATCAGTCACATCTGGGCCAAGTTGACAAAATGTATAGGCATACTGGGGAAGACAAGATACATCTTGGACTATAAATCATTGTTCTTACTGTACAATTCACTGTTTCTACCTTATCTTAACTACTGTGTAGAAGTCTAGGGAAACACCTACAAGACCAACCTACAGTCAATATGCACATTACAAAAAAGAGCTATAAGGATAATAAATAATGTAGGATATAGAGACCATACCAATTCGTTGTTTTTAAAGTCACATATCATAAAGTTCATTGATTTAGTTAAATTTAAGACAGCACAAATCATGTACAGGGCAATTAATAATCAACTCCCAACTAATATAAAAAAAATATTTAAAAAAAGAGACAATGATTATAATTTGAGAGGAGACTTAAACTTTACAAAACCCAAGATACGAACAACCAAGGAAAGTCTGTGCATATCTGTCTGTGGGGTGGATTTGTGGAACAGTCTGGAGCCGGAACTGAGACTATGTACAAACAGAAATCAATTCAAAAAGAGGTACAAACATTATTTGCTGAAAGGATATATGCTAGAAGGGTAGTATTTATATGTACGATTCACTATGCTCACTCTGGGACACTATGGGACACTATGGAATGGTGGGTGGGACAGCACTGTGTATATCTGTGTTGTTTGAGGCTGGTTTTGATGTATGGACATCAATGTATGTTAGGATGGATGGGTGTTAATGTTGATATGTACAAAATACCGTTAATTGTTTACTTGGGGTCTTAAATGTGGTAATTTGTATATAATTCACATGGGTGTATTTATGGAAAAGAGGAGATGGAATTAATAAGTGTTCACTTCTTCCTTCTCCCTTTCGAACACTGTATACTGTTACTTTATTGCATTTGTCATTTGTTTTGTTTTTGTTATACTTTTTTGTTTGAAATAAAGTATCTATCTATCTATCTATCTATCTATCTATCTATCTATACAAGACTACTTACACTGTGATGGTGTGTTCGTGGTCCCAGCCCTGCTGACACTCGCTGTCGCCGGGCAGGAGGTGCCCTGGTGAGACAGAGGAAGCAAGGCCCAGCTCCATCTATGAGCACCAACGGGCTCACCAAAAACTCCAGCTGCAGCTGAAACAGACTTACCCTACAATATCCAGGCAAGATGCATTTTCATGGTAGAGGAGGGATCTAGTCAGGGCTTGACATTAAGGGGCAGATTTACTAAGGCAGTGCAAATTAGCAAGTGTGCAAATTTGACAGAGCGCTTCAGGGAGTGGCCAATTTTTGCTAGTGATCTACTAACAACATGCAAAATTATGAACACAGACACAGTAACTTGATTTCAATTATGACCACCCATCCACCAAGAGCACTGCAAAATTTGCACAGGCACATCTGATGAGGAAGCAGGTCATCAACAAAGGCACAGCCAGTTTGGAGGAGCAGAATATAGTTTTTTAAGCTTATTTTTAAAGCTTTTGTTGAAGCACAAACCCTAATAAAATGTTTACTTTTGTTCATCATATACCAAAATGTTGATTATCATTTCACATGGCAGACTCCTTTGCTTAGTTTATCTATAAATGCAAGATATCTGTGTGTGTGTGTGTGTGTGTGTGTGTGTGTGTGTGTGTGTTCCTCAGATATCTCTCAAACCGTTCGTCAGACTGGCCTAAGACTTTAAACATGTTTTGCTGAGGTTACAAAGGTGTGCATCCCCAAATATGGAGTCACTCAGTCAAAATATGCAATTTTTATCAATAAAAGTTTAGCCACCGCTCTGTCTGTGTCTTCATGCCCTGGCTTCAAGAAGTGTGGGCGGGGTTTCACATTGACTCCTTGCTCATTGGATAATACGCTGCATCATGGCCATGCTGACTGGATAACACACAGCATCACAACCTGTCAGTCACCACAGCGCCTTGCAAACAGAGATTTTATAAGTGCTTTGCTGAGGTTACAAGGGTGTGCATCTCCAAGTATGGAGTTGCTCAGCTCTATATCATAAAGTTGCTGTAGCTCTGTGTGTGTATAAGGATAAGCCATCATTATTGTCACTCAAATCCATACAGCCTCGTATCTACAATGTCAATCACACACATATATAGAATCATAGGGGTCGCTGCCATGCAAGGAGCCGCCACAAATTTCCCTCCTCCATTCTATTATTGCTGAGCACCAAGCTGGATGGCAGGAAGTTCTGCTTTTTTTATATGGTCTTTGGCCACCACTCCGGTATGCGCTGCAGGCAGCAGCTAAGCAGCGCTCTGTAGGTTTTTTCCTGTGAACAAATGCTGCAAATCTGCCATTATAGGGTAGCTCCAACTTAGAAACCCATTCAGTTATTCCGTTTATCAATGGACCATAATTTTATCGGCTCCGACTGCACAAAAACTTCAATTTTTTTTAATTTTTTTTTTTTTGGTGGGGGGGCTTAAACCATCACACAAGCAGGAACACAGTAATGGCACATTTACTGGATTCTGCAAATTCCATTTTCCTTTTAAACAGCACATCATGAGTCCTGGCCGCTGCATGGTGCTGCTAAAGTATAATGCAGCATATTGATGGCTGAAGTGCAAAACCTCTTAGCTGCAGAATTTTCTGATTTGCAGAATTCACTTTGATGAGATCGAGGAAGGCTGCTCATATCTGCAAGACAGTCCCGCCCTTTATTGTGACAGAAAATTATTCTGATGGAAAAAAAGCATGTTATAAATGAAATAACTTATTATTATTATTATTATTATTATTATTATTATTATTATTATTATTATTATTATTATTATGTTGTTATAAATAAACAAATGACATTTTAAAAAATCCTCTGCCTGACATGGTTTCAGACCAAAAGAGCAGGCACGACTTGAGAATAATACAATTAACCTTTTATTGAATATAAATAAATCAGTAGAATCACAGTTCACACTGCTACACTTAATGACAACCTGTTTGTTAATATTATTGATAAGAAAATAGAAAGTGGATTATTGATAAATGATATCAGTGACCACTTGCCAACCTTTGCACTTATCCATGGCTACACGGGGGCCAATACAGAAAAATTTTTAAAATCGTTTAGACACAAATCACAAAATGCAATCAGTTCTTTTAAAGAAGACTTGCTGAAGCAAGACTGGACAAAAGTCTATGTATCAGATGTAAATGAAGCCTATGACACATTCATGAACACTGTAACCACTCTTTATGAAAAAAATTGTCCATTAGTAAAGAAAAAGCTTAAACATAAATTTGCCGATAAGCCATGGTTAACCAAAGGATTACAAAAGGCGTGTAAAAAGAAAAATTCATTATATAAAGCTTTCCTAAAGAAAAGGACAAAAGAAGCAGAGCAGCGGTATAAAACATACAAAAATAAGTTAACATATATAATAAGATGTAGTAAAAGAGACTATTACAGTAAAGAACTGGAGAAAAACAGAGACAATATTAAAAATGCTCACTATTAAAAGTGCTCACTTCTTCCTTCTCCCTTTCGAACACTGTATACTGTTACTTTATTGCATTTGTTATTTGTTTTGTTTTTGTTATACTTTTTTGTTCGAAATAAAGTATCTATCTATCTATCTATCTATCTATCTATCTATCTATCTATCTATCTATACCAAGACTACTTACACTGTGATGGTGTGTTCGTGGTCCCAGCCCTGCTGACACTCGCTGTCCGCCGGGCAGGAGGTGCCCTGGTGAGACAGAGGAAGCAAGGCCCAGCTCCATCTATGAGCACCAACGGGCTCACCAAAAACCCCAGCTGCAGCTGAGACAGACTTACCCTAAAATATCCAGGCAAGATGCATTTTCATGGTAGAGGAGGGATCTAGTCAGGGCTTGATATTAAGGGGCAGATTTACTAAGGCAGTGCAAATTAGTAAGTGTGCAAATTTGACAGAGCGCTTCAGGGAGTGGCCAATTTTTGCCAGTGATCTACTAACAACACGCAAAATTATGAACACAGACACAGTAACTTGATTTCAATTATGACCACCCATCCACCAAGAGCACTGCACAATTTGCACAGGCACATCTGATGAGGAAGCAGGTCATCAACAAAGGCACAGCCAGTTTGGAGGAGCAGAATATAGTTTTTTAAGCTTTTTTTAAAGCTTTTGTTGAAGCACAAACCCTAATAAAATGTTTACTTTTGTTCATCATATACCAAAATGTTGATTATCATTTCACTTGGCAGACTCCTTTGCTTAGTTTATCTATAAACATCTGTAACCTGTCATTTCAAACTGGTACATTTCCAGACAAAATGAAAATGGCAAAAGTAATACCTCTTTACAAAACAGGAGACAGTCATTGTTTCACAAATTACAGGCCAGTCTCTTTACTCTCACAATTCTCCAAAATACTTGAAAAAATATTCACTAAGAGACTGGATGATTTCATTGAAAAACACAACCTCCTCACAGATAGCCAGAATGGTTTTAGAGCAGATAAATCTATATCTTTGGCACTGATCGAACTTATAGAAGAAATTACTAGTTGTATAGACAAAAAAAAGGTTGCTGTAGGAGTATTTATAGACTTAAAGAAAGCTTTTGACACCATTGACCACAGAATACTTCTAAGGAAACTGGAAAGGTATGGGATAAGAGGGGTAGGACTGAGTTGGGTGGAAAGTTATTTAAGTAACAGACAACAATTTGTACAAATTGGAGAGCACAAATCACCCTGCATGGACATCACTTGTGGTGTGCCCCAGGGGTCAGTTTTGGGACCCAAACTCTTTATCTTGTATATAAATGAAAAATTCTGAAATTTATTTTGTTTGCGGATGACACAAATATCCTTTGCACTGGTGAGAATTTGCAGCAGGTTTTAGAGGTGGTCACAACTGAAATGGAAAAATTAACGCAGTGGTTCAACAAAAATAAATTATCTTTAAATCTAAAAAAAAACAAAGATTATGTTGTTTGGAAATTATAAAATAAATCATGAAATAATGATAACGATAGATGATACCAGAATACAAACAGTACAGGAAAATAAGTTTCTGGGGGTGACGCTAGACAGTAAAATCTGCTGGAAACCTCACATCAGTCACATCCGGGCCAAGTTGGCAAAATGTATAGGCATACTGGGGAAGACAAGACACATCGTGGACTATAAATCATTGGTCTTATTGTACAATTCACTGTTTTTACCTTATCTTAACTACTGTGTAGAAGTCTGGGGAAACACCTACAAGACCAACCTACAAGCAATATGCACATTACAAAAAAGAGCTATAAGGATAATAAACAATGCAGGATATAGAGACCATACCAATTCGTTGTTCTTGAAGTCACATGTCATAAAGTTCATCGATTTAGTTAAATTTAAGACAGCACAAATAATGTACAGGGCAATTAACAATCAACTCCCAACTAATATACAAAAAATATTTAAAAAAAGAGACAATGATCATAATTTGAGAGGAGACTTAAACTTCACAAAACCCAAGATACGTACAACCAAGAAAAGTCTGTGCATATCTGTCTGTGGGGTGGATTTGTGGAACAGTCTGGAGCCGGAACTGAAACTATGTACAAACAGAAATCAATTTAAAAAGAGGTATAAGCACCATTTGTTGAAAGGATATATGTTAGAAGGGTAGAATTTATACATACGATTCATTATGTTCACTCTGGGACATTATGGGACACTATGGAATGGTGGGTGGGACAGCACTGTGTGTATCTGTGTCGTTTGAGACTGGTTTTGAAATATAGACTTCATTGTATGTTAGAATGGACAGGTGTTAATGTTGATCTGTAAAAAATACAGTAAATTGCTTACTTGGGGTATTAAAGGTAGTAATTTGTATAAAGTTCACATGGGTGTATCGATGGAAAAGAGGAGTTGGAATTAATAAGTGTTCACTTCTTCCTTCTCCCTTTCGAACAGTGTATACTGTAACTTTATTGCATTTGCTATTTGCTTGTTTTTTGTTATATTTTTTGTGTTCGAAATAAACTATCTATCTATCTATCTATCTATCTATCTATAAATGCAAGATATCTGTGTGTGTGTGTGTGTGTGTTCCTCAGATATCTCTCAAACCGTTTGTCAGACTGGCCTAAGACTTTAAACATGCTTTGCTGAGGTTACAAAGGTGTGCATCCCCAAATATGGAGTCGCTCAGTCAAAATATGCAATTTTTATCAATAAAAGTTTAGCCACCGCTCTGTCTGTGTCTTCATGCCCTGGCTTCAAGAAGTGTGGGCGGGGTTTCACATTGACTCCTTACTCATTGGATAATACGCTGCATCATGGCCATGCTGACTGGATAACACACAGCATCACAACCTGTCAGTCACCACAGCACCTTGCAAACAGAGATTTTACAAGTGCTTAGCTGAGGTTACGAGGGTGTGCATCTCCGAGTATGGAGTTGCTCAGCTCTATATCGTAAAGTTGCTGTAGCTCTGTGTGTGTATAAGGATAAGCCATCTTTATTGTCACTCAAATCCATACAGCCTCGTATCTACAATGTATAAGGAAAATATGAAATTAATAAATATGATCAGGTATAAATTATTTAATTTATATTGATGTATGGGAATCTGAGATCAAATTTCATTTCATATACACCAGAAAAGTTAATAACACTCGTAGAGGCACCAGCTTCTATCTTTAAGAAGCAATTTTAATTTTAATTTCACTTTATACCTGTTTAATCACTCAATAAATTAATTAATAATCAGTCTCAAAAATTTTTCAGTGAATTTGATACCTGGGCTTGAAACAAACTCAGAATGAAATAAATTCTCAACAACTTCTCTCATTTTCACATATTTATTAAATGAAAGGATTAACAGACATTGCAGTAATTTCATTAATCATAAAATCAATCTTGTAAATGATATATTAACAATGTCAATATTTTCGGAACCAGGGTTAAACTGAGAAATGAATTTCTATCAGTTTGAGTTAACAGATTATGGAAACAACGTAAATTTATGGAGAAAGTTTACTAATTATATGAAAAGTCCTGGATTAATCTTAAGAAAATAAAAACGGAATTTTAACGAAAAGAAGAGTTATGTTAATGGCTTCTTAATTTTCATCTGATTAGATACACAAATTAGATTAGATTATTTGTTTATTTGACAGGGACAGTGCAATAAACATAGACAATTAATCAAATGACAATCAATCTGATGTGTTGCACAAAGAGTGTATAGCTCTTAGCTAATTTGCAACTCTTGTCCCTGGATGGGCTTTAGAAAGAAGAAACAAGTAAAAAGAAAGATAAGGAAAAGAAAAAAATGAAAACAGAATAAACAATAACCACATACATCAATGCAAAAAAGATTATAAATACACAATATAAAAACCTGATTCACATTTGCCTATTTCAGGCCTCCCTCCCTTCGTCACTCACTATAAACAAACACATTCATTCCTTCCCTTCATTCACTCTCACCCTGCAGACAATCATTTCATACATGGGTACATTCTTGTTTATTTTTCATCCATTTTTTAACCTTCATAGTGAATGTTTTAAAGTCCGTTATTATTTTAATTTCATTTGGCATTGTGTTCCAGATGTGACTGCCCTTTATAGAGAAAGCTGTTTGTCCAAATGTGGTTCTGCAGTGGAATATTTTACAGTTATTGTTAACAGAACTCCTGGTGGCTCTGCTGCTGTCCTGTCTTTGGATGAAACCAGCAAGTGGATCAGACGCTGATTTATGGAAACATTTGAAAATTAATTTCAGAAAACAGAGGTCAATGAAACTCTCAAAACTCAATAGATTGTATTTTTTTTAATATAACAGTGATGCCACCTAATGGGCTTTTTATCCAAGATTTTTAGAGTTTGATTATATAATGAACCTATATGTTTTATTGTGGAAGGGGCTGCTTGAGCCCAGACTGTCAAACAGTATGATATATGAGGAAAAAACCATAGAATGCATATACAGTGCAGCTGCTTGGTATGGTATGTAATATCTAATTAATTTAAAGAAGTTCAGATTTTTTTTTACTGTTTTAGAAATTTTCTTTATATGAAGATTAAATTTGAATTGAGGATCTAGTACAATGCCAAGGTATTTGAATTCTTATTACTGAATAATTATTACCAAACCTCAGACGTTTAATTCAGCAGATGAATTAAAGTTTGCAGCTCATGTGATTCCTCGTTCGGCATTTCCTCAGTCCAAGATTTCATGGATGTTAGGGGAAATATCTGCCCGCAGATATTTCAGGGTCCACAGTTCGACCTTTAAAGTCAAGCGGCCGAAGTGGCTGGATTTTGGCTGAATGACCCACAGTTGTAACTTGGATCGGAGCCAGATGGTGCCGACGTTTCTTCAGCGTGTGATGAAGAGAGCTGCGCATTTTCTCCTTCATAGACAAGCGGCTCCAGAGGTCTTCGAGAATAATTAGATCTAATCAGATCTCAAATTAGAAAAAGACTTTTGGACTTTAGATAAAATAATAGCTTCTGGTGTGTGATTGGTCAAGAAAAATATTATAAAAATAAAGTCAAGATTAAAACTTACATTAAAATTAAAACAAACAGTGGTTTTACAGAAAGTTTAACAAAGAAAAAGAGATAAATAAAAATTGGAGTTTAACTCCGATTAAGAATTGAGCTCAAAGAAATAGGAATTCCTAGGCATTTAAAAGAAAAAAAAACATTAAAATACAAAGTTACATAAACAAATTACGAGTTATCTGCTCTGTGCTCGGAAAAGCAACACGTGGGAGAAGTTCTTTGTTCGGACAGTCCTTTGTTCTTCCCAAAGTTCTTTCTTGCTGTGTGTAGACAATGGACAAAAGAGAGCGACGAACGGAGGCGAAAAAGCGTCCAAAGAGGCGTTAAAAGAGATGAAAGAGCAGAAAAAGCGTGTCAAAAGAGCGAGTCCAAAAGAGGAAGTAGCAGGGGGTTTTCATCCTTTTATAAGTTCTGTTGAGCTTTCGCGGGCTTCCGGGTTGACCGGAATCTCAGCCAATGAGCGTCCTTCGTGGGCAGGCTTGACGAACTTTAGTCCAATGACAGGCTTTGTCTGCGAGGGACCAATGGGATAGAGAAGCTGGAGCCCAGTGAACGCTGGGTGACATCTGACACCGGTCTCCATGAATACACACAATTTTAATACACTGGAATATGCTTTTACACACTTATGTATAACTAAGTTAACCTTATTGATTAATGTAACTTATAAGCAGTGCTTCTAAATCAACATGCAGGAATAAACATTCATTTAAACATTTTTTAACATGCATATATATATATATATATATATATATATATATATATATATATATATATATATATAATCACAGATTAATGCATTTCACACATATTATTGATTTTCCACATTAAAAACATCAGAGTCCATTTGTTTTTCATAGTCCTGAAAAGAAGAGAAGGTTTAGAATTGAGTTTGTAATAATGTACTTTAAAGTTCACTGGTTAAATCCAGCATGTCCCAAAGTTTAAGGAAATTTTATTGAGCTGTGGATCGGTGTAGGCCATGAGGGTTCCTCAGGTCTGTTCCATGTTTACGGGGGCAATAAAGGGGTGCAGGAGGAAATAGGTTGAATTCTTTTAGACTGGTTTCAGCAAAGGAATGGGATTTCAGCTGTGGCCTGGGGGAGAAAATCAGTTCTTGACTGTCTTACTCCTGGGTGAAACAAAATGTCTTTAAGCAGAAGAATAATTATTGTTGAGCCAAAGTGAGATGATGCTACAGTCCCCCCTCTGGTATCAATGGTGACGTTGATTCAGCGTTGATAGCAATCCTAGGCATCAAATCCCAATTTGCCGAGGCTTGATCCAAATGCTGAACTAAAGTTCTGATGTTAATAAGTCTTAAGCTTGTAAACAGTGGCTATTCCAAAGTGTAGGTCCTTAAATTTGGTTTCAGAAAAACTCCTAGAAATTTTCAAAAATAATTTGGGCATGACCAAATATCTAACTAACTACTAACTAACCTGCACTTATATAGCGCTTTTCTAGTCACAAAGACCACTCAAAGCGCTTTCATTAATACTAACCCTCTATTCTAAGGGCCTATAGGAAACAGATATCTAGGGACAATTTAGAACAGCCAATTAACCTAACATGCATGTTTTTGGCATGTGGGAGGAAACCGGAGAAATCCCAGAGTAAACCCACGCAACACGGGGAGAACATGCAAACTCCACACAGATCACTGTTGGTCGGGGGCTGGGATCGAACCCACGATCCCACGATCCCCACAATCCCCCGGCCAAGGGTAAACTGTGCTGCCGCAGTGCTAACCACTGCGCCACCGTGCAGCCCGTATATATATAAACATTATATAATTGTCTAGGATTTACTAAAGTTCTGTATATGCCTGTAAAGACTTAAAAATTCTGGGTACAACAAGGGTGAACTAGAAGTATGTGGGTTTTGACATACTTGATATAAATGTTTTGGGTTTGCTGAAAAAACATCTATTCAAAATTTCAAAAACAGTTTAAATGTACATAAAATCTAAATAAAGTATAAAGAATTATTTATATATACACATGTATGTATCCAAAAATCTTAGTCAAAAGCAAAAGTAAAATTCTTTCATATTTGAGGTAGAGGTTCAGACTAATCAATATTGAGGTGACTCAAGGAGGTTCAAATTGAATTTGTTTATTTAGCCTAAACCATGGTTCCACAGATGTCCAAATCATAGGGTGTTTGAGGCTTTTGTTCAGAAAAACTGAGTGGGCATAGGATGTCGTTATCATTCTTTGGATGGCAATGAGAAGTAAATTTGGATTTATTGCAAAAAGGATATGATGAGAGAGCATATTCATCGCTAAAGCGTTAACTGAAAAGCTAATGTTTCTAGCTACTTCTGAGAGTAACATAGACATTGGCTGTGTGTGAGCATAGTCAACCTCTAACACAAAGAGCAAAGAGTTCAAGACCTTGTTGAGTTTGACTGAAGCTTCGGAGCAAGCATTCAAAACCAACACAGTGTCTTGTAAGATTTTGGTAACAGTTTGTGGTTCAACGACCAGGCGTTTCGGTTTAGCGATGTTGACCGAGTTAACAGTGGGCATGCTAAGGCTAACAAGAGGCTCTAACGATGAGGCTGTTATTGAGAATCCACCTGAGGATCGTTGACCTTTCGTCTTGACTTGGCCCAATTCTGACTGGGTAACAGTGGGTGTGATTGCTAGGCAGATGGCTAAACTGATAAACAGGAGGGCCATCATCCTGGCAAACATAAAAGTGAGTGGTTTTGGATCTTAATCTTCTTGTTGATCTTTCTTTAGATACCTGGTTGGCAAATGAAAATTATTCTCAGAGGTGGAATGATTTCTTTTAGAGATTGAACTCTAAACCTTATGCTTGTTTTTCACCTTTGATGGGAGTTTTAAGGTTATTAGCTCAAGCTAATGGTGTTGAATGTTTTTGCGTGTACTATTTGATAATAGTAAGTTGATTGAAGTTTATTAGATTTTACAGAGGTCTTTGAAATTAGTTTAAGGGCTAATTTGGTTTTAATATATCCTTTCCTTTCTGGAAGTTTTGATGCAGTTAACTAATTGTTTGGAGAGATTTGACTGAGTGTACCTGAGGCTAGTAGTTAGCTACGGTTATTTCTCAGACGTAGGTTTGATTTTAATCTTATTTATGGACTTACTTTGACAGTGTTGTACCCGACAAGTCCCATGGGGTTTTGGTAAAGGTTACTCTGATTTTGGTGAGCCCATTTGAAAATGGGGTCCTGGACTTGGCACTTGAGTGGCCAAAGTTTGTTGTTGACAAAGTGTGGATTCATCCACTCGGACAGGAATTTAGGAGTTATTTTCCTTTATCGATCTCTGTTTTTAAGAATAGGGCTAAAACCTACCTTTTTGATATAGCCTACAATTAGGGAAGGATCATGTGTTTCTGAACCCTCCCTTAGTTATGCTGCTAATAGGTTTAGTCAGCCAGGGGACCTCCAGTAATGCACTGGGCCTCACTCCTTTTCTCACTCTCAATGAAATATTTTTTTTGCTGGTCATTAGCATTTGTTTGTTCTCTCCCATAGATTGAGTCCCCATTGTGCTGTTTGCTCTCTACATGTCTGTTCCTTTCTTTTTCTCTATCCCCTCACCCCCCAGCCAGTCGCAGCAGATGACTGCCCCTCCCTGAGCCTGGTTCTGCTGGAGGTTTCTTCCTGTTAAAAGGGAGTTTTTCCTCTCCACCGTCGCCAAGTATTTGCTCACAGGGGATCGCCTGATTGCTGGGGTCTTTCTGCAACTGTGGGGGTTCCCCCTACAGTTGATAGTGCTATGAGATGACTGTTGTTGTGAAATGGCGCTATATAAATAAAGTTGAATTGAATCCTGTAAATTTATTTCAGGTGTCTGCGGTACGAATGTGGGGTGGAAGATCTTGTCCCCCCTTCGCAGTTTGTCATGCGAGAGTTTTTGATTGTTGTACACTTTGTGTCGTTTGGTGAATCGGTCCATATGTTTTTGAAATACAGCCTTGGCAGCTTTGTATGTCGTTTTGACGCTTTTGTGTTCTGCAGCTGGAATGTTATAGGCATTGGCAGTCATCACCCCCCCTCTGGTTTCGAGAAACTCTGAGCGGTGGCGATGATGGTTCGTCGGAAGTATGAACAGGAGTGCCATTGTATAGCTGCAGAGAAGATTGTGTCGCATGAAGTGGTTTCAGGTTTGGTATGTCAAAGGGTTTAGACGCGGGCAGCGCATGTACCGTTTTATCCGACCGGTGTTTGACGGTTTTATGGATCATTTGGTTGCAAGGTTGAGTGACTGTGCACCTTGTGTTTGCAAAAGTTGGGTTCATTGTCGCAAAAACTTGAGGTTTCAGAGGGTCTAGAGAGCCGGTTGGTGTGGCTCTTGTGACCATGCAGGCCTCATGGGCGGGTGGGTGGGTTTCAAAATGTGACACCACCATTGAATCATGGGTATCAAGGGTTTCAAGGGGGCCGTTTGGGGTTTTCTGCTCGGCTGTTGAGTTTTCAAGGTCATTTGATTCCTTGGTGTGACCTTGTATTTGAAGGAGACTTTTGACTTCTTGTTGACAGTACTCACCTTGGTCTTGGCGGTCGCTTTCAACCGGTTGCAGTTGTTCCAACAGTGCTAGTTGTGTGAGACTTGGGGTGTCTAAAGTGTTCAGAACAAAGCACTGTGATTCAGTTGTTCTTGTTGGGTCAAATGGGTGAGGGTGTTGCGTTTGAGCCCATAGTTTGAGGTTCTTGAAATCAATCAGTGGCTCAAAACGGTTCAGTAGGTCTTTGCCAACAAGCAATGGAATGGCATCAAGTTTGGACACGTAGACCGGATGTGTCAAGGTCATGGGTCCAATGGACATGTTTAGTAATGATACGCCCAACAGGGTTGTTTTAGTGAGTGCATATTGTCGCACGGCTAATGAACAGGGTTCCAGTTTCAAATATTTGTTAGCGCGGTTAGCAGCTACACGTAGTTTGTCAAAAAGGGTGTGTGACATGAGAGTGATGTCAGCAGCAGTGTCTAAAACAGCGTCCTGACACATCATGTCTTCAAGGGTCAGTGGAAGGTAGAATTTCTGTGCCACCCCCCTCTCATTTAAATTGCATAGAAATTGTGGAACCGGTGGTTCGACACAGAGTTGTGAAATGTCATTAGAGGAGTGGTCTGTGACCTGTGGTTGGGCTGCCATAACAGCACTGGACTGCGTTGAGTCCTTTGGTCCTTCCTCATTTGCATGAGGGATTTTCTTCTTGCGTTTCCTTCATTTGGAACGCTTGTTTTGAGTTGGCACAGCTGATATAGCTAGAATGTTATCAGTTTTATTCTCTTTGTAGCTTTGAATCTCTGCTAGGAGGTGTTTGACAATTTCAATATCTTCTCTACTGAATGTAGGAGTTTCTTCTTCCTTCCAAGGTTTGTGATAGGTCTCTGCTTCTGAGCTTCTGTGATGGGATGGAGACCATTTGTCGTGGTTACGCGTGTCTTCATATCGGTATCTGTCATCATGGTAGTCCGTATCGCGTTCTCGTGACCTATCCCGTGGATATGGTCTACGACGGTAGTCGGGTTTTCGCAAAGTTGGTCCAAAGTGATATCCAGAGGACCTAGTGTGGTTTTGACCTTGATGAGGTCACTTGGAAAAATGCTTCGGCTGTTTATGTACTCGCAGTGTAGGATGTGGAGAAGAGCGAGGAGCTCCTTCCAACTCCAAGGTGTTAGATGCATCGCTAATAGTTAGCATTGTGGCAGGCTCAGTGTGCTTGTTGCGGCTTTGTTGCTGTTTACTCAGTGTGCTTGTTTACTCTCTCAGCTGACTGACTTTTTGAGTTTGACCTTGGGTTAGCTGTAACTCCCAGGTAATGACTCACAGTGGGATGGAGGTTTTGGATGATGAGGGTCTTGAAATTGTGGTCTTCTTCCAACCCTGGTGTATTTTGAGATCCAAAATATGCAAGTAGGAGTCTCTGGTAGTAGGCTTGTGTCGGCTCTGAGCGTCCTTGCTTCACGGCTAGGGCTGCGGTTAGCCCTGCTTGTAGGCAGTCGTCAGAGAACTCCTTTTCGATGGCTTCGCGGAGCAGCGTGTAGTCTGCTTTGATGTTTGTTGGCTGTCTGTCTATGAATTTTGATACTGACCTGTTAGATGTTAGTTTGATCAGATAGATGCGATCGTCAGTCGTAGCATCAGGATACTTACGCAGGTAGTAATCAATGTCCTGTAAATAGACTTTGGCATCAGGTGAACCCGTAGGTCCTGATCAAATTTGGTGATATTTTGCGCGATCTTGTCAAGGTCGCGGTCTGAAGGGGCACACGCACGCTGTTCACACGGTCGTCCGTATTTGAAACGGGGATCGGGCGAGGGAGCGCGGTGGATGTTTCGGTGTTCATGTTTTTCCTTTAGGAGCAGTTGACATTCCTTATAGTCCTTCTTCACATTTTCAAGTTGACCTTCAACTCTTCTGAGTTCCTTCTTTGTGTCTTGAAGGGCATCTTCAAGTTCATTGTTGTCTTGATGAAGCACGTCATTGTTATGCATCAACCGTTCATTTTCTGACTCTGCATGATCCAAATCTTGTAACGCTTCATCAAGTTGATTTTGAGTTTTGTCATTCTTCTCTTGAGATTGTTCCAAATTTTCCTTCAGGGTTTCATTCTCTTCTTGGAGAGATAGGATCGTTGTTTGTTGATTTGCTAGCTCGTTCTCGGCTACCTTTAATCTTGCGACTAATGTTAGCGCAAACTTACCTAACACACTGGTGAGGTCCTTGCCTTCTGGTGGCTTTTCAGTGTGTTCATTCAAAAGTTCTTCAGTGAGTTGCTTCAATTCTTCGGGCTGTGTTTCCTTGACCCGTGTTGTGAAGCTAGAAATTAAATTAGAAATCCATGCTTCCAATGTTGTTTGAAGGTCATTCAGTTTGGTAAATGGGTCGGTTGTCTGATGACTCGTCATGTTTGACCGCTGTTGTTATTTAGCTTTAAAAAAAACTTGTTGGTTATTCTTAAATTTGTTCGACAAGGTTTAACCTTGAGATTTTTATGTTACAACCGTGATAGTTGAAAGTTCCTTTTCAAATTTGTTTCAACCTGTAGGCTTGCAAGATGGGAAATAGAATTTTGAAATTATTTAGAAATGTAGAGATGCTTCAATTAATTCGTTCGTTGAAACTATATGTTGATAAATAAAGTTGAATTGAAATTGGATTGAATTTGTTTCACAAAACAAAACAAAGATTTAAATTGTGTGGATTGACTTCTTTACTTTGATTTTCAAAGTCTAGTATTGGAATTTGTCATCAATAACTGGCTTTGGGGTTTTGCAGAATGTCACTTTGAAAGTGAGGATTTTATTTACAAAAGAAATACAAAAACAAAAGAGGCTAAATGTTTTAAAGATTTAAGATTACAAGTTTCCACTTTCGTTTAAAGTTAAGGCTTTCCTTTGGTTTTATTTGTTAAAGCCTATTTTCATTTGAAGCCTTAAATGTTTAAAATATTTACAAATTAGAAACAAGTGAATTGCTTGAATATTTGGTATCCAACGATTTCTTAGGATTGAAGCCAATAGTGATCTGTCTTGATTGTCATCTATAAATTTCTTATTTACAGAATAATCAATGTTTGCACCTTTTTGACTTTTCTTTTAAATCCTGGGAAAAATTTGAAAATTATGCAGGTTGGTTAAATGTTTTTCTTTTCCTGTAGAGAAAACATGAACCCAGAAATGACACAATGAGTTTAAATAACACCTAGAGCTTCTCTTAAGCATTAATTGCTTGGTGTGGTTTGCTAAATTTGAGAAAGAGGAAAAATTATAAATATTCAGTAAGTCTGTAAATTTGTCAAAATGCACAGATTTAATCCTACTTTAATGTTACTCTTGAGTAAACATCAGCATTAGAATCCTTAACCTAAAACTGGGTTTCTGTGGGAAGGGAATCACACCATGTCACATTTAAAAACAGCAAAATAAGCACACATATAGCTTCAAAGTTTGCAACTTTTTGCTTAAAAGTGTGTAAATATGTTTGCTTTTAGCTTAAAAGATTATAATATGTGGTTACATAAGTGATTAAATACAATAGGGGTGTTTGTAAATGTTCCTGCTATAGGTATCTATGCAGTGAGTGGGGGTTTCACCACTGAGGAAAGCTTTCAGAAGCCAACAGGTCCTTTTCCTTTCTGTTCTTGGCATAAAAGTTTGGATTAGTGTTAAATTTAGTTTATTCCGAATAATATGAATTGCTTTGAAGTTACTTTGAAGACTTAATTTGGTTATAAATCGTCTTTAACCCTCAAGCGACCGAGTGGGGTCATTTACGACCCCAGCCATATAATTTAATGTGCCGTCTCTTTATTTTTTATCCAAATTTTCTTTCCTAGCATGAATTTGTCAGTCTACTAATCCTACACACTTTCATAGTTTTTTGCAGGGATCAACCAATTGGTGTGGCGTAGACATCGCAAACTCTTGTGGGGTCATTTATGACCCCGAAGAGAAGCACTGGTTTTTAAACATTGGTTTTATAAATTTTATTCAAATGTTCCACTTCTAATAGTTAGTTAGTTAATCCCTTCACACCTGAAGGTGTATACGGGCGGCGCCTATCTCCGTTTCTCTGACCCTAGGCCACACAGCTACTGTAAGTAGTGAAAGCTACAGCGGGGGGTCAGTCCTCTGGTAGCTCTGTGTGTAACTTTACTTTCCCCATTCCATTATGCGGAGCACCAGGCTAGAAGGCAGAAAGCACCATTTTTATATGGTCTTTGGTATGACCCGGCCGGGATTTGAACCCCTGCCTCCCGGGTGTGGGGCGGATGCTCTACCAACTGAGCCACCACTCCGGTTTCCACTTCTAATCAGTACTTTATATTGTATTGCAGTGAACCATGACTAACAGACCTAGGATAGCAAGATTTACATTTGTCTGTTTGTCTGGATTTGTCTGTTTGTCTGTTTGTTTGTTTGTTTGTCTGTTTGTTAGCAAGATAACTCAAAAAGTTATGGACGGATTTTCATGAAATTTTCACAGATTGGCAGAAATGGGGTATCCTACAGATGATTAGATTTTGGTGGTGATCCGGATCACCGTCCACAAGAAAACCACCATTACGCAAAATGCCATAATAGGTATCATGATCATTATCGTAACTACAATAATAGGTATCATCATCATCGTGATGATGATATGATGACTATGTTGACTATGATGATGATGATGATGATGATACCTATTATTGTTACTACGATGATGATGATACCTACTATTGTTGTAACTATGATGATGATGATGATACCTATTATTGTTGTAACTATGATGATGATGATGATGATGATGATGATATCTATTATTGTAACTATGATGATAATAACTATGATGATGATGATGATGTTCCAAGAGTGAACTGACAAGGACTGTCTAAATAAATGTAATGTTGTTCTTACAGTCTGCGTTTTGGTTATTTTTTGCAATAAAAGTATTATTAGCAAACACATTTTACATTAGATCATTATAAAATACCTGTCTTAAATACAGGGAGTAGTTTTGGTATGATAAACCTCCAACCAGCCATTTATAATAAGGATCCCTGTACAGAGCACAATGGGGTCATAAATGACCCCACTTGGTCATTTCAGTCAGTAAAATAGCTTGGTCGCTTGAGGGTTAAAGACTAGAAGTTTAAATAAAAATTACAGTCCCTATGTTTCACCACAAGATGGAGACAGTTTTCATCTGCCCTTCCGGAAGAGGAAACCCAATGACGTCACTCAGGGAGTCAAGGATTTCTACTCAAAATGGCGGTAAATGGCGGTTACAGGGAACTTGCTTTACCTAGACTTAAGATGGCATCGCTTGGCCGATCTACACATGCGCAGTTTTCGTGCACAGCTTGATGGTCGCGCACGCGACTGTGAGCGTGCACATGCCACGTGAATGCAGCACGAGCTTCAGTCCATAAAACCACACCTTGCTTTCCAAAGGCGGGAAAACTTCGGTCTCACTAAACTTTATTCAACAAGTTTATACAATGGCTAATTCAGTTAAATCCCCCAAAGGTCTGCGTCGCCTGCGGGACTTTGAAATACAGGGGAAAACAAATAGGATTTCTTCGCTATTTTGTTCCCAGGCCTATTTTAATTATTCAGCGTGTAATCACGCTTCTTAAGCATGCATCAAACAACAAGTAACTGAACAGGATGGTGGGGTCTCTTCACCCCCACCTCTCTTGGTCACACACACACAGCAGTAATCAGGGGGGCGAATTCACCCCCTCCCCCTTGTGACACAGAGACAAAGACAATAGACTGGCTGCAGACAAATGAACCACCTTTGTAAGTTATAAGTCGACCAAAATCACACACAGCTTATGTATTAATTTCTTTCATTCTGAGTGAGTCAAGTTCAGCCAGGCTCTCACGCGGAGGCACCATAAATATATAGAAAAATATGAAATTAATAAATATGATCAGGTATAAATTATTTAATTTATACTGATGTATGGGAATCTGAGATCAAATTTCGTTTCATATACACCAGAAAAGTTAATAACACTCGCAGGGGCACCAGCTTCTATCTTTAAGAAGCAATTTTAATTTTAATTTCACTTTATACCTGTTTAATCACTCAATAAATTAATTAATAGTCAGTCTCAAAAATTTTTCCGTGAATTCGATACCTGGGCTTGAAACAGACTCAGAATGAAATAAATTCTCAACAACTTCTCTCATTTTCACATATTTATTAAACAAAATGATTAACAGACATTGCAGTAATTTCATTAATCATAAAATCAATCTTGTAAATGATATATTAACAATGTCAATATTTTCGGAACCAGGGTTAAACTGAGAAATGAATTTCTATCAGTTTGAGTTAACAGATTATGGAAACAACGCAAATTTATGGAGAAAGTTTACTAATTATATGAAAAGTCCTGGATTAATCTTAAGAAAATAAAAACGGAATTTTAACGAAAAGAAGAGTTATGTTAATGGCTTCTTAATTTGCATCTGATTAGATATACAAATTATTACCGAACCTCAGACGTTTAATTCAGCAGATGAATTAAAGTTTGCAGCTCACGTGATTCCTCGTTCAGCGTTTCCTCAGCCCAAGATTTCGTGGATGTTAGGGGAAATATCTGCCCGCAGATATTTCAGGGTCCACAGTTCGACCTTTAAAGTCAAGCGGTCGAAGTGGCTGGATTTTGGCTGAATGACCCACAGTTGTAACTTGGATTGGAGCCAGATGGTGCCGACGTTTCTTCAGCGTGTGATGAAGAGAGCTACGCGTTTTCTCCTTTGTAGACAAGCGGCTCCAGAGGTCTTCGAGAATAATTAGATCTAATCAGATCTCAAATTAGAAAAAGACTTTTGGACTTTAGATAAAATAATAGCTTCTGGTGTGTGATTGGTCAAGAAAAATATTATAAAAATAAAGTCAAGATTAAAACTTACATTAAAATTAAAACAAACGGTGGTTTTACAGAAAGTTTAACAAAGAAAAAGAGATAAATAAAAATTGGAGTTTAACTCCGATTAAGAATTGAGCTCAAAGAAATAGGAATTCCTAGGCATTTAAAAGAGAAAAAAAAACATTAAAATACAAAGTTACATAAACAAATTACGAGTTATCTGCTCTGTGCTCAGAAAAGCAACACGTGGGAGAAGTTCTTTGTTCGGACAGTCCTTTGTTCTTCCCAAAGTTCTTTCTTGCTGTGTGTAGACAATGGACAAAAGAGAGCGACGAACGGAGGCGAAAAAGCGTCCAAAGAGGCGTCCAAAGAGGCGTTAAAAGAGACGAAAGAGCAGAAAGAGCGTGTCAAAAGAGCGAGTCCAAAAGAGGAAGTAGCAGGGGGTTTTCATCCTTTTATAAGTTCTGTTGAGCTTTCGCGGGCTTCCGGGTTGACCGGAATCTCAGCCAATGAGCGTCCTTCGTGGGCGGGCTTGACGAACTTTAGTCCAATGACAGGCTTTGTCTGCGAGGGACCAATGGGATGGAGAAGCTGGAGCCCAGTGAACGTTGGGTGACATCTGACACCGGTCTCCATGAATACACACAATTTTAATACACTGGAATATGCTTTTACACACTTATGTATAACTAAGTTAACCTTATTGATTAATGTAACTTATAAGCAGTGCTTCTAAATCAACATGCAGGAATAAACATTCATTTAAACATTTTTTTAACATGCATATATATAAAATCACAGATTAATGCATTTCACACATATTATTGATTTTCCACATTAAAAACATCAGAGTCCATTTGCTTTTCATAGTCCTGAAAAGAAGAGAAGGTTTAGAATTGAGTTTGTAATAATGTACTTTAAAGTTCACTGGTTAAATCCAGCATGTCCCAAAGTTTAAGGAAATTTTATTGAGCTGTGGATCGGTGTAGGCCATGAGGGTTCCTCAGGTCTGTTCCATGTTTATGGGGGCAATAAAGGGGTGCAGGAGGAAATAGGTTGAATTCTTTTAGACTGGTTTTAGCAAAGGAATGGGATTTCAGCTGTGGCCTGGGGGAGAAAATCAGTTCTTGACTGTCTTACTCCTGGGTGAAACAAAATGTCTTTAAGCAGAAGAATAATTATTGCTGAGCAAAAGTGAGATGATGCTACAAATGTCAATCACACACATATATAGAATCAGAGGGGTCGCTGCCATGCAAGGCGCTGCCACAAATTTCCCTCCTCCATTCTATTATTGCTGAGCACCAAGCTGAATGGCAGGGAGTTCTGCTTTTTTGATATGGTCTTTGGCCACCACTCCGGTATGTGCTGCAGGCAGCAGCTGAGCAGCGCTCTGTAGGGTTTTTCCTGTGAACAAATGCTGCAAATCTGCCATTATTGTCATATCCGGCTCTAGGGAGCCGGACAATCAGAGCCAGGGACAAGCCAGTGAGTCGTGATGGTTTATTTTGGGTAAGGGATAAGGGATGAGGAGAGCACAGATACTCATGCAGAGGTACACTCACAGGTTGCACAGCGCAGAGGTAAGCAGCTCGTACCGGACGTGGGGGTAACAAGACGTACATACTCACAGCGGGATACAAACACAGGAATGCTGCAAGAGGAGTATGAGCTGACACCAGACGAAGGGGCTTCAGCTTAGCAATGTGTTTATGTCGCAGCCCCGAGTCATCGAGGCTGCTCCTATTTATCCTCATTGGCAGCGCCCCAGCTGATGAGGACTAATTGGCCCCAGCCGTCCGTAATGCTGCCAGCTGGGAGCCTGCTGAGACGCTGCTCAATGGGAAAAGGGAAAACATGGGCTGAGTGCCGAGACGGCATCTCAACCCGTGGTGACAGAGTCCCCCCCTCAAGGTCGGGCTCCTGAACGACCAGGAACATCCCAGCCCCCCCCACCACCACCACCACCTAGGGTGGGAGGAAGGGAGGCAGGATTGGAGGGGAAGAGGCCAAGGGAAGGACAACACCAATGGGGCAATGTAGGGTGGCAGGGAAAAAAAAACAAATACAATACTGAACAAAACAGGGAATAATCAACCCAGGTTCGAATGGGGAGAAGAACTGGGTCAGCACGCCGGTTACACACTACTCAGAGAGTACCAACAATGCGTGACCCAGAGCAAGGAAAAAAAAACACCAAAAAGGTACAGGGTAAAAATGCTGAGTAAGGTTAAATAAAGGGGAACACAATACACAGCGCCACTAAGTACATACACAGTCACCAAGAAAAGTGAAGGTGACTGGAACAAATTGACAACTACAGAGCATGGTGTTACGGAAAACAAGGCACATGACTCTATAATGAACCAACAGGGCATAAAAAAGAAATACTGAGTGCAGGCAAAGAAAAACCCCCACACACGAATATATAAATACCCACAGCCACCTAAAGAAATGAAAGTGACTGGATAACTGCAGAGCAT
Source organism: Pholidichthys leucotaenia (assembly GCA_020510985.1). NCBI lineage: Eukaryota > Metazoa > Chordata > Actinopteri > Cichliformes > Pholidichthyidae > Pholidichthys > Pholidichthys leucotaenia. The sequence goes on along the minus strand of CM035847.1, from coordinate 328,946,445 downwards.
GGTCTGAAAGGAAACAAAACATAACTCTACAATGAAAAAACGAGGCTAAAAACATGGCACAAAAAGTAAAATGCTGAGCATGAGCGATGGAAAACACAGCACTATAAAAACGAATCCACCAACAGGACAAAATATTACACCCGAGTGACCTTCACAAAGATAAAAGAAAAAGTGACACCCGAGGAACATGGCAGGCAGAGTCCACAAATAGCCGAGATGGCTCCGGAGATCTCCCCGCCCATCGTCCCGTTGGCGAATCAGGGAAAGAGAAGTGTTTGGACGGCGAACTCCGGACCCAGATCCCAGGAATCCAGTCCACCGGCAGCCGAACCAGGCTGCCCAGAGGGAAACACAGACCAGTGGGCGGAACCAGATCACCGAACCGAAAGTTCTGTGGGTCGGGTCGTCGACCCGCATCACTCAACCACCAGGACCGTTGAGACGGGCGAAGGATCAGAGCGGATCCCGGTGGAAGAGGCTCTGGGGAGAGCCGATGACGAGGGCGGCGGGTGTCAGGCCGCAGGGAAACGGCCACCTCCTCACCGGACCTGGACAATACTGGGGCAGCACCCACATTGGGCCCCGATCGGGCCTCAGGCGAACCCACGTTGGACCCCGATTGGGTCTCGGGCGAACCCACGTTGGACACTGCACCAGAACCGACCTCCAACGTTGAACCCGGACCCTCCAGCACCACGAGGAACAGCAACTCCTCGCCGGTGACCCTGGAAGAAGGCTCAGAAGAGAAAACAGAACCGGGATCAGGATCACCGGCAGCGCCAGAACCCGGCGAGACGAGCTCAGACGCAGCAGGCGGCTGCACCCTGCTCGTCTCCCCTGGAGATAGGCTGAAGTGCTCAAAGATAAAAAGAGAGAAAAGAAAGGAGAGCACTCGCCTGATCTCGGGTTCTGACGCCGTCCAGGACTGCGAAGATCCAGGATCCGTCGTCAGGTCGTTGTCAGGCTCCCATCTAGCCGCGTCGGGCCCCGCAGCCAGCACGATGGTCAGCGCAGCTTGAGATTCCTCCAGCTCCGGTGACCCCGCCGACGATCCACTCGACGTGAAGCCAGAAGAATCTCGTCCCGCTGGACCGAACCGCTCCTCCGTGGAGACCCGGGGACGCTCAATCGTCGGCGTAGACTCCACGCAGCAGTCAGTCCCCCTCCTCCATCCTCAATGTAGCTGCGGAACCACAGGCCCTCTCCATATCCCACCACGTTGACCCGGAGCCGGGGACCGCTCGGCGGAGAGAGACACAGAGGATGCGGGATTAGGAATACAGGTTACAGCAGGTGGGGAGAGTTCAGGGAGCTGCGAACCCTGAACTTCTCCTCCAGGGATGTGACAGAGCAAATCATTAAGCAGGTGTGAAAAAACAATGACTTGCCTGCCCCCTGGAGGTTGAGTATCGCCTGCTGTAGTGGATTCTGCTTCTTCCTCTCCCCGCCCGGCGATAACGGAGGACCTCCCGGGAATTCGTCTGAGGATCGCTCGCGTTGTCTCCAGCAGAGAGCTCACCAGACCGGAATTCCAGGCACACACAGCAGTCAGGAAGCGCGTCGAGGAGGAGGGGAAAACAGCCGGGGTGAGCCAGCCCGAATGTCCAGGAATGACAGCGGGGAAATGAGGCTCAGGGAACGGGGCTGTAGAATCTCCACACAGACGAGGCGAAGAGGTGACAGCTGCGTGGAAGGAACTGTCCTGACGATGGCCCAGAACTGGATCCGGACGAGGTTCGTGCAGAGGTGACTCGGCGATGTGATGGTGGCTATTCCCGGGGAACGAAGCGAGGGGGAAACCCAGGATTCGCCGCTCCAGATTGGAGATCGAGGCGAGGAAGGCGCCGAGCACGGGAAAGCTTCATAGCCCTGAAGTCCTCTCCATCAACCTCACTGCCGCCGCCACATGCCTGAAGGTGGTGACAGGAAACACAGTGGAGCTCGCGACAGCCACTCGACCCCAGACATAACTGCTGTCAGCTGCGGCTCCTTGAAGGGAATCCCGAGTGACGTGGCGCAGGTCGGGGGAAGTCCTCTGGTTGGCGCGAACTCCCGGACTGGAATGGCGGCAGGAACGGGACTCTGAAGCGGGGAAAGACGTCGCCCACTTCGACTCCCTGCCGGGATTTCCATCCACCCCGTGGAGCTTCTCTCGCTGTGTACCTGCAGCGTCTATCCTGGCACTGTCCTCCAGATGGTACAGAGAGTGAGGGTGAAAGTCCAGGAGTTCCTCAGCATGGCCCGGATGCCAGCGTCTCGCGTTGGAGGCGTCGTGCAGGGTGAAGAATGTCCCGTCGACAGCCTCAGAGATGGACCTCAGCTCGTCGCCCTGGCGCCGGAAGTGACTCCTGGGAAACGGCATGCTAGCAGCGCTGACACCCGGACAGAAAGGTACATTTCCACAGCGACTCACGGCCGCCGGCAACTCTTCTGGCTGCGACATACTGTCATATCCGGCTCTAGGGAGCCGGACAATCAGAGCCAGGGACAAGCCAGTGAGTCGTGATGGTTTATTTTGGGTAAGGGATAAGGGATGAGGAGAGCACAGATACTCATGCAGAGGTACACTCACAGGTTGCACAGTGCAGAGGTAAGCAGCTCGTACCGGACGTGGGGGTAACAAGACGTACATACTCACAGCGGGATACAAACACAGGAATGCTGCAAGAGGAGTATAAGCTGACACCAGACGAAGGGGCTTCAGCTTAGCAATGTGTTTATGTCGCAGCCCCGAGTCATCGAGGCTGCTCCTATTTATCCTCATTGGCAGCGCCCCAGCTGATGAGGACTAATTGGCCCCAGCCGTCCGTAATGCTGCCAGCTGGGAGCCTGCTGAGACGCTGCTCAATGGGAAAAGGGAAAACATGGGCTGAGTGCCGAGACGGCATCTCAACCCGTGGTGACAATTATAGGGTAGCTCCAACTTAGAAACCCATTCAGTTATTCCGTTTATTAATGGATAATAATTTTTTCGGCTCCGACTGCACAAAAACTTCAATTTTATTTATTTTTTTTTGGGGGGGGGGCGCTTAAAACCATCACACAAGCAGGAACACAGTAATGGATTCTGCAAATTCCATTTTCCCTTTAAACAGCACATCATGAGTCCTGGCCGCTGCATGGTGCTGCTAAAGTATAATGCAGCATATTGATGGCTGAAGTGCAAAACCTCTTAGCTGCAGAATTTTCTGATTTGCAGATTTCACTTTGATGAGATCAAGGAAGGCTGTTCATATCTGCAAGACAGTCACGCCCTTTATCGTGACAGAAAATTATTCTGATGGAAAAAACAGCATGTTATAAATGAAATAACTTATTATTATTATTATTATTATTATTATTATTGTTGTTGTTGTTGTTGTTGTTGTTATGCTATAAATAAACAAATGAAATTTTTAAAAATCCTCTGCCTGACATGGTTTCAGACCAAAAGAGCAGACACGACTTGAGAATAACACAATTAACCTTTTATTGAATATAAATAAATCAGTAGAATCACAGTTCACACTGCTACACTTAATGACAACCTGTTTGTTAATATTATTGATAAGAAAATAGAAAGTGGATTATTGATAAATGATATCAGTGACCATTTGCCAACCTTTGCACTTATCCATGACCACACGGGGGCAATACAGAAAAAAATGTAAAATCGTTCAGATACAAATCACAAAATGCAATCAGTTCTTTTAAAGAAGACTTGCTGAAGCAAGACTGGACAAAAGTCTATGTATCAGATGTAAATGAAGCCTATGACACATTCATTGTCCATTAGTAAAGAAAAAGCTTAAACATAAATTTGCTGATAAGCCATGGTTAACCAAAGGATTACAAAAGGCGTGTAAAAAGAAAAAAATCATTATATAAAACTTTTCTAAAGAAAAGGACAAAAGAAGCAGAGCAGTGGTATAAAACATACAAAAACAAGTTAACATATATAATAAGATGTAGTAAAAGAGACTATTACAGTAAAGAACTGGAGAAAAACAGAGACAATATTAAAAATACATGGACAATACTTAACAATATTCTTGGAAATAAAAACAGAAATACAAGCTACCCAACCAATTTTTAAAAAAATAATACAACGACTCAGAGTGTGAATGCAGCTTCACCTGCAGATGAATTTAATAACTTTTTTGTTAACATTGGTCCTAATTTGGCTCGAGAAATACCCATTACGGTGCCTGCGGGTGATACAATAAGCAAAAAACGCTGCTATAAAAGACTCCATTTTTATAAAGAACACAGACGAGAGAGAGGTCATTGAAATTGTTAAATCGTTTAAAAGTAAAACATCTACGGACTGTGATGGTATTGACATGCTCTTAGTCAAAACTATTATTGAATGCTTAGTGAAACCACTGATGTACACTACCGTTCAAAAGTTTGGGGTCACTTAGAAATTTCGTTATTTTTGAAAGAAAAGCACTGTTTTTCAATGAAGATAACTTTAAACTAATCAGAAATACACTCTATACATTGCTAATGTGGTAAATGACTATTCTAGCTGTAAATGTCTGGTTTTTGGTGCAATATCTACATAGGTGTATAGAGGCCCATTTCCAGCCACTATCACTCCAGTGTTCTAATGGTACAATGTGTTTGCTCATTGCGTCAGAAGGCTAATGGATGATTAGAAAACCCTTGTGCAATCATGTTAGGTCTGCAATGCTGTAATTGCTGCAAATGGAGGATTCTTTGACGAAAGCAAAGTTTGAAGGAAAAAAATATTATTTCAAATACAAATCATTATTTCTAACCTTGTCAATGTCTTGAATATATTTTCTATTCATTTTACAACTCATGGTGGTAAATAAGTGTGACTTTTCATGGAAAACACAAAATAATTGTCTGGGTGACCCCAAACTTTTGAACGGTAGTGTATATCTGTAACCTGTCTCTCCAAACAGGTATATTTCCCAATGCAATGAAAATAGCTAAAGTAATTCCGATATACAAGATGGGTGACAAAGGGGAATTTTCAAACTATAGACCAATTTCACTATTGCCGCAATTTTCCAAGATACTTGAAAAAATATTCTGTGAGAGAACTGACAACTTCATACTGAAGAATAATTTATTGTGTGAGCAGCAATATGGGTTCAGACACAAGAAGACAACTGCATTTGCTCTAATGGAATTTATAGAAAAAATATCAACTGCCGTTGAAAATAGAGTATTCAGTTGGGGTATTCCTGGATCTTAATTCAATTCAATTCAATTCAACTTTATTTATATAGCACCATTTCACAACAACAGTCATCTCATAGCACTATCAACTGTAGGGGGAACCCCCACAGTTGCAGAAAGACCCCAGCAATCAGGCGATCCCCTGTGAGCAAGCACTTGGCGACGGTGGAGAGGAAAAACTCCCTTTTAACAGGAAGAAACCTCCAGCAGAACCAGGCTCAGGGAGGGGCAGTCACCTGCTGCAACTGGCTGGGGGGTGAGGGGATAGAGAAGAAGAAAAGAACAGACATGTAGAGAGCAAACAGCACGATGGGGTCTCAATCTATGGGAGAGAACAAACAAATGTTAATGACCAGCAAAAAAAAAAAATATTTTATTGAGAGTGAGAAAAGGAGTGAGGCCCAGTGCATTACTGGAGGTCCCCCGGCTGACTAAACCTATTAGCAGCATAACTAAGGGAGGGTTCAGAAACACATGATCCCTCCCTAATTGTAGGCTATATCAAAAAGGTAGGTTTTAGCCCTATTCTTAAAAACAGAGATCGAGTCTGACTCCTGAATCCAAATTGGAAGCTGATTCCACAGGAGAGGAGCTTGATAAGTGAAGGCTCTGCCTCCCATTGTACTTTTGGAGATTCTAGGTATTACAAGTAATCCTGCATTTTGGGAGCGTAGTGCTCTGTTAGGATAATACGGTAGTATCAGATCTTTTAAATAAAAAGGAGCCTGATTGTTTAGAGCTTTGTAAGTAAGAAGAAGGATTTTAAACTTAATTCTAAACTTTATGGGAAGCCAATGAAGGGAGGCCAGAACCGGAAAGATATGATCTCTCTTTCTAGTACCTGTTAAAACTCTTGCTGCAATATTTTAGATCAGCTGAAGACTTTTTAAAGATGTTTTAGGACAGCCTGATAATAAAGAATTACAATAATCTAATCTCGAGCTAACAAAAGCGTGGATCAGCTTCTCAGCATCACTCTGAGACAAGATGCTCCTAATCTTGGCAATATTACGCAAATGATAGAAGGCAGTCTTAGAAACAAATTTAATATGTGAATTGAAGGACAAATCCTGATCAAAAATAACTCCAAGGTTCCTCACAGAGCTATTAAGAGAAAGAGTAACCGCATCAAAACTGAAAGTTTGATTTGGAAAGGAATTTCTAAGGTTTTTTGGACCAACAAGAATGACTTCAGTCTTATCTGAATTTAATAGCAGGAAATTACAAGTCATCCAAGCTTTGATTTCCTTAAGACAGGCTTCTAACTTGGCTAATTGATTACTATCATCTGGCTTCATTGACAGGTATAATTGTGTGTCATCAGCATAACAATGAAAATGTATACAGTGCTTTCTAATAATGTTGCCTAACGGAAGCATATATAAACTAAAAAGAGTAGGGCCTAGCACAGATCCCTGTGGAACTCCATGACTAAGCTTTGAGTTGAAAGAAAACTCATTATTTACATGAACAAACTGGAACCTATCAGATAAATAAGATCTAAACCACTGCAACGAAGTTCCATTAAGTCCAACATAGTGTTCTAATCTATCAAGTAGAATATTATGATCGGTAGTATCAAAAGCTGCACTAAGGTCTAAAAGGACAAGTACAGAAACTAGTCCATTATCAGATGCGATGAGGAGGTCGTTAGTGACCTTCGCTAAGGCTGTTTCAGTACTATGATGGATTCTAAACCCAGATTGAAACTCTTCAAGTAAACCATTTCCCTGCAGGTGGTCAAATAATTGCGTAGCAACAACTCTTTCTAAGATTTTTTGAAATGAAAGGGAGATTAGAGATTGGTCTATAGTTAGCTAAAGCTCCTGGATCTAGTGTTGGCTTTTTGAGTAAGGGTTTAATTACAGCCATTTTAAAAGCTTGCGGTACATGGCCTAAAGTTAATGAAGAATTGATTATATGAAGAATAAGGCTACCAATAAGTGGGAAGACTTCTTTAAATAACCTGGTAGGAATAGGGTCTAAAAGACAAGTTGAAGGTTTGGATGAGGAAACTATTTTGTCTAACTCACAAAGGTCGATTGGAGTAAACTCATCAAGACAGACATCAATAGAAGGAGTTGTAGTAGTTACAGTATTTAAGTTAACTGTGGGAAGAATCTGATTGATTTTATCTCTGATGGATGAAATTTTATTATTGAAAAAGTTCATAAAGTCCTGACTAGTAAGCTCTAAGGGAATGCTAGGATTGACAGAGTCCTGACTCTTTGTCAACCTGGCTACAGTACTGAAAAGAAACCTGGGATTATTCTTGTTCTCTTCTATTAATGCAGAGTAATAACTCGTTCTAGCTTTTCTAAGAGATTTTTTATAAATTAAAAGATGATTTCTCCAAGCTAAATAGATTTCATCTAAATTAGTGGAGCACCATTAGGTTAATTGGCATCAAAACTGGGGATTCTAAATTGTCCTTAGGTATGGATGTGAGAGTGAATGGTTGTCTGTCTCTCTGTGTTGGCCCTGTGATGGACTGGCGATCTGTCCAGGGTGTACCCTGCCTCTCGCCCAAAGATGCTGGGATAGGCTCCAGCCCCCCCGCGACACAAAAGGATTAAGCGGTAGAAGATGGATGGATGGATGGATGCATTTTCTTTCTAATTGACGAGTCTTCTGTTTTAAGCTACGGGTTTCTGTGTTGAACCAAGGAGTTAGAAATCTCTGATTAGACTTTTTCTTTTTTAAGGGGGCCACCAAGTCTAGAGTCTGATGCAGAGAAGCTGAAACACTATCCACCATGTTATCAATTACAGAAGGAGCAAGCTGTCTATAGCTTATTTCCTTTGTGTTGACACATGGCATAGAGGAAACAATCTGCATAAATTTGGTAACAGCATCATCTGAGAGGCATCTACTGTAATAATATTTTTCTTTAGGAGCCAAATAGTCAGAAATAGTAAAATCAAAGGTTAACAGACAATGGTCTGACAGTACAGGGTTATGAGGAGACACTACAAGATTTTCTATTTCTATGCCATATGTCAGAACAAGGTCCAATGTATGGTGGAGGTAATGAGTAGAATGACATGTTTCGGGACCCAGGAGACAGACACTGACACGAGCAGATAGTGACAATAATCTTTATTCAATTGTGAGTGAGTGTAATGCGAGTGTGAGTGCGATGATATCGTTCTGGTCACTGGAGCTGAGCGACCTGGACGGAGACCCGGCAACCTTGAGAGCAGCACTGGCTTTGCTCTGCTGAGTTCCAGCGGCCGGGCAGCGTGGAGGTGAAGGCGTCCGTGACCGTGCTGGGGTTACTACCCGTGGCTGTGACAATGACAGTCCTGACGATGACACCGGCTGTGACAATGACAGCCCTGACGATGACGCCGGCTGTGATTCCACAGACCGGGATAACGATGATACAGATGATGATGCAGACAAAGACGAGGTTAGTGACTCCACACACAGTGGCAATGACGACACAGCAGATGCTGATGACAGTGATTCCACCGATAACGTTGGCCAATACTCCTGTAATTGATACAATAATAGTTCTGGCAATTGAGGAGCAAGACGTACCGGTAGGCGTGGTGGTAGTGAGCTGCTACGAAGACGTGATGGCGTTACCCCGTCAGCTGGGGACGCAGGTCCGCTGCCAAGGAGGTCCACCTGTGCACAGGGGTATAGGTTTGGGGTTGAGTAACAAACAGTGCGCTTACTTGCTTGTCGCTGGGAGAAGTTCCTGGATGATGCAAGTGAAGCTCTTGACGAGACAAACGAGGTTCCAGACGAGACAGACAAAGTTCCTGACGAGCAGACAAAGTTCTTGATGAGACAGACAAAGTTCTTGACGAGACAGACAAAGTTCCAGACGAGACAAGAGATGTTCTTGACAAGACCAGAGAGCGGAGTGCAGGTTCATTCTCCGTTGAGGAAGACAGACGACTCCGTCCCGGGCTGTCAGCGACACTGGCTTTTAACAGCCGTTGATTCACACCTGTTGGTCTGTGCGCAGCTGGGGCTAATGACACTAATGACGGCCCAGAGGCCGCCATGACATAGAATTTCCTACTTTCTGAGAAAACCCAATCAAGTCTAATATCGAATTAAATGACACATTAAGGCAGTCACTATCTACATCCACATGTATATTAAAGTCCCCTACTATAATTATTCTATCAGATTTCAGCACTAAATCAGCTAAGAAATCAGCAAATTTGGATAAAAATTCTGAGTAGGTTGATGGGGGACGATAAACTATGGCAAATAAAACTGGGTTTAACCTAAAATTGCTAAAGTGCCCAATACTGAGGACCAGGCCCTCAAAGGAATTATAACATGTTTTTTGCTTTACATTAACTAGTAATTTAGAATGGTAAATTGTTGCTACTCCTCCTCCACGACCAGAACTTCTGGGATTTTGACAGTTTAAATAACCAGAGGGAGTTGATTCATTTAAACCAACATAATCCTCTTGCCCTAACCAAGTCTCTGTAAGGGAAATTAAATCAATCTGATGATCAATTAACAGATCATGGACTAACAGAGACTTGGGAGTTAGAGACCTAATATTTAATAAACCACATTTAATTTTTAAATTATAAGGAGGAACAGAGGCCAATTCATTCAATTTAGAGGCTTTATGTTTAATTTGAGTTTTACCAATATTTTGCTTTATCACTTTGGGATGCTTATGCATTATATTTTTATTTACTTTGGAGGGAGCAGACAACGATTCTCTGATGGGGAAGACAGGGGCTAAGCTGAAGGGTGGCGGATGAAGAGGAGCTGCAGAGAGGCGTGTAAGACTACGACTCTGCTTCCTGGTCCCAACTCTGAGTAGTCATGGTTTTGGAAATTTGGATAAAAAAGATGCCAGATTGTTAGATAAATGAGAAGCACCATCCAAAGTGGGATGAATGCTGTCTCGTCTCATAAGACCAGGTTTTCCCCAAAAAGAGCTCCAATTGTCAATGTAGCCCACGTCATTTTTAGGACACCACACAGACAGCCAGCGGTTCAAGGATGACGAGCGACTAAACATGTCATCACTGGTCAGATTGGGGAGGGGCCCAGAGAATACTACAGTGGCAGACATCGTTTTTGCAAAGTCACACACCGATTCTATATTAAGTTTCGTGACTTCCGACTGCCGGAGACGGATGTCATTAATGCCGGCGTGAATAACAATTGTGGAATTTTTACAGTTACTTTTAGCCAGCATTTTCAAATTTGACTCGATGTCGCCTGCTCTGGCCTCAGGAATGCATTTGACTATGGCCGCTGGAGTCTCTAGGTTCACGTTTCTGACTACAGAGTCACCAATGATCAGAGTTTTTTCCTCAGCGGGTGTGTCGCTGAGCGGGGAAAAACGATTAGAAACGTGAACAGGTTGGTGGTGTACCGGGGCTTTGCGACTAGGCTTCCTTCTCACCGTCACCCACCCAGTCTCCTCGCTGCTGAGGAGAGCCGGGGGACCGCTGACAGGGGGGCCTAAGCTAGCTAGCTCCGCTGCAGCTAAGGGGCGTCCGTTGAGATTAACTGGCGCAGACGGTGTTTCAATGCAGCGGAGCCGGGATTCCAAATCAGACAACCTCGCCTCGAGCGCCTCAAAAAGACAACATTTATTACATTTACCGTTATCACTAAAAGAGGCAGAGGTGTAGCTAAACATCTGACAGAGAGAGCACACCAGAGGAGGAGAGGAAAGAGAGTTAGTAGCCATAGCTAGTGGTTAGCTAGTGGCTGGAGAGCAAACCACACAGGCAGACAGCAAAACGGGAAGTGACGATATGTTACCACAAGGAAGTCACAATCCCAGATGCAGTCATAAATAATCTTAAACATAATCTTAAAAAAAGCATTTGATACAGTGGATCATAATTTATTATTAAAGAAACTACAAAATTGTGGTATTAGGGGGGTAGCACTGTCCTGGTGTGATGTGGTGCTTCTAAGCACAGGGTGCTTAGTATGTAGTGCTGTAGCATAGTGTTGTGTCTGCCTGCTTCTGCATGTCTCTTGCTTCCAGCTGCAGCCGCCATCTAGCTCCTTGGAGTGAAAAGGAGGCAGAGTGCGTAAGTCCTCTCTGATGGTTTTTACATCTCTATGCATCAAGACTCTCACGTAGCCTTCCAGCGGTACACCACTTTAACTGGATCCTTGCGGTTCCAGGACAGAACAGTGAGGGATCTCGGAGCAGGTTGGAGCCCCAGAGGTACAGTGTGTAGGCCCACCGGCGTGTGAATATGCCCTACCACTTAGCAATCCAACCACCTGCTGCCTTGTAGGTTGTGCCTCTGTAGGCAAAGGCTAGGAGAAGGTAACTCTGAATTCAAATCCATCTGCTGCCTTGCAGATTTCTCTCCACACCGGAGAAAGGCTGCACCCATGCATGCCACACATCTTGTGGCAACCTTTGCACCAGGTGGTATATGACATGCATTGGACGAGAGAGTGGGACTGGGAGTGCACAAACCTCTCTCACTTAAATCCATTCATGTGCAGGTCATCTTGCGAATCACATCACATCTATTACTTCAAGTCCTGGGGCGACGGGCATGTGGTGACGGGAACAGGCATATGATGATGCTGGAAGCTCTTAGCTACAAACCTGCACTCAAGCGGCTCATGTGTGATGGTCATTTGTCGTATACTGGGGTAAATGCGGCACTCGTATCCTGCATGAGTGACAGAGCAGCCTTCTTCAGGGACAGCACTGCTCTCCCCAGATGGGGAAGGGTACAGAAAAGGGATCCTAAACATTGCTTACTCCACTAAGAACCTGCCAGGCAGCCGCACCTGACTGGTCATCCAATACTGCGGCTGAAGACCAACACAAAAACACCAAATGATCTTTGCCTCATGGAATGTCAGAACCCTTCTAGACTGTGACAACAGACCAGCGCGCCGTACTGCAATACTGGCAAAGATGCTGGGGCAGTACAGCATTGATATTGCAGCCTTCAGTGAGACCAGACTCGCTGGTGAATCTAGTCTGGAGGAGGTTGGTACAGGCTACATCTTCTACTGGAGAGGCAAGCCAGAGGGAGAACCCAGAATTGGAGGTGTGGGCTTTGCAATATGAACATCTATTGCTCAGTAGCTTGACAGACTACCTACTGCCATCAGCGACAGAATTATGTGCATGCGTATTGGTCTCCACAAGGGACGCCACTTGACCATTCTCAGTGTATATGCTCCCACCATGACATATAGCGATGAGGAGAAGGAAGCTTTCTACAGTGACCTTGACCAAGCCATCAGGTCAACTCCCTCTAGCGATAAGCTCGTAATCCTTGGAGACTTCAACGCCCGGGTAGGCTGCGACAATGACGCCTGGAAAGGTGTTATTGGCAAACATGGTATAGGGAAGCTCAACTCAAATGGCCAGCTCCTTTTGGTCAAGTGCAGTGAGCACCAACTCATAATCACTAACACCCTCTTCCAGCAAGCCAACAAGTATAAGACAACCTAGATGCACCCTCGTTCAAAGTTGTGGCATCTCATAGACTACATCATCGTCAGACAGAGAGATGCCAGAGATGTCAAGCTTACCAGAGCCATGCGTGGAGCCGAATGCTGGTCTGACCACAGGCTGGTCAGAAGCAAGATGGCACTCCACATCAGGCCCAAGATACAAACCAGGAGAGTAAAACCACCAGCCAAACTTCAAGTCTCCTGCATTAAGGACTCCCATATCCAAGAGGATCTGCAGAGGAAACTTCAGGAAACCAACGTACCTGAAAATTTCGAGGGTATGGAGGTCGAGGCAGCCTGGAAGCAGTTCAAGGATGCCACCTACTCTGCTAGTGCAGATGTCGTCAAACGCAAACACCAGGATTGGTTTGATGAAAATGACCCGGAAATCTCACAGCTTCTGCACACAATGCACAAAGCTCACAGGAACTACATTGACGACAAATCATCACCAGCCAAAAGATCGATCTACTTGAACGCAAGGCACACCTTGCAGAGAAAACTCCGCCAGATGAAGGAGTCATGGTGGGACAGTAAAGCCACAGAGCTTCAGGAAGCAGCTGATAAGCATAACAGTAAGCTCTTCCATGAAGAGCTGAGGGCGGTGTATGGTCCTAAGTCCACTGGTAGCGCACCCATCCGATCGTCTGACGGAAATAACCTCCATACTGACAAATCGGAAATACTACAACGCTGGGCTGAACACTTCAACACCCTGCTCAATAGGCCATCATCAATATGTGAGGAAACCCTGGACGCCATCCCCCAGAGGCAGATACTGGCCGAGCTGGACCTCCCTCCTTCACTGGATGAAGTCAAGCGTGCCATAAAACAGACATCTGCGGGAAAGTCTCCAGGTGCCGACGGCATCCCTGCTGAGATTTTCAAAAACGGCGGTGTGCATCTGTAGAACAAACTCCTACAGTTATTTATACTTATCTGGCAGTATGGCACAGTCCCACAAGAGTTTAAGGATGCTTCTATTGTACATCTCTACAAGCGTAAAGGAGACCGCTCTGTCTGTGATAACCACAGAGGTATTTCCCTCCTGTCAGTTGCCGGGAAAATACTGGCACGCATTGTCCTCAACAGGATGACATGCTGTCTCACTGCTACGGTCTACCCAGAATCTCAATGTGGATTCAGACCTGGAAGAGGTACAGTGGACATGATCTTCGCAATGCGACAGATACAGGAGAAATGTAGGGAACAGAACATGGACCTCTACATGGTGTTTGTCGATCTCACCAAGGCATTCGAAATGGTAAATAGACCTGGCCTGTGGAAGATACTTCACAAAGTTGGTTGCCCTGACAAGTTCATTTCCATCATAAGGTCTTTCCATGAGGGAATGCAAGCAAAAGTCCAAGGAAATGGAGATACCTCTGACCCATTTCCAGTGACAAATGGTACCAAGCAAGGCTGTGTCCTGGCCCCAACACTCTTCTCCATTGCCTTTTCTTTCATGCTCATGGAGGCTTTTCGCGACCTGGATAAAGGAGTGCACATTCAGTTTTGAACAGATGGTGGCCTATTCGATCTGAGACGTTTACAAGCTCAAATGAAGACCATGTCAATGCTAGTCAGAGACCTTCTGTTCGCTGATGACTGTGCCTTAGATGCACACACACTGGAAGATATTCAGCTCATCACTGACAAATTTGCCACGGCATCAGAGAAATATGGTTTTACCATCAGTATTAAGAAGACGGAGGTCATATACCAGCCAGCCCCCGGAAAATGCCATGTTCACCCTGTGGTAACTATCAACAACAGCCCGCTCAAGTCCGTAGAGAAGTTCTGTTACCTTGGAAACACCCTCTCTTACTCTGCAACCCTTGACGAAGAGATCAACCAGCGATTAGCCAAGGCAAGTGGTTCCTTTGGTATGCTTAGAAGGAGGTTGTGGGATGAACATGGTATCAAGCTCCACACCAAGATTAAAGTGTTCAAGGCTGTCGTTCTTGCCTCCCTCCTGTATGGTTGTGAGATGTGGACACCATATCGCCGACATATCAAGCTTCTTGAACAGTTCCAACAGCGATGCCTGAGATCCATATGCAGTATCAAGTGGCAGGATAGAGTGACCAATACAGAGGTTTTGGACAAATGCAAGTTACCCAGCACTGAAAGCCTGATCATCAAGGCCCAGCTGCATTGGACTGGACATCTGGCCAGGATGGAGGACATTAGGATCCCAAAGGCAATGTTCTTCAGCCAACTGCAGCAAGGAAAGAGGTCAGTCGGCAGACCCTGTCTCCGTTACAAAGACATCTTCAAAGCTACCCTTAAATCCTGTGACATGGGTATCAACTCTTGGCAAAATAATGCACAAGATCGACTCGCATGGCACCATCTGTGTATGCAGGGCGTCAAGCACTTTGAACAGTCCAGGACCACACAACTAATCGAGAAGAGAGCTCGAAGGAAGGCTTCAGCTATGCCATCCTCCAGCAGTAACACAACTCTCATCTGCAGTGTCTGCAACAGAGTTTGTTTGTCCAAGATTGGACTCATCTCCCACCAGAAGACACACCGGTGAACTATACTTCGCAAGATACTCATGCATCGCCAGCGACGCGAGACTCCATCATCACTGTCCTGGTTATGTAGTTACTTAAAGAATAGATATCAATATGTATGTGTTGGTAACAAAAACTCACAGTTATTGAAGGTTACTTGTGGAGTCCCACAGGGTTCAGTTTTGGGGCCACTGTTATTCAATATGTATATAAATGATATATGTAAAGTTTCGGAAAAAAATGGATTTAATATCGTTTGCCGATGACAATAATCTATTATGCAGTGGAAGCAATTTGGAACAACTTTTGGATACACTCGGAAAGGAATTAGGAAAGCTTAAACTGTAGTTTGATTCAAACAAATTAACGCTCAATTTAAGTAAGACAAAATTTATAGTTTTTAACAACATCACAACAACTTAGTATCTAAACTCAGTGTAAATGGTGTAGAGATTGAAAGGGTATCCAAAACTAAATTTCTTGGAGTAATAATTGATAATAAACTGTGTTGGAAGTCACATATTAATTATATTAAAGGTAAAATATCTAAATCAATTGCAATACTACACAGAGTGAAATATTTGCTGAATCAACCCACACTATACACCTTGTATCATTCATTAATACTCCCATACATGACATATTGTACTGAAGTATGGGGAAATACATATAAAACAAACATATATCCAGTCTTTATGCTTCAGAAGAGATCTATTAGAATAATAAACAAAGCTGCTTACAGGGAACCAACAAACCCACTTTTTCTTAAATTAAAAGCTCTCAAGTTGAAAGATCTGGTTGACTTTAAAACTGCAGTAATAATGTTTAAAGTGAAGAATCGATCACTGCCCGCAAATATCCAAAAGTTGTTCCAAATAAGGGAGAAAGTATATCATTTCAGAGGAATATGTATATTTCAAAAACCTTCAGTGAGAACTACCACCAAGCAACACTGTGTTTCAGTGCAAGGAGTCAGATTATGGAACGATTTTGGACCTGAATTAAAATCATGTACAACGCTTGGACAATTTAAACAAAAACTAAAGGAAGAAATACTCCAAACATATATACAAGATGACATGTAAAATCACATAAGGATTGTCATATCCAGTCTGTGTTGTGTTGTTGCTTAGTTGTTTTTTTTTTGTCACATTTTGTCTTAGCTTTGTTCTGAATAGTAATCGCTCTTGTTTTGTTTTTTCTTTTGAATTCTTGGATGGAACATGGGTGGGCAATATAAGCTGCGGCTTCAGCCATCACCCATTTCGGATAACTTATGTTGAACTGTATAATCAGAGGAGTAACTGTTTGATTTGACCTTGTTGGATTTTTTTTCTTTTTTTCCCCTTTTTTATATTTTCCTGTTTCTTTTAATCTTTACTTTTAATCTATCCGAAATAAAAGATTCATTCATTCAGAAATATAGTGAGAGTGTGGATGCGTGGATGCGTATCTGTAGATGTATGTAATGAGATGACGTATCAGCTGGGGTGAGCAGAGCACCGTGCCACCTGGCAACCCTATGGAAAAACAGAGGGAGAGTTAGAGGCTACCCTAGCAGGGAATGAATCAGAAAGTTCAGCGCTTACTGTTTGCGGTGGAGAGGTGGAGCACAGGTTAAGCTCAACAGCTCCGGCCAGGAGGACAGTGCCAGCAGACCCGTAGGACATGATGTGGGCAGGTGAGACTGAGTAGATGAGTCCGCCGCCAGGTGGAAAGGAGTCCACCGCCACGGATCTCCACTTGTGCACAGGGGACTCAGAAAGGTGAGAGGAATAGCTGGATGCTTACTTGGATGCAGCGTGAGGATGAGTCCAGTAGATGAAGAGCTGGACAGGAAAATCGACAAGGCGAGGAAGCTCGACGTGGAGATGGCGAGTACAGGTCTCGTAGGAAGGAGACATACGACTCCACGCCAATCTCAGGGCCTCACGGTATAAATAGCCAGGCCAGGATGAAGAACAGGTGTACGTGCAGCTGCGGATGATTGGCAGCCATGACAGTACTCCCCCCCCATGACACGCCTCTCGGTGGTCGCTCCAGCCTTCCTGGGTGCGCCTGGTGGAAGTCCCTGATGAGTTGCTTGTCCAGCACGAAGGAGGGGTCCATCCAGGATCTCCACTCGGGCCCGTAGCCCTCCCAGTCCACCAGATACTGCAGGCCGCGACCCTGGCATCGGACGTCCAGGATGGCGGTGACCGCCCACTCCAGTTCGTCGTCGATCACCATCGTGGCGGCGGAGCCCTGGGAGGAGGACACAAAGAGCTGGAGCAGACGGGCTTGACCTGTGAGACGTGAAAAGTTGGACAGATGCGGAGGGAGGGGGGGGAAAGCTAGGCGCACATAGACAGAGTTTATGACCTGGCTGATGGGAAAAGGCCCAATAAACCGCTGCAACATCTTTTTCCTCTCAGCCTTCAAGTTAATATGCTTCATAGAAAGCCATACCTGTTGGCCCACCTGATAGGTGGGAGCTGGAGTCCTGTGGCGGTTGGCCACCGAAGAGTTGCGCTCTGCCGTGCTTTGCAGTGCTGCCCAGGCAGCCCTCCAGATCCGACGGCAGCACTTCAGGTGCGTACGGACAGAAGAAACGGCGATGTCCCCCTCCTCCTCTGGAAACAGTGGGGGATTGTAACCCAGCGAGGCCTCGGAAGGAGACATGCCAATTGCTGTAGCGATAGTGGTGTTATGGGCATACTCAGTCCTGGGAAGGTGGGAGCTCCACGACGATGGGTTGGTGGTGGCGACACACCACAGTGCAGCCTCCAACTCCTGGTTCACTTCTTCACATTGCCCATTGGTCTGTGGATGGTAGCCCGATGATAGACTCACCGTAGCCCCCAGAGCATTACAGAATGACTTCCAGACTTGGGAGACAAACTGGGGACCCCGATCAGAGACGATGTCCAGGGGGATCCCATGCAGCCTTACTACATGCTGGACAAGGGTGATTTTAATATAAACTGGCTCGATAAAGCACGAAGAAAAAAAGCTGAAAGATATTATCAATTCTACACAAATTCTACACAAATGACACAATTAATAAATAAACCTACAAGATTGACTAAAAATTCACAAACTTTGATTGACCTAATTTTTAGTAATAAGCCGGATAGGGTAACCAAAACATATAATTTGATAACAGGTTTGTCGGACCATAATCTTACTTTAGTAGCCAGAAAATTAAACAAACTAAGGCATAGGGATCAACAGCAAATTAAAAAATCATCTAAAATTTCTCGCATTCCAAAGAAAAATCAAATCTTCTTTGAGAATGATTTAAGCAAAATAAACACAGAGTTTCAAAATGACAAAACCTGTGACCAGTCATGCAGAAATATTATAACAGCTATAACAGATATTATTGCAAAATATACGGAATTGAAACAAAGAAAGTCCAATAAAAAGAGGCTGCCATGGTTTAACACCTCTCTTTGGGGCCTCATGAAACAAAGAGATATGGCCCTCAAAAAATTTCTTAAGTCAGGGCTAACCCCTGATCATTACACTTATAGAAGCTTGAGAAATAAAGTCACTATACAACTTCGAAAAGCAAAGGCTAACTTTTTTCTCAATATAATAAAGGATGCAAAAGGCAACGATAAACTTATTTGGAGAAGCATGGATAAACTATTAACTAACTAACTAACTAACCTGCACTTATATAGCGCTTTTCTAGTCACAAAGACCACTCAAAGCGCTTTCATTAATACTAACCCTCTATTCTAAGGGCCTATAGGAAACAGATATCTAGGGACAATTTAGAACAGCCAATTAACCTAACATGCATGTTTTTGGCATGTGGGAGGAAACCGGAGAAATCCCGGAGTAAACCCACGCAACACGGGGAGAACATGCAAACTCCACACAGATCACTGTTGGTCGGGGGCTGGGATCGAACCCACGATCCCACGATCCCCACAATCCCCCGGCCAAGGGCAAACTGTGCTGCCGCAGTGCTAACCACTGCGCCACCGTGCAGCCCATTTTGGGAAAAATGGGAAAGACGGGTTCCCTAAAAACCCGTTTGGGAAAAGAAAAACCAAGATGTGATGACTTAAAGCTAAAAATAAATTCTGTTATCCAGAACAACAACACTGAGCTGGCAAAACATTTTAATGATTATTTATAAACTCTGTGTCACAATTGGCAAAGAGTTTTTCTAAGCCAAACTGCACTCATGAATTCCACTGTGATGCTCGTTCTTTTAAATTGAGTAATGTAGATGAAGGGAATATCTCTAAAATCATATCCAATCTTAACAATAGTAAAGCTAAAGACGTATTTGGAATGGATACAGCTTTTCTGAAAGAACACAAAGAAATTTTAACACCAGTATTAACAAAATTTATAAATCAATCCATAAATGAGACTACCTTTCCCACAGTTTTGAAAACAGCCATTGTACGGCCAGTGAACAAATCAGGTGATAAGCTCCAGGTGTGGCACATATATTGAGTTCATATTTCCCCACAAATGTATGACTGTATGTGTATTGGGGGCTTCACGTCTTGTGGGACAAAAGAGGTCTGGGCCCGCAGAGATCTACAGGAGATGACGAGTAGGTGTGAGTTTTGGCCTTTGTCTCGGAGAAGATACCCCAGGAGGATTCCCGGACCATCGAGGGATAAGAGACAATAGTGAAACATCAAAGAGTGCATTGTGACTGAGATTATGTACCATGTGATTATATGTTTGCTAAAGCATAATGTGACTTAGGTTTGTGGCTCCAGCAGAGTATAAGAGTGTGGTATTTGATTGCTCAGTCTCTTTCCTTGCCTAGAGATTGATAGAGCATGTGTTCACTTAATAAAGCTGAACCTGAGAAATAAACTCAGCCTCATCCTTGAACGCATTCTCTACACTGGTGACCCTACGACAAGTTATGGCCGGTGACGACCTTCACGCACCGGACTCATCAGGAGCCAGCCAGGCTAACGCAGCTACCGCAGTCCAGCTGCCCGATTTCTGGCAGCACAGCCCGCGCTCCTGGTTCAACACTGTCGAGGTGCAGTTCCATCTTCGGGGAATTTCAGCAGATGCAACGAAATTCTACCATGTAGTCACAAAGCTGGACAGCCTCACAGCACAGCGGGTGGAGAGCCTGACTAACCACCCACCAGACGACGACAAGTACGGCGCATTGAAAGCCGCTCTCATCCGTGCTTTCACCCCCTCGCTGGGAGAACGAGCAGAGAAGCTCCTGGTGTTGACTGAAGGCGAAGCAGACAGGCCCGCAGACCTGATGGCGAGGATGCTGAGTCTGAAGGGTGATGATGATGACGGCTTTATCTTCGCCCATCTTTTCCTTAGGACACTACCGTCAGCGGTGAGAGTCACCCTGGCCAGCTCACAGCTGCTGACCAACCGAGATTACCACGAGCTGGGCCAGGAGGCACAGCGACTCGTCGACTCACATAGACGGCACACGGCCATGATGGCGGCAGCAGAGCTGAGCGCAACGCCCGGAGACGGCAGGGGGCCAGAGGCTGCAGCACCAGATTCGCTGACGTCGGCAGCGACGGAGACCAGGAGATGCGGAGCGCGTGACGTCCTCTGCTTTTATCATCGACGTTTCGCCGAGAGGGCACACAAGTGCATTCCACCGTGCCAGTTCAAGCGCTCGGGAAACGCCAGGACCGAGAGTCGGTAGCAGCTGCTGCTCTCGGCACGAAGAATAAGCTGCTCTACCTCACGGACGGGAAATCAGGGAGGCAGTTCCTGGTGGACACAGGCTCCCAGCTGAGTTTCATCACGCCTTTCTACGCTGATCGGCTGGCGCCTCCCAGCAGACCCCTGGTGTTGGCGGCGAACGGCTCGACGATCAAGACCTTCGGGGAGAAGACCCTCCCCCTGTCTTTTCACGGTCGGACTTTTGAGTGGACTTTTGTCATGGCAGCAGTTAGTCATAACATGTTAGGTGCTGATTTTTTGTGCTCAAATGGTTTATTGGTTGATCTTGCTAACAGACGTCTGGTTAATGCACTGTCTTTCCACTCCATTTCCTGTACAGCCCGGGTGGTCCCGCCTACTGCACAGCCCAATGTCACAGCTGCGGGTGGTAAGTTCCAAGCACTACTCACTCAGTTTCCAGCACTCACAGTCCCAACATTTTCGGCATCAGTGGCTAAACATGGGGTGGAGCACTTTATAACTACCACCGGGGCCCCCGTTTTTGCAAAAGCTCGGCGCTTGGACCCAGCTAAACTGGCCATAGCGCGCGAGGAATTCGCCAACCTGGAAAAACTGGGCATCATTAGACGCTCTAACAGCCCCTGGGCTTCACCACTGCATATGGTCCCCAAGGCTGATGGCTCGTGGCGGCCTTGCGGTGATTTCCGCAGGCTGAATAACGCTTCAGCACACGACCGCTACCTGATTCCGCACATCCAGGATTTTTCGGTGCATTTAGCGGGGGCGTGCATTTTTTCTAAAATAGATTTGGTGCGCGGGTACCATCAAGTCCCAGTCTGCGCTCAGGACATACCCAAAACAGCGGTAATAACTCCTTTTGGGCTTTTCGAGTTTTTGCGTATGCCGTTTGGACTCAAGGGGGCTGCGCAGACATTCCACGCATGATGGATGCAGTTTTACGCGACCTCCCTTTCGTGTTCGTCTACTTGGATGATATTTTGGTAGCCAGCATGTCCGAAGACGAACACGAAAGCCATCTCACAGCGGTTTTTCGGAGGCTGGCAGAGCACGGGTTAATAATTAACCCAGCAAAGTGCCAGTTTGGGGTGGCGCAAATCAATTTTTTGGGGCACCGCGTTTCACCAGAAGGAGCGGTCCCTCTGCCCGATAAGGTACGCGCAATAACGGATTTTCCCCAACCTCAGACGGTCAAAGCATTGCAAGAATTTTTGGGAATGGTTAATTTTTATAACCGCTTCCTCCCAAGCACAGCGCAGCTCATGCAACCATTGTACACGGCACTTAAAAAACAAAAACCTGCAAATAAGATTGAATGGTCCCCGGAGCGGGAGCGCACATTCTCCCAGGTCAAATCAGCCCTGGTGAACGCCGTTTTGTTGGCACACCCGGTGCCAGCGGCACGTATGGCGCTCACCACGGACGCTTCTGATTTAGCGGTGGGGGCGGTCGTTGAGCAGTTTGTGGCAGGGAGCTGGCAACCTCTCGCGTTTTTCAGCAAAACCTTGCGCGATAACGAGCGGAAATACAGCGCGTTCGACAGGGAGCTGTTGGCCCTGCATTTGGCCATCCGCCATTTCCAGTTCTGGCTGGAGGGGCGCCGTTTCACCACGTTTGTGGACCATAAGCCACTAACATTTGCGATGGCCAAGATTTCAGAGCCTTGGTCAGGCCGGCAGCAAAGACAGCTGGCCGCGATATCGGAGTTCACCACCGATATTCAGCATGTCGAGGGCAAACATAATGTAGTGGCAGACTGTCTTTCCCGTGCAGTAGCAGCGCCAAGCCCCGTGGGGGCAGGCTCGGCAGCCGTGGCCGTGGGCCAGGGTTGGTCTGCGTGGGTTTAGATTACGCAGCCATGGCCACGGAGCAGGTTAGCGACGTGGATGTGCGCGCGCTCCAGTCTGGACCAACAGGGTTAAGGCTGGAGCACAGGGTGCAGCAGATAGGTATGCCCCCTCTAATCTGCGATGTCTCCACCGGGCGGCCTCGCCCCATGGTTCCAGCTGCATGGCGCCGCCGCGTTTTTGACTCAATCCATTCTCTGGCGCACCCGGGGGTGCGCGCATCGATTAAGATGGTGGAGGAGAAATTTGTTTGGCCGGGGTTGCATAAACAGGTCAAAGAAGGGGCAGCAGCCTGCGTAGCGTGTCAGCGAGCCAAAATACACAAGCACACTAGAGCCCCGTTGGAGCCTTTTCACATCCCGGCTAAGCGTTTCGATCATGTGCATGTCGACTTGGTGGGCCCCCTTCCGTTGTCGCAAGGGTGCACACACCTTTTGACGATGGTAGATCGCACCAGGCGTTGGCCAGAAGTGGTTCCTCTGGCGTCAACTACGGCAGCAGACGTTGCACGCTCGTTTTTAACGGCTTGGGTCGCACGTTTTGGAGTTCCGTCAGACATAACGCCCGACAGAGGTCCCCAATTCGTTTCCGAACTCTGGTCATCCATGGCCCACAGCCTGGGGGTGAAGATCCACCGCACTACCGCGTATAACCCCCAGGCTAACGGTTTGTGCGAACGCTTTCATAGGTCATTGAAAGCAGCCCTCAGAGCGTCTCTCACGGATACAAATTGGGTGGATAAACTTCCATGGGTTTTATTGGGGTTGTGTTCTGCACCTAAGGAGGATTTGCAAGCCTCTCCGGCTGAATTAGTTTTTGCTCAACCCCTCCGTTTGCCGGGGGAATTCCTTCCTGACAACCCTGCACCAAATTGCCCCCCCCCCCCGCTCAGCTGTTGCAGAGAAGCACAGGATCAAACACCCTTCCTGGCCCAGTTTATCACAGTTTTCCACGCGTTTTTGTGCCGAGGGCTTTAAAGAATGCGGAGTTTGTTTTTGTTAGACATGATGCTCAGCAACCAGGTTTGCGACCACCTTACGACGGGCCTTTCAGAGTGTTGGAAACAGGGTAGAAACATTTTTGCTTGATTTGGGAGACAGAAAAGAGTTGATTTGCATTAACAGACTCAAACCCGCCTTTGTTCTGGCTGATGAAAACGTGCAATTGGCCAGGGCCCCCCGCCGTGGCAGGCCGCCAGGAAGACATTGTTCGGAGCCACCACAGAGATGTGCTAACAATTCTGATTCGCAGATGCAGGGAGCCGCTGCAGAAGGAACAAAGCCGGCTTACAGCAGATATGGCAGGAGGTTTAAACCCAAGCAATTGGTGGATTGATTTGTGATATGTTGTGATGTTTTCTGCCACACATCTCTGATTATGTTTTGTCCCTGAATAGACGTTTGGGGGGGGGGGGGGTATGTGGCGCATATAATGAGTTCATATTTCCCCACAAATGTATGACTGTATGTGTATTGGGGGCTTCACGTCTCGTGGGACAAAAGAGGTCTGGGCCCGCAGAGATCTACAGGAGATGACGAGTAGGTGTGAGTTTTGGCCTTTGTCTCGGAGAAGATACCCCAGGAGGATTCCCGGACCATCGAGGGATAAGAGACAATAGTGAAACATCAAAGAGTGCATTGTGACTGAGATTATGTACCATGTGATTATATGTTTGCTAAAGCATCATGTGACGTAGGTTCGTGGCTCCAGCAGAGTATAAGAGTGTGGTATTTGATTGCTCAGTCTCTTTCCTTGCCTAGAGATTGATAGAGCATGTGTTCACTTAATAAAGCTGAACCTGAGAAATAAACTCAGCCTCATCCTTGAACGCATTCTCTACACAGGTCTCAAATTACAGACCCATCAGCGTACTCCCAGCCATTTCCAAAGGCTTGGAGAAAGCTGTAGTACAACAGCTGGTGGACCACTTTGACTCCATGGCAGCACTTAACCCCTTTCAGTTTGGTTTCAGGAAAGGATATTCCACTGAAACAGCATGCTGCTATCTATTAGAAAACATCAAATCCAGCCTGGATGGGGGAGGGGTAGTGGGGGCTGTTTTTCTTGACCTGCGAAAGGCTTTTGATACAGTTAACCATGAGTTACTTTTAAACAAATTATCACAATTCTCCCTTCATAAAAATACACAAAATTGGATAAGGTCATACCTCAGTGACAGACAGCAGTGTGTAATTGTAAATAATGTTACATCTCCCTTAAAAGCATGCAGCATGGGTGTACCGCAGGGCTCTATTTTAGGGCCTTTGCTGTTTACATTATATATTAATGAGCTCCCGTCTGTGTTTAATGCAAATATAATTATGTATGCTGACGACACTGTGGTACATACTCATGGTAAAACGACTGAAGAGGTGACTGAAAAATTAACACCGGAAATGGAGAAAGTCTCACATTGGTTGAGGAATTCTTGTTTAACCTTAAACGTCGATAAAACTGTGTCAATGTTTTTTACTAATTGCTACAAATCCAAGAATTCTTGTCATATCTTGATAGAAGGACAAAAAATTAAGAATGTGACTGAATTTAAATATTTAGGTGTTACACTTGACTCAAATTTAAGCTTTAAAAAACACATTAGAAAGATGACAAACACGGTCAAATTTAATTGTGCTAATTTCAAACATATCAGAAATTCACTGTCTACTGAAGCATCAAGTATGTGTCTAAATGCTATGACAATTCCACATTTTCTTTACTGTATGACCAGTTGGTCACAGGCGTGTAAATCTGCCCTGAGGCCTCTGGAATCATTATACAAGTATTCAATCAAGATTCATGACAAGAAAAGACGAACGTTCCATCACTGCCCAATCCTGTCCAAATATAACCTGTTGAGCTTTGACAATTTAATCATGTATACAAATGTGTGTCTTTTGTTTAAGGTAATCCATAACTCTGCTGCTCCTCCCTTAAAAAGGTTTGTTTCATTAAGTTCTGTAAATACATCTCGGACAACTCAATCAACAGCACGGAGCGAGTGCAGGATTCCTAAGCACAAGACAACATTAGCAAATTCAGCATTTTCATGTGTGGCTATGCGACAGTGGAACATGTTACCAACGGAGTTACTTGCAGTAACAGACTATCACACATTTTCACGCTTGGTGAAAAAACAGTTAATCTCTAAGCAAACCTGTGTCCATAATGTGCTGTGATGTGAAGATGTTAGAGTGTGTGATGATGACAGTGGGACCAATAAGAGTCAGTGGTTGGATGTGAAAAATTGTTTATATGGATGGAGTTATAAAAATGTATTATTGTATGTTTTAGTTTTTATCAGTGTTTTGGTTTCTTATCAATGTTATTAATGTCTGTTTTAGTTTTTAGCAATGCTTGGTTTTAGTTTTTTTAATCAGTGTTTGGTTTTAGTTTTTTATCAATGCTTACTTGTAGTTTTACGCAAATGTCTGCTTTTATTAATGCCAACACCAGCCTGCCCAGGGACTACAGGTGGAAATTAGCACTTGTGCTATAACCTGGTACAATGCATCTTTCCTCTTTCAGGTCAATGTATATTGTGCATGTCCCTGCATAAATAAATAAAGAAAAGAAAAGAAAAGAAATAAAGAAGGTCCGCCCTCTCCCTAGCTGTGGGCAGCCCCTGCAGGGGAACGAAATGGGCAGCCTTGGAGAATCTATCGACCAGGGTGAGGATTGCCATGTGCTGATTGGACGAAGGGAGGCCGGTGATGAAATCCAATGCCACATGGGACCACGGTCTGCCAGGGATAGGAAGGGGGTGGAGCAGCCCAGCTGGTGGGAAAGAGGACGTCTTACCAGCGGCACACTGGGGACAGGCTCGGATGTACTCCCCGACGTCCTTCTGGAGAGATGGCCACCAAAACGTCCTCTGGAGAAGGTCCACTGTACACCCTCCCGGGGTGACACGCGTACTTGGAAGAGTGACCCCAATGAATAACCTCCTCCTGAACAGCCGATGGGACAAACAGTTTACCTGCTGGCCCCCCGCCCGGGTCGGGCTCATCTTCCTGTGCCCTCAAGACCCTGTCCTTGATGCCCCAGGAGAGGGCGCCCACGACACACGATGAGGGAAGAATAGGGTGCTCGGTCATCTCCGCCGTCTCTGGGGCAAACTGTCGGGACAGGGCGTCCGGCTTCGTATTCTTAGACCCGGGACGGTAGGTAATAGTGAAGTCGAACTGTCTAAAAAAACAGGGACCAGCGAGCCTGGCGTGTGTTCAGACGCTTGGCCGTCCGGAGGTACTCAAGATTTTTATGGTCAGTCCAAACGACGAACAGCTGGGAAGCGCCCTCCAGCCAGTGATGCCACTCCTCCAATGCGAGCTTGACGGCCAAGCGCTCCCTGTCGCTGATGTCATAATTATGTTCAGCCAGGGATAGGCGACGGGAAAAGAATGCACAAGGCCGTATCTTGCCATCAGCTGGGGAGCGCTGAGATAGGACGGCTCCAACCCCCAAGTCCGATACGTCCACCTCCACCAGACATTGGAGAGCGGGATCCACTTGTGTCAATATAGGGGAGGATGAGAACCTGTCCTTCAGATGAGCAAAGGCCGCAGCCGCCTCCTCAGTCCACCGAAAGGGCACCTTGGGAGAGGTCAGGCTGGTCGGGGGAAAGCGCAATGAGAGTGTAGTTTTGAATGAAGCGGCGGTAGAAATTAGCAAACCCCAGGAACTGCTGGAGCTGCTTTCTGGATGACGGAGTGGGCCACTCTACCGCCGCTTTTACCTTAGCCGGGTCGGGATGATCTCGTTGTGGGCGATTATAAATCCGAGGAAGGACATTCGGGAGACATGAAACTCACACTTTTCGGCCTTCACGAAGAGTTTATTCTCCAACAGTCGCTGCAGTACCCACCTCACTTGCACTCGATGCTCATCCAGGGACTGAGAAAAAATAAGAATATCATCCAAGTAGACAAGTAAAAACATGCCAAAAAAATCTCTCAGCACATCATTAATCAACCGCTGGAAGACGACGGGGGCATTGGTCAGCCCGAACAGCATGACCAGATACTCAAAATGCCCACTAGGGGTCCAGAACGCCGTCTTCTATTCATCACCCTCCTGGATCCGCACCAGATGATAGGCATTGCGCAGGTCCAACTTGGTAAACCAGGAGGCCCCCTGGAGGGAATCAAAAGCGGAGTTAATGAGCGGGAGAGTGTATTTGTCTTTGATGGTTATATTATTTAATTCCCGAAAGTCAATACACGGCCTCAGCGAGCCATCCTTCTTGCGGACAAAAAAACCCCCGCCCCCACCGCCGAGGATGATGGCTGGATTATGTCTGAGCTCAAAGACTCCTTGATGTACGTTTCCATTGCTGCCCGCTCAGGGACAGACAGGTTGTAGAGTCTACTAGATGGCAGCGGAGCTCCGGCTCAGAGATTGATAGCACAGTCATATGGGCGGTGAGGGGGAAGAGAAAGGGCCTGGGTCTTACTGAAGGCAGCCCCTAAGTCTTGACATTCGGCTGGAACTTTAGACAAATCGGGAGGAGGAGAGACAGGGACACCCAGAGGCACGGATGGCAAGCACACAGCGGACTCTAAACAGGCACTCAAACAGAAGGAACTCCAGGCTCAAACATTCCCAGAACGCCAGTCAATCGAAGGATTATGGAGACGAAGCCACGGATAGCCGAGAATAACCGGGGAGGAGGAAACCGGCAATAAATACAGTCTTAGCAATCCCGATGATTGCCCGATACAATTACTGACACTGGGGCGGTCCGGTGGGAGACTGTGGCCAAGGGGGCTTTAGACAGGACAATAAGTCTTAAGGGGGTCTCCAGTAACTGAACGGGAAGCCCCAACCGGGTTGCCAGTTCCCCAGAAATAAAGCTCTGCTTGGCCCCCGAATCAATGAGTGTGTGTGTGGTTATTTCCCTGTGATTAAGTTGGACATAGACAGGAGCTCCTGGCAGTGGAAGGCTAAGGACAGAGCTGTGTGGAGGAATCTGATCAGACCTAAATGAAACAGTCATTGTCGCCCACGACAGACTGCTATGATGATGATGATGATGATGTTGATGATGATGATAACTGAAGTGAATGGGGATCAGAAAACGGGAGAGGGGATTAATTCGAGGCGAGTCCGTGAGTCCCCCTACTGCGACGCACAGACTCCCCCTTTTGGCCCTATGGGACATGACTCAAGCTCATGCTCCTCGCTCCCACAGTAAAGGTACAACCCCAACTCCCGGTGGCGCTGTTTCTCCGCCAATGACAACTTGAACCCACCCATCACCATAGGTTCTGGATCATCCGGGGAATCAGCGGAGGGTAGAGCCAACAGGGGGGGCTGTAAGGAGCGGCGGGACTGACCACCCGAGCGACCGGAAGTTTTACGCTCGGCCGCCTGCTCCCTCAGTCTATTATCAAGGCTAATCGCCAGTGAAATCAACTCAGTTAAGCTAGTGGGCTTATCTAGGTGGGCTAACTCATCCCGCAGGCTAGGACACAGGCTCCTAATGAAGATGCTGCATAACGAGGCGTTTTCCCACCCCACCTCCGTGGCTACCACCCGGAAGTCCACGGCATAATTGGCAACGGCTCTAGCCCCTTGCTTTAGATTCAACAACCGGGAGGTTAGCACACTATCCCGGTCGGAGTGGTCAAACACCTCCTTAAACTCGCTAATGAACTGTGTTTAGGTTAGGGAAGCATAATTAGCCCTAGCCATAATGGCGTATGCCCAAGCTAAAGCCCGCCCCTCTAACAAATTAATCACATAACCTATTCGGCTATGGTCAGTGGGAAAATCCCCTGGCACCCACTGAAACACAGTGTCACACTGCATGAGGAATCCCCTAGCTTCTCCTAATTTGCCACAAAAATGGGTGGGAGTTGGGACGGGAGTAAGCCATGATGGGGGACCCGGTGTAGCCTGGCTAGTGGAAGTGCTAGCGGGAGCAGAGGAGCTAACGGGAGCCGAAGGGAAAGCCTGTGGGCTAACCAGGCGATCCAATCGGTCAGTAACCCGAGCTAGCTGTGTGAGAATAACCTGCTGTTGGTAGGCTAACTGGTAAACTCAAGCCTCTAAGTTGTTAACCTAGCACGGTAAAGCGCTGTCTGCTTGGTCGTTATGGCGGAGTCGTACTGACATGGTTTCAGACCCAAAGAGCAGACACGACTCAAGAATAACACAATTAACCTTTTATTGAATATAGTGAGAGTGTGTGGATGCATGGATGCGTATCTGTAGATGTATGTAATGAGATGACGAATCAGCTGGGGCGAGCAGAGCACCGTGCAACCTGGCAACCCTATGGAAAAACAGAGGGAGAGTTAGAGGCTACCCTAGCAGGGAATGCACCAGAAAGTTCAGCGCTTACTGTTTGCGGTGGAGAGGTGGAGCACAGGTTAAGCCCAACTGCTCCGACCAGGAGGACAGTGTCAGCAGACCCGTAGGAGATGATGTGGGCAGGTGAGACTGAGCAGATGAGTCCGCCGCCAGGTGGAAAGAAGTCCGCCACCACGGATTTCCGCCTGTGCACAGGGGACTCAGAAAGGTGAGAGGAATAGATGGATGCTTACTTGGATGCAGCGTGACGATGAGTCCAGTAGACGAAGAGCTGGACAGGAAAATCGACGAGGCTAGGAAGCTCGACGTGGAGATGGCAAGTACAGGTCTCGTAGTAAGGAGACAGACGACTCCACGCCAATCTCAGGGCCTCACGGTATAAATAGCCAGGCCAGGATGAAGAACAGGTGTACGCACAGGTGCAGATGATTGGCAGCCATGACACTGCCAGCTGATGTCCAGTTCAGCACAACAGCAATCTCTGTGACATCACATGTGGAGAGAAGCTTCTCTTTGGCCACGCGCCCTCGGTTCTCGCTGGTGTCTCCTCCTGGCACCAGCGATCACTGTCATCAGGTGCAGATGAATTATGACAAGCTTTTTTGGGGCGTTAAATCCTGGCACATTTAGCAGAAGATTGACAAACGCAAACCTTAATAAATCACCTTGCGCCAGTCATTTAAATACTCCCCTCCCTTAAATTTGCTCTTCGACATGACAGCTCCCACAAATACCTATGTAATGAGGCCAGGTGCAAAATTAACATAGTCCATGCCTTTCCACCACTAATTTTGTCCTGCGCCCTTTAGTAAATCTCAACAGTAGTTTTTTTAATGCCAAAACAGGGTTTTGTGATGGCACAGCACGTCTGTCCCTAGCTTTTTTACTCACCAGCCACAGTGGCTAGTGATTTTTCAGAGTTACTAGCCACTCAGCCTTTTCACTAGGCACAATTTTGTGGTTGGAAAATTATGTTTAATATGATCATATTTGACTATCACTTGGCTAGGGGGCACAGAAGCCCCCTAGCCAAAGCCGAGCATCCGTCACACCCAACCAAGTTGCATCCCACCTACTGACTATCGCCAAAGCACCCCAAGACAAAGACACCAGAAGAGCAGTTACAACTGAGCTAAAAAAACACCAAAAAATGCCTGTAGAGGAAACGAACCCTGAACCCTTCGAGGCTGCTGAACTGGAGAAAGTCCTACAGGGCCTGAAATGTG
This sequence comes from Pholidichthys leucotaenia, assembly GCA_020510985.1. Lineage (NCBI taxonomy): Eukaryota > Metazoa > Chordata > Actinopteri > Cichliformes > Pholidichthyidae > Pholidichthys > Pholidichthys leucotaenia. The sequence goes on along the minus strand of CM035847.1, from coordinate 328,915,251 downwards.
GAAAGGCAGCAGGATACGATAACATCTTCCCAGAATTCATGAAGAATCTTGGCCCCCGAGCCCTAACCTGGTTGACACAATTCTACACAAGGATCACACAAACGAACTCGATCCCAAAGAAATGGCGGACAGCAAAGGTCATTGTCATCCCAAAACCTGGCAAAGACCACAAACTACCAGCAAGCTACCGCCCAATCTCCCTACTCAGCGTTCCTTACAAAATCATGGAGCGCCTAATACTGCAACGCATTTCCCCAGAAATAGAGGATATTCTAAGTGTGGATCAAGCAGGTTTCCGCAAGGACCGCAGTACAGGAGAACAAGTACTGGCCCTAACCACCTTCATTGAAAATGGCTTCGAGAGCAGACTGAAGACAGGGGCTGTGTTTCTCGATCTTACAGCCGCCTATGATACGGTCTGGCACAAAGGCCTCCTCCTGAAACTTATAAAGGCGATCCCTGCTTGGGCAACAGCAATTATAAAAACCCTGCTGACCAACCGAAGGTTCAGAGTCCACCTCAGTCAGAACACAAGTGCATGGAGAATGCAGAAAAACGGACTCCCACAAGGCTCAGTTCTAGCTCCAACTCTGTTCAACCTCGACATAAACGACCTGCCTACTACAAAATCCCGCAAATTCACCTATGCAGACGACATCTGTTTGGCATTCCAAGCACCAGACTTTGAACCACTGGAACGGGTGCTCACGGAAGATCTTGCTAAACTGGACCAGTTCTGCAAAATCTGGCGCCTAAAACCAAGCCCAGCAAAAACCGTCTCCAGTGTATTTCATCTCCACAATGCAAAAGCTGCCAGAGAACTAAACATCCACCTGAGCGGACTCAAGCTTAAGCATGCCCCAAATCCAACTTATCTTGGAGTGACCCTTGATAGGACCTTATCCTTCAAGGAACATCTAAAGGGGACGGCTGCTAAGGTGAAAGTACGAAACAACCTGCTCTGCAAGCTCGCTGGTGCAAAATGGGGGGCGGCAGTCTCCACCCTGCGCACCTCAGCACTGGCCCTTTCATACTCTGTAGCAGAATATTGTGCCCCTGTCTGGTCCAGGTCATCTTACACACACCATGTAGACACCCAGCTCAACTCAACCATGAGAACTATAACTGGAACAATCCGCTCAACACCACTCCCCTGGCTCTCTGTACTGTCAAACATAGCCCCTCCACACATCCAGCGAGCAGCATTAACTCAAAGGATGCTCCAAAAAGTTAAAGATTTTCCTCACTTGCCAATCCATGCAGATATCTACACCCCACCCACTGCCCGACTTTCATCCAGACGGCCGATTTGGAAAAACCCTCCCCCAGCTGACTTTACCATCCAGACAGCTTGGCAAGAGGAATGGGAAACCAAGGAGGTCCCAAACAAACAGCTGGTGATAAACCCCAACCAACAGGTCCCGGGCACCAACCTCCCAAGGAGACAGTGGTCTACACTCAATCGCTTCAGGACTGGACATGGCCCCTGCTTGGCCAGCCTTCACAGATGGGGCAGTAGCCCTAGCCCACTGTGCGCATGTGGAGAGGAGCAAACTATGGAACACATCATAGAGGCTTGCCCGCTCCAAAGACTGGAAGGAGGATTACACACCCTCCATACATCAAACCAGGAGGCAACTGCTTGGCTTAAGGACTTTGCATTCGCTAAATAAATAATAAAACTTGCTAAAATTTACTTGAACTAAATTTATAACATGTTTAAATGTAAATTACATTTATACATACATAAAAATAGAAAAAGAAACAGTCTGTTTAAGTATTCATGAACAGCAGTAAATACTGTAAAACAGTAGAGAAAAATGTCTGCACTGTGAGAGTGAAGTCCATGTAGATTTGGGGTCTGTCCCAGTTCTCATTTGTACCCTTACCCCTTTGCCTGGCACCACCCTGTGGCCCTGCAGAGGGCTGAAAACGGCCCCTATACATTGGGACACCTCTTCAGGCTGCATTAGCTCATTAGTAGTTGCTGAGGGATTTGGAAAGAAAAGAAAACTGATGAGGAGAAAAGTCTCATCCTATGGAGAAAAATGCCTCAGATTTACATGAACAATTCTAATCAGTAGAAAAAGTCAGAAATTTCATAGAAAGAAAGCTGTAGATTCAGATAAAAATTTGGATGGACAGGTTTTGCCCCGCAGGCCATATGTTTGACGCCCCTGGACCAGCCCATTAAAAAATAAATATTTAGAGTAAAGGGCTGTCTGCATCAAACACAATAATGATAACTATAAAATTATAGTTTTAAAAATCATTCTAAGGGAGCATTCAGACAGCCACTGTTTGGTCCGGATTCTGTGGATAGCTGGTTCACTTGGTGCAGTCTGAACGCGCGTTGGAATTCTGGTGCGCACCAAACAAGTGAAGTGTGGACCCCCTGAAAACAGCAGTCTCACTTCTCTTATAAACGAAGTCTGGTGTGCTTCACTTGCAGTGTGAATCCAAATGGACTATCCAGTGGACCAAAAGGACGGGCGTGCCCCTCAGCGTTTGAGTAACCATAGCAACACGTAGTCTGAGAAGAGGAAGTACTCTAGTACATTTTGGGTTGAAAATAACAATAAAAACAATCATGCAAATGCGAGAAATCCTTTTACCTGAGAAAGCTGAGGAGAAAAGTTAAAAATTGTCTCCTTTGTGGCGAACAAACAACCCGGTTGAAGGGAACAAATTTCCATTTTTGGTCCTGGCCAATCGCTGAGCCTGAGTTTTCTTCTTCGCTGAGATTTTTTCTTCCTGGTCAGTGGTGGTTCCAGCTACAGCGCCCCAAACGAGCAGTTGTTGTAATTGCAAGATGTTGTCCAGGCAGTTTGGTCCGCTGCAGTGTGAACGCAAACCAAACCAAACAAAGGTGTGAAAATTCTCAGCATTCCCCGCCCAGTCGAACCGAGACCCCCGGACTATCCTGGCCTGAATGCAGCCTGAGTAAGCGTCCACACCAATTAACAAGATTGCTTTAACTGCAGGAGCAAACATGAGCTGCAGACTCCACACCGGCTTCACCCCACCACAGATGTCTGTCGTACTGCAGGATGAGACTGTCTGTGTTGCTGCTGCAACCAGAAATCTGAAAGGACTTTTTAAACTAGACCTGTACCTTCTGCACAGAAAAAATAAGAGGAAAAGCAAAAAGAGTGAATTTTTTCACCTGATTTTTTTCTCTCAGCTCCAGAGTCTGGGCTGCCACAGGCAGGATGAAGTGAGCGCACAACACAAAGCGGAATCACATGGACTTGCAAATAATTAATAATAGGATAATAATAATAATGTAAAAATAATTTCAGTTTGTATGCACAGAGCTGTTTCAGAGGGCCACTTTATGCATCCAAATACAGTCTCTGATCACTTGTCCTCCTTCTTCAGAAAGCAGGTGGATGAACGTCCTCAGCCTCTCTCATTTATTTCTGCCCTGCTGTCAAAACAGGTGAAAGTCAGATCTTTTTTGAATTGGTTGAAAGTGTTTTTATTGTTTATAAAATTGGGAGTTGTAGTTTTGCAGTCTCAGGTTGAGAGGGTTATTATTAAATTTGCCGTTTGAGAAACCTAGAACCCGCCACAGTGGCTAGTGGGCGGCTGTTAATGTCAAGCTCTGGATCTGGTTAACTGGCAGGCAAGCAAGCATCAGCAGGTTGTGTAAAGACAAGAGCAAGCAGAGAACCACTGTGTATGTGCCGCTGGTATTTACGTATATCCCTGGGGCAGTGACAGGGTGGGTTAGGGCTGCATTACGTAGAGCCGCCCCGTTTTAGGCCCGTCCCCAAAATCCAGGCTGGCAAGAGAACTGCCAGAAAACTGTTCAGCAGTGGAACACCGCTGTTTAGCTCTGCATACTTGGAAGCCTTTTACCATGATTTAAGCACCATATTTGTAATATATGTATTGTGTTTAGAAGAAAAATGCTGAATTCACTTGTCAGGGTCTTTGAGGACCCCTGCTTTATGCTGTTAAAATGCTTTAAAATTGGACTGAGCCAAGTGCTATTTTAATAGTAGGAGAGCATGTAAGCCTCACTTCCTTCAGAGCATTCTGCTCTGCATACCTTCATGCCTGACAGCTGTAGGAGTAGCATATGGTCTGATACTACCTATTACATTACACCAGGGGTCACCAACGCGGTGCCCGCGGGCACCATGTCGCCCGCAGGGACCACATGAGTCGCCCGCAGGCCTGTTCTAAAAATAGCACAACTTGCAAGTGAGCTGCGTCTAAGATGTAATTTTTTCTGCCGCTATTTTTTAAAATCACACTTGCAGTTATATAGATTTTAAAATGACAATGTCTTAAAAATAAAAAAAATGAAAATGTTTATTATACGTAACGATAAGGTGAACTCCGACCTAGTTCAAAGGTCAGTATTGTGCACATGACAAAACCTTCGCGCTTGTGGAGAGTATTAAGCTAGCGGGCAGTGAAGATGGTGAGCGGAGTGCCGTTTCCTAGGCCAAAAACATGGCAAAAAAAAGACAGAAAATTTATCTTTTTCAAAGTGAGCGGGAGGAAGAGTTCTTTTTTACTACCGTGAAAGGAAGCTGCGTGTGTTTCATTTGCGGGGCGACGGCGAAGCGGCACTTCACTCCGCGTCATGAAACTGCTGCCCACTCTCAGCGCTGTTCAGCTTCTTCTCATGAAAGGACAGTGCTGTTATTACTCCAGCAGGATTCTTGGCAAGAACTGTATGGATATAATTCCAGTGAAGAAGAACACACAAAAGTGTGTTTATTAAATGTAACAGATTTTGAGCAGAATTGCAGCAGATTTGTTCAGTTAAAAATGTGATAAGATTTATTTAATATGAAAGTTGATTTTTCTTAAATGTTGCATAACTTTTTCAAACATGGTTCAACATAGTTCATGAATTAAAAGGGTTTAGTTTTTTATGGTTAAAAGGGACTGGTGAAAACTGGACATTTTTTTAATGAAATGTAGAAGTGATCATCTGAACAACTGCTGAGATTAATAAAAATAAAGTGTTGAATATTGATCTTGTCTGTTACCCACTCTAAGTTATTGATAATTATTTATGTGTGTGTGTGTGTGTGTGTGTGTGTGTATATATATATATATATATACATCCATATTCTATCGCTTTTCCAGAGGTCCGGGTCGCAGAGGCAGCAGTTCGGTTCATATATACACACACACACACACACACACACACACACACACACACAATTTGTTATTTTAGAGGAGTGTGTCAAGCTGGTGCCCTTCACATGACTTGATACCCATGAAGTAGCTCTTGGTTTCAAAAAAGTTGGTGACCTCTGCATTACACCAAAGGTGTGAATGGGATGAGAAGAGTCAGTCTTTCATTATTTTCATTATTGTTTAGTTAGAGAACATTTGTTTAGCTGTGTAGTGTGTGTGTGTGTGTGTGTGTGTGTGTGTGTGTGTGTGTGTGTGTGTGTGCTGGGCTCAATGTCAAGTTGTGAATTTCCTAAAACTTATAAATGGGGATGGAAGGTAACTGTTTTTGACAGGAAACTGACATCACCCAATCTCAGGCTTTCCTTGTACATTTGGACCTGTGCATACATACAGGCCACCTGCCAAAGTCTGATATAAAATGGTCAAAGGTTTATCAGTACCTTACACATGTTCTTTTTCTATTTACTACTTTTACAAAACGTGTTGGAGAGGCTCCATACATGCATTTTACATGTTGTCAGTCAGCAGCCACTCAACCTGGATTACCTGGAGTCTGTGTGTTCTCAGGAGCTTGTTCTCTCTGGTCAGGTTCTCATTCCAAACGCTATATGAAATGCACTTACTGAGCTACATAAACTGGTTGTTGAAGAAAGACAAAATCAGGTCCCCACCGTATTGGTTACATTAAGCCATGGATTAAGTAGACGTCAGAGATTTGATATATCTCCAGATTCCCTTTTACATCTCCTTAAACAAGGTCTCCAGTGTCATGTATCACTAACCTAATGGAAGTGTCCACTCACATCGTTTACAGAAGAATGTCAGAGTTTCTCTGTCCAAGCACTGTGTAGCACTTGATCAAACACAGAGTTAGGCCATTTGGTGACTGAAATTAAAAAAAACTTGTCTCATTCTGGCTATCACCTGGTTAAGGGAACTTTGCAGACCAGAGGATTCAGAGTGCAGTGGGAGAGGGTGCGGGCCTCTGTGCATCATGAACCAGCTAGGGTGTGGTGTGCGCCGCACTTATTCAGTTCCTGGTCCCAAATCTCTGATGCACATCAACACAAAGCACAAGCTCATCTGGTTTGTATAATTATTACAGTTAAGTATTTACCATTTCTGTATTTGGGTTGTACAGTAATATGAAAATCAAACGATAACGAGTCAAAAGTGTATTATATTGTGTTTAAAGTAGAACTGAACTGAACGGCATTGAACGGCACTGGGTGATAGTACATACAATTATAAAGATAATTTATCATTGGCACCCCCTCCACAAATCCCGGAATCTTGGAGAAAATCGCAATTTTGAATTTCCCGCCCTGAAAAATCAGACAAATCCGCCGATTAACCGGAAGTGCAGCCGGAGTTCCACGTGACGTCACGAGTGTGACACAGTCCTCCACGTTTACCATTGCGAGCACGTCGACACTGGTTGTTTTTGGTGCATTTTGTCGTGATAGTCGACTACAAAACACTTCCAACACCTGGGAAGATCTGTTCAGTGGCCAAGGAAAGCTGTCATGGCGACGAAAGAAGAGAAAGGGGGAGGAAAAGCGACCGGGAAGCGATTCGTTTCGAGATATAGATATTACAGTGATCCCTCACTTATCGCGTTTAATGAGGACCAGAACCGACCGCGAAAAGTGAAAAACCGCGAAGTAGCGTCACCCCCCCCCCCCCAAGGGCGTCACAAGCACTATTTTGCACAAAAAGGCACAAGAGAACAACGAAAAGTGCCACTAAGCAACACGAGCGATAAAGAACAATGAATGCGGTCTTCCTTCTCTTCCTTCCTTCTCTCTGCAGGGCGAGAAGCTGGGTAAAACGTCTCGGCCAATCAGCTTGCGAGATTCCCGAGCGGTGAAGAGGTGGGCGGAGAGGTGCATTTTGAGTTGTGCGGGCTCTCCGTGTTGATACCTGATGTTCTAATGTAGTCTCCAAGACTACATTAGAACATCTAATGTTCTAATGTAGTGCAGACGACGTTCTAATGTAGTCTCCAAGACTACATTAGAACATCAGGTATCAACACGGAGAGCCCGCACAACTCAAAATCCACCTCTCTGACCACCGCTCCACTCCTCTCCGCCCACCTTTTCACCGCTCGGGAATCTCGCAAGCTGATTGGCCGAGACGTTTTACCTTGCAAGCTGATTGGCCGAGACGTTTTACCCAGCTTCTCTCCCTGCAGAGAGAAGGAAGGAAGAGAAGGAAGACCGCATTCATTGTTCTTTATCGCTCGTGTTGCTTAGTGGCACTTTTCGCTGTTCTCTTGTGCCTTTTTGTGCAAAATAGTGCTTGTGACGCCCTTGGGGGGGGGGGGTTGACGCTACTTTGCGGTTTTTCACTTTTCGCGGTCGGTTCTGGTCCCCATTAAATGCGATAAGTGAGGGATCACTGTATTCCCCGGCGGCGGACCTCGCCTCTGCATCGCCGTCTGCCAGCTGCTGTCACAGGTGCATCAGGTCGCTGTCTCCCGGGCTCACCCTTGTGCACGCCTGCCACACTCCTGCATCCTCCTCTGTCTCGTCACCGATCCTGAATGCCTCTTCACTCTGAAAACTCTGGTTTTCTTGACTGCTGGAACTGCTATCATCTGCCATTGTTGTTTTGTTTAGGGATCACACTCGTGACGTCACGCAGCGTCGTCTGCACTACTTCCGGTTTGTTTGGCACTGCCAGCCAGAGGCAAAAGTTTATCAGCTTATAGCTTGGCCATCGCACGGCCTAAAAATTTCTTTTATGTGTTGAAAAATACAATAGGTAATAAGGAATTAATCTGCTATTCTACTTTTTGCGCCAAAAGGTGGGTTCAGTTCTACTTTAATGCTTGTTTAGTGTTTGTGAGAACCCAGGACTGTGTGTCCGACACGATCATCGGTAGCACGGGGGCCCCCCAGGGAACGGTGTTGGCTCCCTTCCTGTTCACCCTTTATACTGCGAACTTCTCACACAACACAACACACTGCCATCTACAGAAGTTCTCTGATGACTCTGCGATCGTTGGCCTCATCTCCAATGGAGATGAAGCTGAGTACAGAGGGCTTATCCAGGACTTTGTGGATTGGTGCCATCGGAACTGCCTCCAGATCAACGCGAGGAAAACTAAGGAGCTGGTGGTGGACTGCCGCAGGCAAGGACAACCCCTCACAGCACCAGTAAATATACAGGGAACAGACATTGAGATGGTGACATCCTACAAGTACCTGGGTGTTCATCTGAACAATAAACTAGACTGGTCACACAATACTGACGCACTCTACAAGAAGGGACAGCGCAGGCTGTTCCTGCTGAGGAGACTCAGGTCTTTTGGTGTACAAGGGGCGCTGCTGAAGACATTCTATGACACGGTGGTGGCATCAGCCATCACTTTTGGAGTGGTCTGCTGGGGCAGTGGCATTACAGCAGCCAATAGGAAGAGACTGAACAAACTGATCAAGAAAGCTAGCTCTGTCCTGAGGCAGCGCCTTGATCCGGTGGAGGAGATAGGAGAGAGAAGGACGGTGGCTAAACTGTCATCTCTGCTGGAGTCCGAGTTCCACCCTATGCAGGACATACTGAATGCACTGAGGAGCTCATTTAGCAGCAGACTACATCATCCCAGGTGCACAACTGAGAGGTTTCGTAGGTCCTTCCTACCAACGGCTGTCAGACTGTACAACCTAAGCAGGGCTGCTCGCAGAGATAGCAAAAAGACGTAACAAACTAATAATTTTTTTGAATGCAAAAGATGCAATAGACTTACACAATGGTCCCCTCCGGCATACAACTAGGAAAATACCGGTCGCTATGGAGGGTGAGAATATGTATGGGCACATAATCATACCATGTAGGATAACTAAGTAGACGGTTGTGCTGTTTCATCCCATCTAGCAACAATGCTCCGCACTGTGTGTGTTTATACATTTACATATTTATTCCATCCAGCTCTGCACTGTGTCTGTGTGTGTATATATATATATATATATATACAGTATATATATATAGTATATAGTAATATGTGCATATGTATATTAGCTGCTCTTGCTTGCTTGCTTTTTTTCTTGCCTTCTGATTGCTGCTCTGAGTGTTGCTATCCCTGTGCTGTTGCAATCCTGGAATTTCCCCGTTGTGGGACTAATAAAGGCTTATCTTATCTTATATAATAGGACAGCTTGAGAAATGAAAAATGCACCCTATTAATATTTGTTGTAGATCATGTACCTGGGTGCAGCAAACAACAATCGGTCCACAACAGTCCTTGCCTTCTTCCAACAATCTGTTGACAGATTTGGATTTCCATTAAGATAAATGAAACAGCTATAGTACATCATGCATTCCATGATAGTTTGACACTCACCAGCTCAGATTGTTGTGACTCTTTTTCTGGAGTTATTTTTATTTGTAATATATTCATATATTGTTATGCATACTACAGTAAAATATCTGAATGTTTAATTGCTTGTCTTTTTCATGTCAAATACCATTACTGTCAGAGAGTGGGTCGGGGCCATGTCCCCCCCTTAGTTTCTAGTTTGTATTTCCTTGTTACCAGGACAAGGGCCCAGCCAACGACTTCGCTTTGAGTCCATTATTGCATGATTTTTCTGTGTTTTGTTCTTGCTCCTTATTATTATTATTATTATTTCTGGTCAGTCACTGCAACAGATACTGGAGTCAGTTTGTCTTGGCCTGTCCTTGCCACTGATAATACCTCTATCTTCTAAGAATGTGCTGCTAGTCCAGCAAACGTTAGCGGTACTCAAATACTTTGCAAGCAGTGTCATGAAATGGTCAGTAAGAAAGCAACTCATACCGGCTCGGACATCGCCCGGGTTAACAAGGTCAGGAGTTCCTGGCAGCGGAGGGTGAAGGACAGAGCTGTGTGGAGGAATCTGATCAGACCTAAATGAAACAGTCATTGTCACCCCCGACAGACTGCTATGATGATGATGACGATGATGATGATGATTATTATTATTATCATACAATCACAGCATAGATGTAGGCTGGAAAATCGTTTACATAGAGGGCAAGCTGTAAGCCACAGTCTCAGACCTCAAGTGTCTTTCTAAGGATGAAGCATAGAAACGCAGCTTATGATGCTGCAAGGATGGACTAGAGGCAGCAGAATAGAGTGACTAATCAAAAACAAATAAAGAACAGCTGCGATAAATTAAAAACATAAGAGGATGAGGCTAACGGAAGCTGCATTATGCTAACAGGAAGTAAACAAAGAGCACTGTCAAAATAAGAGTCCATACTGAAACAACGTCCCCTCCAATACACAACCAGGAAAATACCAATCATTTCTGAGGGTGGCACCAACACTGTGATTCAAATGCGAAATATACCATATATATGCCATGTGTGAGGCTCAATGCTCCGATGGTCTCTTCCCACTAACACAGCAGTAATAATAATACTAACGAGGAAAGAGACCGCTGGTGTGAGAGTGTGTGGGCTGAACCTGATTAACACCATGTGTGTATGAATGAGTGTGTTCGCGTATGAATGGGAGTGAATGAAGTGTGTGCGTGTATGTGTGTGAAACACCCATAATGAAACACAGCTGATGGCACTGACAGGAGGTCGAGGGGTGACCAAGCTGTCAGGGAGCGAAGGACCCAAATAGCTCCCTGAAGCGCCTGATGGAAAATTGGGCAAAACCAACCATGGGTCAGAACTGGGTTTGGAACCACCAAACCCAGGTTCATGACATGAAATAACATATTTATAAGCTATAACAGCCCATTAGAATATTTCACAAATGTGACAGAGCAAGTTACATTGTTATATTCACAATTTAACCCCGATCAACCAAATCAAGTTATTTTTAAAGCATGGAAACTGTTTCAATCAACATTAAGACCCTTAATCAGTTTTTTGACAGGTGAAGTAACATATTTATAAGCTATAACAGCCCTTTGAGACTATTAACAAGTGTAACAGAACATGTTATAATCTTCACAATTCAACCTTGAAGAACAAGATCAAGTGATTTGTTGGCAAATAAAATATTTGAATCCAAATTGAGAGCCTTAATGAATTTTTGGCAGATGAAGCATACATTTTATGGATTCTACTTAGAGTATATAGTTATAGGAGGTAAATAATGCACAAACACTAATATTCATGGGAAAGAAAAGCATTATTGACTTTTATATCGTTATATGTGGATTTTGTTAATTTCAGCACACTTTTCTTAATGTATAAAATGCTACTGCAGGATAAAATGTCATATCTGATTATTCTAACATAAAACTCATGAGTCTAAAATTAGGACTATGGGACTATAGGACTTTAGGACTTTGGGCTGCACGGTGGCGCAGTGGTTAGCACTGCGGCAGCACAGTTTACCCTTGGCCGGGGGATTGTGGGGATCATGGGATCGTGGGTTCGATCCCAGCCCCCGACCAACAGTGATCTGTGTGGAGTTTGCATGTTCTCCCCGTGTTGCGTGGGTTTACTCCAGGATTTCTCCGGTTTCCTCCCACATGCCAAAAACATGCATGTTAGGTTAATTGGCTGTTCTAAATTGTCCCTAGATATCTGTTTCCTATAGGCCCTTAGAATAGAGGGTTAGTATTAATGAAAGCGCTTTGAGTGGTCTTTGTGACTAGAAAAGCGCTATATAAGTGCAGGTTAGTTAGTTAGTTAGTTAGACTACTCCCTCACCGCATTAAGTATTCACAGGCATACCTTTGCTAATTGCAGGGACAAAAAATTAGTCCGTATTGCTCAAAAGCAGCCGTCAGTCTCAGAATCAGAAGAGAAACAGTTTTAGCCGAGCAAGGCGCGCTCCTGCAGCGAACCGATCAGTTTCTGCTGGCCCATCACTTTCTGGCAAGACACCACAGCTTCTCTTGTTTTGAACATAAAGATTTGTTCCGACCATAAAAATATCGAACAAAAAGGCAGTGAACTGATGTCCCCCAGCACCCACCAAGCTGCGAGACGTGGGGGTAAATGCATTTTTAAAGAACAGTTACTAAATACAGTAAATACTATGACATTTCAGTGTGTGCTGGATCCAGCATCCATAAAAAAAGACTTGTGTATTTTTACTGAGATGGGATAATAGCAGATGCAGTGGGGAAAGGTTTGTCTTGGAGTCTTTCTGGAAGAAATCCTGTCCTTCCGACCTGCATAACAGACTCCAACAGTGTAAATTGGGGATCACTTTTGTGTCTGCTACTCTTGTGTGACCCCAAATGGACAAATTGTGAATAGCATTTATTTTATTGAAAAAGCGCTGTGCATTGATCCTATCATTTAATTTTCACACTTTGCAAATTCATCCTGCAGGCTGGTTTTGACATGATTTGGTATTTAGACCCAGAAGCAGACTATGGACTCAGAAATTGTAACAATGATTTATTGTGCAGAATGTGACATGAGGTGCGTGGAGAGTCTGACAACCCTGCGGGGAGAAGAGACGAGAGGAGAGGGATGAACAACTGTGACACAGAAAACAGCATAGACAAAAGTAATTGTTGCCTTATGGGTCAGAGAGCTGCAGGCTGTGAAACCGCCGTCATTCCTCGTTCCCTTCCCAGCTGTTGTGATGGGTGAGTGAGTGAAATCCCAGTACACATATTTACACTGAAGGGCTGAGATGCTCCTGAGTCGAGGAAGTAAAAGAGAGGTCACTGCACAGTTCATTAATGTCCACTTACAGGTGTTGAGCTGGTGACAGGGGCTCCCTTTCGTCGGGAGGACTGAATCCTGGGTCCGCCGGGAGGACAGGAGATCCGGAACCACCAGGAGGAAGAAGCCTAAGTTCAGCAGGAAGATGATTCACCTGTGCACAGGTAAGTGAAAGATAACATGGAAATGAGGAGGCAGGCAGATAGAGGTTTATTCTTATGGCTTCCCACGTTGGAGGACAGGCAGAGTCGGGAGTTAGGAGCTGTCAGCTGTAGTATGTTTAGTCGACGTCCCTGTGAAGTAGTGAAGCTCTGCTCCCTATTTAAAGGCTGCTCAAATGAGAAGTGGCTGGTGAACCTGCAGCAGCTGGGCATAAGTAAATAGGAAGGGAGAGACAACAGAGTGCAGCCAGGATCATGACAGGTTGGGATTGTCAGGTTGTCATAATTGAGAGAAGGATCAGCTTGTGTGCAGGATGCTAACACCAGTGAATGCACATGACACAGAGAGGCAATGTTTAAACACAATTTTATTGAGCAAACAAACTCAATAGTAAGGAAAAGCATCACTCGCCAGAGGACCACACAGCCTGTAAAAGACAGAGACAAGAGCAGGTAAGAAATGAGGAGTGAAACTAGGGGCAATAGATAACAAGGGCAGATAAGATAAGCCTTTATTAGTCCCACAACGGGGAAATTCCAGGATTGCAACAGCACAGGGATAGCAACACTCAGAGCAACAATCAGAAGGCAAGAAAAAAAAACAAGCAAGCAAGAGCAGCTAATATACATATGTACATATTACTATAAAATATATATATATATACACACACACAGACACACAGTGCAGAGCATTGTAGCTGGATGGAATAAATATATGAATATGTAAACACACAGTGCGGAGCAATGTAGCTAGATGGAATAATATGTAGATATATAAACACACAGTGCGGAGCATTGTAGCTAGATGGAATAAATATGTAAATATATAAACACACACAGTGCAGAGCATTGTTGCTAGATGGAATAAATATGTAAATATATAAACACACAGTGCAGAGCATTGTTGCTAGATGGAATAAATATGTAAATATATAAACACACACAGTGCAGAGCATTGTTGCTAGATGGGATGAAACAGCACAACCGTCTACTTAGTTATCCTACATGGTATGATTATCTGCTCACAGACAGCCTGCAAGAGGAACCCAGCGGAGAAGATAAACCCAGCAAGGTGGAGCTGGCAGGGAGAAAAGGAGGAGTGGAGCTGGGAGGAGTCTCTGACCGGGTGGAGGAGGTAGCCTGGAGTGGTGGTGATGATGATGATTGGGCAGGGGAGCGCTCAGCAACCCCAGAGACGCACCACGGAGATAATAATAATAATACTAATAATAAATTTTATTTAAGGCGCCTTTCGAGGCACTCAAGGATGCCGTACAAGAATAAAACAATCAATAAAACACATTTAAAAACACATCACAAGTACAAGAATCACAAAGAATAGGCCTTAGTGAACAGAAAAGTCTTGAGGTGGGATTTGAAGGTGGAGAGTGAGTTTAAATTCCTGAGGTCCGGTGGGAGGGAGTTCCAGAGGCGGGGGGCGGTGCAGCTGAATGATCGGAGGCCCATGGTGGTCATGCATGCAGGAGGGACAATGAGGTTGATGGTAATTGATGATCTGAGAGTTCTGGATGGTGCATGGACAGAGAGGAGTGCAGCCAGGTATGGGGGGGGGGGCATGGAGGGCTTTGTAAGTGAGGAGGATGATTTTCTAGTCAATGCGGTGTTTGATGGGGAGCCAATGGAGATGCTGCAGAACCGGGGTGATATGATGGGTGAATGGAGTTCTGGTAATGATCCGGGTGGCAGCATTCTGAACTAGTTGAAGTTTTTTAAGAGATTTGAGGGGGAGACGAGAAAGAAGGGAGTTACAATAATCCAGGCGGGAGGTAACGAGAGAATGGACCAGGATGGCGGTGCTGGCAGGGGTGAGGACAGAGACGGTTGATGTTACGTAGATGGAAAAATGCTAACCGGGTGACATTATTAATGTGGGATTTATAGGAGAGGGTGGTGTCCAAAATTACCCCAAGGTTTTTGACTTAAGGGGAGGGGGAAACAGTAGTGTTGTCAATGGTGATGGTGATACTGTTTGACTTTGAAAAGGTGGATTTTGAACCGACTAAGAGGACTTCTGTTTTATCACTGATGGCAACCTGATGCGAGAGGAGGAAAAAAGGGTTTAGGGCTGAGTTCCTTAACAACACACACAAAACTTACTTCATACTTGAGGCAGCTATACCCAATGAGCCAGCACTGCAGCATTGACAAACTGGTCCTTTTAAGCGCTGGCAGGGAAGAGGCAGCAGGTGCATCCACTCACGCAGGTATGCTGCTGACCTGCGGAGTCGAGATCTTGATGGAGAACCTCCCACAGAAAGGGATGGAGGGCACGCTCACCTGATCATGACAGTGCCTCCCCACCCCTCAAGGGGTGCCTTGTGGCAGCCCACCGGGCTTGTTGGGATGGGCTCAGTGAAAGACATGGACCATCCCCCTGTCATGGAAGTTGGAGCCGGGGATCCATGACCTCTCTTTTGGCCCATAGCCCTTCCAGTGGCCAGGTGTTGCAAATCCCAGCCCCAGTGGCAAAAATCCAGAATCCTCTGAATGGTGTAGGTGGTCTGATCATCGAGGAGCCAAGGTGGAGGAGGTGGCTTCCGGTGGTGGTGGTGGTGGTGGGGGCACTGGTGGAGAGGGGCTTGATTTTCAATACGTGGAATGTGGGGTGGATGTTGTAGCATCATCGTCTCCTCAAACCAAGACAGAAGATCACTTCTCTCCATTTTACAGGAATTTCACTTTATTCCTTATACAGGAATACCACTTTTCTGCATTTTACAGGAATATCACTGGCTTTTTCCTAAATGAGCTAAAAAAAAGTCAAGTGAGGCTCCTGTGAACCATCCATTGTGTTCATTAGTGCCCTCATTGTCTATCAAGCTCAAAATGGCCCCCAGCCGCCATCTTGGAATACACTTTACGCAGGCACATTTTCTCTAGACCTTATGTTAATGCCACGCAAACGTCCAACTCAATTACATGTAGTCCACTATCAATCACCACATCACATCATACTAAGATGTCCAACTACACATCACTATCACTACTTGATTCACTATCAATGAATGAGTCACTGTATGAACTTGCGCTATCTGAAGCACTGTCTTCACCACTGCTGCTCTCCTCACTGTTGACTTCTGTGTTCGGTTTCGGCATTGACAGGGGAAGTGGCGGTTGAGTCGATCGTACAGGTAGACATAGACCATTCACCAAATGCCACCCATGACCGATTGGTGATGGGTGACTTTGAAGGTGGAAGTTCGTCAGCAAGTACGCAAGGTAGTTTGTCCTGAGGAGGTGATGATGCAGACTGTCTGCGTCTGGTATATACCACAATACCAATGCTGGACCGGAGCCTCTTCGGTGAAAAGAGAGAAGCAGATGGAGATGGATCCCCCTGAACTGATTGATTGTCTCTTTCAAGATCTACCTCTAATTTATGCTTACGTTTCTCGGCTTGAGATAGACAACGCTTGTTAGATAACATGGTGTAACATGTCTGGTGCATATAATGCCCTTTTGGCCCTTTGGCCCAATCAATATTCCCACATTGAAACCGATCAAGTCCTTTCCATCGTAGAGTTTTTTCACGAATTGAATTCCATTTTTGGTCCTTGGTATTATCCAAAGAGTCACTTTTGGTACATGGTTGACCACAACGTAGAATGCATTCATATTCACCGGAAGACGTTGATGGTAGTTCATCGTTGTCACTTGCAGTATCCATTTTATCCCTCACTTTATATGAATAAGTGTCTGAAAACAAAAACAAATTTGTCATTATCAGAACAGAGGAGAGAAAAAGGAGGGATGACAAGACCTAGAGTCAAAGGCCCTTGTACTGTCTACTGTCATTACGGTAGCATTAAGCAAGCAGCATGGTCAATATGCTAACATTACCTGACTATACAGTATGGAACAAGATTCAGAATTCTAACCTCTCCATATAAGTTTAAAGCTAAATTTATACATACCTGGCAACCTTGGTTAAACTGGAAAGATTAGGACTACATATTATGGCAGCACAGACGTTACAAAATCACTGCATCCTCTCTCTTGCTATGCAAAAAGGAATCAATGAATCAAGCATAGGATTCCGGGAATCCTAAGGGGATTACCCAAGTGTTCCTCAGTGAAATCACTGAATCAATGCAGGAGCTTTCTAATAATTATTAAAAATGAATGTAAGGATACCTCATTTGACATTTTTAGCTCATTTGGTGACGGATATGAAAAAATCCATTGCATGTGAAAATGACAGCCGGCCGCCATCTTGGATTTCTCGATTATGTAATCATTTAAACACACTTTTATTGGAATAAACAGATAGTATGACCCCTTAAACCTCTGTTTTGACACCAACATCAGCTTTCTAGGTGCCTTAGTAGTCAAGAAACAAAAAAAATGTTAATCGGTGGCCATATTGGCGGCCATATTGGATTTCATCGTGATGGGTTTGTTTCACAAGTAAACTAATAGCATTAATGGAATGCTTGACCCCAAAAACCTATGTCTAGACACCAAAATCAACCTCCTAGCTGAATTAGTTACTGAGATATAGGTGGTGGTATGCATTTTGGTGGCCATTTTGAATTTTGGGCAAAAAAAAAAGGTTTCCCATAATTTTTGGGAGGTACATGGGAGCTTATTTTCATTAAAATGGGTCTAGAATGCTAAATCCAGTGAGAAAAAAAAGGTCCTGGGTGGTTGGTCACGAAACCCCCAAAAATGACTCTACTAATAGTTGAACCACCAACTGTTACCAAAACTTTGCAAGATACTGTGTTGGTTTTGAATGTTTGCTCCAAAGCCTCGTTCAAACTCAACAAGGTCTTGGATTTGTCACTCTTCATGTCAGAGGGTGACCATGCTCACCCACATCTAATGCCTATGTTTCTTCAAAAGGTAGCTAGAAATATTAAATTTTCAGCTAACACTTTGACAATGAGCCTGCCTTCACCGCTTCTTGCCCCTGTTTAAGATGTTCAATTCAATTCAATTCAACTTTATTTATATAGCGCCATTTCACAACAACAGTCATCTCATAGCACTATAAACTGTAGGGGGGACCCCCACAGTTGCAGAAAGACCCCAGCAATCAGGCGATCCCCTGTGAGCAAGCACTTGGCGACGGTGGAGAGGAAAAACTCCCTTTTAACAGGAAGAAACCTCCAGCAGAACCAGGCTCGGGGAGGGGCAGTCATCTGCTGCGACTGGCTGGGGGGTGAGGGGATAGAGAAGAAGAAAAGAACAGACATGTAGAGAGCAAACAGCACGATGGGGACTCAATCTATGGGAGAGAACAAACAAATGTTAATGACCAGCAAAAAAAAAATATTTCATAGAGAGTGAGGAAAGGAGTGAGGCCCAGTGCATTACTGGAGGTCCCCCGGCTGACTAAACCTATTAGCAGCATAACTAAAGGAGGGTTCAGAAACACATGATCCCTCCCTAATTGTAGGCTAGATCAAAAAGGTAGGTTTTAGCCCTATTCTTAAAAACAGAGATCGAGTCTGACTCCCGAATCCAGATTGGCAGCTGATTCCACAGGAGAGGAGCTTGATAACTGAAGGCTCTGCCTCCCATTGTACTTTTGGAGATTCTAGGTATTACAAGTAATCCTGCATTTTGGGAGCGTAGTGCTCTGTTAGGATAATACGGTAGTATCAGATCTTTTAAATAAAAAGGAGCCTGATTGTTTAGAGCTTTGTAAGTGAGAAGAAGGATTTTAAACTTAACTCTAAACTCTATGGGAAGCCAATGAAGGGAGGCCAGAACCGGAGAGATATGATCTCTCTTTCTAGTACCTGTTAAAACTCTTGCTGCAGCATTTTGGATCAGCTGAAGACTTTTTAAAGATGTTTTAGGACAGCCTGATAATAAAGAATTACAATAATCTAATCTCGAGCTAACAAAAGCGTGGATCAGCTTCTCAGCATCACTCTGAGACAAGATGCTCCTAATCTTGGCAATATTACGCAAATGATAGAAGGCAGTCTTAGAAACAAATTTAATATGTGAATTGAAGGACAAATCCTGATCAAAAATAACTCCAAGGTTCCTCACAGAGCTATTAAGAGAAAGAGTAACTGCGTCCAAACTGAAAGTTTGATTTGGAAAGGAATTTCTAAGGTTTTTTGGACCAACAAGAATGACTTCAGTCTTATCTGAATTTAATAGCAGGAAATTACAAGTCATCCAAGCTTTGATTTCCTTAAGACAGGCTTCTAACTTGGCTAATTGATTAGTATCATCTGGCTTCATTGACAGGTATAATTGTGTGTCATCTGCATAACAATGAAAATGTATACAGTGCTTTCTAATAATGTTGCCTAACGGAAGCATATATAAACTAAAAGAGTAGGGCCTAGCACAGATCCCTGTGGAACTCCATGACTAAGCTTTGAGCTGAAAGAAAACTCATCATTTACATGAACAAACTGGAACCTATCAGATAAATAAGATCTAAACCACTGCAACGAAGTTCCATTAAGTCCAACATAGTGTTCTAATCTATCAAGTAGAATATTATGATCAATAGTATCAAAAGCTGCACTAAGATCTAAAAGGACAAGTACAGAAACTAGTCCATTATCAGATGCAATGAGGAGGTCGTTAGTGACCTTCGCTAAGGCTGTTTCAGTACTATGATGGATTCTAAACCCAGATTGAAACTCTTCAAGTAAACCATTTCCCTGCAGGTGGTCAAATAATTGCGTAGCAACAACTCTTTCTAAGATTTTTGAAATGAAAGGGAGATTAGAGATTGGTCTATAGTTAGCTAAAGCTCCTGGATCTAGCGTTGGCTTTTTGAGTAAGGGTTTAATTACAGCCGTTTTAAAAGCCTGCGGTACATGGCCTAAAGTTAATGAAGAATTGATTATATGAAGAATAAAGCTACCAATAAGTGGGAAGACTTCTTTAAATAACCTGGTAGGAATAGGATCTAAAAGACAAGTTGAAGGTTTGGATGAGGAAACTACTTTGTCAAACTCACAAAGGTCGATTGGAGTAAACTCATCAAGACAGACATCAATAGAAGGAGTTGTAGTAGTTACAGTATTTAAGTTAACTGTGGAAAGAATCTGATTGATTTTATCTCTGATGGATGAAATTTTATTATTGAAAAAGTTCATAAAGTCCTGACTAGTAAGCTCTAAGGGGATGCTAGGATTGACAGAGTCCTGACTCTTTGTCAACCTGGCTACAGTACTGAAAAGAAACCTGGGATTATTCTTGTTCTCTTCTATTAATGCAGAGTAATAACTCGTTCTAGCTTTTCTAAGAGATTTTTTATAAATTAAAAGATGATTTCTCCAAGCTAAATAGATTTCATCTAAATTAGTAGAGCGCCATTTTCTTTCTAATTGATGAGTCTTCTGTTTTAAGCTACGAGTTTCTGTGTTGAACCAAGGAGTTAAAAATCTCTGATTAGACTTTTTCTTTTTTAAGGGGGCCACCAAGTCTAGAGCCTGATGCAGAGAAGCTGAAACACTATCCACCATGTTATCAATTACAGAAGGAGCAAGCTGTCTATAGCTTATTTCCGTTGTGTTGACACATGGCATAGAGGAAACAATCTGCATAAATTTGGAAACAGCATCATCTGAGAGGCATCTACTGTGATAATATTTTTCTTTAGGAGCCAAATAGTCAGAAATAGTAAAATCAAAGGTTAACAGAAAATGGTCTGACAGTACAGGGTTATGAGGAGACACTACAAGATTTTCTATTTCTATGCCATATGTCAGAACAAGGTCCAATGTATGGTGGAGGTAATGAGTAGAATTTCCTACTTTCTGAGAAAACCCAATCGAGTCTAATATTGAATTAAAAGCCACATTAAGGCAGTCACTATCTACATCCACATGTATATTAAAGTCCCCTACTATAATTATTATTATTATCAGATTTCAACACTAAATCAGCTAAGAAATCAGCAAATTCAGATAAAAATTCTGAATAGGTTGATGGGGGACGATAAACAATGGCAAATAAAATTGGGTTTAACCTGAAATTGCTAAAGTGCCCAATACTGAGGACCAGGCCCTCAAAGGAATTATAACATGTTTTTTGCTTTACATTAACTAGTAATTTGGAATGGTAAATTGTTGCTACTCCTCCTCCACGACCAGAACTTCTGGGATTTTGACAGTTTAAATAACCAGAGGGGGTTGATTCATTTAAACCAACATAATCCTCTTGCCCTAACCAAGTCTCTGTAAGGGAAATTAAATCAATCTGATGATCAATTAACAGATCATGGACTAACAGAGACTTGGGAGTTAGAGACCTAATATTTAACAAACCACATTTAATTTTTAAATTATGAGGAGGAACAGAGGCCAGATCATTCAATTTAGAGGCTTTATGTTTAATTTGAGTTTTACCAATATTTTGCTTTATCACTTTGGGATGCTTATACATTATATTTTTATTCACTTTGGAGGGAGCAGACAACGATTCTCTGATGGGGAAGACAGGGGCTAAGCTGAGGGGTGGCGGATGAAGAGGAGCTGCAGAGAGGCGTGTAAGACGCGTGTAAGATGTCACAAAGTTATTCCTCATTGCCACTCAAAGAACAATGATGACTTTCCATGTTCACTCAGTCTTCCAGAACAAAGGTCTCAAACACCCTCTGAGTAAGACCTCTGTGGAACCATGGTTTAGTCCAGCTAAACCAATTCAATTTGAACCTCCATGAATTAACTCAATATTGCTTAACCTAAACATCTACCTCAAATAAGCAATAAATTTTTGTTTTGCATTCTTTGTTTTGACTTTTATTTTTCTTTATTTTTAGAATTTTGAAGTTATATGCATGCTTATATACAAACATATATTTTTATATATAGTTCTTGCACTTCATTTTGATTTTTGTGCCCATTCAAACTATTTTTAAACAATTATAATAGCTATTTCATCGTAAACCAAAATTCCTACCTCAGGTATGTAAGACTATGCACTTATTTTTGTAACCAGAATTTTTGAGTCATTTCAAGACAGATGCCTTAGCTTACTACTCCAAGTCAATCTTATAATCTACATTTGTCCATACTCAAATTATTTTTGGAAATTCATGAAAGTCCTTCCAGTAAACCATAGTCAAAGATCTGTACTTAGTAAAAGATACTGTTTGCATGCTAGTGTATATGGACATCACAAAACCATTTAACCCAGTATTTAGGTCAAGTGTTGCCAAGGAGACGAAGCTGCGATGGGTGTGTACCAACGCTGACCGATGCTCACCATTGCTACAAAGGGGGGATCTGTAGCATCATCGTCTCCTCAAACCAAGACAGAAGATCACTTCTCTCCATTTTACAGGAATTTCACTTTATTCCTTATACAGGAATACCACTTTTCTGCATTTTGCAGGAATATCACTGGCTTTCATATCGACTCATCCAGGCCTCTTCCAGGCCTGACCAAA
This sequence comes from Pholidichthys leucotaenia, assembly GCA_020510985.1. Taxonomy (NCBI): domain Eukaryota; kingdom Metazoa; phylum Chordata; class Actinopteri; order Cichliformes; family Pholidichthyidae; genus Pholidichthys; species Pholidichthys leucotaenia. The sequence continues at coordinate 328,892,895 of CM035847.1, read as the reverse complement.
GATGTTTGTTTTCCCAGGACCCCAATGTAAACAGTTGCCTCTTGCAGAGATTGTAAGGATCAGAATTTGCTTTTAAAGGCTCAAAGGAACATAAACTCGGGAGACCAGACCTCCAACGTGAACAATGCATTTTGATAACATCCCCTTACAGGAAACCAATGCTCTTAAAAGGGTCATAAACAGCTTAATCAGATGGGTTTATAACCCCACGATGCTGGCCAGATTTCCTCCCAGATACCATGGATCTAAAAGAAATCATCTACAGCTCAACAGTACCTCCTAGCGGATACCTACGGAATGTGTTTCAGTATGTAAGATGACTTTTAATTTGTTCTAAACATTAAGTTTCTTTCCGCTTATCTTCTCCCCTGGATCCTAAGGACACTGAAAATCATCCCTCTTTTATCACCAACCATGGTTTGCTGTACTACATTAAGCTTTGATCTAAATATGAATGCATGTATTATAATTATGTATAAGAAATGTTGTATTCATGAGTGTTGTTCAAACAAAGGTAATATTGGAGTAATGGCATAAATGCATGATCACCAAATATTAGCCAAGTCATTTAATCTAGTTAGATTTTATATTGAGCTCCTAATTTCATAAGAACTGACTGAGTGTTGATTTTTCCTCTGCAATTTCATGGGATGGTGTCTTCGTTTGATTGGCTGCTCTCAAACAAAGAAATGTTCTCACATTGGATGGCAGCCATTTCAAACTGCTTTTGATATAGTCGATTGGTCAGTCTTGCGATCGACATCACAAGTTTATGACTAGGCGGGTCATTTTAAAAGCATTGGAAGATGCCCTGCATGCAAGAAGAAGAGAATTAGATTAAGAATAGCAGAAAAAGGAACAGAGAGAGATGGAGACAAGAATAGCAGAAAAGTAAAGAGTAGAAAAGAAAGTAAGTTAAGTTGCAGCTATGTGAGAGAGATTCAGGAAAAAACACAGGATTAAGAATTAGAAACACAGAAAGAAGAAAGAAAGAGATTTTGAGAAAGATTAAGAACTAAATTAAGATTAAAGAAGCAGAATAGTAATCTAGATCTCAGAGGAAGATTTTATTCCACCGTTTCAAGGTCCTGTGTAGTTTTATTCTATCTAAACTGTTCTTTGTGAAGTTTGTCAAGTCTTTCGTTAGTTTCTGGTTACTGAGGAGAAACCACTTTTTCTTTAGAGCTTGCTTTTTCAGACAATCAAATTCTCAAACTTTTTCCTTCACCTCAGAAGCCATTCTTATCCTAGTAAATGTTTTTCCTCATTTTTTTCATGACTTTTCATGCCGTTAAAGTGGACCTTTAATTTTCCTAATTTAAAGTGAACAGAGACTGTTTTTGGACTCTCTTGCCGGCCTCATACCCACCTGACTGAGAAGTTTCTCCTTCAGTTTTTGGTCTATCCCGCTACATGAGACCTCAAATTCGGACTCTTTTCCAAGGACTTGTCATGCCACTCTGTGACAGACCACCCACTGCTGCCATTGTCTGGAGAGCCCCCAGCTGAGTTTACACTTCCACGGCTGTGAGGAAGCATCGCAGCAGCCGCTTCCTCCGACGTCCTAACTCCCAACTCGGCCGGTATCGACCCGCTGAAACGTGGACCTACAGCTGTTTTGTAAGTGAAACTCCTACTTCTCCTATCTGCTGGGTTTAAAACGTGATGTCCTAACAATTAAATTACAATTGAATATGGCCCGTATTTCAGGGCTCAGTTAGTCTCTCAGCCACAGGATGAAGCTATAAACTGAAGGAAAACTCTTAGTCATTTTTAAGTAACTGCCCTTAAATTTTTGTAGATTAATTCAGAAGTCATTTTTAGATAATTAGCTTATGAATTTTCCCCATAAAATTGCGTTGTTTTCAGCCTCATTTACCGTTGAAACATAAGTCTGGTTCCTCCTTGGTTCTACAGAGGTGTAACGCTGGATTTTATGTTCAGGAATCCAATAACAGTGGATGTGATATCTTACGCTGTTATCATTTGAATCTGTTTAGCCATCATTTGAACGCCATGCCATGTAACCTGAATGAGTTTAATAAAAGGGTGAATGAGAGAAGTTGAAGCGTTTTCCTTTCGCATATATCTGTTTCCTAATCATGGCAGGAAAAGAACTCACTGAAACTCTGAGACTGATTCATTAAGTAATTGAAGGTACAAAATTAATTAAAATTAATTAATATTATTGTGTGGTGGCATGAAATAATAGGCAGTGAACTGAGAGTTTTTGAGGGAGTTTATTAATCATACCGCCATCACAACACCCACTCCAGCGCCGTGCAGGCACGCCGGAGCGGGCCCGGAGGCTCTTGTCAGGAGACACGGAATGCGTGTGTCAGAAGCAGTGCTCAGAGAGAGAGAGAGTTACAGAGCATATGCAGTTTTTATACCCCACTACAGACAATGCATTCACAGCAGTAGGTATGGACATTTGCATTTGAGAGTCACACATAACAATAGGAAGATTACTGGACGGAATTCGCCTCTGCTCTGGAGCTGTAGGACAAAAGAGGTTACAAGGCACATCTACATATTGTTATCAGTCCATAGATCACGCTGCTACGTTAATTGCTCCAGCTGAGCACTCTGCTTGTCCCAGTATGTTGTGGGGGTTACCCATACACTCCCCCCTAGAGGGCTCAGCGGGAAGCTGAGGCCTCAATAGTCCGGCTTTGGGAGCGAGCTGCGGGGGAAAGCTCGCTGCAGGCGGCGGTGGAGGGAGGGGGGTGGGGGTAGTAAGTGCCGGCCCGGGACGGCGAAATTGTCTGGGCCACACAAAAATTGCCTGTGGATTCGCTATGTTGAGGGGCTGTCCCGTTGAACGTGTGGAGGTCCACAGCAGCTGTAAGAAGAAAAAAATGAGTCACTGACTCCTCTCGCGGCCATGAAGAAAAAAAGAGCTGCAGCTGTGTGAGGGACTTGGCGTGTTGACTTTAGGTGCGCGCGCAGTCCTAAAGTCCTCGGGGAAAGCTGACAGCTGAATTCCCTTGTGCGCCGTGGCTGAGACCATTAGAAAATCCTGTGAGCAAGCTGCGTGCGTGCTTCAGGTGTGTGAGCAGCCCTGAAGGTTCTGTGTGCAGCGGCGAAGGACGATGGTGGTCTGTGTGGAGCCGGTATTGTCCCGTGCGTGGTGCGCTGTCCTCGGAACCCCCTGGTGTGCGTGTGGGGTTTGGTGCATGGCAGGACCGCTGTAGAGGCGAGTCAGGGTCAGGGAGCTTGCTGGAGATCAGCGTCGTCGGCGCCGATGGTCATCCCTGTAAGCTGTTGCGGTAGTTCGGTCATGGTGCGTTGGAGCGGTGAGAGGGAGTAGACGATCTTTGTCCCCCGGCTAGCGTAGATGCGTAGGAGCGGTGAGAGGGAGGAGGAGCGGTGAGAGGGAGAAGACGTTCTGTGTCCCTTGGCCGGTCCAACGTGGATGTCCCGATCTCAGGCGAGGGTCGCACCATGACGCTTTCTGCAGCCTTCACGGTCGTGGGTGATCTCCGAGGGAGTTTGCCTGGTGGTGGCTCTGCGTCGAGGTCTCCCTGTAGCAGAAGGGAGGGCAGATCATTTGCGTCAGGCTGCTGCGTTCGCTTGTCGTCGGAGAGTCAGTGCTGGGGGCTGCCAGCGTGTTCTTTTCTTGGTCGGGTCACCAGTGTAGATGTCCAGATCAGAAGGTTGCGTTGCACAAAGCGTGTGCTTTCTCGGGGTCACCAATGTGGCGGCATGAGATAATAAGGGGCGAACTGTGAGTTTTTGAGGGAGTTTATTAATCATACCGCCATCACAACACCCACTCCAGCGCCGTGCAGGCGCGCTGGAGCGGGCCCGGAGGCTCTTGTCAGGAGACACGGAATGCGTGTGTCAGAAGCAGTGGTCAGAGAGAGAGAGAGTTACAGAGCATATGCCGTTTTTATACCCCACTACAGACAATGCATTCACAGCAGTAGGTATGGACATTTGCATTTGAGAGTCACACATAACGATAGGAAGATTATTGGCCAGAATTCGCCTCTGCTCCGGAGCTGTAGGACAAAAGAGGTTACAAGGCACATCTACATATTGTTATCAGTCCATAGATCACGCTGCTATGTTAATTGCTCCAGCTGAGTGCTCTGCTTGTCCCAGTATGTTGTGGGAGTTACCCATAATTGTCCGTTAGGACTGGTGCCCCCTTTTACGAGTGCTTTTATTTAATTTAGCGGGTGTAGAAGTGACGGTTTAACTCCGCCCCCCTTTCACACCCACTATTAAATAAAATAAATAATTCCTGTACCTTATGACAAATATTTTATTATACAAATTTATCCTACAATGTGGAGTGTCGGCAGAAGCTCCAGGTGGACCATCATGTCGTTGATAATCTTGGAGGTGGCAAATGGACCCAGGAAGTGAGGTGACAATTTCCAGATTCTGTCTTCAGGGGCACCTGGCCCACCGACAGCCGCACGCTCTGAATGACAGCATATTTGGGTGCCAGGACCCACCTGCGGTCCACGTACTGATGGTTCTGCTCAGTAGAACAAAGAAGGGCAGCCTGGGTGGCTCTGTAAAGGTGGTGGCAGTGGCGAGCATGGGCCCCCACAGATGGCAAGGCAACTTCCCTCTCCACCATGGGCAACGGGGGGGGGGGGGGGTATACTCCATGAATGCCTCAAAGGGCGTTAACCCGGTGGATGAGGAGATGGCGGAGTTGTGAGCATACTCCACCCAGGTCAGATGGGTGCTCCAGGTGGATGGGTTCCAGGATGTCACGCATCTGAGGGTGGCCTCCAGGGATTGGTTCGCACAATCAGCCTGCCCGTTACTCTGCGGGTGGTATCCAAATGTGAGGCTGACCGTGGTGCCCAGGGAGCGGCAAAAGGACTTCCACACTTGGGAGATGAACTGTGGGTCCCGGTAAGACACAATGTCTAAAGGGATGACATGCAGATGGATGATGTGCATGGTAAGCAGGTTGGTGGTCTCGGAGGCAGAGGGCAACTTGGGGAGGGGCACTAAATAGATGGATTTGGAGAAACGGTCCACGACGGTGAGGATAACAGTATTGCACTGCAAGGGGGCAAGTCCAGTGACAAAGTCCAGAGCAATGTGCGACCAAGGGTGATTGGGAACCAGCAGGAGATGCAGGAGGCCGGCAGGAAGTGGCGAGTCAGTCTTGTTCCAGACGCACACTTGACAGGCCTTGACATAGTGCTGGATGTCCGTCTGCAGCATGGGCCACCAGAACGCTCGCTGGACCAGGTTGATGGTACGGGAAACTCCTGGGTGGAAGACAAAGTGACTGGTGTGGCCCCACTGGATGACGTCACTGCGTAGGCCGGCCGGGATGAACAGGCGATCATCAGGTCCCCCCAAGGGTTTGGGCTCAGCAGACTGGGCCAACCAGACCCTCTTCTTGATCTCCCAGGCAAGAACACCAAGAATACAGGAGGGGGGCACAATGAGTTGTGGGAATGAAGGGGAGGCTGGTGGGTCAGGGGTGAACTGGCGGGAGAGAGTGTCCGGCTTGATGTTACGGGAGTCGGGTGATGGTGAGGTTAAATCTGAGAAAGAATAGGGCCCAGAGGGCCTGCCTGGCATTTAATCTGCGGGCCGACCTAAGATACTAAATTTCTATGGTCGGTCCACACTATGATAGAATGGACTGCTCCCTCCAGCCAGTGCCTCTACTCCTCCAGAGCCATTTTAATGGCCAGAAGCTATCGGTCACCTTATGTTGTAGTTCCTCTTGGCTGGTGTGAGCCGCCAAGAGTAATACAGGCATGGGTGGAGCTTCTGATCGGAGGCCAAGTGCTGCGAGAGGACAGGGCCCACCCCCGAATCAGAAGCGTCCACCTCTACTATGAATTGGAGCTGAGAGTCCACCTGGGCCAAGATGGGTGTGTTGGAAAACATGTCCTTCAATTTGGAGAAGGCCCGCTTCGCTGCCTCAGACCAGGCAAAAGGCACCTTGATCGAGATAAGCTGAGTAAGAGGCTGTGTCACCCCAGTGTAGTTCCTAATAAACTGGTGATAAAAATTTGCAAAACCCAAAAAGTGTTGAAGCTCTTTGCGGGACTGGGGCATTGGTCAATTGAGCACAGCCTTCACCTTGGCCGGGTTGGCCCTCAGTTCTCCTCAGCAACAATAAACCCCAGGAAGGAAGTGGAGCGGGTGGAAAATTCAGACTTTTCAGCCTTCACAAAGAGTTGGTTTTCCACAAGCCACTGTAACACGGCCCGAATATGGACTGCATGCTCCTCTGGCATGCGGGGAAAGATTAGAATGTCATCGAGGTAAACAAAAACAAATTGGTTAACCATGTCCTGGAGGATGTCGTTAATCATGCACTGGAAAACGGCCGGGGCATTGGTGAGCCCAAAGAGCATCACAAGGTATTCGAAATGCTCCAGGTGTGTTTTAAAAGCAGTCTTCCACTTGTCCCCCTCATGTACACGGACCAGATAGTATACGTTGCGCAAGTCCAGTTTGGTAAGTACCCGCGTGTGCTGAAGGAGCTCTAACGCAGAATTGATCAGAGGCAGAGGGTATTTATCCTTAACTTTAATGGCATTTAACTCACAGAAATCGATGCACTGGTGCAGAGAGCCATCCTTCTTCCCGACAAAGAAGAACCCCACCCCAAGAGGAGCCAAAGAGGGCCAAATGAGGCTGGTGTTCAGAGAGTCCTTGACGTAACTTTCCATCACCTCCCTCTCCGGCCGAGAAGGGCTGTAGAGCTGGCTGGAAGGCAGCCGTGCACCTGGGAGGAGGTTGATAGCACAGTCATAAGAGCCTTGAGATAGCAAAGAAAGTGCTCTCGACTTGCTAAAGTCCTCCCCAAGGTCATAATAGACCTCGGGTACGAGGCTGAGTTCCAGCGGCTCCACCGGAGGGGAGGAGATGGGAGGGGACAGCGAACACTCGGCCAAACAGAGACAGGATGTGTGCTTCCGGAGCAAAGGGTACCCCCGAACCACCAGGGAGGGTGCGCTAGGGAGAATAAAGGATGAAAAGGTCTCCCGGTGGTTCCCAGAAAGAAGAACAGAGATTGGCGTGGTGCGTTCGGTGATGGAAGCCACAGTACAACCAGATAATGCCGCAACGTTTAATGAAGTCAGCAATTTAGTCACGGGGATGCCTACTTCCCGCACGAGCCACAAGGAAATGAAATTCTGTTCCACCAGTGAATCAATTAATGCAGACACCCTCGTTTATTTATTAATAAGCAGTACTGCACGTCTGTCACGGTCAGAGAGCGCATCTGTACACCCGATGTGGAGCTGCTGTCTGTGTCACTACGCGCCTTTTATTTGCCTCGCGAGTTCCCCCAACTTTTCATCACAACCGTGTACATTCATCCGAGGGCAGACGCTGACTCCGCCTCCAGCACAATCTTTGATGTGATCCAGCAGCTGCAATCAATTTCTCCAGAGGCGCCAAACTTCATTCTTGGGGATTTTAACCATGTTTCTTTAAAGAAGACACTTAAAAACTTTTATCAGTATGTCTCCTGCCCAACCAGGCGAAAAAAGACATTGGACCTGTGCTATGGATCCATTGAGAGGGCCTATAAATCACAACCCCTTCCTCCTGTAGGATCCTCAGATCACAACTGTGTACATTTGCTGCCCACATATAAAACTGCTCTCAGAAGAGGCAAGGTGGAGACCAGAGACATACATGTGTGGACAGAAGATTCAGAGCACAGCCTCCAGGAATGCTTTGACTGTACAGACTGGGAGATGTTCACATGGGCCTGCGGGGATGATTTGGACTCTCTGGCTGACGTCACATGCTCATACATGTCTTTCTGTAAAATAAGATTGTTCCACGTAAACGTGTCAAAATATATCCCAACAACAAGCCATGGGTTATAAAATCAGTTAAATCCTGCTTACAGAGGAAAGCACTTGCCTTTAAACAGGGGTCTGTTTCTGAGCTACAGGTTGCCACAAAAGAGCTGAAGGCCGAAATTTTAAGAGCAAAACAGAATTATAAATCAGAGTTGGAAAGCAAGATGGCAACAAAGAAACTTGGTTCGGCCTGGGCCAGTATGAAAACTATTGCAGGCTTTCAGAGCACAGAGCGCAGTAATCGTGTGTTTTTAGATGGTTTTAATTCAGACACAGAGCTGGCTAATGCTCTTAATTGTTTTTATGGTCGTTTTGACTCCTTTGATTTTAGCACAGAAATCCAAGATTTGAAACAGAAACTCAAAGACAATCAGCACTTTAATATTGAGGTGCAGGATGTTAAAAGGGAGTTCTGCGCTGTAAAAGTGAACAAAAGTCAGGGCCCTGATAATATATGTGGGCGCTTGGTAAAGTCCTGTGCACATGAACTGAGTCCTATATTTCATTACATTTTCAATAAGTCCTTACAGACACAACATGTGCCTAAGATCTGGAAAGAAGCCGTGGTTGTTCACGTTCCAAAATCCATCTGTCCTCAAACGGTAAACGACTTTAGACCAGTTGCTTTGACTTCAATTTTAATGAAAATTTTTAAAAAACTGGTCAGATGTGAGGTCCTAAGGCAGACTGAGCAGGCATTGGATCCTCTGCAGTTTGCCTATAGGCCTCACAGAGGAGTGGAGGATGCCACTGTCACTCTGTTTAACATGCTTTTTAAACATCTGGATTTTAATGGGACACATGCCAGGCTTTTATTTGTGGACTTTTCTTCCGCCTTTAATACAATCCAACCTCATATCTTAGTTGAAAGGCTCCTGCAACAATTTGACTTGAGCAATAATCTGGTGGGTTGGATTCTGGATTTCTTAACCAACAGGATGCAGAGAGTAAGGGTCAATGGGACATTGTCTGACCTAAAGTGCTCTTCTACTGGCTCTCCTCAGGGGTGTGTGTTGTCACCACTACATCTTCATCCTGTACACCAGGGGTGCCCATTACGTCGATTGCGATCTACTGGTCGATCGCGGAGGTAGTACTGGTCGATCGCAGCGTGACATTAAAAAAAAAAAAAATTGTCAGCCTATGTACTGGTCGATCGCAGTGTGACATTAAAAAAAATATTTGTCAGCCTATCAAACATCCCGTCACTTGATTGACATACAGGGCAACCATCCAGATGACAACTGAATTTTGACCTTTAGGTCACCGCTCATGCGTAAACAACGGCGCTAAGCGCAGCAAAACTTACAAGCTAGTCAGCGAATTACCTCAGATTTTAAGCCCTTGCTTGAGGATTTAACCCAGCAAATGTGGAAGGACATCGGAGATTGTGAGTGTTTCTCACTGCAGTTGGACGAATCTACAGATGTGAGTGACACAGCCCAGATGTGCATTTTCATTCGTATGGTGTTTAGTGATCTCACTGCAAAAGAGGAGCGAATATCGCCCTTTTCACATTCCCCACAATGCAATGCGCAACCGGCAACATCCGGGAGTTTGTTTACACTGGCTCACATGCATACACAGAGACAGAGTTCAAGATACATCGAAATAAAGCCACAAATCAGATAGATAGATTTGTTTATTTGACAGGGACAGTGCAATAAATATAGACAATTAATCAATGACAATCAATCTGATGTGTTGCACAGAGTATATAGCTATTAGCGAACGCATCAGGGTTCCAGATGCGTAGTACCTTTCTGTAGTAATCGCCAGATTTTGCTCTCCCAAATTCGCCGAAGATCTGCATTTTTTTCACCGCTGGGAAACCTATAGTATGATCTTCTTATGCCCTGTTCTTTGTCTGTACCCTGGCGATTACTACAGAAAGGTACTACGCATCTGGAACCCTGATTTGTGGCTTTATTTCGACGTGTATGCATGTGAGCCAGTGTAAACAAACTACCGTTTGTTGCCGGTTGCGCATTGCATTGTGGGGAATGTGAAAAGGGCGAATTGACAGCACTTCCCATGAAAGAACAGATACGAGGAGAGGACATATTTCAGACGTTTAAAAACTTTATCGAGAAAACTCAGCTCCCAGTGTACAAATTGGTGTCTATCACCACAGATGGAGCACCTGCAATGGTTGGGCGTGTGAATGGATTTATTGCCAAGTGCAGGCAGGACGATGCGTTCCCAGACTTCTTGAATTACCACTTATTTATGTGAGTCAGCCTTTTCCTACATGAAGATCATTAAGTCCAAATACCGTTCCACCATGACTGATGAACATTTGGAAATGTGCTTGAGGCTGGCTGTCAGCAGCTACTGTCCGGACTATGCATCCCTGGCTGATTCAGTTCGGTGCAAGTCATCAGAGTAAACTCAGGTAATTACAAAAAATGTTAATAGTTATTTATTATGTGTGTTGTGCAATTTTGGCTTATTCAGTTATGCAAGGTACATCAACATACATTGTACATACAAAGAATCCTTAATACATTTGAAATGTATACATTCATATATAATACATTATATATAAATAATTATATGTTTTGCATTTTTGTAGTGGGTAGATCATTTTGACTTGGTTGTTTTATAAGTAGCTCGCATGCTGAAAAAGTGTGAGCACCCCTGCTGTACACAAACATGTGTCGGAGCAGGCATGACAACAGACACATCATAAAATATGCTGATGACTCAGTTATTGTCAGTCTCCTCCAGGATGGTGAGAGTGGCCACAGCCCAGTAGTTGATGACTTTGTTCACTGGTGTGAGGATTCCTACCTGCAGCTGAATACAACAAAAACTAAAGATATGATTATTGACTTTAGGAGGAAAAATCCCAGGCACAAAGTCACTGTACTAAAAGGCCAGACCACCGAATGTGTACAATCCTACAAATATCTTGGGACGATTATTGATAGTAATTTAAACTTTGAAGAGAACTGTGAAAGGGTGTGCAAAAAGGGTCAGCAACATTTGCATTGCTTGAGAAAACTTGCACGCTTCCAAATTGACCGAACCATAATGACAATGTTTTATCGGGCTTTTATTGAATCTGTTTTATCCTTTTCTTTAGTGTCATGGTTTGGTCAGATAAAACTGAAACAGAGGAAATCCTTGGATCAGGTAGTTAGATGGTCCAGTCGGTTGCTTGGTGAGCCACAGCTGAGCCTGACATTCCTGTACACCAGACAGGTACAGAGGATGGCTACCTCCATTTTAAATGATGACTCCCACCCTTTGCACTGCAACTTTCAGCTTCTTCCCTCAAGACGGAGGTTTGCTGTCCCAAAAAGTGAAACTCAGCGCTACAAAAACAGCTTTGTTCCTGCTGCTGTCAAAGAGTTGAACAAGCTGTAAAAATATATTGTACATAATTTAGGTACCTATTTATTAACTTCATTTTATATTTACTTATTTTTGTAGGATGTCACTTGGGTTCTAAATATTTTATTGGGTTTTCGACCTTTGAGTTTTTTAACCTCACTGACTAGTTTTTAACTTTTAATATGACCCTTCTCTCTTACCTCTGGCTTCTCCCTCATCTCTTTGTCTTTTTATACCCTGATTGATGGAGCCTTGAGTATTTTTATCATGTTTATAGTCAGCTTCATGTGTGCCTGTGTTTGTGTCTATGTTGAATGTAATTAGTGGCTTGTAAATATGGATGTCACCAGACTGCAAAACAAATCTACCTACGGGTACAAATAAAGTAACTTGAACCGGAACTTGAACCTGTTTCGATCCCGGGTAATTGATTGAGGGCTGGGATGGAAAAGTTACTGGGGGGATGAATGGAATTCCTGCCCGTCAGACCCCCCACGCCTAATGACGGGCTGCGTCTTCTGGCTTCAGGTGACAATTAAACAGTTTATACTCTAAAGAGCCATAATACATGCATGCACCAGCTTTTCTTCAGCCGAGCCCCATAACTTCGGAGTAAGAGTCGACTTCACCTGTGCCAGTAGCCGGGAGAGGCTTGCGCGAAATGGAGGTCATCGTTCACTCCTTCGCACCCTCTCGGTATTGGTTATCCAAACTGACAGCCTGATCAGAATCAGAATCAGAATCAGAATCAGAATCAGGTTTATTGCCATTGTTCATGTAGTACACAAACTAGGAATTTGTCTCGGTACAATGCTGCAACATTAAACATGATAAGATAAGAGAAATAAACTATACATGTAATAAAGTGTAGGATAAGATTAAGTGATACTGGTCAACAGTTAAAATATATATTAGCCAGCAGCAGATACTGTGGAGAACTATATAGTGCAGTCGGTAATGCAGGAAGAAAACAGTGATGATTGACATGAGTCTGGTTGAGCTGCTGTACATGGTGCACGAGAGTCACTTAGTGTTCAGCAGTCTAATGGCAGAGGGGAAGAAGCTGTTCATGTGACGGGAGGTTTTAGTCTGGATGGACCGAAGTCTTCTACCAGAGGGGAGGGGGGCAAACAGTACGTGACCAGGGTGTGAGGGATCGGCTATGATCCGGCCAGCACGCCTCCGGGTCCTGGAGATGTACAGATCCTGGAGAGATGGGAGCTTGCAGCCGATCACCTTCTCAGCAGTGCGCACGACGCGCTGCAGCCTTAGTCTGTCCCTGGCAGTGGCTCCTGCGTACCACACGGTTATGGAGGTGGTGAGGATGGACTCGATGATGGCTGTGTAGAACTGCACTAACATCTTGGTGGGTAGCTTGAGCTTCCTCAGCTGCCGCAGGAAGAACATCCTCTGCTGGGCTTTTTTGATGAGTGAGCTGATGGTCAGCTCCCATTTGAGGTCCCTGGTGATGGTAGTGCCTAGGAAGCGGAAGGAATCAGCAGTGGTGATGGGAGAGCCTGAGAGGGTGAGGGGGGGCAGAGGAGTAGTGACTTTCCTGAAGTCTACAATCATCTCCACTGTCTTCAGAGCGTTCAGCTGCAGGTTGTTATTGCTGCACCAGGACGCCAGCTGGGCCACCTCTCTCCTGTAGGCGGACTCGTCGCCGTTGGAGATGAGCCCGATGAGGGTGGTGTCGTCCGCAAACTTGATCAACTTGACAGACTGGTGGCTGGAGGTGCAGGAGTTGGTGTAAAGGGAGAAGAGTAGGGGGGAAAGTACACAGCCCTGGGGTGATCCGGTGCTGATGCTAGTATAGTCTGAGACAGTCTTTCCCAGCCGCACATGCTGCCTCCGGTCCGTCAGGAAGTCGATGATCCACCTGCAGAGGGAGTCAGGCACGTTGAGCAGGGACAGCTTGTCCCGGAGCAGAGCGGGGCGGATGGTGTTGAATGCGGAGCTGAAGTCCACAAACAGGATCCTGGCGTAGGTTCCCGGGGAGTCCAGGTGCTGCAGGATGGAGTGGAGGGCCAGGTTGACTGCATCGTCTACAGACCTGTTGGCTCGGTAGGCAAACTGCAGCGGGTCCAGGAGAGGGGTGGTGATGGACTTGAGGTGGGACAGGACCAGGCGCTCAAAGGACTTCATGACTACAGAGGTGAGCGCTACAGGTCTGTAGTCATTAAGTCCAGTGATCCGTGGCTTCTTGGGGACAGGGATGATGGTGGAGGATTTGAGGCAGGATGGCACGTGGCATAACTTAAGGGAGGTGTTAAAAATGTCTGTGAATACAGGAGCCAGCTGTTTCGCACAGAGTCTCAGGGTGGAGGGAGACACGCCGTCTGGGCCGGGGGCCTTGCGCGGGTTCAGTCTGGAGAACTGTTTGAGCACATCCTGCTCACTGATGATAAGGGGAGGGGGGGAGGAGGGGGGGGGGGTGCCTTAAATGAAGTAGGGAATGTGGAGGCTGTGGAGCTGGAGGGAGGGGGGGAGTTGGACACAGATGACGAGGTGTCAAAACGGGCATAGTGTTGGGACAGTCTCTGACAAAGGGCTTTGTCATCCTGACCTTTAGGAGCCTGAGGCCGATAGTTGGTGATTTGCCTCAGTCCTCTCCACACGGAAGCCGAATCATTAGCAGTGAACTGCTGCTGGAGTCTCTCTGAGTACACAGATTTAGCCCTCTTCAGCTCTCTGTTAAACCGGTATTTAACCTCCCTGTAGCAGTCCCTGTCTCCACTTTTCAGCGCTGCTTCCTTCTCCTTCCTGATCTGTCTGAGCTTAGCTGTGAACCAGGGTTTGTCATTAGAGTAACTCACCCTGGTGCGTGATGGAAGAATGTTCTCTTCACAAAAGTGGATATATGAGTTCACAGTGTCCGTGTACTCATCCAGATCATGCGTGGCTCCTTTAAGCATGCCCCAGTCAGATATTTCCATGCACGTTTCCAGCTTCTCCTCAGCATCACTGGTCCGTATCTTCGTAGTGCTCACAACAGGTTTAGTGAGCTTCAATCTCTGTCTGTATGTGGGAATGAGGTGAACCATCACATGATCAGATAATCCCAGCGCAGCGCGAGGGACAGCGCGATATGCGTCTTTCACTGTGGTGTAACAGTGATCCAGTGTGTTTAATCCTCTGGTGGGGCATTTAATAAACTGTTTGTAGCGGGGGAGATCGTGGCTCAGATTGCACTGATTAAAGTCGCCAGCCACAATAATCAGCGAGTCTGGAAAACTCCGCTCTGTGTGTTGAATGTGATCCGCGAGCACGCGCTGAGCTTCGCGCGTGTCCGCGTCGGGAGGGGCGTACACAGCGATCATTATAAAAGAAGCAAACTCCCGCGGGGAATAGAAGGGCTTGCAATTGATAACGAGAAATTCCAAGGCAGGAGAACAGTGTTTGGAAATTACCGTTACATCAGAGCACCAGCTGCAGTTGATGTAGAAGCAGACTCCGTCTCCTGTGGTCTTGCCGGAAAGCTCTGTGTCACGATCAGCACGGAAGAGCTGGAAGCCGTCGAGGCGCAGCGCGCTGTCCGGTATATTTTCCCGGAGCCAGGTCTCAGTAAAGCAGAGGACAGCTGAGGAGGCGAGGTCCTTAAAACGCATCAGCAGTCTCAGTTCATCCACCTTGTTAGAGAGAGAGTTGGTATTGGACAGAAATATGCCAGGCAGCGCCGTTCGCGAGCCTCTCCTGCGAAGTCGCACGAGAGCGCCCGCTCGTCTTCCTCTCTTCCGCCGTCTCACTTTCCGAGCCAAACAATAAACCAGATCGGCGGCAGGGGCTAGAAAAACTGGGAGGAGGTCCGTGGGGGTGAAAGTCCTGATATTTAAAAGTTCTTCACGGGTATAAGTGCAAGCAGACACACAATTGACAAACAAAAACAAACAAAGAGCGCAGCGAAGCACCATGTCGACCGCTGTGGGCGCCATCTTGGATCGTATATGAGCCCGTCCAGAGAGGAGGGAATGGCATTAACCGCCAGGTCCTCGTGGAGGTTTGCATTTAGACCCTGGAGGAAGGCGCAGCGTAAGGCAACATCATTCCACCCAGAGTCCCCCGCGATGACCCGGAACTCCACAGAGAAGTCAGCAGCAGACCAATTCCACTGACAGAGCGACATAAGATGGCTCATAATGTTGCCCTCACTCTCTGTTCGGTCGAAAACTCACCAACACATCTGTCAAAGGTGTAATTAGGGCCCTCTGCACTGTCAAGAATAGACTGAGCCCAGCTAAGAGCCCGGTCTTGCAGCAGGAGGGTCAAAAAATGGATTTTGGATGTGTCGTCCGAGTACTCCCCACCCACCTGTCCCAAATAAAGCCGAACATGGCATAAAAACCCCTTACATTTCCCCACATACCCCACGTAAGGGGCTGGTGAGGGAACGGAGGTGGTTCGGCGAAAGATGGAAGAAACTGGGATGGCAGGTGTGGGGGGGGGGGGGGTCCTAACGAGACATATGATTAAGATGATCGGTGACCGTGCTCAGCTGCTGCGTAATTGTCTGCAGCTGTTCCGTGAGTAAGGCCACCTGCCACTCTGTGACGTCGAGACGGTAAAGGGCGGAGTGCTCCGCTGATTCAGCACCTGCTGAGCCTAAATCACGGCTGGCTCATTCTGTCATAATTGAGAGAAGGATAAGCTCACGTGCAGGATGCTAACACCAGTGAATGCACACGACACAGAGAAGTAACATTAAAACACAATTTTATTGAACAAACGAACTCAGTGGTGAGGAAAAGCATCACTTGCCAGAGGAACACACAGCCTGTAAAAGAAGGAGACGAGAGCAGGTTAGAAATGAGGAGGGAGACTTCGGGCAATGGATAACGAGGGTAGATTTTAGTGAGCAGAGAACCCGGCAAAGGAACCCAGTGGAGAACAGAGGAACCAGCAAGGTAGAGCTGGCAGGGAGTTGAGGAGGAGTGGAGCTGGGAGAAGTGTCTGACTCGGTGGATAAGGCCTGGAGTGGTGATGATGATGATGGGGTGGGTGAGGGCTCAGCAACCCCGGAGACACACCACGGAGATGGTAACCTGAGAGAGAGGAAGAAAAAAGGGTTTAGGGCTGAGTTCCTTAACAACATGCACAAAACTTACTTCACACTTGAGGCAGCTATACCCAACGAGCCAGCGCTGGAGCATTCACGAACTGGTCCTTTAAAGCGCTAGTAGGGAAGAGGCAGCAGGTGCATCCACTAATGCAGGTATGCTGATGACCTGTGGAGCTGGGATCTTGATGGAGAACCTCCCACAGAAAGGGATGGGGAGCGCATTCACTGAATCATAACACCGGTGGGCTGGTTTTGGCCCACGGACCGTACATTTGAGAGCCCTACTTTAAGCATTATAAATTGGAAAACATTACATAATAACAATATTTAAAGAAAGCAATATTTTAAGCATGCTATATATATATATATATATATATATATATATATATATATATATATATATATATATATATATATATACATATACACACACTACCGTTCAAAAGTTTGGGGTCACCCAGACAATTATTTTGTGTTTTCCATGAAAAGTCACACTTATTTACCACCATGAGTTGTAAAATGAATAGAAAATATAGTCAAGACATTGACAAGGTTAGAAATAATGATTTGTATTTGAAATAATAATTTTTTCCAGATACTCAACCTGGAAACTCTTCACTTCCGCCCTCCCAAGAGAGCAGACGCTTTTTCCTTCTCTCTTGCTCTGACTTTTTTTCCTTCCCCCCCAACTACTGGATCCCAGCTTGCTGTTGTCTGTCTGCGTCTAACTGCGACCGTCGAAAGAAATTATGGAGTTAATAAGCTGGGCTTTGAACACAATTGACACTATTTTTTCAACAAGGAAAAGTGCTCCGGGGGAAGCTGTCTGCCCCGCAGGAACGGCTCCAGCGGGCTATTTACGTGACACAAGTAATTGGAGGATCTTGTGTCTCACTAATCTCTCTATCGAAGATATTGAAGATTTGTATGTCTTCGTAATAATGGTGATCGGGATCTTTCTGATTGGAACTGGGATTGTCCTGGTGTACCGCAAATTGCTGAAGATGGATACAACCTATCAAAATGCTGGCCAGGCGAGGTGCATCTGTCAAATTGAAAAATTGGAGAAGACCCTGATAGCGACAAATGGAGAACTGTCTCGGAAGGTGGATTACATCATGTTCACGCTCAGGTCTATCCACGACGGACTCAAAGCCCCGCAATGAAGGATTAAGTACTGAATCTACAGAAGAAATAAAAAGCTCCTTCTCTGTGATCAGTCCTATTAGGCCCAATTTCCCCATGAAAATTCCTCCTGGCTGTCTGCAGTCTGTGTTTTCAAAACAACGAGCACAAGGCCTTGGACAGCACCTGCTCAGATAATCGCAAGGACGATTGGCGAGCAGCCAGACAAAACATCTCCTGCCAAGTGCCCTTGTTGTTCTCCTATTATCACAACACTTTGCATCAACAGTGCACACATATTGATCCACGAACTGAAATAAAGATACACACACTGCTCTCTTGTGTCCTGTGTCCTGTGAAACTTGTCCGCGAATGTGCATTGAGAGCTTTTTTTTTCCTTGTAATCATAATATTGATTGATTATGCAACCAGTATTCTGAAGCAATGATTTTTTTGCTCCTTCCTATTGTTCCTTGTATTATTCTTATTCTTATGCTATCTGTACCCTCTATCCTGTTGGCAGGCGCGTCCCCGATGCAGCCGTGTCACTGGAAATGCAGGTTCATTTTCTGTGTCAAGTCAAATTCTCTCGTATGTTATCAGTGATCTGTTAATGTACTTGGCAATAAATCTTTTCTGATTCTGATTCTGATTCTGCTCAAAGGAAGGTCAGTTTCATAGCTTCTCTAACCAGCTAAACTGTTTTCAGCTGTGCTAACATGATTGCACAAGGGTTTTCTAATCATCCATTAGTCTTCTGACGCAATGAGCAAACACATTGTACCATTAGAACACTGGAGTGATAGTTGCTGGAAATGGGCCTCTATACACCTATGTAGATATTGCACCAAAAACCAGACATTTGCAGCTAGAATAGTCATTTACCACATTAGCAATGTATAGAGTGTATTTCTGATTAGTTTAAAGTTATCTTCATTGAAAAAAGTGCTTTTCTTTCAAAAATAAGGACATTTCTAAGTGACCCCAAACTTTTGAACGGTAGTGTATATATATATATATATATATATACACATATATATACACATATATATACAGTATATATATACAGTATATATATATATATATATATATATATATATATATATATATATATATATATATATATATATATATTTAAACGGTGGCAGGGGTCAACGAAAGCTCACAGTCATTTCACCAGAAACAGGGGGGGTACTCTGTTGAAGGTCTTCGTGCTGTCAGCCACATTTTATATACACATGCGGACAAAATTGTTGGTACCCCTCTGTTAATGAAAGAAAAACCCACAATGGTCACAGAAATTGTCACAACTCGCCGCTCCCAGTCATCTACCTCAGCTGCACGCACACCTGCGCCTCGTCAGTCACGGGCTATTTAACCCACTCGGCCCAGAGCATCGGTCTGAAGCCGTCTGTGTATCTACGCTCTCAAACTCTCCGCAGGATCGTTTCTTCCCGTCCTGCAGTTCCTCTCATCAGCACGTAAGCTGTATTGCCACTCACCTGTCTACCAGTCTCTCCCCTGTGCACAGGTGGATTCCCTGGCGGCGGATTCCTCCCGTCTTCGCCATCTCCTCTCCCCTCTTCTCCACTCCTCATCGTGTGTGCAGCAGGGCGCTGTCTCCCAGGCAGGAGATCCTTTGCCAACGCCAGCCACCGTCCCACCTGCAAATAAGCAACTCTCAGTATATCTCTCCCTTATGGTGAAGCCCAACTCATATCTCTGTCTCTGCTCTTCCCATAGGGTTGCCTGGCTGCACGGCATGCCGTTCTGTTCCCGACGCTCCTCGTTCACCCACAGTCCATACACATACCATATACACGCACTCAATCACCCCTTGTTGTTGAATAAATCTGTTGAATCTTACCTGAGCCTGTGTTTGTGTTTCCTGGGCCGATAATTATGTCAGTACGGCTCCAGCTGAGCGGCCCAGCGGACAGCGGGCTCGCACGCCGTCTTTCCGCCCTCGAGGCTCGGGTGGATTTGATAGCTCATCAACAGCAAGTGATATTAAACCAATTGACCACAATTACTCACCGGTTGGACCGTCTTGACCCCCAGCAGGCTTTCCCCCCCCCGGCTCATCATGGCGGATCAGCTCCGGCTGTTTCCACGGCTGGCCAGCCTAGCTCGGGAGCGCCAACCCGGCTCACTCCAATCCCCACTCCCGCTCGCTTTAACGGGAAGCTTGGTGAAGCTCGGGGGTTCATCCTGCCATGTGAGTCGGTGTTTCAGCGTGTTCCCGGGGATTTTCCCTCAGATCACAGCCGAATTGGGTACATGTCTAATCTCTTGGAGGGGCGAGCGTTAGCTTGGGCTTACGCTGTCATGGCGAAGCCCAGCTATGCAAACCTCTCCTATGACCAGTTCGTGCGGGACTTTCTCGAGGTGTTCGACCACTCACGTCGTGACAGCGTCCTCGCCGACCGGCTCCTTAGCCTTCAACAGGGCAGCCGGTCGGCGGCCGATTGCGCTGTTGACTTCCGGGTGGCAGCGGAGGAGGTTGGCTGGGGCGAGGCTTCTCTCTGCAGCATCTTCCTTCGCAGCCTCATTTCTGGTCTGCGGGATGAGTTGGCCAGCCGGGACCTTCCGGGGCGGCTGTCCGAATTAATTTCCCTGACAATTAGTTTAGATAACAGGCTGTGAGAGCGGGCCGCCGAGCGGAAGTCCAACAGCTGCCCGTGTGGATTCCCTGCCCGCGCCTCTCAGTCTCGCCCTCTGGCGTTACCCGCTCCAGAGTCCACCGATGAGCCAGAGGCGATGTTGGTCGGGTGAACCAGGCTTCCCCTAGCGGAGAAACAATGCCGCCGGGAGCTGGGCCTCTGCATGTATTGCGGAGGCGATCAGAATACCATGGAGCAATGCCCGATCAAGCCAAACTGGGGGGGTCCGCGAGTCACTGTAGGGGGCCTCGCGGACACCAACCAGCCAAATCCCCTCTCCAATTGTTCCATGCCCATTAGGTTCTGCCACAACTCCACCGGGCACCTCACTCACACACTGGTGGACTCGGAGACAGAACAAAGCTTCATTTCCAAGAGCCTGGCAACCCACTTGGGCATCCCCTGTCAACCATTGTCAGCTTCCCTTAACCTCCTCACTCTCTCCCGTTCGCCCCTGGGAGTAGTGACACATCGCACCAGGCCGGTGTCAATTATTGTCTCAGGCAACCACCGAGAGGACCTCAGCCTGTACGTCCTGTCAACCTCGGCGGCCTCCGTCATCTTGGGTTACCCATGGCTGCGCCTTCACAATCCCGTGCTTGATTGGCAATCTGGAAGTGTCCTCTCGTGGAGCTCGTTCTGCATGGGCACCTGTCTTCAGTCTGCGGCTTGCGCCCCATCCCCTCCTCTTCCTGCTCCTGTCTCCTCTCCTCCGGACCTCACCCTGGTGCCTCCGGAGTTCCACGACTTGGGGCTCGTTTTCAGCAAGTCCAAGGCGATGTCTCTTTCTCCTCACCGCCCGTATGACTGCGCCATAAACCTCCGCCCGGGGGCGCCGTTACCATCTGGCCACCTCTACAGCCTTTCTGCCCCGGAACGAGAGGCCATGGACACATACATCAGGGAGTCGCTCAGCACTGGGATTATTCGCCCCTCCTCGTCTCCACTCGGAGCCGGCTTCTTTTTCGTCTCGAAGAAGGATGGGTCCCTGCGTCCATGCATCGACTTCAGAGCCCTGAACGACATCACGGTGAAGGATAGATACACACTGCCTGTCATGGACACTGCCTTCCACTCCCTCCAGGGGGCCACCTGGTTCACCAAGCTAGACCTCCGCAGCGCATACCATCTCGTTCGGATCCGGGAGGGCGATGAGTGGAAGACGGCCTTTCGGATGCCCAGCGGCCACTTCGAATACCTGGTTATGTCGTTTGGGCTCACCAATGCCCCCGCCGTCTTCCAACGGCTCATTAACGATGTCCTGCGAGATTTCCTAGGGGTCTTCGTTGCGTGCTGAGCCGTCCCATGTCGCGCTAAAGCGTGCTAGTGGAAAAGGGCCTTTTGTGTACCTAGATGACATCCTGATCTTCTCCAGGTCTCGGGAGGAGCACCAAGCCCACGTGAGGCGGGTTTTGCAGCGGCTGTTAGAGAACAGACTTTATGTCAAACCTGAGAAATGTGAGTTCTTTGCCAAGACAACCTCTTTCCTGGGTTTTGTTATCTCCCACAATCAGATCTTCCCCGACCCCGCCAAGGTTAAAGCGGTGGTCGAGTGGCCCACTCCTTCCTCCAGGAAACAGGTGCAGCAGTTCATCCAGTTCATCGGCTTTGCTAATTTCTACCGCCGTTTTGTGCCCAACTTCGGCGCCATCGTCACACCTCTGACCTGCCTCACCTCACCCAAAGTGCCCTTCCAGTGGACCGAGGAGGCAGCAGCCGCATTTGAGACCCTGAAGACGGAGTTCTCTTCCTCCCGGGTCCTAACCCAGGTTGACCCCGCGCTGCAGTGCTTGGTGGAAGTGGACGCGTCTGATACGGGGGTGGGGGCAGTTCTGTCCCAGCGTTCACCGGTGTATGGAGTTAAGCGTCCCTGCGCCTTCTTCTCCCGGCGCCTGTCTGTGGCTGAGCGGAATTATGACGTTGGCGACAGGGAGCTTCTGGCTGTGAAGCTCGCGCTGCAGGAGTGACGTCACTGGCTGGAGGGGGCAGCTCAGCCTTTCGTGGTCTGGACGGACCACAAGAACCTGGAGTATTTGAGGTCAGCCAGACGTCTGAATGCCCACCAGGCGCTCTGGCCTCTGTTCTTTGCTCAGTTCCGGTTTACAATCACCTACCATCCAGGCTCCAAGAATGGGTTGCCCGATGCGCTGTCCAGACAGTTTACCCCTGAGACCCCAGAGAAGAAGGACCACACCATCCTGCCCAGCTCGTGTGTTGTGGGGGCGGTTTCCTGGTCCATCAGGGACAAGATCCGAAAGGCGCAGGAGACCGAACTGGATCCTGGTGGCGGCCCGTTTGGGAGGCTCTTCGTTCCATCGGCGGTTCGGGGGGATGTCATTCACTGGGCCCACACGTCCAAGCTCGCCTGTCACCCTGGCATCTCCCGACTGGTGGACCTCCTTCAGTGCTTTTTCTGGTGGCCCAGTCTACAGAAGGACGTCGCCAATTACGTCCGGGCCTGCCCCCAGTGTGCTACTAGCAAGACCCCGAATTCCCCCCCTGCTGGTCTGCTCCAGCCCCTGCCGGTCCCGAGCAGGCCCTGGTCACACATCGCTCTGGACTTCGTTACTGGTCTCCCCGTTTCCAATTCCTATTGTGGACCAATTCTCCAAGGCCGCTCACTTTGTGCCTCTCCGGGGTCTCCCTTCGGCATGGGAGACGGCCGATCTCCTTGTCCAACATGTGGTCAGGCTGCATGGGATCCCAATGGACGTCGTATCCAATCGGGGGCCCCAGTTTGTGTCCCAAGTGTGGAAGCCCTTTTGCAACGCCCTGGGGGCCACGGTGAGTCTCTCTTCCGGTCACCATCCCCAATCCAACGGGCAGTGTGAGCGCGCTAACCAGGAGCTGGAAGCTGCCCTGCGCTGCGTCACTTCCTCCAACCCATCCTCCTGGAGCTCTTACCTGGCCTGGGTGGAATATGCCCACAACGCGACACTGTCATCGGCTATCGGGATGTCTCCCTTCTGGGTGTCGTTGGGCTACGATCCCCCCTTGTTCCCCGAGCAGGAGAGTGAGTTGGCCGTTCCTTCCATCCAGGCACATCTGAGACGCTGCCAGAGCCTGTGGACCAGGGCGTGCAAGGCGCCTTTACATATGGCGGCGCGCAACAGCACCACGGCTAATTGCCACAGGAAGCCGGCCCCCGGTTACCAGGTGGGCCAACAGGTCTGGCTATCAGCCCGGGACGTTAATCTTAAGGCCGAGAAGAAGAAGCTGGCGCCACGCTTCATCAGTCCCTTCACCATCTCCAAGATAATCAACCCGGTGACTGTGTGTTTGGCCCTCCACCCCCCCTCCGTGTTTGCCCCACGTTTCACGTGTCCAAGATCAAACCCGTGATCTCAGACCCACTCTGTCCTCCTCCTAGGGCACCGCCCCCTCCCATGATGATCGACGGCCACCCGGCATGGGGGGTTGCATCCATCCTGGACTCCCGGCATCGAGGTCGTGGGCTGCAGTACCTGGTGGATTGGGAGGGGTATGGCCCAGAGTGGAGATCCTGGGTGTGCTCTTCTTTTGTGCTGGATGAAGATCTCATCACGGAGTTCCACCGGGCGCACCCGGATAAGCCAGCGCCAGGAGGCGCTGCTCGGGGGGGAGTATTGTCACAACTCGCCACTACCAGTCATCTACCCAGTCTAAGTAAATAAGTCTTCCCACTTATTGGTAGCTTTATTCTTCATATAATCAATTCTTCATTAACTTTAGGCCATGTACCGCAGGCTTTTAAAATGGCTGTAATTAAACCCTTACTCAAAAAGCCAACGCTAGATCCAGGAGCTTTAGCTAACTATAGACCAATCTCTAATCTCCCTTTCATTTCAAAAATCTTAGAAAGAGTTGTTGCTACGCAATTATTTGACCACCTGCAGTGAAATGGTTTACTTGAAGAGTTTCAATCTGGGTTTAGAATCCATCATAGCACTGAAACAGCCTTAGCAAAGGTCACTAACGACCTCCTCATCGCATCTGATAATGGACTGGTTTCTGTACTTGTCCTTTTAGACCTTAGTGCAGCTTTTGATACTATCGATCATAATATTCTACTTGATAGATTAGAACACTATGTTGGACTTAATGGAACTTCGTTGCAGTGGTTTAGATCTTATTTATCTGATAGGTTCCAGTTTGTTCATGTATATAATGAGTTTTCTTTCAACTCAAAGCTTAGTCATGGAGTTCCACAGGGATCTGTGCTAGGCCCTACTCTTTTTAGTTTATATATGCTTCCGTTAGGCAACATTATTAGAAAGCACTGTATACATTTTCATTGTTATGCAGATGACACACAATTATACCTGTCAATGAAGCCAGATGATAGCAATCAATTAGCCAAGTTAGAAGCCTGTCTTAAGGAAATCAAAGCTTGGATGACTTGTAATTTCCTGCTATTAAATTCAGATAAGACTGAAGTCATTCTTGTTGGTCCAAAAAACCTTAGAAATACCTTTCCAAATCAAACTTTCAGTTTGGATGCGGTTACTCTTTCTCTTAATAGCTCTGTGAGGAACCTTGGAGTTATTTTTGATCAGGATTTGTCCTTCAATTCACATATTAAATTTGTTTCTAAGACTGCCTTCTATCATTTGTGTAATATTGCCAAGATTAGGAGCATCTTGTCTCAGGGTGATGCCGAGAAACTGATCCACGCTTTTGTTAGCTCGAGATTAGATTATTGTAATTCTTTATTATCAGGCTGTCCTAAAACATCTTTAAAAAGTCTTCAGCTGATCCAAAATGCTGCAGCAAGAGTTTTAACAGGTACTAGAAAGAGAGATCATATCTCTCCGGTTCTGGCTTCCCTTCATTGCCTTCCCATAGAGTTTAGAATTAAGTTTAAAATCCTTCTTCTTACTTACAAAGCTCTAAACAATCAGGCTCCTTTTTATTTAAAAGATCTGATACTACCGTATTATCCTAACAGAGCACTACGCTCCCAAAATGCAGGATTACTTGTAATACCTAGAATCTCCAAAAGTACAATGGGAGGCAGAGCCTTCAGTTATCAAGCTCCTCTTCTTTGGAACCAGCTGCCAATCTGGATTCGGGAGTCAGACTCGATCTCTGTTTTTAAGAATAGGGCTAAAACCTACCTTTTTGATATAGCCTACAATTAGGGAGGGATCATGTGTTTCTGAACCCTCCCTTAGTTATGCTGCTAATAGGTTTAGTCAGCCGGGGGACCTCCAATAATGCACTGGGCCTCACTTCACTCTCAATGAAATATTTTTTTTTGCTGGTCATTAACATCTGTTTGTTCACTCCCATAGATTGAGTCCCCATCGTGCTGTTTGCTCTCTACATGTCTGTTCTTTTCATCTTCTCTGTCCCCTCACCCCCCAGCCAGTCGCAGCAGATGACTGCCCCTCCCTGAGCCTGGTTCTGCTGGAGGTTTCTTCCTGTTAAAAGGGAGTTTTTCCTCTCCGCCGTCACCAAGTGCTGCTCACAGGGGATCGCCTAATTGCTGGGGTCTTTCTGCAACTGTGGGGGTTCCCCCTACAGTTGATAGTGCTATGAGATGACTGTTGTTGTGAAATGGCGCTATATAAATAAAGTTGAATTGAATTGAATTGAATTGAATTGAATCTACCTCAGCTGCGCGCACACCTGCGCCTCGTCAGTCACGGGCTATTTAACCCACTCGGCCTAGGGCATCGGTCTGAAGCCGTCTGTGTATCTATGCTCTCAAACTCTCCGCAGGATCGTTTCTTCCTGTCCTGCAGTTCCTCTCATCAGCACGTAAGCTGTATTGCCACTCACCTGTCTACCAGTCTCTCCCCTGTGCACAGGTGGATTCCCTGGCGGCGGATTCCTCCCGTCTTCGCCATCTCCTCTCCCCTCTTCTCCACTCCTCGTTGTGTGTGCAGCAGGGCGCTATCTCCCAGGCAGGAGATCCTTTGCCAACGCCAGCCACCGTCCCACCTGCAAATAAGCAACTCTCAGTATATCTCTCCCTTATGGTGAAGCCCAACTCATATCTCTGTCTCTGCTCTTCCCATAGGGTTGCCTGGCTGCACGGCATGCCGTTCTGTTCCCGACGCTCCTCGTTCACCCACAGTCCATACACATACCACATACACGCACTCAATCACCCCTTGTTGTTGAATAAAGCTTTTGAATCTTACCTGAGCCTGCGTGCGTGTTTCCTGGGCCGATAATTATGTCAGAAATAACTTGAATCTGACAAAAGTGGTAATAAATAAAAATTCTATGAAAATTAACCATTGAAAGTCAGACAATGCTTTTGAATTGTGGTTCAACAGAATTATTTTAAAAAACAAACTCATGAAACAGGCCTGGACAAAAATGATGGTGTCCCTAGAAAAGATTGAAAATAATGTGACCATAGGGACATGTTCAACCAAGATGTGTCCTCTAATTAACATCACAGGTGTCTACAAACTTGTAATCAGTCAGTCGGCCTATTTAAAGGGTGACAAGTAGTCACTGTGCTGTTTGGTGACATGGTGTGTACCACACTAAACATGGACCAGAGGAAGCAAAGGAGAGAGTTGTCTCAGGAGATATGAAAGAAAATTATAGACAAGCGTGTTAAAGGTAAAGGCTATAAGACCATCTCCAAGCAGCTTGATGTTCCTGTGACTACAGTTGCCCATATTATTCAGAAATTTAAGATCCACAGGACTGTAGCCAACCTCCCTGGAAGTGGCCGCAGGAGGAGACGGATAATACGAATGGTAACAACAGAGCCCAGAACCTCTAAACACACTCAAGGTGAACTCCACGGTCAAGGTACATCAGTGTCAGATCGCACCATCCGTCGTTGTTTGAGCCAAAGTGGACTTCATGGGACACGACCAAGGAGGACAACACTGTTGAAAACAAATCATAAACTAGAAAAGCACTCGGAGAGCGCAGACCTCCTCCAAGCGCCACAAGAATCCTTTAAAAAAATCCTGGATCCAGACGGTGATCCGGATCACCACCAAAATCGAATCATCTGTAGGATACCCCATTTCTGACAATCTCTGAAAATTTCATGAAAATCCGTCCATAACTTTTTGAGTTATCTTGCTAACAAACAGACAGACAGACAGACAAACCAACGCTGATGAAAACATAACCTCCTTGGTGGAGGTAAAAAGCCAGACTGGAATTTGCCAAACTGCATGTTGACAAGCCACAAAGCTTCTGGGAGAATGCTCTTTGGACAGACGAGACAAAACTGGAACTTTTTGTCAAGGCACATCAGCTCTATGTTCACAGACGCAAAAATGAAGCATACCAAGAAAAGAACACTGTCCCTACTGTGAGACATGGAGGAGGTTCTGTTATGTTCTGGGGCTGCTTTGCTGCATCTGACACAGGGTGTCTTGAATCTGTGCAGGCCCAGATAGCAAAAGGCATTAATTCAATGTTGGATTTTGGTCAGATTGGTTATTTTTGGTTGAGGTTGAAAAATCTATGTTGATACAATGTTTAATTACAGTTACCATTTCAGTGTTTGAAAGACTGTTGTTGAATCATTGTCGTATAGATGATGATTTTTCAATGTTGAAATGCCCTACATTTAATTTGACATTGTTTCAATGGCGCTGGTGGTGGGGGGGGTGGGGGGGGTGGGAGGGAGGGGGGCGCGGCAGGCAGCTCACGAGACCAGCGCTGGTCTCACGTGATCTCGCGGGAGCTCTCACGGGGTTTTAGTTCAAACTTGGCGGTTGAACATTTGTGGCGGTTATATGAACATTTGTCTTGTGGCAGCGGGGACACAGAACTGCAGCGAATTCTCTGTGTGAGACAAACTGGTAAGTCCTTATGAAATATAATTCATTAGCCCATTCAGATGCCATCATCTGGCTGTCATCTTTAGACTAAATGCTAACTTTGTGTATTATTGCCGTGTTGTGTAAACTATAGTCCGGAGGTTTTAGTTTGATAGCATTATCAATCACTAGCATGCCAGCTAATAATAGTTAACTGGTAAGTCCTTTTGCTAATATTATATATTATTCCGTTCAGATACCATTATATGGCTGTCATCGTTTGAGTAAATGTTAACTTTGTGAATTATTGCCGTGCCAACTTAGTCCGGAGTCTGTTGCTTGTATTAGCAATGCATATAATATATTAACATTAGCTTGCATGGTAGTTAACGCTATGCCCGCCATTTTGCTAGCGAGTCTCGCGATTAAAACATTAATTTATCTGTGTATATAATTATATATTATTAGCGTTTTTAATAGTTACATAAGCATTATTGTAACCAGCACCATGGTAAAGCAGTTGTGAAGAGGATGATAAAATAAAGGCCGCGTTGGATTTTTAAATAGCTTTATTATCACCCGCCTTCATCAGAACTCGGCTCCAGCCCCATAGTGTGAGCAGGCTGAAGCCTCGTTCCTCCAGCTCTCAAAGAGAGGAGACACGTGTGTGTCTACCAGTTGCAGAATCAGAATGAGAGAATGAGAGGCAGATTTACAGCACAGTGCAGCTTATATACTCAACTCAAACAATAGATCAAAGACATTCACAGCAGTCAATCTGGGCATTTGCATATCAGAGGTACAGACAGGATGCATGAACACAATGCATGGATGACACTTTAACCTCACAGCTGTAAACGCAGCATGCAGTGGAAAAAACCCAGGAGTGCGAGCTGACTGTCTCTGTGTGTTGTGGGGGGGTTGAATTCAACCCGCTACAGTTGGTTTATTTATAATGGTGAACTAAGAAAGGTGGAGGAGGAGGCCTCCTGCTGGCCAACGACACACATCCGGAGGAGCAGATCTACTTTCATTGACATTGCTAGCAAAATGGCGGGCATAACGTTAACTAGCATGTTAGCTAATGTTATTATATTAATTTATCTGTGTATATAGAGTTATATATTATTAGCGTTTTTAATAGTTACATAAGCATTGTTGAAACAAGCACTACGGTAAAGCAGTTGGTTTATTTATCATGGTAAACTAAGAAAGCTAGCTGCAGTGCTGCGGGAGGCTACTGAACCTGACCGGCTGTGAGTGCTTTGTGGCGGGGGAGCAACTCACGGCAGCACCCGCTGCTCTGTGAGGACAGTAACTGCAGAGTGATAACGTGCTTTCATGTCAGAGTCTCCAAAACATCAGAAAACTCTCCAATAACACCAGCAAAAGTCTCCAGATTAGTCGCTAGTCACTTTTGAGAAAGAAAACTGCTGAGAGGAGTTGGAAAGTCGCCAGATTTAGCGAGAAAGTTGGCCAAGTTGCCAACACTGATTTGCTTTGCATGTAGTAGTTCCGGTCTAGAGCGAAATGAAACGGCATCTGTATTTGCGTGCATGATGGTGCGTGCACACATGTGTTTGGTGGTCGGAAATTCGATCCACTCCCATTATATGGGAAAAAACGGAAATATTGTCCCGATGCGTTGAGTTGACGGACTGCGTGTGAAGTCCACGCTTGGGTGTTCAACACTGCTGAATCTTGGCATGGGCACCAACCAGTGAGACAGATACACTCAGAAAAATATTTAGGCTTATTTTCAAGGTTTACGTATTGTGATTGCATAACCCATTTCCATTCAATTACATTACTTAGTTTTTATGGGAACAAGTAAATAAACTGAATGTAATATATTTATTAATCATGCATAAATGAAATGAGTAATTCCTTGATTTATGCAATTAATTCTAATAAATCCAATGTGTTCTAAATACATAAAACCAGTTTTATGCAATTGTATTTATTAATCTCAATGTTTTCAAAATACATTCCTTTCTCAAATACTTTTAGAAGAACATTATGCAAAACATTTTAATACCTTTTAAATGATAACATTTAATCAATTTAAGAACTAGTAGATATATATTGATTTAATGATTTTAATAATGAATTTGAATGGCTAAATGTTAAAAATATTACAATTTAAATAAAATTAAGTTAATTAGAACACCTAAATTTGAACTGTGCCATGAATCATTTTTCTGAGTTTTTTGTTTTTGTCTTTCGGCTACTCCCACTAGGGGTCGCCACAGCAAATCATCCTCATTAGAGGATCTCTGATTTGCACGTTGATTTGGCAGAGGTTTTTATGTCGGATGCCCTTCCTGACACAACCCTCACAATCATTTTTCTGAGTGTATATTGTTATTGTTAGTTTATGCATTGCTTTTTTTTTCTTTGTTTCCCTCTTTTTTCAGTACAAGAGGACTTGAGGGGATTCACTGCAAGAAATATACAAGGCTAAGTAATATAATTGTAGCAGTACCACCTCTCTATCTAGCTAAGATGGCTTCTTATTGGGCCAAAAGACGTAGAGTCATCAAAACTGTAAGGGAGATAGAGAAAGATATCCTTAAGGAATTTGAGGAAACTCTGCATAATCAGAGTGCAAATTTATACCCCTGTGTGAATAGGGCACCACCCTTCACAATCTCTCATTTTTCCCAACTAGATACATCACCAGCTTCCCATGTACACTTGGAAAATGATCATATAGATGGCAGTGTAGCTGGCAATGATAAAGCTGAGTCAGATTATGTACACTTTGAAAATGATCATATAGATGGTAGTGTAGCTGGAAGTGATGGAGATGAATCAGATTCTCACTCTGACAGTGATGAGCATCAACCTAGTCAGGATCTGCTTATAAGGAGCCTAAGATATTGGTCACCATCCTACTCCATCAGTCTGGTTGCTTTGTCTGCTCTGCTTTCCATCTTAAAGCTATTTCACCCCAGGCTCCCTAAAGATGGAAGAACTCTGCTTAGAACAGGATCTCATGTTGCAACCACTCAAATGCAAGGTGGCGAGTACTATCATTTTGGGTTGGTGCGAGGAATACTTTCTCGATTGAAATGTCTGCGTTTACCAGTGAACCTCAAAACTCTTACTCTACAGTTCAACATAGATGGTCTCCCCCTCTTTAAGAGTTCAAGACTTCAATTCTGGCCTATACTTGCAATCCTGAAATGTGATTACACTAAGTCACCATTTATTGTCGGTATATTTTGTGGTTTAAGCAAACCAAAGTGTGTTGTTGAGTATCTGCAGCAGTTTGTTAGAGACCTTAAAAATGTACTGGCTAATGGCATTATTCATAATAGTAAGCCACTGAATGTAGAGGTTTCCTCATTTGTGTGTGATACTCCTGCCAGAGCCTTTGTTAAGAATATTAAGTCACATAATGGGTATTCAGGATGCGACAAGTGTGATCAAGAGGGTGTGTGGAGGAACAAAATGACATATCCTGAAACAAATGTCAGGCTGAGGACTGACTCAAGTTATTGTGATATGATTGATGAGGAACATCACTTAAAACAGACACTCAGTCCTTTAACAGGGATTGTAAAGATGATTTCTTCATTCCCAATAGATTATATGCACCTCTGTTGTCTTGGGTTGATGAGAAAACTGTTGAATATGTGGTTAAAGGGCAATCTAGCCACTCGGCTTCCTTCACAAACTGTTAACAGTATATCAAGCAAACTGCTGGTGTTACGTTCCCACACCCCTTTGGAATTCAATCGCAAGCCAAGAGAATGAACTTGATCGTTGGAAAGCTACTGAGCTTCGATCCTTTATGTTATACTGGGGTCCTGTAGTTCTGAAGGATTGCCTTCCCAGTGAGTTTTATGACAATTTTATGTTATTTTCAGTGGCCATGTATTTGTTTTTGTCACCTGGAATTTCTGGCCAGATGGTTAAATTTGCACATAGATTGATGATTTCCTTTGTGGAACACTTTGGACAGCTGTATGGTAGGGATGAGATTGTGTTTAGTGTTCACCAGCTTATACATTTAGTAGATGAATACAAACAATTTGGACCTTTAGATAATGTTTCGGGATTCCCTTTTGAGAATTATCTTGGCCAAATAAAGCATCTTTTACGCAAGCCACACCAACCTCTACAACAGGTAGTCAAAAAGTTGTCAGAAATGCCACATGTTGAGCTTCCATTAGCAACAGATAAACCAGTCTTACAGAACATCCATACTGATGGTCCACTTCCTCGACATTTCAGTGTTGCTCTACAGTACACAAAAGTCTCCAGTAGTCACTTTACCTTGTCTACAAAGCAGGGGAATAATTGTATTGAGGTGGGAGATACAATTGCAGTAGTGCAGAATATTGTCCAAGAAGAAGATCAGGTCTATGTGATATACAGAACGTTCAGACACCAAGAAGCATATTACACTTATCCCTGTGAGTCCTCATGCATAGGTACATATAAGGTTAGAGAGTTGTGTGATGATATCGGGGTTAGTAAACTTAGCAGTATTAAACGTAAATGTGTTCTGTGTCCAGAGTCAGAGGGAAATAGCCTCATAGCTATTCCAATAGTTCATATGCAGTAGCATAGCAAGTTTGACATCTCATTCATGAGTATTTTCAGTTTTATTTTTCATCATTTTTTATTCAAATTTAATGTATTGTACACAGAATGGAACGTGAGGTGGTGCTTTGGGCTGTTGTACTATTTCCAAATGGTGGAACTGTAACAGTTCTTTCCAGCTGGTACAATCCAAAGGAAGGTATATTGTTCTGGCCCCCAAAAAACATAAATTATTCAAAGGCCCTTAAAGAAAACATGATGCCCCATAAAGGATGGACCACGTATGAGAATGTCCGGCTCTTAATTACTTGTGGTAAGTAGTCACTGCATCACTATTGTCAGATGTGAATTATTCCATATTTAGGGGTGTCAGTCCCATTTGTGACAGAATGAATGGCATTACTTTTATAACAGCCACAAATGGGACTAGTCAATCAGGTTAATTAAAGTGGTAACCTTGATCCCCATTTTGTTCTCCTTTCTGGTATCTAAGGAGAACCATTAATTGTGGGTGTGTTGGGGTACAGTATAAGCTATATTTGGCATTATATTATCAGATATGTTTGGTAACTAAACAGAAATGTATTTGAATTAAAATCTGACTGCCATTTTCAAAACCCTGTTTGTATTATATTGTTTAAGTAGTAATCATACTTCTTAAAAATGGCATACTGTATTTTCTGCTTGTTCTTTTGCAGATTCATTTGAAAAGGCCAAGCAACATGAAGAAAAGTATGTATCTACTGGATGTCCGACCACTGATTTGGAATCGGAGGAGGAAGAAGATGTACGTCGTAAAAGAAGAAAAAGGTACAGTTGAATTCCTTAACCAAGTGTGTTTATTAAATTAGCCTACACCTAGACACCGCTGCCTTGTGTCCACCCTGAGATAAGGAGGTCAGGGTTCAATCTCTGGCCGAGTCATAGCTCGTCCCTCCCTGCTTAGCACTCAGCTTCGAGGGTTGGATTGGATGTCCGTCCTGTGATAGACTAGTGTCATGTCTATGTGTACTTGTACGCCAAATTGCCTCATTTTACAAAAACGGGCAATGACCCAAGAACAGTGTCTATCTCAAGGCTTGCTCATTTAATGTAATTATATTTAATATTTTTTCAATTGCTGGGAATGTTTAATTTTTATTTTCAAGGCCAAATCCTGTGTACATGGAGTCAGATGGGGAGCCAGAATCCAGCAGTGTTAAGAGAAAATTTGCCAAGCCACCTACTATTCATTTCCCAGGTACATTGACAGTTATGACAACTGCTACACCTAAGTATTGCCATGTATATTTCTATTTATTTGTTAATACAGTGCTGCCAGAATCCAACCAGTACCCTCTGTACCAACCCCAGATGGAAGCAGTGGTATGTCATTACTTATTACAATGGAAGAAACGAAATGCAATTGCATGTGAGCTTTAATTTACAAGCATTTAGTTCCTCTGTAGATACATGCATACATATCAGTCATGTGATATGTGTTGAAAAGTTACAGCACTATTCCTGTCTTGTGTTACTTTCTTTTAGCCTCTGGAGTAAGCTGCTCGGAGGGTGTTCAGTCATTTGACAAGCTTAATAATGGTAAGTAAACCACTTCACATTGATACCTCAAGGTGGACAGATTTTAAATGTGCTTTGTCTGAGTTATAGCATTCATAGTTTATGTTTTGTGTTCTCTCATTTTAGGCTGTTGTGGAAGCTACTTGGCAGAGCTAGAGTCAACAGACCTCTGTAATGATGGTAAGTAGATAAATAGGCTACATATAGCTATGTGATGCCCTCAGCCACTCTTATTGTGTCTGAAGTCTGTTTAGATAGGAGGCAGTATTGTCTCTATGGGGGATTACTAGTCTTACCTCACTGGAGACCTTACACTGACTGGAAAAAAATTAAATCGGTGGAAATGTTAGTTGAGTGCATAATACAGTCGCTTATTCAGTGTCTCACTATTTTGCAAGGAGCTGTTTGCATTGGCATGATATCACGAGTTATTTTAACTTGACTAATTAGGTTTATTAGAATCCATATCAGGAGGGCGCCATACTGGACAAGTAAGGAATGGTATGTCCGTTGTCCCTTGTCAAGAGCGTTTTTATAGATTTGTGATTATTTTATTAGCTATCACTTAACAGTTGCTGTGCCTATGTTGCTATTGCGCCCTGACATACAGGACTGTAACTCTATTAAGGACTTAAATATTTGAACTTGTAGCCCCTGACACTCTATCCAAACTTTAAAACATATACACGGTCTTGATAAATTGTATCCAAGCTTTTTTCTTTCTCACCAAATTAAATCCTCTTGAATAATTTGATTGTCCTCTTTTTAGACTTTGCTAGCAATCACCATCACCACCCCCAAGGCTATAAAGGTGAGTTAACTAACAAATTTTCATCACATTTTTTAAATGTATTTTTTTACCACCATACATGCCAGCCAATCTCAAATGATGCCATTCATTGTTCAATCAATCCGGGCATCCTTAGATGTTGTTTGTGCAGAATTCCACAAATCATGTTCAATGTAATTATTAATGATGCGTGTCCTTTCTTTTAGACATCAGTTCCAGCTATGCAAATGGCTCCAGATCAGCTGATTTCAGATCACCTGGCCTGGGTAAAAATACCTGTATTCCCATTTACCCCCCAATACACAATGACCTAATGTGCAATGCCATTTGTGATGCCAGGTTGTTGGTTTCTTAAAGGTTCAGCTCCAGAAACACCACAGGGAAAATTCTATGCAGTGGAGCCCAGCCAAATGTTGCAAGGTAGTATCATTTTCTGATCAACTTCTTAACCTTCTTAACCTATCTGATGCCATCTGAATTGAGAAACATGTCCCTTGTGATTTTACTGTCTTTGTTAGGCTTAACATTTAAGCGCTTAACGGTTACTTTAAGTTAGGAGTGCAAACATTAGTGAGTTGCTTAGTGTCATTCTAAATTATTGAAAATGGTCAATCTATCCTTGAAATTTAATATAAAACCAATTGTTTTTCTTTCAAGACATTGCTGCCAACAAAAACACCAAGATGCTTACAGAGCTACTCATAAAGGTGGAGCAAATGTCACGGGACATTCAGTTTCTAAAGACTGAAATCGCCTTGAATATTCCTGGAGCTGATCCTGAATCACAGAGAGAAGAGCCCTTCCCCATCATTCTGCCACTTGCCAATGAGGAGCAGTTTGATGAGGCTGAAGCTGCACTGAAGGAGGAAACAGTCCGTCGAAAGATGGTGAGTCATTTTTACACTCAGATTTTTTAAAATTTACTGTCAGGAATTGTAGGAGTGGAGATATTAAATTAGTTTTTCACTTGGATGTGTTTGGCATAGAAATATTGTGAAAATAGCCGATCTACAAGTTCATATCGCCTTGTGATCATATGTGGAATGATCTTTCTTTCTTGGTCAATATTTGACCATTTGTTTTGTCAATTTGTTTGATAGCATTGTTTGTTGACTACCGGTAGTTTTGAACAATAATGGTCTTATTTCTTCCTTAGAGGTAATAAGGGTGTCTTAAATGCAGTACTCTGTCCATTTTACATGGCACACTGTACACTTTAGCAAACTAAGCATTTCCTCTCTAATCTGTTAAGATTACCCGCCTGGCATTAGTTGGAGGGACCAATTCTGAAAATACGATCCGGCGAATGCTATCTGCTACCATGGCAAACAGTCTAGCCTGCATCTTCAACTGGGTGGGAAAGGGACTGAAGAGGGCCTTCAAGGACACATTAATGCAGGACTGCATGTTTGGTGAGTCTGCACATCAAAATACTAGTGTATTGCTACTTTACAACAGATTTGGCAATTTTGATAAGTGATGTTGAATTTAATTCATAAGTATTTTAAATTTCTATCTGAAGTAAATAAGAATGGATGCATTTTCCTCCCCATGGAAGGAGCTTGATAAATGGCGCATTCCATGTGGAGGAAAATGCATCCACTCTTAAAGAAGCACTTCACCTATTTCCAGTGTTTATCTTCATGTAATGGTCCTCTAATGCAGCGGTTCTCAACCAGTTCAGGCAGTGATCCCCCAAAATAATCACATTTGACCTGGAGACCCCCTAAAATAATAACTGAACTGGGGATCCCCCACCCTGACAAGCACTTGGAATTGTGGTGTTGAGGCATTAAATTTAGTTTGACAGAAAAATATTGTGAAAATAGACGATCTACAAGCTCGTAATGTGAAGGCACTGTGAGCTTGTAGATTGGCTATTTTCACAGTTTTTGCCTCCTTCTTATAGATAAATCCACAGAGCGCAGCGCTCAGCACAATCATTCCTGCTGTGTCAATCAGGCCGATGTTCCTATACAAGACTATACAAGACTTCTGGTGGACTGTCTCTTCCACCTCTATAGACATCTAGAGAGGTACTCTTATTCTGAAGAGATCATCTGCTGGAAGTCCTATATTGATGTGATGTCACTGGTAGGCAGGTTTCAGAACTGTCCGTCCTCTGAGACACTGAGTAGGCATAAACTGCCATTTGTTATGAGTATTAGTGTGGATCATTTATATGACGATAGGGTTGATTTTCAGGGTCCGCCTGAAAATCTAGTACACCAAAAAGGACACGCTTGACATTTATGTCACTTTGGAATGGAATTGCAGCTGCAGAACTGCATTTTTCTTATTTTTAATTTTACAAATTTATAACCCTTTTTTTTTCTGTTTGTTTCAGCAAGTGCTCGTCAATTTGACCGCAAGTTGACGGAATTGCAGTACAGGGATGCACTGCAGAAGTGGCTGCGTTATGCACCTGAGAGGAGTGGCGGGGTACCAAGGAAAGGAAAATCAAAAAGTTAAAAGGACAGCGCTCAGCTGTTATGTTCTATTCATGTTGAACTGAGTCTATTGGTTCTCAAGGACTGCCTGATTTCCAATATTGTTGCAGGACAGCGCTAAGCTGTTATGTTCTGTTTCTGTTCATGTTGAACTGAGTCTATTAGTTCTTAAGAACTGCCTGATTTCCACTGAGTATGACAATATTGTTGCATTTATATGTTTGTGTCCCCTGGATTTTCAGGGGATTTCTTCTCTTTCTTTTAATAAACAACTAAATGAATAATGGTCAGTTAATTGTTTTTCTGTTAATAGAGATGCAGTTAAGCAGCTGTTCTCAACCTTGGTTTCTTAAAAAAAAAAAAAAGAAAAAAAAAGAAATAGCCAATCTACAAGCTCACAACACATTTTTCAAATATTCACCTATGACACAATTATAATCAAGTATGGGGTCCCCCAAAGTATGTTTCAGTAAAGTGGGGTCTTTGTATAAAACGGTTGAGAACCACTGCAATATAGCATACTTAATGGACCGGCATTTTTCAGCATTTTAAGCTTCATCTGTATGGTTTTAATATGCCTCATTTAAAAAATAAAAAAGTGATTATTTTTTAATGAGGCATATTAAAAACATAGAGAGGAAGTTTGGAAAGTGTTGAAATGGCCCTTTAATAATAACACTGTTTCAATATATAATGCAATGCATATATATAGTTGAATCAGTGTTGATGCAGTTCTACATTCTTTCAATGTTGATCATATCATAGTTGAATCAAGGTTGATTCATTGTCAGAATTGATTGAAAATTCAATGTTATTTCAATGTTGATCATAGTGAGCACTTTCAATGTTTTTTTCAATATCTGATATCAGTGTTGATTCAATCTTCAAGCCTGACAATATCTCAATGTTGATTCAATCAATTTTTGCTATCTGGGATGAGCATTGCAGTCAACAGGCCAGGCAGAGTGTCTTACTAGCATTGCTGTCTGAGAGAAGCATGAGCTTATTAAAGTACTTTAAATACAAAAAAAAAAAACACAAGAGGAAAGCATTTATGGTGGTTTTAACTCACTGGAAATGGGAACAATAATGAGTCACTGAGCAAACAAGTGTGGTTAGGCTTCCATATGCAGGGAAAGAGGCAAGAGTGACTGAATCGCTGAGGATTTACTTCACCAGCAATGACAAAAATTTATGTTCATTATTATACGCATGGCAAGTTAAGAAGACCAAAATTCATGAAGTCAATGACTAGCAAACAGCCTTCAGACAAACTAAACATGCCAACATTTGGATTTCAAAATAAGGGAGGTTTTTCCTGCTGTCTGGGTGGTGAGGAGAGTTCTAAAAAAATATAAATATATAGAAATATTTTAACAGAAATAACAGAATCTTCGGTAATTTAAGTTAATTTATTTCATTAAATGTAATATTATATATTTTTTTTTCTTTGAAGTGAGAGTAAAATTATTGTTCTGTTCTGGCTTTGCAAACTTATGGTCAGAAGTACAAATTGTATAAAGAAAAAAAAAGTCAAAATTGTACCACAGTCCGTTTCAAATTTATAAAGAAACAGCAATTTTATTAAAAACAGATAAAAAAATAGCCATAAAATAATCAACAAACTTATAATAAAGTCTCAAATGTACAAGAAAAATCAATTTTACAAGAGGAAATGACAAATTTGAGGAAAATGGTTTCAAATGTAGATAAATTTACAGAGAAAAGTAGAAAACTATAAGAAAACCGTTATATATTTTGGAGAAAAACCTCAAACTTTCAAGACTGAAGTCATTTCTCAAGGTTTTAAGCGGGCACTTTTTACATCCTTTACTAGAATATTATTATATTATAATAAAATCTCCTTGTTGGCCGGGCCCCGGGGGTTGACGAGATTCGCCCTGAGTACCTCATGGCCCTGGATGTTGTAGGGCTGTCATGGTTGACACGCCTCTGCAACATTGCATGGAAGTTGGGGGCAGTGCCTTTGGCATGGCAAACCGGGGTGGTGGTTCCTCTCTTCAAAAAAGGGGACCGGAGGGTGTGCTCCAACTTTAGAGGGATCACACTCCTCAGCCTCCCTGGGAAGGTCTATGCCAAGGTACTGGAGAGGAGAGTCCAGCCGCTGGTCGAACCTCGGATCTGCAGTGATGCGGACGATGTACCGGTCTGTTGTGGTGAAGAGGGAGCTTAGTTCTAAGGCAAAGCTGTCGATTTACCAGTCAATCTACGTTCCTACTCTCACCTATGGTCACAAGCTTTGGGTAATGACCGAAAGCACAATATCGCGGATACAGTGGGACAAAAAAGTATTTAGTCAGCCACCAATTGTGCAAGTTCTCCCACTTAAAAGATGAGAGAGGTCTCCAATTTTCATCATAGGTATACTTCAACCATGAGAGACAAAATGAGAAAAACAAAATCCAGAAAATCACATTTAAGGATTTTTAATGAATTAATTGGTAAATTCCTCAGTAAAATAAGTATTTGGTCACCTACAAATAAGCAAGATTTCTGGC
Organism: Pholidichthys leucotaenia; assembly: GCA_020510985.1. Classification (NCBI taxonomy): domain Eukaryota; kingdom Metazoa; phylum Chordata; class Actinopteri; order Cichliformes; family Pholidichthyidae; genus Pholidichthys; species Pholidichthys leucotaenia. The sequence continues at coordinate 328,853,292 of CM035847.1, read as the reverse complement.
TCTCACAGACCTGTAACTTCTTTTTTAAGAGGCTCCTCTGTCCTCCACTCGTTACCTGTATTAATGGCACCTGTTTGAACTTGTTATCAGTATAAAAGACACCTGTCCACAACCTCAAACAGTCAGACTCCAAACTCCACTATGGCCAAGACCAAAGAGCTGTCAAAGGACACCAGAAACAAAATTGTAGACCTGCACCAGGCTGGGAAGACTGAATCTGCAATAGGTAAGCAGCTTGGTGTGAAGAAATCAACTGTGGGAGCAATTATTAGAAAATGGAAGACATACAAGACCACTGATAATCTCCCTCGATCTGGGGCTCCACACAAGATCTCACCCCGTGGGGTCAAAATTATCATGAGAATGGTGAGCAAAAATCCCAGAACCACATGGGGGGACCTAGTGAATGACCTGCAGAGAGCTGGGACCAAAGTAACAAAGGCTACATCAGAAACACACTACGCCGCCAGGGACTCAAATCCTGCAGTGCCAGACGTGTCCCCCTGCTTAAGCCAGTACATGTCCAGGCCCGTCTGAAGTTTGCTAAAGAGCATTTGGATGATCCAGAAGAGGATTGGGAGAATGTCATATGGTCAGATGAAACCAAAATAGAACTTTTTGGTAAAAACTCAACTTGTCGTGTTTGGAGGAGAAAGAACACCATACCTACTGTGAAGCACGGGAGTGGAAACATCATACTTTGGGGCTGTTTTTCTGCAAAGGGACCAGGACGACTGATCCGTGTAAAGGAAAGAATGAATGGGGCCATGTATTGTGAGATTTTGAGTGAAAACCTCCTTCCACCAGCAAGGGCATTGAAGATGAAACGTGGCTGGGTCTTTCAGCATGACAATGATCCCAAACACACCGCCCAGGCAACGAAGGAGTGGCTTTGTAAGAAGCATTTCAAGGTCCTGGAGTGGCCTAGCCAGTCTCCACATCTCAACCCCATAGAAAATCTTTGGAGGGAGTTGAAAGTCTGTGTTGCCCAGCGACAGCCCCAAAACATCACTGCTCTAGAGGAGATCTGCATGGAGGAATGGGCCAAAATACCAGCAACAGTGTGTGAAAACTTACAGAAAACGTTTGACTTCTGTCATTGCCAACAAAGGGTATATAACAAAGTATTGAGATAAACTTTTGTTATTGACCAAATACTTATTTTACCGATGAATTTACCAATTAATTCATTAAAAATCCTTCAATGTGATTTTCTGGATTTTTTTTTCGTCATAGTTGAGGTATACCTATGATGAAAATTGGAGACCTCTCTCATCTTTTAAGTGGGAGAACTTGCACAATTGGTGGCTGACTAAATACTTTTTTACCCCACTGTACAAGCGGCTGAAATGAGCTTTCTCCGTAGGATTGCTGGACTCACCCTCAGAGATAGGATGAGGAGCTCAGTCATCCGGGAGAGGCTCAGAGTAGAACTGCTGCTCCTCCACATTGAAAGGAGTCAGTTGAGGTGGTATGGGCATCTGATTAGGATGCCTCCTGGATGCCTCCCACTTGAGGTGTTTCAGGCACGTCCCACTGGGAGGAGACCCCGGGGCAGACCCAGGACTCGGTGGAGAGACTACGTCTCCCAGCTGGTCTGGGAACGCCTTGGTATCCTCTCTGAAGAGCTGGAGCAGGTGGCTGGGGAGAGGGAAGTCTGGGCTTCTCTGCTTGAACTGCTGCCTCCGTGACCCGGTCCTCCGGAAAAGCGGTAGAAGATGGATGGATGGATGGCTGGATGGACTCCAAAAGAAGAACCAAAGGTGAGGGCGTGAGTTGACTCATGTCCAGAAACAAGAAAATATAATTTATAACACAAGATGGGCTCTACTCATGCCCTGACAGTACTCCCCCTCTCAAGGGGTGGCACCCAGACATCCCAAAATTCAAACTAGAACAAAGAACCCAAATAGAAACCATCTCAGGGTGGTGGCGGGGGCACAAGGCCAGATGGGCTGAAACAGACTCCCCACTCCCCACCCCCACAGTGTCCGAAACAAAACACAGTTTGTGGTTCATACAGAGTCCAAGGCCCCAAAACAAAATTGGTCCGGTGGCCTGTCAAAGCCCCAGAACAACCAAATCAAAAAACAAGGTGGGTCGGGTGGTTTACCAGAATCCCAGGGACCTAACCAAAGCAAAAGCAGGTCGGATGGCCTGCCAAAGTCCCAAGACCACTGGCCCAAAAAAACAGGTGGGTTGGGTGGTCTACCAGAATCCCAGGGCCCTAGCCAAAACAAAAATGGGTTGGGTGGACTGTCAAAGTCCCTGGGCCACCACATGGCAGAAAACACACGAGCTCTTAGCTCAGAAAACACAGCATTATCATGTACAAAGGAAAACAGAAATTTAAATGCTGAATTCTCACTTTCACAAGATAACACAGGGTCTACTCGTACCAAGGATAACAAGGATTTCAAGACAGGATTGTCTTGTTCAAAAGAAAACTCAATCTCCGCTCGTACCGAGGGTAGCAAAGACTTGAATACAGAATTCTTTTGCTCAAAAGAAAACAGGATTTTCGAGATCACAAGATAACATAAAAACCTTAACCTCAAGAGATGACAACAAAGAACCCAAAGACTGAAGGGATAACAACAAGAAACTCAAAAACTCAGGAGATGGTAACACCAATGTTTTACCCTGAGGGGGTGATGACATGGATGTTTTACCCTCTGGGGGTGAGAACATGGCTATCTTAACCTCTGGACCAGAACACGCAAATGCAGAAATTACTGAATTTTCTGGATCCCGACAAATTATTGCAGAATTTTCAGATTCAGGACACATTGTTACAGAAATTTGTGGCTCTGAGCATTCAACTGCAGAAATTTCTGGTTTCGGACACACAACTGCAGAAAACTCTAGTGTATAAGACCTAACTGCAGAAATTTCTGACCTTGGACATACAACTGCAGAAATATGTAGTTCAGGATACATAACTGCAAAAACTTCTTGGTCAGAACACATTGTTATAGAAATTTCTGGCTCTGAACACACAACTGCAAGAATTTCTGGTTCAAAACACATTGCTGCAGAAATTCCTGACTCCACACCCATTGCTGCAGAAATTGCTGGCTCAAGACCCCTTAATACAGAAATTTCTGACTGAAAATGCTCAGATACAGACATCTCAGGTTTAGACTCCACAGTTACAGAAATTACAGATTCATGACAGTGTGTGAATGCATGTGTGAATGGGTGGAGGGCAGGATCTGTAAAGTGCTTTGGTCATCAAGAGATGAGAATAAAAGCACTATATAAGTGAATACCATTTACCATTTACCATGACACACTGGTTGTGAGATTTCTGGTGCAAAACACTCTCCTGCAGAATTTTCAAATGCAGGACACATAAATACAGAAAGCTCTGGTTCGGGACACACTGATGCAGAATTCTCTGGTTCAGGACACACTAATGCAGAAATTTCTGATTTGGGACACACCAATGCAGACATTTTTGACTCTGGGCACATTGTTGCAGAAATTTCTGACTCAAGACACTTTAATACAGAAATTTCTGATTCAGAACATACCATGGCAGAACTTTTTGGATCAGGACACCTCAGTGCAGAGGTTTCTGTTTCATGACTTATTACTGCAGAAACCTTTGGTACAGGACTCATTGCTGCAGAAATTTCTGATGCAGGACACTTTAATGCAGAATTCACTGACTCTACACACTCAGATACCAAAATTTCTGGCACAGGAAACACTAATGCAGAAATTTCAGGTTCAAAACACTCAAATATGGAATTTTCAGGTCCAAAACACTCAGATACAGACAATTCAGGCACTTTCCTGCACTGATGCAGAAATTCCAGTTACATGAGACACATGCAGAAAACTCAGGTTCAGAACTCATGAAAGCAGGAAATTCAGTCTTGCACAAAGTGGTCCACCACCTGCTTTCATGAAGGAGTTATGCTACAACTTTTTTCAGGTTGATGCAGCAGACCCTATTGTTGTTGGCAATTGTGTCAGGTCAGGCATTGGCTTGCTTGCTACTGGATAACAATGAAAACCAGTACTACCTGTCTCATGGGTCGGGCTGTCGGCGACTCAACCGGCATCCCCGCCCTTCCCAGGGCGTGGAGGGTGAAACGGGGCATCCTGGCGGAACTAAAAACAATATCTGCCACAGGTCTGTGGTGGACCACTCCCAGTTACACAGGGTGAGACTGGACATCCTGGCAGATAAACACATCTGTCGCAAGGTGTGTGGTGGACTGTGCCTGTCGGTGCATTGTGACATGCATTACACAAAGAGCAGAGATAAACAAACCTATCATCTGGTCAGTCACTGCAACAGATACTGGGAGTCAGTTTGTCTTGGCTTGTCCTTGCCACTGATAATACCTTTATTTGCCAAGAATGTGCTGCTAGTCCAGCAAAAGCTAGCAGCACTCAAATACTTTGCAAGCAGTTTCATGAAATGGTCAATCAGAAAGCAATTCATACCGGCTCGGACGTCGCCCGGGCTTACAAGGTCCGTGCTGATCTGTTCACACTCCGACAGGCAGTGAAAAGTAAGCTAGGAGCAGGAAGCTAAAAGAAGAGGAAAACAGCAGCCTTGTGTGTAGCAGAATGGAATGAATGCACTCTGTTGGACAGAACAACATCACAGCGCCCAGAAAGACAGACCGCGTTTGTGGCCCCGGAAATGAACAGGTACAATGTAGACATAGCTGCACTTAGTGAAACAAGATTGCTGGTATTGTTAAAACACTGTCAAACTCAAAAACTAGTGATATCTACAATATGAGCACCTCCTTTCTCAAAATGCACAGCAAAATATTAATCAAACCACTGACTCATCTCATTAATCTCTCCATTAGGTCTAGTACATTTCCATCTGGCTGGAAAAAAGCTGTCGTCATACCAGTTCATAAATCAGGCAGTAAAGACGATATATGCAATTACCGCCCAATCTCTATCTTACCAGTCCTATCTAAGGTTCTTGAAAAAGTTGTAGCTACACAGCTGATAGACTACTTACAAGACAGTCAACTTCTTCATCCACATCAATTTGGTTTTAGACCAGGATACTCAACAGAAACAGCAAATTGTTGCCTTATTGAAAACGTCAAACAGTCCTTGGACAGGGGTAATGTGGTAGGAGCTGTTTTTCTAGATCTCAAAAAGGCTTTCGATACTGTAAACCACAGTTTGCTTTTATCCAAAATGGTATCTTTTAACTTCTCCCCAAATACATTAGAATGGTTTGCATCTTATCTCCAGAATAGAGAACAGTGTGTAAAAGTTCACCAGGATAAATCCTCATTTTTAAACAACCGCATGGGTATCCCACAAGGGTCCATTCTTGGTCCTTTACTTTTCAGCATTTTTATTAATGACTTGCCGTTACACTGCTCAGCTGCAACATGCCAACTTTATGCAGATGATGCAGTTATTTACACAGCTGCCAAGACTCCAGCACAGGCTGCAGATGTACTGTCTACAAGTATGGTTGATGTCCAAGAGTGGCTCCTCAAGAACCATCTATTGCTGAACCTTCAGAAAACAGTCTCAATGTGCTTTTCAATCAAATAATGTAACCTGCAACATTTTAAAGTTAATATACATGATCATGACATCAGTTTAGCTACAGAATTCAAATACCTTGGCATTGTACTAGATCCTCAACTCAAATTTAATCTTCATATAAAGAAAATTTCAAAAACAGTAAAAAAAAATCTGAACTGCTTTAAATTAATTAGATATTACATACCTTACGAAGCAGCTGCACTGTATATGCATTCTATGGTTTTTTCTCATATATCATACTGTTTGACAGTCTGGGCTCAAGCAGCCCCTTCCACAATAAGACATATAGGTTCATTATATAATCAAACCCTAAAAATCTTGGACAAAAAGCCCATTAGGTGGCATCACTGTAATGTTTTAAAAAAATACAACCTATTGAGTTTTGAGAGCTTCATTGACCTCTGTCTTCTGAAATTAACGTTCAAATGTTTCCATAAATCAGCACCCGAGCCACTTGCTGGTTTCGTCCAAAGACAGGACAGCAGCAGAGCCACCAGGAGTTCTGTTAACAATAACTGTAAAATATTCCACCGCAGAACCACATTTGGACAAACAGCTTTCTCTATAAAGGGCAGTCACATCTGGAACACAATGCCAAATGAAATTAAAATAATAACGGACTTTAAAACATTCACTAAAAATGTTAAAAACTGGCTGAAAAATAAACAAGAATGTACTCATGTATGAATTATTTGTCTGCAAAGTGAGAGTGAATGAAGGGAAGGAATAAATGTGTTTGTTTATAGTGAGTGACGGAGGGAGGAAGGCCTGAAATAGGCAAATGTGAGTTATGTTATATGTGTTAAATGTGAGTCAGGCTGTTATATTTGTGTATTTATAATATTTATGTTAAAGGTGAGTCAGGCTGTTATATTTGTGTATTTATAATATTTATAATATTTATAATTGTGTATTTATAATTTTTCTGCATTGATGTATGTGGTTATTGTGTATATTTTTTATCTTGATTCTTTTTTCTAAAGCCCATCCAGGGACAAGAGTTGCAAATTAGCTAATAGCTATACACTCTATGTGCAACACATCAGATTGATTGTCTTTGATTAATTGTCTATGTTTATTGCACTGTCCCTGTCAAATAAACTAATCTACTACTACTACTGGATATGACAGCTTGGGTACCATGGGTACATCTTCTTTTGGAGTGGGAGATCAACTCAAGAAAGGAGAGAAATAGGAGTGGGCTTTGCAGTTAGAAAGGTGATAGCAGCAATGCTTGATGAGGAACTGGTGCCAATCAACGACAGGATAATGACTATGAGACTCCCACTACAGCGGAAGATGTATGCCACACTCATCAGTGTATATGCCCCAACAATGACCAACACAGAGGAGGTGAAGGAAGAGTTTACAGTGATTTACATGAGACTATCAGGTGTGACTATCAGGCGTGTACCGACTGATGACTGTTACAACTCGCGCTCATCAGCGGCGCCAGCTGTGCGCACACCTGCACCTCGTCAGCAGCCTGGGATTTAAGCCACTCTGCCCTGGGCTTCGGCCTGAAGCCGTCTGATTCCCTCGGCTGAACTTGCTGCAGAGGAACCCCCTCGTCTCCCAGCAAGATCTACAGCGTAAGCATACCTTACCATTGTTTTTCCAGTCTCTCCTCTGTGCACAGGTGGATTTCCCGGCGGCGGACCTCGCCTCCGCATCACCGCCTGCCAGCTGCTGCCATAGGTGGACTCCTCGCCGTCTTCGCGCTGCTGTCACAGGTGCACCAGGTTGCTGTCTCCCAGGCTCGCCCTTGTGCACGCCAGCCACCTGCCCTGCCAAGTAAGCAAACAAACCCAATTTATTCCCTGTACTGGTTTGGTGCCCGTTACGGTTTCCCTGTGCTCTCTCCCCAGGGTTGTCCGGCTGAACGGCTTCCTGCCCCCGTGCCTGACGCAGACGTCCACCACCAGTACATCTATATATCACAGACATGCAGCCACACATCCCTGTTGTTGAATAAAACTGTTAAATTTACCCTGAGCCTGCGTGTGTGTCTCCTGAGCCGTGCATTATGTCAGTACGGCTTCAGCAGAGCGGCTCGGTGGACAGCGGGCTCACACGCCGTTTTTCCACCCTCGAGGCTCGGGTGGATTTAATAGCTCATCAGCAACAGGTGATACTAAATCAGTTAACCTTAATTACTGACCGGTTAGACTGCCTGGACCCCCGTCAGCCGTTCCCCCCGGCTCGTCAGGGAGGCGTAGCTCCAGCTGCTCCAGTGGCCGTCCAGCCTGCTCCGGGTGCCCCAGCCCGGCTCACACCAATTCCGACCCCCGCCCGCTTTAGCGGTAAGCTCGGTGGAACGTGAGGATTCATTATGCAGTGTGAGTCGGTGTTCCTGCGTGTCCCCGGAGATTTTCCCTCAGACCACAGCCGAATTGGCTATATAGGAAATCTCCTGGAGGGCTGTGTGCTCACCTGGGCTTACGCCGTAATGGCAAAGCCCAGCTACGCCACCCTCACCTATGGCCAGTTCGTTAACCAGTTCCTGGAGGTCTTTGATCATTTACGTTTGGATAGCGTCCAAGTCGATCGTCTCCTCAGTCTGCAACAGGGGAGACGATCAGCCGCGGATTACTCCATCGACTTCCGGGTAACAGCGGAGGAAGTTGGCTGGGAGGAACGCTCCCTCTGTGGCATCTTCCTCCGCAGTTTAAACTCTGGTCTGAGGGATGAGTTGGCTGGTGGGGATATCCCTGGGACATTAGCGGAGCTAATCTCCCTCGCCATCAGCTTGGATAACAGGCTGCGCAAGCGCGCTTCGGAGCGGAAGTTGCCTTCTCGCTCGCGGGGTGCCTCGTCGCGCATGTCCCAAGCTCGCCCCCTGGCGTTACCGGCACCTGAGTCCTCCGAGGAGTCGGAGCCCATGGTGACGGGCCGGGCAAAGCTCCCCCTTGTGGAGAAACAATGCGGCCGTGAGTTGGGCCTCTGCATGTATTGCAGAGGCAACCAGCACACTGTGGAGCATTGCCCGGAGAAGCCCAAACGGGGAGGTCCGCGAGTCACTGTAGGGGGCCTCGCGGACGCTAACCGGTCAACTCCCCTCACGCATTTGTCGCTGCCCATCCGTTTTTGCCATAACACCACAGGGCATCTCACCCACGCACTGGTGGACTCAGGCGCGGAGAGAAGCTTTATTTCTCAAAGCCTGGCAACCCAATCGGGCATCCGTTGCCAGCCCCTCCAGACTCCTCTCTCCCTTATCAATCTCTCCCGTGTGTCCCTGGGGAAAGTGACTCACCGGACGAACCCCGTCTCAGTCATCGTCTCTGGACACCACTGGGAGGACATATCTTTCTACATCCTGCCATCCTCTGTGTCTCTGGTGATACTGAGTTACCCGTGGCTCCGCCTCCATAACCCTGTCCTGGACTGGAAGACCGGAGGAGTGACTGCCTGGAGTACATTCTGCATGAGCACCTTCCTCCAATCCGCTACCTGTGCCCCATCTTCTCCTCCCGTGGCCAAGGATGCTGCACCCCCAGACCTCTCGTTGGTGCCCGCGGAGTTCCACGACCTGGGCGCAGTCTTCAGTAAGTCCAAGGCGATGTCTCTCCCTCCACACCGGCCTTACGACTGCACCATAAATCTCCACCAGGGGGCGCCTCTTCCCTCGGGACATCTGTACAGTCTGTCAGCGCCGGAGAAGGAGGCCATGAACACCTATCTGAAGGAGTCGCTCAGTGCAGGAATAATTCGCCCATCCTCATCCCCATTAGGTGCAGGGTTCTTCTTCGTGGGCAAGAAGGACAGCTATCTTCGTCCATGCATCGACTTCCGTGCCCTAAACGACATCACGGAGAAGGACCGTTACACCCTGCCCCTGATGGACACTGCCTTCCACTCCCTCCAGGGGGCGACCTGGTTTACCAAGCTGGATCTCCACAGCGCGTACCACCTCGTCCGGATCCGGGAGGGAGATGAATGGAAGACTGCCTTCCGTACCCCGAACAGCCACTTTGAATACCTGGTCATGCCGTTCGGGTTGACCAACGCTCCAGCCGTCTTTCAGCGCCTGATCAATGACGTTCGCCGGGACTTCATCGGTCTGTTCATGTTCGTCTACCTGGATGACATACTCATCTTCTCCAAATCCAGGGACGAGCACCGGGTGCACGTGAGGTGGGTCCTCCAGAGGCTCCTGGAGAACCGGTTGTATGTGAAGGCGGAGAAGTGTGAATTCTACGCCTAGACGACGTCATTTCTGGGGTTTGTCATCTCCCATGACCAGGTGCTTCCAGACCCAGCAAAAGTTAAAGCGGTGGTAGATTGGCCAACCCCCACATCCAGGAAGCAGGTGCAACAGTTCATCAGCTTTGCCAACTTCTACCGCCGCTTTGTCCCCAATTTTGGAGCCATCGTCGGTCCTCTGACCTGCCTCACCTCCCCCAAGACCCCGTTCCGGTGGTCTGAAGAGGCTGCAGCGGCTTTCCAGGCGCTGAAGGCGGAGTTCTCCTCCTCCCGGGTCCTCAGCCAGGTCGATCCCTCTCTACAGTGCATCGTGGAGGTCGACGCCTCGGATACGGGGGTGGGGGCGGTGTTGTCACAGCGGTCACCTGCTGACGGGGTCAAACGGCCCTGCGCCTTCTTCTCCCGGCGCTTGTCCCCGGCGGAGCATAACTACGACGTGGGGGACAGAGAGCTCCTCACCATCAAGCTCGCGCTCCAGGAGTGGCGTCACTGGCTGGAGGGGGCCGCCCTGCCATTCGTGGTATTAACGGACCACAAGAATTTGGAGTACTTAAGAACTGCCAAGTGCCTGAATGCCCGCCAGGCGCGCTGGTCTCTGTTTTTTGCCAGGTTCCGTTTCACCATAACATTCAGGCCGGGCTCCAAAAACGGTCTCCCTGACACCCTCTCCAGACGGTTCACCCCAGAGGAACCTGTGGACGCCGTTCACACCATCTTGCCCAGGTCGTGCGTCATGGGGGCCGTTTCCTGTGAGATTGAGGACAAGATCTGGAGGGCGCAGGAATCGGAACCGGACCCTGGCGGCGGACCGGAGGGGAGGCTCTTCGTTCCATCCTCCGTCCGGGGCGAGGTCATCCATTGGCTGCATGCATCCAAGCTTGCCTGCCATCCTGGGACCTTTCGGATGATCGACCTCCTCCAACATTCCTTCTGGTGGCCGGGACTGCGTAAGGACGCTGCCCACTACGCCCGGGCTTGCCCCGTCTGCGCCACCAGTAAGTCTGGCAACGCTTCCCCTGCAGGTCTGCTCCAGCCCCTGCCCGTCCCTGGTAGGCCCTGGTCGCACATCGCATTAGACTTCGTCACTGGTCTCCCTGTCTCTAACAGCTTCAACACGGTCCTGACCATCGTCGACCGTTTCTCCAAGGCCGCCCACTTCGTGCCATTATGAGGGCTCCCCTCTGCCTTGGAGACGGCGGACCTCCTTATCCAACACGTGGTCAGGCTGCACGGGATAACGGTTGACGTGGTCTCCGACCGGGGTCCCCAGTTCGCCTCAGACGTCTGGCGGAGCTTCTGCAAAGCCTTAGGAGCCCAAGTAAGCCTCTCCTCCGGCCATCACCCCCAATCTAACGGGCAGTGTGAGCGGACCAACCAGGAGCTGGAGGCTGCTCTCCGCTGTGTCACCGCATCCAAGCCTGCGTCATGGAGCAAACACCTCGCCTGGGTGGAGTACGCCCACAACACCGCTCGCTCTACCGCCACCGGGATGTCCCCCTTCAAGGCGTCCCTGGGTTACAACCCCCCTCTGTTTCCCTCACTGGAGAGCGAGTTGGCAGTCCCTACGGTCCAGGCTCACCTCAGGCGGTGCCGCTCCATCTGGGCCACTGCGCACAATGCGCTTTTACGCACGGCGGAGCGCAACAAGACCACGGCTGACCGGCGCAGGAGGCCTGCTCCCGCCTACCAGGTAGGCCAACCAGTCTGGGTATCCACGCAGGATGTTAACCTGAAGGGTGAGAGGAGGAAGCTGGCAAAGCGCTTCATGGGCCCATTCCCCGTCACCAAAGTTATCAACCTGGTGGCTGTGCGTGTTGCTACTCCCCCCTCCCTCCGCATCCATCCCACCTTCCACGTCTCCAAGGTAAAACCGGTGGTGTCGGACCCCATCTGCGCTCCTCCTGCTGTGCCGCCCACACCCCGGATGATAGATGGCCACCCGGCCTGGACTGTCTCCGCCATCTTGGACTCCCGGCGCCGGGGTCGCGGGTTACAGTACTTGGTGGATTGGGAGGGCTACAGTCCAGAATGGAGACAGTGGGTGCGTCCCTCGTTTGTGTTGGATCCCTCCCTCATCACTGAGTTTCACCGGGCGCACGCTAATAAACCATCGCCAGGAGGCGCTGCTAGAGGGGGGAGTACTGTTACAACTCGCGCTCATCAGCGGCGCCAGCTGCGCGCACACCTGCACCTCGTCAGCAGCCTGGGATTTAAGCCACTCTGCCCTGGGCTTCGGCCTGAAGCCGTCTGATTCCCTCGGCTGAACTTGCTGCAGAGGAACCCCCTCGTCTCCCAGCAAGATCTACAGCGTAAGCATACCTTACCATTGTTTTTCCAGTCTCTCCTCTGTGCACAGGTGGATTTCCCGGCGGCGGACCTCGCCTCCGCATCACCGCCTGCCAGCTGCTGCCATAGGTGGACTCCCCGGCGGCGGACCTCGCCTCTGCTTCGCCGTCTTCCCGCTGCTGTCACAGGTGCACCAGGTTGCTGTCTCCCGGGCTCGCCCTTGTGCACGCCAGCCACCTGCCCTGCCAAGTAAGCAAACAAACCCAATTTATTCCCTGTACTGGTTTGGTGCCCGTTACCGTTTCCCTGTGCTCTCTCCCCAGGGTTGTCCGGCTGAACAGCTTCCTGCCCCCGTGCCTGACGCAGACGTCCACCACCAGTACATCTACATATCACACATCCCTGTTGTTGAATAAAACTGTTAAATTTACCCTGAGCCTGCGTGTGTGTCTCCTGAGCCATGCATTATGTCAATGACAGGCTGATACTCATTGGAGATTTTAATGCCAGAGTTGGTTCGGACACTGAGAAATGGAAATGAGTGCTAGGCAGTCATGGAGTAGGCAAGTGCAATGCTAATGGAGAACTTCTACTTGCACTATGTTCAGAGTACAACCTTGTGATAACCAACACTCTATTTAAGCACAAGGATACACACAAGAAGACATAGGAAGACATAGATGCACCCAGGATCTAAGCACTGGCACTTATTAGACTACATCATAGTCAGGCAGAGAGACAGAAGGGATGTATTGGACACCAGAGCAATGAGAGGTGCGGTCTGTGGTACTGATCACGTTATGCTGAGATCTAGATTAAGGATTTGCAGACGAAAACAGCACTGTAGGATGGGTGCAAAGCCACCATGGAAGCTAAACACTAGTGCACTGAAAGGTCAAAAGAAGCAGGAAGAACTTACACAGGAAATGGATGAAAACTTGAAAGACTGGGACAGCAACAACTTAGAGAATGACATAGAAGAGAAATGGGCAACACTGAAGGATACGGTGTATCAGACTGTGAGTGATGTATTAGGCTACCCTGAGAGGAAACATCAAGATTGGTTTGATGAGCATGATGAACACCTGAAGAAACTACTAGAAGTGAGGAATACAGCTAGGCAAGAAAATCTACAGTGTAACACAAGATCGAAGAAGATGAAATACTCAAAAGCTCAGAGTGAGCTACAGAAGTACACCAGAGAGATGAAGTCCAACTGGTGGGATGAAAAAGCAGAGAAACTTCAAACTGCAGCAGACAGGAAGGACATGAAGACATTCTTCACAGGTTTGGGAGAAATCTACTGCCCTAAACCAAGAGGATTGATCCAACTAAAGGCTATGGATGGTGAAACAGTTTTGCAGGAGAAAGACAAGATCCTGGACAGATTTGCAGACCACTTTGACCAACTACGAAACAACCCTGGAGATCTCACTGAAGAGGCTAAAGAAGCTCTAGTGCAGCGACCAGCTGTATCAAGTCTGGATGAACCACCAAATTTTGATGAACTAATGGCAGCTATCAGGACAACACAGGATGGTAAAGCTCCAGGAAGGGATGGAATTCCAGCAGAAGTGTGGAAATTTGGTGGTGTTCAGCTGACCAACTGCCCACACAAGCTCATCCAAGAGATATGGGATGCCCAGAAAGTACCTCAAGACTGGAAGGATGCAAGTATTCTGCCTTTGTTCAAGAAAGGTGACAGGAAAGATTGTGGAAATTACCGAGGTATATCACTGCTAGCCACTGTTGGTAAGATTCTCTCACGTCTACTACTTAACAGACTCAGTGAATACATCTAGCAGAATGTACTACCGGAAACCCAGTGCGCTTTAGAAGTGGAAGAAGCACAATGGACATGATTTTCTGCTTGTAACAGGTTCAAGAAAAGTGTATCGAACAGAACATGCCGCTTTATGTAGTCTTCATAGACTTCAGTAAAGCCTTTGATACTGTTTTACGACAAGGACTTTGGCAGGTACTCAAGAAATATGGTTGTACAGAGAAGTTTGTCAGCCTGATCGAGGCACTCCATACAGGTATGCAAGCAAACGTGGCAATGAGTGGTTCAGTATCTAAAGACTTTTCAGTAAGTAACGGGGTGAAACAAGGGTGTGTGCTAGCACCGACACTCTTCTCACTATATCTGGCAGCCATGCTGGAGGTGGCCTTCAAAGACACTTCAGAAGGAGTATACATTCAAACAAGGAAAGAAGCAGACTTGTTCAATGTGGCACAGTTTAAAGCCAAGAGTAAGATATCTATAAAGGTAGTAAGAGAAATGTTCTTTGCCAACGACAGTGCTCTAGTTGCACACAGTGTGGAAGATATGCGATCTTTAGTGGAGAAATTTGCAAGAGCAGCTAGCCAATTCAGCCTCCAAATCAACATCAAGAAGACAGAGTGCCTTTATCAACCACCAAAGTTCCAGTTATCAACATCACTACCAGAAGAGATCAGCATTGGTACAGAGCCACTAGTCAAGTGCAAGACTTTCAAGTACCTAGGGAGTACTGTTTCAGAGAATGCTAGGCTGGAGGATGAACTATCTCTCAGAATGGGAAGAGCGAGCGCTGTGTTTGGAAACTTGAGGGAGAGATTGTGGAGCAATCGACATGTGTCTATCCATGTGAAATGCAAAGTGTACAGAGCGACAATACTGGCTACTCTATTATACGGTGCTGAAACTTGGACTGTCTACAGAGTGGAGGTGAAGAAACTCCATGCGTACATGATGAGACACCTTCGAGCCATAATGAACATTTCATGGAAAGACAAGATAACCAACATAGAAGTGTTGAAACGAGCTGGTCTACCAACAATGGAGGACATGCTAATACAGATGAACCTAAGATGGCTCGGACATGTTGAGAGGATGGACCACCAGTGTCTCCCTCGGCAGTTACTCTACTCACAGTTAAGCGAGGGCAAACGCAATCAGGGTAGACCAAGGCTCAGATTTAAAGACACTGTAAAAAGAAACTTGAAGAAGTTGGACATAGACAGGAGTTCCTGGCAGCAGAAGGCTAAGGACAGAGCTGTGTGGAGGAATCGGATCAGATCTAAATGAAACAGTCATTGTCGCCCACGACAGACTGCTATGATGATGATGATGATGATGATGATGATTGTTGTTGGCAGATGACATTGTAACAAGCCAGATCAAACTGGAGAGCAAAGAAAATATCATTCAGCAAGTGTATTAAAATGTAGCATCACAACTTTAATATTAATTTTTCTCATATGTCAACTTTTAAATGTAATGTTTATTTTTCATGCTTTTTTTTCTTAAACAGAGCAGTTGTCTTATATTCAACAATGCACCTGCGGCTGTGGCGCAGGTGTAGTATGGCCGACTACTGACCGGAGGGTCAGGGGTTCTATCCCCGCTCTCTCTGCAGTCTGCATGTCAAAGTGTCCTTGAGCAAGACACTGAACCCCCAGTTGCTCCTGGTGGGTCAGGTCAGTGCTGGTGCATGGCAGCTCTGCTGCCATCAGTGTGTGAATGGGTGGATAGCAGGATCTGTAAAGCGCTTTGGTCATCTTAAGATGGGAAAAAGTGCTATATAAGTGAACATCATTTATTAATTTGTCCTCCCTTTTGTAGCCTGATGCTGATTTCATAATGATGATCTGCTAGCCACAATTTAATGAAAGGGATCATCTAAAGAACAAACTTAGAGGAAGATCATCAACTTCCTCCAAGATTTCTTAGAGGAGCTAAAAATGTTTGGTACAATATACTGTAAATATACAAATAACCTTTTTGATTGATTAATGATTTATTGACTAACCTAAAAAAATAGTGTCAGCTTGTATTTTTCTTAATTTTGGTTATTTGAAACATAAATTTGTTACAGATGAGACCCATGACACAGCTGGTGAGACTGCACCTCTGTCATGGATGGCCCTCATGAGCCATCAATAAGACGCCACATTTCAGCCGGTGAGTTTGCACAGTTTATTAAAGGAACAGAAAGATGACAAAATAACAAGCCACGGGGGGCTAAAACACACTATAACGATAACTTAGGCAATGACGAGAAGAATGGATTCATAACGAAACACACTTACGACAATAGAAGAGGGGTTGTAAATATCTGACCAGAGGGATGCTCGATGATGTCAGACGAGGAGTTCCGACGAGACTGCCACACTTTTCGCCTCTCAGGTGCCCTCTTAAGTAGGGCTCCAGGTGGAGCAGCTGATGAGGCCATTAATGCAGCTCAGCTGTCAGAGCCTCAGCTCTGACAGCCGGAAGCCCCTCCGAGTGCTGTCAATAATAAAAGCTCAGAGAGCCAAAAGGAACACACACACACACACGCCAGATGGGAGAAAAATACTGCATGGCCCGAGCGCGGACAAGATCGGCGCTCGAACCACGACAGTACCTCCCCCCGAGGTGGCGATCTCCGGGCGCCGTATGACACCCAAGCCCCCCCACCCCCACCCCACCTAGGGTGGGAGGATGGGGGAAAGGCCTGGAGGGTGAGAACCAGAAAAGATGAAAAACACTAAGACGAGGAACGGAAAACACAGGGAACAAACGAAGCAATTACAGAGTATGGTAGGGAAAAAAAACAATACTCCATAAAGCAAGGATGATACATAGACAGGACAAAAAATGCAAATGACAGTAGGAGACCTAAAACTAAAACACACAGACCTATAAGACATAATGTGGCAAATACAAGTCATCCCTCACACAGGGGAGGGGAGAGAAGAAAAAAAGACACGCTAAACAGCAGCAATACATAGATCAAAATAAGGCACATGACAACACACCAAAAGTGACCTTTAACATCTAGAGAAAATGAAACATACGGGGATGACGACAGGCAGAGTCCAATAATACACACCGTTCTGGAGGTCTCCCTGCGTCCAATGCCCAAATAGTGGATAGGGGGAGAAGGGAGCGTTCGGGCAGCCTACCCCAGTCCCAGGCCCGGGAGAACTCTAGTGGCCGGACCAGGTCGCCAAGCAAACAGTCCAGTTGGTCGGGCGGCTGACCCAGAACGCCAAACGGGCGAGGCAGTCCTTCAGGCAGCCGACCTGCATCGCTCAGCCACCAGGACCGCGGGGGAGAGAACGGCAACAGCTTCCCTGTAGAGGGGGATAGTACGGGAGAGCCGGGCCAAATATGACGAACCCCAACGGCACCCGGTGGAGAAGGTCTGGAGGAAAGATGAGGGACCAGTCCGGCGCCGCTCAGCGGAGGATCTACAGCTCCACCTCTGAACGTTACCAGCATAGGCGCTGTCCTCCTGTTGGACCCAGGGTGAGCCCGTGCTGCACCCACGTTGGACCCCGACTGGGTCGGAACAGCTCCATAGATGGCCTTCACCCCCGAACCCGGAACCTCCAGAACAGCGACCAGGGTTGACTCTGCATCGGTGACCCTGGGAGAAGGCTCAGGCGAAGAAGAAGAACCGGGATCACGATCACTGGTAGCGACAGAGCCCAGCGAGATGAGCTCAGATGCAGCGGACGGCTGCCCCTGGCTCGTCTCCCCGATGCTCTAGAATAGATAGTAGGAAGGAAAAATAGAGCACTTGCCTGCACTCGAGTTCTGTCGCCGTCCGGGACTTCGACGATCCGGGCTCAGGACGAAGAAGGGTGTCTTCTGGCTCCCACTCAGGTACGGCGGGCTCCGCAGCTGGCATGATGTTTTCCGCAGCCTGAGGACCCTCCAACGCTGACGTCCACGCCGACGACCCGCACGGCGTGGTGGCAGGGGATCCTCGACCTGCTGGATCGAACTGCTCACCGATGGAGACCCGGGGACGTTTTGTTGTCGGCGCAGGATCCACACTGCAGTCCGCTCTCCTCCTCTGCCCATGACGTGGCTGCGGGGCTGGAACCAGGCTCTCCAGGACTGCAGGCCCCCTTCTCGTCCGGTGACATAGGCCTGGCGTCATGGACGGCTCAGCAGAGGGAGACACAGAGGCAGCAGGTTCAGAGGCTACAGCAGGTGGTGGGAGCTTGGGGGGCTGTGAACCCCGAACTCCACCCCCAGGAGTCAGACAAGACAAATCACTCAATGAGGGAACAGAATCAAAAGACACTTGCCTGATCCGTAGGGGCCCAATAGAACCCATTGCAGTGGACCCATTGCAGTGACAAGAGTTCCATCAACGTAGTCCAGGGCCTCCGCTAGCTCGTAGCCCAGGCTCTGAGCACGGCCCCTCAATGACGACATGACCTCCCAGCACACAGGTACCCAGACAAGGAAAAACAAGTCCAATTCAGGCAAAACTCACGGCGACAGGCATCTCAGTCTGGCGGCAGTCTACTGTCGTGGATGGCCCTCACGAGCCATCAATAAGATGCCACATTTCAGCTGGTGAGTTTGCACAGTTTATTAAAGGAACAGAAAGATGACAAAATAACGAACCACGGGGGGCTAAAAAACACTATAACAATAACTTAGGCAATGACAAGAAGAATGGATTCATAACGAAACACACTTACGACAATAGAAGAGGGGTTGTAAACATCTGACCAGAGGGATGCTCGATGATGTCAGACGAGGAGTTCCGACGAGACTGCCGCACCTTTCGCCTCTCAGCTGCCCTCTTAAGTAGGGCTCCAGGTGGAGCAGCTGATGAGGCCATTAATGCAGCTTCGGCCCCGGAAGCCCATCCAAGCGCTGTCATAATAAAAGCTCGGAGAGCCAAAAGGGACACACACACCCGCCAGATGGGAGAAAAATACTGCATGGCCCGAGCGCGGACGAGATCGGCGCTCGAACCATGACAACCTCTAGTAGTCTATCACATGCTGCAGTGGATGACGGTCCCACATCCCCATCCTCCCTGATGAGAAAAGATTTCAAAATATCATGCAAGTTTGACCATGAACGTTCTGAGCAGGTAGGACACCACTCAGTTTGCTACCCAACTGTGAGCGCATGTACCTAGAGTGTGACATTTTCAGTGCAGCATCTTACCACTTTCACTGAGTTCAGAAAAATTACGAGTGAAGCGGTTAGGTATGGTGGTGGATTCAATAGAGTTTAATGCATCTTTTTGCTAGACTTCTAGCAAATCTATTGCAATGTTTTAGAAAAACAGATGTGAAAATGGACACAGAAAAGCGTAAAAGGTGAGTTGAAAGAGATTAGGGGAAAAAAATTAAAAGTTAAATCGATGCCACTAAATTTATTAAAATAAAGGAGATATTAAAATTCCCCAGACAAAACCATAAGTGTCAAACTTTATGTTTTAGCCTACAATACAAAGTCAAACTTCTGAGTGTAATTGAATTCAACATCAGATGACATCAATCCAGGCCAGTGTTGCCAGACATACTGTAATTATTGTATTTGTACAATAGTTTTGCCCTATGCACAATGTATGATCAATAATTCCCAAAATCCCATAATGTACGATAATTTGACCCCTTCATTACATGGCTAAGTTAATACATTAACAAACACAATCAAGATGCAGATCCTGCGCATACATACTACGCTTGTTTCTATGCATCATCTCACATGCCCAGGCTGTGTGGAAAAGAAGATGGTAGACTTAGTAAAGCTAAAAGATCCATTAGAAATAGTGGTATACTGTCATAAACTTGCCCATTCGGGGCAGAATGGAGACCCAAATGCAGGAGCTGTGAGTTGCAGTGGTTTAATAAAAGCTAAAAAAAAGAGCTTCACACTGCTGCACGGTGGCGCAGTGGTTTAGCACTGTGGCAGCACAGTTTTACCCTCGGCCGGGGGATCGCGGGGATCATGAGATCGTGGGTTCGATCCCAGCCCCCGACCAACAGTGAGCTGTGTGGAGTTTGCCTGTTCTCCCCGTGTTGCGTGGGTTTACTCCGGGATTTCTCCGGTTTCCTCCCGCATACCAAAAACATGTAGGTTTAGGGCGCTCGCGCACGCAGTGACCAGCAGCCGATGGCTTGTCACCAGACTGCAAACCAAATCTACCTACGGGTACAAATAAGTAACAAAAAAAAAAAAAAAAAAAAGCAGGAACAGGGACAAATTCACAGGCTGCAGTCAAGACAGGCTGGATGCAAAAAAATGGGTAGAACACCAAACAGGACGAAGGATTAATGGGCAGAATAGCACAACTGGCTAAAGCATGTGGAGAGTTTGTTGGCAAAAACCAATAAACGCCACTTCAAAGAAAATTTCCCTCTGTACAACAAACAACTGCTCAGATTACCTACTGTTAGATCAAAAATAAATTGATTGAGACTGAATCAATACGCGGTTTCCAAGTTCTGAGCCATTTATTCTCTTTCTGATCAGAAAAAGGAGGCAGTCGGTCACAGCATAACGTGTCTCAGAGCTTGCTCACACCAACTCCCTAACATATGTTCAAGGATGTTGCTCCTTATACCCTGGGCAGGCGTCCCTAACCTTATCTAAACCTAAAGATGGCTGGAGCCATCTTTCCCCGAGACTGCTTCTAATCTATGGACAGTACTGAACGTTCTGCTATGATCTTTACATGACCTGGTCAACCTAACCAGGCATTCTGTACAGAACAGCTCGGTATGGCTAAACAAAAACCTTTGTCATTATTTACAATCTTGCTCAGCCTAATCTCACATTGAGAAACATACATTCTTTTCAAGCTCTGAGACAATGGAAAAACACAGAGAATCAGACATTGGCTCATTATATGCACCAGATACAATTATAATATAAAATAGAATAATACAGCATTAAAATTAAAATTATGTAGGGCGGCGTGGTGGTGGAGTGGTTAGCACTGCGGCACCACAGCAACTCACCCTTGGCCGGGGGATCCTGGGTTCGATCCCAGCCCCCGACCAACAGTGATCTGTGTGGAGTTTGCATGTTCTCCCCGTCCCTGCATGGGTTTACTCCCCGATTTCTCCTGTTTCCTCCCACATGCCAAAAACATGCAAGTTAGGTTAATTGGCATCAAACTGGGGATTCTAAATTGTCCTTAGGTATGACTGTGAGAGTGAATGGTTGTCTGTATCTCTGTGTTGGCCCTGCGATGGACTGGCGATCTGTCCAGGGTGTACCCTGCCTCGCGCCCAAAAGATGCTGGTTTAGGCTCCAGCCCCCCCCCCCCCCCCCCGCGACACGAAAAGGACTAAGCGGAAGAAGATGAATGAATGAATAAATGAATGAATAAAATCATATTGCATAATCAATGAAACCTAAAAATATCCTATCATTTCCCCCTTGATGCTTAAAAGCATCAGAGATGAAACACTATGGCTTCTAAAACCTCATTGGGCAGCTCGCTAAGTTCTGGTGCATTTTATGCCAAAGCATTTTATTGCAAAGGATCCTAACTCGCTTTTCATTGAGGAAAGTCTGCCATCGGCCCCGCTGCCACTCCAGAGCGCTGCTGGAATGTTTCATTTCCTGGATGTGAGGATAATACCTTTTATTTCAAAAAAGAAATCAATCATCTAATTAAGTCATAAAAGAGAAAAATTTATCCAGTGATGGTGACTAACCATAAATTGAGATGAAATAGTGTATGTATTTGTCGTTCTATGTGTCAATAGATTAGCAGTGATTTAATAAAAAGTTAATACTTATGTATAAATGTAACTTCAATGAAGACAAATAAAAATGACCAAAAACGATTATATGTGTAAAAAACTTATGTGTATGTTTGTATTAGGGATGTATGTGTGCTAGCATCCTAACCTATGTGTATTAGTTCCTTAATGTGAAAATGCAACAAAATATCAACAATCAATACAGTAAAACTGTATACTGGCTAAATAGTGATTAGTAACATAGTGGTTTCAAATGCGACATATATTAAAATAGAACATAAACAGGATAAAGTGAAAAAATCTCAAGCAGGGATAACACAACTTCTCTGAACTTCAAGACATATTTGATTACTCTTGCAACTGCGTACATTTCAAATTCACATCATGAGCATGCATCTCCTTTCGGTTTTCTGCATGTCAGTCATACTTTTACTCTGTACTCATAAAACATTAAGCTGGTGTTGTTTCCCCATCATCTCCAGTGGTGGCCTCATGTCGGCTCCAGCTCATGTCCGAGCATTGGTTTCGTCTTAGTTTTCAGGACGTTGCCATCTGTGATCAATGTCGATGACGAATGTGGCTCTGAAGGCCCAGCCTATGATAGAACTGTCGTGGGCAGAAGTCACATTTTATTGTGGATGAGGGACGTGGTTGGTTTTGTTTTTCTTATCTTCATTTGTGTTTATCATCATCCTGTTGTTTTCTGAGCCTCTCAAATGAGTCTGTGCCTTCCCAAGTTCTTCTTCTCCAGGCTGCTCTGTCGGTGGCAGGTTGTTCCCAAGATCTTTTGTCTATGTTGGCTTGCTTCAGGGAACATTTTAGCTGGTCCTTGTAGCGCAGTTTTGGCCTACTATGTGGTCTTTTTCCTGTCTCAGGCTCCCCCTGGAGCATGATTCGTGGTAGTCTGGTGGGGTCCATCCATACGACATGTCCTGTCCACCGAAGGCGGTGCTGCAAGATGGCAGCTTCCACACTAGGCAATAGAGCACGCTTGAGAATCTCATTGTTTGAAAGTCGATCCTCCCAACGAATGCCAAGTATTTGTCTGAGCTTTCTCTGTTGGAAGTTCTCAAGGCGCTTGATATTGCGACGATACAAGATCCAGGCTTCACAGGCGTAAAGAAGGGTGGAAAGAACAACAGCCCGAAAAACCATGATTTTGGTGTGGATGGTTATCGCATGATTATTGAAGACTCGATGACAAAGGCGTCCATATGGAGAGAGTGCAGCTTTTATGCGGTTTTCGATGTCCTTTGCACAAGTTGGTATTTTTGAGAGGATGCTACCAAGGTAAGAGAAATGCTCCACTTCATCGACAGGATTTCCGTTAATCTTAAGGTTGGTCCTTCAGGAAGTTTGACCAGGTGCTGGTTGGCTGAGGATTTTGGTTTTGTCAGTGTTAACTTTCATTCCAAAATGCTCATAAGAGTCATTATAAATGGTAGCTGTCCTCTGCAGGTCATCAACAGTCTAAGCTGGTGTGGCATTATCGTCTGCAAACTGCAATTAATGAACACTGGTAACTGAGGTTTTGGATTTTGCGCGAAAGCGAGCAAGATTGAAAAGCCCCCCATCCAAGCGGTATCTCAGATTGATACCAGGGGTTGTTGGTGGTATTTCATTTAGCACTGCAGCCATATACAATGAAAAGCAGGTTGGAGCAAGGACACATCCTTGCTTGAGACCACTAGTGATGGGAAAAGGGTCTGAGAGGGTATTTTGGTGGCAAACCCTACCAACCATACCATCATGGAGAGTGCGAACGAGAGCGATGAAATCATCTGGACATCCAAAACGAGCAAGAACAGCCCACATAGCAGGGCGAGGAACTCGATCAAAGGCCCTCTTGAGGTCCCAGAAGATGAACATGAGTGGTTGTTGTTGTTCTTGGCTCTTTTCCTGGAGTTGTCGAGCACAGAATATCATATCTACTGTACCACGAGAGGGTCTAAAGCCACATTGGGACTCAGGAAGTACATCCTCGGCTACTACAAGAAGATGGTTGAGAAGGATACGAGCAAAGATCTTGCTTGCAATACTCAGTAGTGAGATGCCGCGGTAGTTACTGCAGTTCTCTCTATCTCCCTTCTTGAAAATGGTGACTATATTTGCATTTTTAAAGTTACTTGGTAACGTCTTGGTTTCCCATATTTTAAGTAGAAGCTGCATTAAATAGTTTTTCACCTCGGGACCTCCATGAAGATAGAACTTCAGCGGGATGTTATCTGGTCCTGGTGCTTTGCCTGTCTTCATATGCTTTATAGCTTTATTTAGCTTGTGTAGTGAAGGTGGCGTAGACATCCACTCGTGAGTGGGGTGTTGCGGGGTCTTGCAGAGGAGATCACTAGGGGTGCAAAAGTGACTATTTAACAGACTCTCAAAGTGGGACTTCCAACAGTCAAGGATCCCCTTGGTGTCTGTGATCATGGTGGAGCCATTTGCATCTTTTAGGCTGCCCACAGATGATCTGGTGGGGCCAAAGATCTCCTTCGTTGCAGCATAAAAACAGCGCATATCCCATTGGTCAGCATATTTTTGCAAATCTTGTTTGCAAAAGATAGTGTTTTGGGCTTTACGAATCCCTCTCTGGCATGCCGCTTTTTCTTGCTGGTGTTTCTGTTGATTCTTTGCAGACAGATCATTTTCAAACACAAAACGTTCAGGTTCTGTCACGCCTCGCCGCCCATCTGCGGCGCCAGCTGCACGCACACCTGCACCTCATCAGCGGCGAGGGATTTAAGCCGCCTCGTCCTGGGCTTCGGCCTGAAGCCGTCAGTCTTCACTCGCTACGATTGCTGTAAGGAATCTCAACCGCTCAGCAAACATTCTGGTAAGAAGCTCTTACCTCATTCTTCTCCCAGTCTGCTCCCCTGTGCACAGGTGGATTCCCCGGCGGTGGACCACTCCTCTCCACCTCCATTCCCTCGCTGCTGCACCAGGCGCTCCAGGTCGCTGTCTACCGGACCTCATCCTTGCTGTGCCAGCCACCTGCTAATTCCAAGTAAGCCAGTCACCATTTTCATATCTCCTGTGTTGGTGTGGTGCCCGTCACCCTTCTCCCTTTGCTTCTCCCATAGGGTTGTCCGGCTGTACGGCCTCCTGCCTCCGTGCCCGACGCAGACGCCACCACCAATACATTCACATCCCGCAGACACACATTCATACACACTTGTTGTTAATAAAGCTATTAGATCTACCCTGAGCCTGCGTGTGTGTCTCCTGAGCCGTGCATTATGTCAGTACGGCTTCAGCAGAGCGGCTTGGCAGATGGCGGGCTCACACGCCGACTTTCCACCCTCGAGGCTCGAGTGGACCTAATAGCCCACCAGCAACAGGTGATTCTTAATCAATTAACCATCATTACTAACCGATTGGACCGCTTGGACCCCCAACAGTCGTTCCCCCCGGCTCGTCAGGGCGGCGCGGCTCCTGCAGCTCCAGCGGCCGTCCAGCCTGCTCCAGTAGCACCGGTTCGGCTCACACCCATTCCGACCCCCGCCCGCTTTAGCGGTAAGCTCGGCGGAGCACGGGGGTTTATAATGCAGTGTGAGTCCGTGTTCCACCGTGTGCCCGGAGATTTTCCCTCAGACCATAGCCGAATTGGCTACATAGGGAATCTCCTGGAGGGGCGAGCGCTAACTTGGGCTTATGCCGTAATGGCGAGGCCCAGTTACGCCACCCTCACCTATGGCCAATTCGTGAGACAATTCCTGGAAGTCTTTGATCATTCTCGTACTGACAGCGTTCAGGTCGATCAGCTTCTCAGCCTCCAGCAGGGAAGCCGGTCGGCAGCTGACTACGCGATCGACTTCCGGGTAGCGGCGGAGGAGTTAGGCTGGGATGAACGTTCATTCTGCGGCCTCTTCCTCCGCAGTCTCAATGATGGTCTGAGGGACGAACTGGCTGGGCGGGACATCCCGGAGACTTTAGCGGAGCTAACGTCCCTAGCCATCAGCCTGGATAACAGGTTGCGCGAGCGCACCTTGGAGCGGAAGTCGTCTTCTTCTCGCTCTCGTGGTGCCTCGTCGCGCCTGTCCCAAGCTCGCCCCCTGGCGTCGCCGCCACCATCGCGCCCCGAGGAGTCGGAGCCGATGGTGACGGGCTGGACAAAGCTCCCTCCTGCGGAGAAACAACGCCGCCATGAGTTGGGTCTCTGCATGTATTGCGGAGACAGCCAACACACGGTGGAGCTTTGCCCACAGAAGCCAAACGGCGGGGTCCGCGAGTCATTGTAGGGGGCCTCGCGGACATCAATCGGTTAAATCCCCTCTCCCAATTGAAGCTGCCCGTCCGATTTTGTCACAACTCCACTGGGCACCTCACTCACGCACTGGTGGATTCGGGCGCGGAGGGCAGCTTTATTTCACAAAGCCTGGCAACCCGATTGGGCATCCGTTGCCAAGCCCTCAAATCTCCTCTCGCCCTGGTCAACCTCTCCCATGTCTCCCTGGGGAGAGTTACACATCAGACCGTCCCTGTCCCTGTGATCATCTCTGGGAATCACCGGGAGGAAATCACCTTCTACGTCCTCCCCAACTCTGTGTCGCCCGTCATCCTGGGGTACCCCTGGCTCCGCCTCCATAACCCCGTCCTGGATTGGAAGTCCACCAGGGTATTGGCATGGAGTACCTTCTGCATGAGCACCTGCCTGCAATCCGCTGCCTGCTCTCCGTCCTCTTCTCCAACTCCTATGGACGCTGCGCCCCCGGATCTCTCCCTGGTGCCATCAGAATTTCACGACCTGGGTATGGTTTTCAGCAAGTCCAAGGCGATGTCTCTTCCTCCACACAGGCCCTACGACTGTGCGATAAACATCTGCCAGGGGGCACCCTTACCCTCTGGGCGACTCTACAGCCTGTCGGCGCCGGAGAAGGAGACCATGAATTCCTATCTCAAGGAATCGCTGAGTGCTGGAATTATCCGTCCCTCATCATCACCATTAGGTGCAGGATTCTTCTTCGTGGGCAAGAAGGACGGTTCCTTCCGTCCTTGTATCGACTACCGCGCCCTGAATGATATCACGGAGAAGGATCGCTACACCCTGCCACTTATGGACACCGCCTTCCACTCCCTCCAGGGAGCGACTTGGTTCACCAAGCTGGATCTACGCAGCGCATACCACCTCGTCCGGATCCGGGAGGGAGATGAGTGGAAGACAGCCTTCCGTACCCCGAACGACCACTTCGAGTACCTGGTGATGCCGTTCGGGTTGACCAATGCTCCAGCCGTCTTTCAGCGCCTAATAAATGACGTCCTCCGGGATTTCATCGGCCTATTTGTGTTCGTCTACCTGGATGATATCCTCATCTTCTCCAAATCCAGGGACGAGCACCGGGTCCATGTGAGGCGGGTCCTCCAAAGGCTTCTGGAGAACCGGTTGTATGTGAAGGCAGAAAAATGTGAGTTCTACGCTAAGACAACGTCCTTCCTCGGGTTCGTCATCTCCCACGACCAGGTGCTTCTGGACCCAGTGAAGGTGAAGGCGGTGGTGGAATGGCCTACACCTACATCGAGAAAACAGGTGCAACAATTCATTGGATTTACAAATTTCTACCGCCGCTTCGTCCCGAATTTTGGCACCATCGTCGGCCCTCTGACCCACCTCACGTCCCCTAAGGTCCCGTTCCGGTGGACTGAAGAGGCCGCAGCTGCTTTCCAGGCGCTGAAGGCAGAGTTCTTCTCCTCCCGGGTCCTTAGCCAAGTCGACCCGTCGCTGCAATGCATCGTGGAAGTGGATGCTTCGGACACGGGAGTGGGGGCAGTTCTATCTCAGCGGTCGCCAGATGACGGAGTCAAATGGCCCTGCGCTTTCTTCTCTCGGCGCTTGTCCCCGGCGGAACGGAACTACGACGTGGGGGACAGAGAGCTCCTCGCCATCAAGCTCGTGCTGCAGGAGTGGCGTCACTGGCTAGAGGGGGCGGACCTGCCGTTCGTGGTCCTGACTGACCACAAGAACTTGGAATACTTGAGATCTGCCAAGCGTCTGAATGCCCGCCAGGCGCGTTGGTCCTTGTTCTTTGCCAGGTTCCGCTTTAACATCACCTTCAGGCCTGGCTCCAAGAACGGCCTGCCCGACACCCTCTCTAGGCAATTTGCCCCTGAGGCGTCTGAGGACACGGTCCACACCATCCTGCCCAGGTCGTGCATCGTGGGAGCCGTCACTTGGGACATAGAAAGCAAGATCCGGAAGGCGCAGGAAGTGGAACCTGACCCTGGCGGGGGACCGGAGGGGAGGCTTTTCATGCAATCCACGGTTCGGGGGGAGGTCATCCACTGGCTACATACATCTAAGCTCACCTGCCACCCTGGTTCCTCCCGGATGATCGACCTTCTTCAACGGTCCTTCTGGTGGCCGGGCCTGCGGAAGGACGCTGCCCGCTATGCCCGGGCCTGCCCTGTATGTGCCACCAGTAAGTCAGGTAATGCCCCTCCAGCGGGTTTGCTCCAGCCTCTGCCCGTCCCTGGCAGGCCCTGGTCGCATATCGCCCTGGATTTCGTCACCGGACTCCCAGTCTCTAACACCTTCGACACCGTCCTGACCATCATAGACCGTTTCTCCAAGGCGGCGCACTTCATCCCGCTACGAGGTCTTCCATCTGCCCTGGAGACGGCGGACCTCCTAGTCCAACACGTGGTCAGGCTGCACGGGATTCCGGTGGACGTGGTCTCGGACCGGGGGCCCCAATTTTCCTCAGAGGTTTGGAGGTCATTTTGCAATGCCCTGGGAGCCAAGGTAAGCCTCTCCTCCGGCCATCACCCCCAAACCAACGGGCAGTGTGAGCGGACCAACCAGGAGCTGGAGGCTGCGCTCCGCTGCGTCACTGCGTCCAAGCCTGCATCCTGGAGTAACCATCTCGCCTGGGTTGAGTACGCCCACAACACCGCCCGCTCTTCTGCCACAGGGATGTCTCCCTTTAAGGCTTCCCTGGGCTACGATCCCCCTCTTTTCCCAGCGCAGGAGAGTGAGGTAACTGTTCCCTCAGTTTGGGCGCACCTCAGGCAGTTCCGCTCCATCTGGGCGTCGGCGCGCAATGCGCTTTTACGCACGGCGGAGCGCAACAGAACCACGGCGGACCGGCACAGAAGACCTGCCCCAGCGTACCAGGTGGGCCAGCGCGTCTATGTGTCAACCCAGGACGTCATTTTAAAGGGTGAGAGGCGGAAGCTGGCACAGCGTTTTATGGGCCCATACCCCATCACCAGGATTATCAACCCGGTGGCTGTGCGTGTAGCTATTCCCCCCTCCCTCCGCATCCATTCCACCTTCCACGTTTCCAAGGTGAAGCCGGCAGTCTCCGATCCCCTTTGCTCTCCTCCTGCTGCGCAGCCCGCGCCCCGGATGATTGATGGCCATCCGGCCTGGCCTGTCTCCTCTATTCTGGACTCCCGGCGCCGGGGTCGCGGGTTGCAGTACTTGGTGGACTGGGAGGGTTATGGGCCTGAACATCGGCAATGGGTACCCTCGTCATTTGTGTTGGACCCGTCCCTCATTACTGAGTTCCACCGAGCGCACCCGGAGAAACCATCACCAGGAGGCGCTGCTAGAGGGGGGAGTACTGTCACGCCTCGCCGCCCATCTGCGGCGCCAGCTGCATGCACACCTGCACCTCATCAGCGGCGAGGGATTTAAGCCGCCTCGCCCTAGGCTTCGGCCTGAAGCCGTCAGTCTTCACTCGCTACGATTGCTGTAAGGAATCTCAACCGCTCAGCAAACATTCTGGTAAGAAGCTCTTACCTCATTCTTCTCCCAGTCTGCTCCCCTGTGCACAGGTGGATTCCCCGGCGGCGGACCACTCCTCTCCGCCTCCATTCCCTCGCTGCTGCACCGGGCGCTCCAGGTCGCTGTCTACTGGACCTCATCCTTGCTGTGCCAGCCACCTGCTAATTCCAAGTAAGCCAGTCACCATTTTCATATCTCCTGTGTTGGTGTGGTGCCCATCACCCTTCTCCCTTTGCTTCTCCCATAGGGTTGTCCGGCTGTACGGCCTCCTGCCTCCGTGCCCGACGCAGACGCCACCACCAATACATTCACATCCCGCAGACACACATTCATACACACTTGTTGTTAATAAAGCTATTAGATCTACCCTGAGCCTGCGTGTGTGTCTCCTGAGCCGTGCATTATGTCAGGTTCAGCTTCAGGTTACTTTATTTGTACCCGTAGGTAGATTTGTTTTGTAGTCAGGTGACATCCATATTTACAAACCACAATTACATTCAACATGAACACAAACACAGGCACACATGAAGCTGACTATAAACATGATAAAAGTACTCAAGGCTCCACCAATGAGGACATAAGACAAAGAAATAAGAGAAAGAAAAAAAACCCAAGGAGATAAGAGAGAAGGGTCATATTAAAAAGTTAAAGACTAGTCAAAGAGGTTAAAAACTCAACCGTGCATGGCGTTTAGCCTCTTTGAGGTCAGTGATTGTTTCATCATTCTCGTTGAACCAGTCTTGGTTTTTCTTGTGTTTGTGACCAATCGTTTCTTTGGCGGCAGCAGTCAATGCATCATGGAGAGTGGTCCATCGGTCTTCAACTGAGGCATTGTCTGGAAGGGTCAGTTCATTCATGTTTCTACCAATGGCCTCTCTAAAGGACTGCAAAATTTGGGGATCGTGGAGCTTGTCACAGTCAAAGCGATGGCGAGGAACGTTTGCCAAAACGGGCTTCGGTGGTTGCCGGATCGTAATATTGAGTCGGGAGATCAGGAGGCAGTGATCTGTCCAGCAGTCATCTGCTCCAGGCATTGATTGTGTGATGTGGACATCATTTCGGTATCTTGTTTAAAAGTCCATTAAAAGGCTGTGTGATATGTCTAGTGCATTATAGAAGTGTACACTTCTGTCCCGCCGCTAGCTAGCCTGCTGTTTACAGCAAGCGAAAAGGGAGCCGAGTGCATAAGTCTCCTCTGCTAGTACATAGCCTCTCCACAGCAAGCCCCATGCGTACCTCCTCTGCTAGTACATAGCCTGCTATAAGCCCAATGGTGATGGAACTGTGAGTAACGGGGGCAGGTTTGGAAGCCTCTAGCTTGCAACCACACATTGGCGGCGGATCTAAGATGATCGCCTTCCAATGAACTCTGTGGTGACATTGGATTTCGGTAGCTGGATCCGCAACTTAGCTGGCCTATTTAGGACTCCCGCAGCCCACCCCATATGGGGAGGCCACTAGAAAAGGTGGGGCTAACATTGGACACTGCAGACTTATCTGGCTAGCATGCCGCGGCTGGCAGATTACCCATCACAGCGGTTGACCTACATATCAAAACCATAAAAACTCAAACTCAACCGCTCTCGACCACCGCCTGGATTCTCAACCAGCGATTGGATCTCTCATTACAAAACCCTTCATCCTGGGTGCTTGGAACATCTGCACACTGCAGGACATGAGGAGCAGCGAGCGCCCAGAACGTTGTACAGTTCTGGTATGTAAAGAACTTGCACGCTTTAACATTGACGTAGCAGCTCTAAGTGAGACTAGACTTGATGAAGGCAACATCAAGGATACTGGATCAAACTACACCATTTTCTTGAAGGGAAAGGATACAGAAGATCCACGTATCCATGGTGTAGGCTTTGCCATTCGATCCCAGCTTGTGGACCATCACAACCTTGTCCCAACTGCAATCAATGAGTGAATAATGACCATCTGAATCCCACTCACCCAAAAACGTTTCCTCACTCTGATCTCAGTGTATGCGCCTACACTTACATCTGAAGATGAAAGCAAGACCTCCTTCTATGAACAGCTCACACATACCATTCTGACAGTCCCAGAATCTGACAAGCTTGTTATTCTGGGTGACTTCAATGCCAGAGTTGGCAGTGACCACCAGCTGCGGAAAGGCATCATAGGCCACCATGGTATGGGAAAATGCAATGCAAATGGGGAACTTTTACTGGTTCTTTGTGCCGAACACAATCTTATTGTAACAAACACCCTTTTCCAACTCCCCCATTGCCTGAAGATGACCTGGAAACACCCTCGCTCCAAAAAGTGGCACACCCTCGACTATGTCCTCACAAAAACAAGGTGACCTCATGATGTAACACTAAATTCACATGAACAAGTTTCAGCATCGTATCACGGATGCAAGGAATGACACATGAAAAGATCAAAAGTATCACTACAATAATCACCACCATGTTTATGACAAGACTCCTCCATGAGGAGAACAACCAGTTTATCCAGTGTGATGAGTCATTAACATTATCCTTAGCTCCAGCAGTCTGCAAAGCAGTCAGATTATGTATGGCTGAAGCAATGACACCTCCATCTGCATCATGTGCAGGTATAAAGGTGCAACAGTACTGACCTACAATGGCGCACACACCCCCACGGGCGGCAGTCAACTGATTAAGCACCATTGTATTCTGTGTTGCTACAAGTCTTATAACAGTCACTTCCTCCCTTTCACCTTTCCAGGCGGCTAAGGAAAAATTCACAAAAGACTGTAGTCTGTAATTAAGAGTCTCAACCCACAAGGTGTTTTTTGCCACTTCCACCCAAGGGAATAGCGACTGAACTACCTTTTGACCTGTAGTAAGTATTTTAAACTGCTCTGGCACGTCCGTACCCCAGATGGAATCATGTGGTGTGAAAATGGCATCCTGTGATAGGTCTCTCTTCCCTCTGCTCGCCTGACCCGCTGGCATAATCAGGGTATTGTCAGTCACAAAGACGGGGAGACAGGTTCCTGCCCAATTCATAGGCAGATGGGAATACACATTACAACCACACAGCCACAAACCACCCATCACCATATGTGCGCCATACATATGGAAGTTGCAGATAGCAGCACTGCAGAGCTCCAGCATGGTGATAGGTCCGTAATAGTAACGGTTAGCCTGTGGACACCACCTGCCCATCCGATTGGTCAGGGTACTAGCATCACAGGTGCGGTGTATACTGTACACTGCCTCACACCGAGAAGGGGGTAGGTCTCCCAGAGGGTTGTTACCACTTCCCTTCAGACAAAAAGAAGAAAGTCCCTGTTGAAACTAACCTTGCCCTTACAGACTAAGGGGTACCATAAGTTTTCTGATTAGTAGAGTGACGAAATATTTCACAAGAGTGATTCAAAATAATCTTTTTTGTATAGTCCCTTTCCATAGCCTTCTGTAAAAAACAGAGAGCTTTTGCTGGTTCCATCATTTTAGCCACAACAGCAGTCTGTCCAGCTGACGTTGGCACTAAGGAGCAAACATAACAATTGGAACGATTAGCTGCCCTGGCCGTATAGTTAGCATACCTCCACCACGTATTGGCAGCATATTCATGATTGTGATGCTCATGTAGCTCTAGCCAATTATTCTGAATATGTGCAAGGTCCCTAGCACTACGATGTATGGTTTGTGGTGCAGCTAAAAGAAACCAAAGTAATAACGTCA
Organism: Pholidichthys leucotaenia; assembly: GCA_020510985.1. NCBI lineage: Eukaryota > Metazoa > Chordata > Actinopteri > Cichliformes > Pholidichthyidae > Pholidichthys > Pholidichthys leucotaenia. Next base: position 328,820,349 of record CM035847.1, on the reverse strand, counting down.
CCCCTAGGATGATGATGCAAAGGAAACAACAACTACACCCTTTAAAGATTGAACGTCTTTCTTGCGCTTCTTGTCTCTCCATGATGGTCAACCACTTGCTTCACTATCCCAAGCCAATGCCAGGCACCACACGGGACACTGTCAGTCGACACTTGTGTAGGGAAACAATTAAAAAAAAAAAAGTCTCTTGCTGAAAGTCTTTAATGAAAAGAAGTTGAAAATATTTATTCAGTAGTCCCTAGCTGTGAGTTCGGAGTAGGGTAAAGTTTACAGTGTGTTAAATGCACCCAAGAGTCCAGTCCTTCAACTTTCACCGCTGTTGGCGTTGACAAACAACTTTGTGTGGTCCTTGCCAGGGTGAATCAGTGCAATTCTTCTTTTTGATGGCTTTGATGAGGACAAGGTCTCCTGTCTTGGCCAAGAACGGTGCCGCTTCCTCGTGAACCCTCCTGGGGAGAGTAGCAGCGATAACATCTCTGTTCGTCAACATCCTTCTCATGTAATCTGCTAAACACACTTCTACATCACTAGGATTGAATGGCCTCAAAGGTGGCAGCAAGTATGGTTTGCCATACATGATTTCAAATGGAGACAACCCTCCTTTGGCTGGGATTATCCTCATGTAAAACAAAACTAGAGGTAAGGGACCTGTACTTATACAGCACTTTTTCTAGTCTCAAAGACCACTCAAAGCGCTTCACTAGTACTAACCCTCTATTCTAAGGGCCTATAGGAGACATATATCTAGGAACAATTTAGAGTCACCAATTAACCTAACATGCATGTCTTTTGGAATGTGGGAGGAAACCGGAGCCCCCGGAGTAAACCCACGCAGCATAGGGAGAACATGCAAACTCCACACAGAAAGGTTCCTACCCCTGCCAGCCTGGGGATTTGAACCTGGAACCTTCTAGCTGTAAGGCAACAGTGCTAACCACTGCACCACCAACTAATGGGAGGCAATAAATCCAATTTTGCCCTGTTTCTGCCATTGTTTTTCTGAGTCTTTCTTTAATAGTTCTGTTTGTGCATTCCACCAATCCTGCAGATTGTGGGTGATAAGGTGAATGATTCTTCAAACTGATGTTCAGTGCTGTGCCTAAATGTGAATTAACTTGATTTACAAAATGTGTACCATTATCTGAGTAAATCTTCTGAGTAAATTTTCTGAGGTATTCCAAACCTAGGTACAATTTCGGGAAGCAATTTCTTTGCCACTGTGATTGCATTTGGATGTGTGCAAGGAAAAGCTTCTGTCCACTTAGAAAACATATCACAAATGACCAAACAATATTTCTTGCCCTCACATTTATTCAGTTCAATAAAATCCATGCAAATGTTTTGAAATTGATAAGTAGAGGCTGGAAAAGTGCCTCTCTCAGGCTTGAAATTTCCCTGTGCATTATTTTTTGCACAGATCAGACATTTTTTTTTACAAAACTGTGTGGCAAACTGGCCCAAACCATAGGTAGTAAAGGTTTTATTCAATGTAGATACCACCACCACCCACCACCCGCTACATGCGAAACGCCATGGAGCAAGGTAGAGATTTGGTGAAACAGTTTGCGTGGTAGAATAGGCTTGCTTGCCTTACATTTGTAGAGCTTTGAGGTGTCTAAGTCAGCTTGGTGTTGCCTGGCAATTTGAAGTCATTGTTCAGCTTCAAAGAGTCCATATTTTAACTCTTTTCACCTACTGCCATCTGCTGCTAATTTAATGGCAGAAATCAAACTCTCACAATCTTTAACCCTGTTTCCCACTGGAATTAAATTTCTTTCTCCATTTTGTCAGAAACCTTGTGCTATTTCTGTCTTTTTTATTCATAAATTTACCATCTCCTGACAATACATAAATTTCATTCTCATCTTGCTGTGTTCTGCAACCCTTACAGCAAAATGAGGCATTATTTCCTCCTGTCTGAACACTTTGTGGCTGTCTTATGTCCTGCTTGCTGTAACAGCACCCCATGTTTGGCGGCTCAGCTCCTTCCCGGCACCAGAGTCGTCCCTCCGCCTCACGACGCCGAGCAGCACTCTCCCCTCCTGGCAGTCACTCGCTGAGCGAGCAGAGGCTCAACATCGCCACCTGCAATTAAGCGGCAAATATTATTACATCTCCCGCTGCAGTGCAGTATTAATCTCTCTGCTCTGTCTCCCTAGGGTTGCCGGGCAGCAGCGAGACCTGCTCAGTTCCAGCACGCATTCAGCACACTCCACACTTGTACATACACACACTCACACAACACACTTGGGTGAAGTAAAGAGTTAATTGTACTACTCGAGTCTGTCTTCTGTCCCCTGGGTCAAACCACCATGTCAATGATCTTTACATGACCTGGTCAACCTAACTTCAGGCATTCTGAATAGAACAGCTCAGTATGGCAAAACAAAAACCTTTGTCATTATTTACAATCTTGCTCAGCCTAATCTTACACTGAGAAACAGACATTCTTTTCAAGCTCTGAGACAATGAAAAAACACAGAGAATCAGACATTGGCTCATTATATGCCCCAGATACAATTATAATATAAAATAGAATAATACAACATTAAAATCATATAGAATAATCAATGAAACCTGAAAATATCCTATCACCTACTTATAGAAGTTCAAATTGTCATGATCTGGGTTTTGGGGGAATTCCACCGAGCTCAGTCTTTTTGACTTTTTTTCATATTTGTACTGTGTTGTCATCTTGAGTTGCAGTTCCTGTTATTTTATCCTTGGTTGATTTGTCACATATTCTGTATTGTTTCCTAGTATGATTTATTTTCCTGTTTACGTTCACTATAGTTTGTTAATTACATTTTTGAAGTTACTTGTCTTTATTTTTGCCATCTCATTGTATTTTTATTCTGTTGTGTTCTCCTGCTGGGTTGGCAGCTGTCACGCCGCGCCATTCATCAGCGGCGCCACCTGCTCACGCACCTGCTACTCGTCAGCGGCGAAGGATAAAAGCCGCCTCGCCCTGAGCGTCGGCCTGAAGCCGTAGACTTCGTTTCCTTTGCATGGACTTCTACCACATTCTCTTCAGCATCCTCTTTACCGGTAAGAAGTTCACTTACCTCATCTCTCCAGTCTGCTCCCCTGTGCACAGGTGGATTCCTCGGCGGCGGACAATCCCGTCCCTCGTCTCTCCTCGCTGCTGCACCGAGCCCTGCAGGTGGCTGTCTCCCGGGCTTCCATCCTTGAAGCGCCAGTCATCTGCCCAAACAAGGTTGCCGGCTGAACGGTCTCCTGCCTCTGGGTCCGAAGCAGACGCCCCCACCAACACATTAACATTCTGCCGACACGCACCCAAACATCCCTGTTGTTAATAAACAGTTTGAACTACTCTGAGCCTGTGTGTGTGCGTCTCCTGAGCCGAACGTTATGTCAGTACGGCTTCAGCAGAGCGGCTCGGCGGACGGCGGGCTCGCACACCGGTTTACCATCCTCGAGGCTCGGGTGGATCAGATTGTTTATCAGCAACAGGTGGTTCTTAACCAATTATTAGAACTGACTAACCGATTGAACCGCTTGGACCCCCAACAGCCGTTCCTCCCGACTCGCCAGGGTGGCGCGGCTCCTGCTGTTCCAGCGGCCGTCCAGCCGGCTCCAGTGGCACCGGTTCGGCTCACGCCGATTCCGACCCCCGCCCGCTTTAGCGGTAAGCTCGGCGGAGCGCGGGGGTTTATTATGCAGTGTGAGTCCGTGTTCCACCGTGTGCCCGGAGATTTTCCCTCGGATCACAGCCGAATTGGTTACATAGGGAATCTTCTGGAGGGGCGTGCGTTAACTTGGACCTACGCCGTAATGGCGAGGCCCAGTTATGCCACCCTCACCTATGACCAATTCGTGAGGCGCTTTCTGGAGGTCTTTGACCACTCACAAACCGAAACGGTCCAGGTCGATCGGCTTCTCGCTCTCCAGCAGGGAAGCCGGTCGGCAGCGGACTACGCGGTCGACTTCCGGGTAGCGGCGGAGGAATTGGGCTGGGAGGAACGCTCCCTCTGTGGCCTGTTCCTCCGCAGCCTCAATAGTGATCTGAGGGATGAACTGGCTGGTCGGGATATCCCTGGGACGCTAGCGGAGCTGACGTCCTTAGCGATAAGTTTGGATAACAGGCTGCGCGAGCGCTCCTCGGGGCGGAGGTCTTCTTCTTCTCGCCCTCGTGGAGCCTCGCCGCACCTGTTCCAAGCTCGCCCCCTGGCGGCGCCGCCAGCATCGCGCCCCGAGGAGTCGGAGCCGATGGTGACGGGCTGGACTAAACTTTCCCCTGTGGAGAAACAACGCCGCCGTGAGTTGGGCCTCTGCATGTATTGCGGAGGCGACCAACACACCGTGGAGTGTTGCCCACGGAAAGCCAGTCGGTGGGGTCCGCGAGTCACTGTTGGAAGCCTCGCGGATGTCAATCGGTTAGGATCACTGACTCAATTGAAGCTGCCCATCCGTTTCTGCCATAACCCTACTGGGCACCTCACCCACGCACTGGTGGATTCGGGCGCAGAAGGCAGCTTCATTTCACAAAGCCTGGCAACCCGATTGGGCATCCGCTGCCAGGCACTCAATACTCCCATCTCCCTAATCCACCTCTCCCGTGCCACCCTCGGGAGAGTGACACATCAAACTGTTCCCCTACCGGTCATCATCTCGGGAAACCACCGGGAGGAAATGACCTTTTACGTCCTTCCCAACTCTGTGTCGCCCGTCATCCTGGGGTATCCCTGGCTCCGCCTTCACAATCCGGTCCTGGATTGGAAATCAGCTGGGATCTCGGCATGGAGTACGTTCTGTATGGGCACCTGCCTTCAGTCCGCTGCCTGCTCTCCGTCCGCTCCTCCCCCTGCGACGGACGCTGCACCCCCGGACCTGTCTCTGGTGCCCCCAGAATTTCACGACCTGGGTATGGTGTTCAGCAAAGCGAAGCTATGTCTCTTCCCCCTCATCGGCCCTATGACTGCGCCATCAACCTCCGCCAGGGGGCTCCCTTACCTTCTGGTCGCCTTTATAGCCTGTCTGCGCCGGAGAAGGAGACGATGAACGCCTACCTGAAGGAATCTTTAAGTGCTGGGATTATCCGCCCATCATCGTCACCCGTGGGGGCAGGGTTCTTCTTCGTGGGGAAAAAGGATGGGTCCCTCCGCCCTTGTATCGACTACCGGGCCCTCAATAATATCACGGAGAAGGACCGTTACACCCTGCCTCTCATGGACACTGCTTTCCACTCCCTCCAGGGGGCGACCTGGTTCACCAAGCTGGACCTACGCAGCGCTTACCACCTCGTCCGGATCCGGGAGGGAGATGAGTGGAAAACGGCCTTCCGTACCCCGAACGGCCACTTTGAATATCTGGTGATGCCGTTCGGGTTGACCAACGCTCCTGCAGTCTTCCAGCGCCTCATAAATGACGTCCTCCGGGACTTCATTGGCCTTTTTGTGTTCGTCTACCTGGACGATATTCTCATCTTCTCCAAGTCCAGGGATGAGCACCAGGTCCACGTGAGGCGGGTCCTCCAAAGGCTGCTGGAGAACCGTCTGTACGTTAAGGCAGAAAAGTGTGAATTTTACGCCAGGAGCACGTCCTTCCTGGGGTTCATCATCGCCCACGATAGGGTGCTCCCCGACCCAGAGAAGGTAAAGGCGGTGGTGGAATGGCCCACACCTGCATCCCGGAAACAGGTGCAGCAATTTGTTGGCTTCGCCAATTTCTACCGCCGCTTTGTCCCCAACTTCAGTGCCATCGTGGGACCACTGACCCGCCTCACGTCCCCGAAGGTCCCGTTCCGGTGGACCGAAGAGGTCGCTGCCGCCTTTGAGGCGCTGAAGGCGGAATTCTCCTCCTCCCGGGTCCTTCGCCAGGTCGACCCCGCGCTGCAGTGCATTGTAGAGGTAGACGCCTCGGACACGGGAGTGGGAGCAGTGCTGTCCCAGCGGTCACCGGACGATGGCGCCAAGCGACCGTGCGCCTTCTTCTCCCGGCGCTTGTCCCCGGCGGAGAGAAACTACGATGTGGGGGACAGAGAGCTCTTGGCCATCAAGCTCGCCCTGCAGGAGTGGCGCCACTGGTTGGAGGGGGCAAGCCTGCCGTTTGTGGTCCTCACGGACCACAAGAACTTGGAATACTTACGATCTGCCAAGCGCCTGAACGCCCGCCAGGCGCGCTGGTCCCTGTTCTTCGCCAGGTTCCAATTTTCCATCACCTTCAGGCCTGGCTCTAAGAACGTCCTGCCTGACGCCCTCTCCAGGCAGTTCGCCCCCGTGGAGTCGGAGGAGGCGCCCCACTCCATCCTGCCCAGGTCGTGCGTCGTGGGAGCCATCTCGTGGGACATTGAGAGCAAGATCCGGAAGGCACAGCAGGTGGAACCTGACCCTGGCGGCGGACCGGAGGGGAGGCTGTTCGTGCCATCCGCGGTCCGAGGAGAGGTCATCCACTGGCTCCACACCTCCAAGCTCACCTGTCACCCTGGCACCTCCCGGATGATAGATCTCCTCCAACGGTCCTTTTGGTGGCCAGGCCTGCGGAGGGATGCAGCCCGCTACGCCCGGGCTTGCCCAATCTGTGCCACCTGCAAATCGGGAAATGCCCCTCCAGCGGGTCTGCTCCAGCCCCTGCCCGTCCCTGGCAGGCCCTGGTCGCACATCGCTCTGGATTTCGTCACCGGACTCCCCATCTCCAACTCCTATGACACCATCCTGACCATCGTGGACCGCTTCTCCAAGGCCGTGCACTTCATCCCCCTGCGAGGCCTCCCTACTGCCCTGGAGACGGCGGACCTCCTCGTCCAACACGTGGTCAGGCTGCATGGGATTCCGGTGGACGTGGTCTCGGACCGGGGCCCCCAGTTTTCATCTGAGGTTTGGAGGTCATTCTGCAACGCCATCGGAGCCAAGGTGAGCCTCTCCTCCGGCCATCACCCCCAATCCAACGGGCAGTGTGAGAGGACCAACCAGGAGCTGGAGGCTGCGCTCCGCTGTGTGTCCAGATCCAAACCCGCGTCCTGGAGCAACCATCTTGCCTGGGTTGAATATGCCCACAACACCGCTCGCTCTTCTGCTACAGGGATGTCCCCCTTCAAAGCGTCCCTGGGTTACGACCCCCCGCTGTTTCCGGAGCAGGAGAGTGAGGTAACTGTCCCGTCAGTTAGGGCCCATCTCAGGCAGTTCCGCTCCACCTGGGCTGCCGCGCGCCATGCGCTATTACGCACAGCGGAGCGCAACAGGACTGTGGCGGACCGGCGTAGGAGACCTGCCCCGGCGTACAGAGTTGGGCAGCTTGTTTACATTTCCACCCAGGACGTCACTCTAAAAGGCGAGAGGAGAAAGCTGGCACAGCGCTTCATGGGTCCCTACCCCATCACCCGGATCATCAACCCGGTGGCTGTGCGCGTGGCTATTCCCCCCTCCCTCCGCATTCATCCTACTTTCCACGTGTCGAAGGTGAAACTGGCGGTTTCTGACCCCCTTTGCCCTCCTCCTGCAGCGCAACCCGCGCCCCGAATGATTGGTGGCCATCCGGCCTGGTCCGCTTCCTCCATCCTGGACTCCCGGCGCCGGGGTCGTGGGTTGCAATACTTGGTGGACTGGGAGGGCTATGGGCCCGAGCATCGACAGTGGGTGCCCCCGTCGTTTGTGTTGGACCCATCGCTCATCGCGGACTTCCACCGAGCGCACCCGGATAAGCCATCGCCAGGAGGCGCTGCTAGAGGGGGGAGTACTGTCACGCCGCGCCATTCATCAGCGGCGCCACCTGCTCACGCACCTGCTACTCGTCAGCGGCGAAGGATAAAAGCCGCCTCGCCCTGAGCGTCGGCCTGAAGCCGTAGACTTCGTTTCCTTTGCATGGACTTCTACCACATTCTCTTCAGCATCCTCTTTACCGGTAAGAAGTTCACTTACCTCATCTCTCCAGTCTGCTCCCCTGTGCACAGGTGGATTCCTCGGCGGCGGACAATCCCGTCCCTCGTCTCTCCTCGCTGCTGCACCGAGCCCTGCAGGTGGCTGTCTCCCGGGCTTCCATCCTTGAAGCGCCAGTCATCTGCCCAAACAAGGTTGCCGGCTGAACGGTCTCCTGCCTCTGGGTCCGAAGCAGACGCCCCCACCAACACATTAACATTCTGCCGACACGCACCCAAACATCCCTGTTGTTAATAAACAGTTTGAACTACTCTGAGCCTGTGTGTGTGCGTCTCCTGAGCCGAACGTTATGTCAGCAGCTGTCAGTGGCATTTCAAGGTTTTTGCTCTGCGTGGGCGTGGCCCTTGTCAGTTGTCAGCTCCGGTTGCTCCCTTCTTATTGCTTCCAGCTGGTCCAAATTATTAATCATTGTTACCTTCTGCCCGTTCATGTGACCCACACCTGTTTCAATTGTTTCTGGGCCTATTTAAGGTCTGTTATTGTCATTTCTGATTGCCGCAGTCTTGAGTTTCCCTTTCCTCATCTCCTCCAGAAAGCAGCCCTTGTTCTGGTGCGCTAAACCCGTAAGTTTACTTGTTTGTTTGAATTATGTGTTGGAGCACTGTTTGGACTTTATGTTTTGTTGTTTTGAATAAATCTCACAAACTCACAGTTCAGGGTGTGGGTCTTCCTCTCTGCCCCGAGGGGCAATTCATGACACAAATTGTTCGTTCTCAAAATCCAATATGTCCTATGTTACATACACCACGAAGTTCATGTTCTTTTTTTTTTTCAAATGCCAATAAATGCCGGGATCCTGTTTTTACAAAACCAGATAACTCCACACAGCAAATCAGTCTGCTCACTTTGATGGATTTCCCCACTTGCTTTGCGTGATTTCCCTGCCAGTTTTTTTTTTTTTTTTTTTTTTTTTTTTTACAATTTTGTTGCATTTTATGTCAAATATGGATAATTTGGATTAAGCAGTGAACCAGTGATGCATTCACCAGACAAACTAGCATGGTTTTCAGGACATGTCTGTTTTTGCAAAAGTATGTGTTGTGGACTTAACTGTTTTTGCGGGGAAAAAGTACTCATAAATTGCCAAAAAATAACAATGACTTGATGTTCAGTTTTCTGCTTCATTATGTCTGAGATACTCATATTTCAAGTGACCATGTCTTAGAAGCTGAAGTGGAAATACTAACACATATAAACCAGCAGATGAAAAGTTGTTTTTTCTCATTTTTAAAACAACTGGACTTATCTGTTTTTGCAAAGGAACTCTTCATGTGTAACACACTAGATTGACAAAGTAGGACATCGCCCCGAACTGCGGGGCAGCATCCCTTAAATAGCGCAAAGAGTCCTCAGCAAAATGACAAACAGGTGTGGATAATAAAAAACCAAGGGCGAGGATGAGAAATAATAAACAGCTGTGGTTAGCTGCGAAACTAGCTAAGAGAGAACAGAAGTAAACAAAGGAGGGTGTCAAAATAAAAGCACAGGAGAAACATGACAGCCAAAATGAATACAAAACAAGATCAAGACAAAATAATACAAAGGGAGAAAATAATCCACCAAGACAAAGACAAGATAGAATACAAAACCAAGAGATGCTAAAAATACTGTTTCACGATCCATTGCATGAGCTGGGGCCGTGCTTAGTTATTAGATTTATTTTGTCTTTTTCTGTTTGTTTATTATTCTGTTCTCCTTGTTCACTGTATTTGCTTTCTGTTTTTGGCCAATTCATTATTACAGTCTGCATTTCCTTCTTTGTTTTTTGTTTTGATCGTTGCTGGCGCTGTGACAGCTCGCGCATCACTTCCGGCTGTCAAATTCTGTTCGCGGGCTGTTACGGCTATCAGCAATTATTGCTACTAAGGATCCCACAGGTATTTGTGATCAAGGGCGGCCTATTTAAGCCGTGGGCACCATTTCAGTGCTGCAGTGGCGTCACCTACCACTCATGTCAGGAATCACTTGGACCTCTTGTCAAGTAAAGTTATTATTTTTTCTGTCCTTGCTCATGTCCTTGTTTGTTTTGTCATTTATCGCTCCAGCTTCAGAGCTATGTTTTTTGTTGTTGTGTGTTTAGTATTTTGTGTTTCTTTTGTTAAAAAATTGCAAACTCACAGTCTGCGTTTGGCAACCTGTTTGCCTTCAGAGAGGGCCGTTCTTGACAGTACGCCGCTGCTATCTGGATGCCAGCGGATTATGAGTCTTGCTTTTTTCTTCACCCCCATATTTTTTCGTTAAATCTGTTTTGTCGATATGGCAGCGCCCTTGGATTATGGGCAGTGTGTGCTTAGCGAGGTGGAGTGCTGGACAGTGAAAGTGTTTCAGAGCATTTTATCGGAGGCTCGAAGGTCTCACACTCCCCAGGTGGCTCGGGAGTGTCTAGTCGGCGCCACACAAGTGCTTGAAGCATACCCCAGCCTGTGGAGCCACCTGGCATGCACAGACCTTCTCCTCTCTGTTATCCAGCATCAGGCCATGCTCTACGGGCTGGGAGAAAACTCCTCCACACCCATGTCGGCGCCAATGTGGAAGCGGTCCCGGGCGCAGAAGTCCCGAGCCTTTCACCACTCCCCAGCACCAGGAGCCCCGCCTTCCCCTCCCGAACTGTGGCCCGCTCCATCGACGGAAGAGCAGGAGGAATGCCAGCGGGCTTTGGCGGCAGAGGCGGAGCGGCTCATGAATTACAAGCATGGAAGGATGTCCCGTCCCATCCGTCATCATGCCTGCAGGACCGGATCAGCTGGGATCTATACTGGTGTCCTCGGCCCCTGCAGCCAGCAGAGACGAGTCTTCCGCCCTGTTTGCAGCAGCCACCACTACACCCAGGGAGCACAGGCAAGTAACTTTTCATTTAATAATGTAACTTTTCATTTAATAATGTCTGAGGATGAATTTTCTTGCCTTGTTCCCAGCGGGAAGGCTCAGCAGCAGTCACTCACATTGGCTGAGCCTTCCTCGCCTGCAGCTTCAGTCATTTCTTCATTTTCCCCTGCATATCCCATGTCCTCCCTTGTTTCCCCTGTTTGTCTGCCGGTCCTGGGAGGGAGCCGCCGTCTATGTCTGCCCCAGGTGAAGCTATGCCCCAGCCCGGGGCCACCACGGTTGCAGTCTTGCTCCAGCCCAGGGCCACTGCAGGTGCAGCCTTGCCCCAGCCCTAGGCCCCAGTGGGTGCTGCTATGCCCCAGCCCAAGGCCACCTTGGGGGCATCAGGGGAGGTTCCCGCTGGTTGGCCGCTCATCTTTGGTGAACGCCGCCTCTCGGCTCCTGTGGGGCTGCTTTGCCCGGCTGCTGCCCCTGGGGGGAGGGGGGAGGCGTGTTGTGTTCTGGGGCTTGTTGGCTTAGGGATGCCGGGAGGCCGCCCGATGGTCAGCCCCTCCTGCCCGGGTGGTTCTCGGTCAAAGGAAGACCACCGAACGTGTTTCAGCATAGACGCCGGCCATCCTGGGACTTTGGTAGGCCGCCCAAGCTGCCTCGGTTTCTCCCCTGAGGCCCTTGAATGTTTGCCACCTGTTATTCTGGTTTGGGGGTCTTGAATATTTTCTTTTGGTTTCCCTTTTTTTGGGTTGTGTGCTTTTGTTTCGGTCCCTCCATGCCTGGGTTTCCCCTCCTTCCCCCCGGGGTGAGTTGTTTTTCTAGTCATGTCTCGCCTTTAGTTTATGCTCATGAGGTTGTGCTTTTAGTGTCATGTTTGTGTAACATTTTGTTTTTTGGGGGGTTCTTCTCTGTGTGTGTGGACTGGGTTGTTTGTTTTTTGTGATATTACCCTGGGGGTGTCTGGGTTCCACCCCTTGATGGGGGGGGGGGGGGGGGCTCTGTCATGATCTGGTGCAAGGGCAGGGGCTGTGCTTAGTTATTAGATTTATTTTGTCTTTTTCTGAGAGTATTGGACGGTGCATTTGGTGACCCTCCATGGTCTCAGAGAGAAGGTGGAATTTGTTCCAGAGACGGCAACGACAGGGTGAGTCGCTAAGCTCTTTTCTGATACCTTCTTAACCTGGTGCGTAAGAGTAGAATTGGCATGGCCGCACATCAGAGATATAGGAGACACACAGACAGACACACAGACACACAGAGATTTCTTGAGATTATTCCAGCAAAGGGGAACTTTTAAGATATATGGAGTGATTGATGATTTAGAGTAAAGTATGTGGCGGTACAGAGGCTGTAGAGAGACAGAGGAGCCTACTCGTTTACTGCCTCAGTGAGAAGGGCCAGTGGATATAATCTGGTTTTTACCATCTTCCCCCAGCCCAAACCATGTCTTCCTTGCTGGGTTCTTACGATGAGTTCTTGGTATTTTATTTTATTTTTATTTTTTTTAACGTTTTTTCCTCTGTTCTTCAGTTTGAATCTCTTCATTTGTAAAGCGCATTTCAAGGTAAGACAGCTGTGTTTTATATTAAACTATTTTCCTTCTTGCAATACTCTTAACTTCAGTGTTATGTGTGTTTTAAACTTGCTCGTTTGCAATAAATCGCTGCCATCCGTTTCAAAGTGAAATGCCGGTTCCATGTTGTCGAAGCCATGCAGGGTTTAAATGACACTAACAACTGGTTTAACCTCTGGATTATTTTAGCGACTTTGAGCCTTTTGTGGTATACTGACTTGGCCGTTTTATACAAAGGTGGACTCTACAACACTTGGGACTTTTAACTGGAACAGAAACCTCTTAAAGACAAGGCCAAAGTAAAATTTTTAACATTTTTTATGGAATCTGGTCCATCCCATGAGTGGTACTTGGAATGTCTGAGTGCAGGTGATCTGCAGGCAGAACTTCACTAAGGAATCCAAAGATTTTTATTCTTAAATGCTCCCAGTTGTATTCAGATTGATTGTTTTAAGTTCAAGTCTTAATTAAGTTGGTTGCAAATACTCTGCTTGTTTGAATTAAGATCTAAATGCGATCAAGTGAAATTGTATGTTGAATGGCATATTGTATGATACAGTGTAGTTAGAAATGTACATTAAGTCAGTTAACATTATTCTTAAAATGATGTTTTAAAAACTCAAAGCAATCAGAAAGTGGCCATAAGGACTGGAAGAGAAGCGGAAAAAAAAGAAAAAAAATCAGCAAAATTTAAAACAATGTGTCATGGGTTAAAGTTTCCCCTGAAGTTTATGTTACAATACAGAGTATTCATCAGATCATCCACATATTCTGAAAAAAAAAAAAAAAATCAATAAAAATTAGACATCCATTTGGCTAGAGTATGAAATAAAAATGTGACCCAAATTTACAAAGTTTGATAAAAGCTATGAAATGTGAAACTTGAATGAAGACCAACCCTCCACCCACTGTAAATATCATATACAAGCATAGAAAATCATACTAATATCTGTTATACTCACCAAAAGTTGAATCAACTTTCTTTGCTTGAAGTGTATATCCGCCTTTTTTGAATTTTGGGTAACTGATGATGAAGACCGGCTCACCATCACGATTCTGTGCCTGCTTGCGGCCTGCATTTTCATTAAAATCCATTGCAGCTAAACATAGTCTGTAATTAAAATGTTATCACAATGATTTGTTTTTGGCCATATAAGTGATCTGTCTATCGGCAGAAATTCTATGTAAATGGCACTGTTATTATAATAGCATGTACATGCACATATTGCATCGCCTCACCTTGTCAACATTCCAAGGAATGAGAAGTGTACACTCTTTGGTGCAAACAGAATAATCAGACTGTGGAAAGCCTCCACATTTGAAGTTTGCTGCCCTGGACTCAGCTTTCGCACATCCCGGAAGACTCGTGTGTTGTTGATCATATCAACCAATTTTTCACAGCCCTTTGTGCCTGAAATATAACAAATTTTAGGTGTGAGAGATGTCACAAAAATGAAAAAAAATCAATGGGATAATAATTTTTATATATATGTAATACATGCACTACTGATAGATACATGCTTATTGGAAATAAGACATAGCTACACTCACTGGGTTTGAGCCACTTCTTGGGTTTTGTTTGCGTTCCAGGTTCGGCATGGAGGCAAGCAGGGAATAGAGGGCCATGATTGCTGTGCTTGTTCTGGATGTGGTTTCCAAGTGATTGCCACTTGGCAACAATCACATCTGGAGCTTGACCATGGCTTGAGGCCGCACACCAATACATGTGGTTGGAGATTGATTTCAACCATGGCTTGAGTTCAGGACATTTCTTTGACAGTTTTTCAACACTTCTGATGAAGCCTATGTGAGATGCAAAGATTAATAAAATTAATCATTTAGAAGCAATAGTTATTATTCATTCAATATATTTTTTTACTGCTAATATAATATTTGTGCAGTGATTGAAATGCACAATTTAATTATACAGATTGAAATGCACAATATAATTATACAGACCCTTTGCAACATGCCACACATCATAATAGTGTCTGACATCCGGCATCTTTTTTCTCATATATTTCTGTATCTGGGGATGCCGATCAGTGATGATAGTATCAACAGCCAAACCATGCTCCTCTAATAGATCCATGCTGCGTATGAAGCCCTCTTTCTCCATAGCATTACTGCTTCCTACCTCGTTGCTCTGTATAATGAAATAAGAACATTGTAATATGTGTTAGATCATTTTAATATTCACTCCATACAAAATATTAAGAAGTTGCATTGGTCATTAATTTTGGGATAGCACCATATTTCATTTTATATTATTGTTGTATTTATCTAATTATCTTACAGAAGACAAAATATTTCAAACAAATACTTGATCAACCACAAATGAATAAGCAAATACCTGAACCAGCTGGATGTCAATCACTTTGTTGAGACGCAATTCCATAGTGGTATAGGAACCATATTTGGCGCTATGCCCAGGACTATCTGCACGTCCGTCTCCTCCCAAAACGAGGCCACCTGGCATGGACAGCAGCTGTCTAAATAGGTCCATCCTGCTGTCTGACCATACACCCCAGATTGTTGGCTCCAGATACAGCTGTTTGTGCTGCTTGTAAGTGCTCGGAGAAATTCCAGTGATACCGGCTGCATTTAGAAATCTGAGGACCTTGACATATGATGCACCAGTGAAGAGAATGGCAGATGAAAGCTGTATGTTACCGGCTGGCATGTCCCTGATCATCGGCTGGCTGTGCCAGGATCGATCCTCAACACAATGTGGACAATGTTGTTTGATCACCAACAGAGAGCCTTTAGTGTGACTTGTAACCTCACATGGATGACTGCAATGAGGACAATTGTTGAATAATTTCCAGAGGCAACTTTTGTAAACTATGTATTTGTCCTCCGCGTGGTGGTTAGGGGACTCCGTTTTTTTGGAACTGAAATGTTTGAAAAAAACAGTGGATATAGATTTTAACTTGAATAGAATTCCATACCATGATTATATTATTCACTTCAATTTTAGTATTATAAAAGATTACAAAATTCAAATTACATTTTATTTCATGAAATGTGTCATTAATTTGCATCATACCTTTGGTCTGATACATCCATAAAACTAGGATGGTATGTAACATCAAGTAGGTCATTTTTAGAGGCGTAAGACGAAAGAGATTCAATATCATCCGTGTCAACCTCCTCAAACTTTGCTTTCCTTGGTGTCGATGTGCGAGGCCCTGTTGTTGCCAGTGATCTACGGCACGTATCACATCTGCTCGGTTGACTTGTGTCCCATTCTGTGATATTCGGATCGGTCTGAGAGTGTGAGCCTGGAGATCAATAAGTGAAGAAATGTATTAGGGTTTACAGGTTGTATTGATGTTTACCAACAATAATAATTGTCAAAAAATTGTTAATTTAAAATCGATGATACTCACGTTTTACGTTTTTTTTTCTGGTCGTACAATAAACTTCCTGGTTTGTGTCAAAATGCTTTTTGTGGTAGGCTGCATTCTCTCAGGACCTGGGGGATCGTATGTAGTGCTCGCATCTTTGTACTTGGGTTGCTGTGATGGTTCGGCTTTGAGATCTGGATTGGGTGTTGGCAGGAGAGGATCTGGTGTTGGCTGGGCTGGATTTAGTGTAGGTGGTACATTTTGGTCTAGTGGATCTGAAATTAGATTTACATCAAAGTCCTGTTCATCAGCTTCCTCTGCTTGGTTAGAAAAATCCACACTACTTGAAGGTTGAGTGACAGTTGATAAAATCTGCAAAAAAAAGTAGAACATCATAATTTTATCCCAGAGGTCTCAAATTTGATTACATACATAGAAATGTAAATTGATCAAACAGCCACAACCCCCTCCCTATACAGCACTGAATATTTCATATTTGATTAGCAGGAATACCCTAATATGGTAATATTTGATAAGTTGGACAAGGCAATGCAAACCATTGCTTGGAATTCATTTAAGATGTTTAGTAAACATTTGCAGTGAATAGTAAAAATACAAAACTTACCCTGTTTACTTCTCGTTTTCTGATAGCTGATCGCATCGGTAGATCACCCTTGCTTTTCACGCCACTGCCACTGGCACTTGTCTCAGAGTCAGACTTGGGAATCGAGGGATATATAGTTGGAATAGCCGTTTTTTTTATCACCAATTTTTTGGAAAATTTCATTTCAAATTGCATCTTATTCTCGAAATCGCTGTCAATGAAATGTCTACTGCACATGTAGGGTGTTTTACCGACATCATTCCAATGTTTTCGCGTTTTCTGAACGAATTTCACCCATGCCGTTCTGATTTTCCCAGGGACGGGAAATTTTAAAACACTCACCACATACTCCTCTGGTATACTATCGCACCCGTAGACAACACAACGCCAAACCATATTTATTCGATTCCTGAAATCCTAAACTTAATAAATAATCTATTTGTAATACACAAGTATTCCGAGAAATATCCGTAATCGCCGATTTTAAAACGTAAACATCAAGTGTTGCATGAAGAAAAACACAGCAATGGCTGCGCCAGTGTGCGTGTGTTTGCCGGTAGTGACGTCACACAGTCAGTGGCCATCTTAGCCGCTGATCGCTTGGCTGGGTCAGACAGCTCTCCACAACAGCGTACTTCAAGAGTGCATTGTCACCTTATGCGACATTTGTTGACACCAAAACATGTGCGGTTCGACTTAGCTCGTCTCAGACAACAATTTGAGATATGAATTAGCGATATTGAATTTTCGTCTGTCTGTCTGCTTTAAAAAAATGGCCAACACACGCCAATTTATCACATCCTTTTTCAAGTAAATTAGAAACATTCTTTTGTAAATGTGAGGATTTTTCTCATAAATTTGCAGGATTTTCCTGCAGAGTTAGAACCATTTTACTCAGAAATGTACAGCTTCTTACTTGAAAATTTGCAGCTTTTTATTATTCATAATTTTGCTGCTTTTTCCTCATGAATTTAGAACTTTTCTTACTCTTGAATTTGCAGTTTAAAAAAAAGGTCAAACTTGCAGCATTTTACTCAAATCTTATATTTGCAGCATTTTAGGTTGTAAACAGTTGGAAATTTACACCTTTTTTTTGTCTTTTTGCTAAAGTTGCAGCTTTTTACCCATAAAACTCCACTTTTTTTGGTCAGAAAATGGCAGCTTTTAACTGAGACTTACATCCCCCCCTTTTTTTTTTGTCAGGTCAGGCTTTGGCTTGCTTGCTACCGGATAACCATGAAAACCGGTACTACCTGTCTCATGGGTCGGGCCATCGATGACTCAACTGGCATCCCCGCCCTTCCGCGGGTGTGGAGGATGAAACAGGGCATCCTGGCAGAACTAAAAACAATATCTGCCACAGGTCTGTGGTGGACCACTCCCAGTTACACAGGGTGAGACTGGACATCCTGGCAGATAAAGGTCTGTGGTGGACTGTGCCAGTCAATGCATTGTGACATGCACTACACAAAGAGCAGAGATAAACAAACCTATCATCTGGTCAGTCACAGCAAACAGATACTGGAGTCAGTTTGTCTTGGCTTGTCCTTGCCACTGATAATACCTTTATCTGCCAAGAATGTGCTGCTAGTCCAGCAAAAGCTTGCAGTACTCAAATACTTTGCAAGCAGTTTCATGAAATGGCCAATCAGAAAGCAACTCATACCGGCTCGGACATCACCCGGGCTTACAAGGTCCATGCTGATCTGTTCACACTCCGACAGGCAGTGAAAAGTAAGCTAGGAGCAGGAAGACAAAAGAAGAGGAAAACAGCAGCCTTGTGTGTAGCAGAATGGAATGTACACGCTATGTTGGGCAGAACAACATCACAGCGCCCAGAAAGACAGACCACGCTTGTGGCCCCGGAAATGAACAGGTACAATGTAGACATAGCTGCACTTAGAGAAACAAGATTGCCTGGATATGACAGCTTGGAAGACCATGGGTACATCTTCTTTTGGAGTGGGAGATCAACTCAAGAAAGGAGAGAAGCAGGAGTGGGCTTTGCAGTTAGAAAGGCGATAGTAGTAATGCTTGATGAGGAACCGGTGCCAATCAACGACAGAATAATAACTATGAGACTCCCACTACAGCGGAATATGTATGCCACACTCATCAGTGTATATGCCCCAACAATGACCAACACAGAGGAGGTGAAGGAAGAGTTCTACAGTGATTTGCGTGAGACTATCAGGCGTGTACCGACTGATGACAGGCTGATACTTGTTGGAGATTTTAATGCCAGAGTTGGTTCGGACACTGAGAAATGGAAATGAGTGCTAGGCAGTCATGGAGTAGGCAAGTGCAATGCTAATGGAGAACTTCTACTTGCACTATGTTCAGAGTACAACCTTGTGATAACCAACACCCTATAATGGGAATACAGCTAGGCAGGAAAACCTACAGTGTAACTCAAGGTCAAAGAAGAAGAAATACTCAAAGGCTCAGAGTGAGCTGCAGAAGTACACCAGAGAGATGAAGTTCAACTGGTGGGATGAAAAAGCAGAGAAACTTCAAACTGCAGCAGACAGAAAGGACATGAAAACATTCTTCACAGGTCTGAGAGAAATCCACGGCCCTAAACCAAGAGGATTGATCCAACTAAAGGCTATGGATGGAGAAATGGTTTTGCAGGAGAAAGACAAGATCCTGGACAGATTTGAAGACCACTTTGACCAACTGCTAAACAACCCTGGAGATCTCACTGAAGAGGCTAAAGAAGCTCTAGTGCAGCGACCAGCTGTATCAAGTCTGGATGAACCACTAAATTTTGATGAACTAATGGCAGCTATCAGGACAACAAAGGATGGTAAAGCTCCAGGAAGGGATGGAATTCCAGCAGAAATGTAGAAATTTGGTGGTGTTCACAACTGCCTGCACAAGCTCATCCAAGAGATATGGGATGCCCAGAAAGTACTTCAAGACTGGAAGGATGCAAGTATTGTGCCTTTGTTCAAGAAAGGCGACAGGAAAGATTGTGGAAATTAGTGAGGTATATCACTGCTAGCCACTGTTGGTAAGATTCTCTCACGTGTACTACTGAACAGACTCAATGAAGACATCTTGCAGAATGTATCTATCGGAAACCCAGTGCAGCTTTAGAAGTGGAAGAAGCACAACGGACATGATTTTTTGCTTGAAACAGGTTCAAGAAAAGTGTATCGAACAGAACATGGCACTTTATGTAGTCTTCATAGACTTCAATAAAGCCTTCGATACTGTTTCACGACAAGGACTTTGGCAGGTACTCAAGAAATATGGCTGTACAGAGAAGTTTGTCAGCCTGATCGAGGCACTCCATACAGGTATGCAAGCAAACATGGCAATTAGTGGTTCAGTATCTAAAGACTTCAGTAAGCAACAGGGTGAAACAAGGGTGTGGTGCTGGCACCTACACTCTTCTCGCTATATCTGGCAGCCATTCTTGAGGTGGCCTTCAAAGACACTTCAGAAGGAGTATACATTCAAACAAAGAAAGAAGCAGACTTGTTCAATGTGGCACAGTTTAAAGCCAAGAGTAAGATATCAATAAAGGTAGTAAGAGAAATGCTCTTTGCTGACGACAGTGCTCTAGTTGCACACAGTGTGGAAGATATGCAATCGTTAGTGGAGAAATTTGCAAGAGCAGCTAGCCAATTCAGCCTCCAAATCAACATCAAGAAGACAGAATGCCTTTATCAACCACCAAAGTTCCAATTATCAACATCACTACCAGAAGAGATCAGCATTAGTACAGACCCACTAGTCAAGTGCAAGACTTTCAAGTATGTAGGAAGTACTGTTTCAGAGAATGCTAGGCTGGAGGATGAACTATCTCTCAGAATGAGAAGAGCGTGCACTGTGTTTGGAAACTTGAGGGAGAGACTGTGGAACAATTGAGATGTGTCTATCCATGTGAAATGCAAAGTGTACAGAGCGACAGTACTGGCTACTCTGTTGTATGGTGCTGAAACTTGGACTGTCTACAGAGTGCAGGTAAAGAAACTCCACACGTACATGATGAGACACCTTCAAGCCATCATGAACATCTCATGGAAAGACAAGATAACCAGCATAGAAGTGTTGAAACGAGCTGGCCTACCATCAATGGAGGACATGCTAATACAGATGAACCTGAGATGGCTCGGACATGTTGAGAGGATGGACCACCAGTGTCTCCCTCGGCATTTACTCTACTGACAGTCATGCAAGGGCAAATGCATTCAGGGTAGACCAAGGCTCAAATTTAAAGACACTGTAAAAAGAAACTTGAAGGAGTTGGACATAGACAGGAGTTCCTGGCAGCGGAAGGCTAAGGACAGAGCTGTGTGGAGGAATCTGATCAGACCTAAATGAAACAGTCATTGTCACCCACGACAGACTGCTATGATGATGATGATGATGATGATGATGATGATGATGATTACGATTCTGTTCTCCTTGTTCACTGTATTTGTTTGTTTTTGTTTTTTTTCGGCCAATTCATTTTTAGAGTCTGCATTTCCTTCTTTGTTTTTTTGTTTTGATCATTACTGGTGCTGTGACAGCTCGCTTGTCACATCCAGCTGTCAAATTCTGTTCGCGGGCTGTCACGGCTGTCAGCAGTTATCGCCACTCAGGACCCCGCAGGTATTTGTGATCAAGGGCAGCCTATTTAAGCCATGGGCACCATTTCCCTGCTGCAGTGGCATCACCTACCACTCATGTCGGGAATCACCTGGACCTCTTGTCAAATTATTATTTATTCTGTCCTTGCTCACATCCTTGTTTGTTTTGTCATTTATCACTACAGCTTCAGAGTTGTGTTTTTTGTTATTGTGTGTTTAGTATTTTGTGTTTCTTTTGTTAATAAATTGCAAACTCACAGTCTGTGTTTGGCGTCCTGTTTGCCCTCAGAGAGGGCCGTTCTTGACACAGTGGGAATGACAATAACAATAAATACCAAAGTGTAAGCATGGTTCCTCAACCATGCTCAGCATCATGACACTAAGGTGGGGAAAGTACAGAAAATAATCCAAATAAACTAAGAGAGTGAGCATGGTTCCTCAACTGTGCTCAGCATCATGACAGAGCCCCGCCTTTGAGGGGTGGATTCCAGACACCCCAACGTAACATCACAAAAAATAAAAACTCCAAATCAACCCCACCCCCCATCAACAACAGAAAAATCACTCTTCCAGGGAGGGCGGTGGGGTAAACAAGGCCAGGTGGGTCAAAACAAGTCTCTCGCCCTACAGAGACCGACAAAACAAAGCAGGTCAGGCGGCCTACTGAAATCCGAAGGCCACCGGACCAGAAGGCAAGGCAATTCAGGTGGTCTACTGAAGTCACATGACCACCAGATCATAGGTTGAAATGTGTCGGGCGGGCTTCCAGAGTCCCTGAGCCACCCAGCCAGAGACCGTAACACACCGGGTGGACTCCCATTATTCCAGAAGCAACAGACCAGATAAAAGTATATGTCGGGTGGCCCCCCAACATCCCTGAGCCACTGGACTGTGGAGCATGATGCATTCCGCCCTGAAGACAGCACCTGGAAAATGTGCTCTTTATGGACCGCAGGGGATGAAGCGTGGGTCCTGTGAGCCTGTAGTTGAGTTGTGTCGACACCTGATGATGACTGCAGACCAGCGGCAAACCCAGACGATGATGACGGTTGACCAGTGAGGAATCCAGACAACGATGACAACTGACCACCGGGGAAACCAGACAACAATGACAGCTGACCAGTGAGGACACCAGACAATGAGGAGTGCTGACCAGCTGGGAAACCAGACATTGAGGAGTTCTGAACAGTAGGGAAACTAGACAACAAAGACTGCTGACCAGTGGGGAAAGCAGGCGAAGACTTCTTTTCAGGGTCAAAACCAGGCGAAGACTGCTGACCAGCGGAGAAACCTGACAACGACTGCTGACCAGTGGCAAAAACAGACAATGACTGCTGACAAGCGGCGAAACCAGACGACTCAGGCTGGGGCTTCTTGATCCCAGCCGCCTTGGAATCCATCCCTGACACAGTCACTAAAGACGGGGAGGAAGAGACAAACACTAGGTCACTGTAACTGGCAGCAGTGGAGCCCGACGGGGAGAGATCAAGCGCAGATGGCAGCTGCAACTGGTTCTTCCCGCCAAAAGCAAGACAAGATCTCTCTAAGACTGATATCATAAATACATAAAAGAGGACTTGCTTTAACTCTTGCTCCACTGCCGTCCATGACTCCAGTGACTCTGCTGCTGGAGCTCAAGCAGTGGGCATGATGGCAGGTAGAACTTCAGGCGTGATGACAGGAACTGGCAGAACTTCAGGCATGACGACAGGAACTGGTGGAATCCCTGACGTGGCGGCAGGAGCTTGGGAACGTCTGTTTGGGAAAACTGAATTAAAATGAGGCTGAGTCAAAAATTCAGCAGGCAGGTTCTTGAGATATGAGAAGATTTATTCTTCTGGCTAGGAGATACTGTATGATACAATGAACAACCCCTCAGAGTCCATCCATGCATCACTGTAACTCATTCACACATTGCTTAGTATTTATAGCTCTCATGTTGGTGAGAATCAGAAGAGAACGTCCTTAAAGTACATCTGGAGACAAACGAGGTGCCTAGAAAATCTAATCTCCCTTTAATTAGGAGTTCACACATCCCTGGTCACACAGGAAACTAGCAGAATGAGTCCAAAACAAAAGATAATCAGTGCAGCTGCATCATCACTCATCTTTTCCGCTGACCCAGACACACACACATACACACTGACTCTGGGACATCTGAAGGCCACATGAAGAATAATTACATATGATCACATAAAATGCACAAAGAATATACAGTATATCAGACATAGAAATATGAAAGGATAATATAAAATAATATGGAGTAAAATGAAATTATTCTTTCATTCCCCACCAATGGCACAGGGTCCTGCAATGCCGAAGCCAGGGGACACGCCACTTTCGGCACAGGCTTCAGAATACAGGAGGCACCCCACTTCTGTATGAGATGTGGCTGTGGGGCCGGAACAGGAATCCCCGAAACAGCAGGCCCCTCCATCATCAGATGGTTCCCTCCAGGGACAGACAGACACTCAGAAAATACAGAAGAAAAAACGTGAGATGCAGGTGAGTATAGATGGATGGATGCAGCAGCAGGTGGTGAGAGCTCAGCAAAAGTGAATGGTTGTTGCTGAGCCCCCCCACTGAGAATAAGGCAAGGCATTTCACCTATAGATGTTAAAGAATGAAAAGGGACTTGCCTTAATTCCCATGCTGCTGTAGCTGCTACTGCTGCTGAAGACGCAGGCAAATCCCTCGTGGTGGCTGCAGAGATCGCTTGGCAAGATGGTGGGGGCCACTGATTGGGACGAGAAGGTGGGGCTGGTGATTGGCGAGCAGCTGATGAAATGATGACCATCTCAGGAGATGCAGAAAGAGCCACCATTGAGACAGTCTGAAGTGCGGCAGCAGGCGTAGGCACCCATGTAGCAAATGTGGGAGCCGGCCCTGCAGGCATGATGAAGGGCAAAACTGGGGATGAGGCGGCAGGAAGCTCAGCAGCGGGCGTTGATGCAGTGGAGGAAAGGGGGACAGCAGCAATAGATGAGGAGGAAGAAGGAGTTGACAACAGGACAGCTGATGAAGAAAAACTTGAGGATGAAGAGGAGTCTGCTGCTGTGTTTCTCCGATGTGGCAGAAAAATTGCTGCTGGGGAAGTGACAAATGATGTCCGCTCCACTGCCACTGGGACTGTCGAAGAAGAACCAGGCAAACTGCTCCATGTGGCGGCTGAGTTCAGCTGACAGGGAGCAGCCGGGAAGTGGCAAGGGGTGGGGGCTGGATCTGGAGGGCAGCGTGGAGAGGATCCCAGAGCTGACGAGTGGCGAGAAGCTGAACGCATCTGCACCAGGGGACGCTTCTTCATTGGCACAGGTACAGATGGAAGTAACCTTCTCACCAGCCCGCGGAGCATGTGTTGTAGGTTAGCAACAGAGATGAGGAGACCCGTGAGTTCCGGTTGTCCCGGTAGTCCCGGTAGTCCCAGGGCTACCTTGGGAGTGTGGGAAGTACGAGCATCTGAGATTAAGTCCTCTACTAAACCCGCAGGTCAACACTCCACCTCATCCAGGCCATATTGACTAAAGTCTGCACCTGCAGAATCTTCAGGTGGTAAAAGCGGGCGCATGCGCACGCAGTGACCGGCAGCTGGTGAAAAAGTCTGTCATCTGTGTGTCTGTTTTTACGCACTTTAATGTGTTTTTAATGAAATTCTCTGTGTCATTTCTGTCCTGGAATGTTTGTGGACTGTATGGCGACGAGCTCCCTGGTTCCATCAATATGGATTTCCTCCCCTTTTTTGCACTGCTGCTGTTTTTCCGCCAGCCCTGTGTCTCTGAGGTGAGAGCGATCGGCATCATGCCGGGCAGAATACAATACTCCAGGGACATGTTGCTGCATTTAAACACGGATGATGCAGCGTCTGTGGTTGAGTCTAAGCCGCAACTGCCGGACTTTATTTTGAGAGACGTTCATGGACACAGCGGTGAAAAGAGAGATGGGAGAAGGAAACGCGGAAAGCGTGGAGGCGTGAAATTACGGCTGAGGAAACGTCAGTTTGGTAACATTCCTCTTCCTTCTATGATTTTTGGGAACGTACAATCTCTGAGGAACAAGGTGGATGAAATTCAAGGGAATGTACGCTACCAGAAGGACTTTAAGAACTGCTGTGTCATGGCTCATACCGAGTCTTGGCTTACTGCACATGACCGGGATGCGGACCTGTGGATTGACGGCTTTGGAGCCCCACTCCGCTCTGATCGGCAGGAAGAGGTAATGGAGAAACGTCAGGGGGGTGGCGTATGTTTATATATTAATAAGCAGTACTGCACATCTGTCACGGTCAGAGAGCGCATCTGTACACCCGATGTGGAGCTTCTGTCCGTATCGCTACGCCCCTTTAATTTGCCTCGCGAGTTCCCCCAACTTTTCGTAACGACTGTGTACATTCACCCGAAGGCAGACGCTGACTCCGCCTCCAGCACGGTCTTTGATGTGGTACAGCGGCTGCAGTCAATTTCTCCAGAGGCTCCAAACTTTATTCTTGGGAATTTTAACCATGTTTCTTTAAAGAAGACACTTAAAAACTTTCATCAGTATGTCTCCTGCCCAACCAGGCGAAAAAAGACATTGGACCTGTGCTATGGATCCATAGAGAGGGCCTATAAATCACTCCCCCTTCCTCCATTAGGATCCTCAGATCACAACTGTGTACATTTGCTGCCCACATATAAAACTGCTCTCAGAAGAGGCAAGGTGGAGACCAGAGACATAGATGTGTGGACAGAGGATTCAGTGCACTGTCTCCAGGAATGCTTTAACTGTACAGACTGGGAGATGTTCACACTGTCCTGTGGGGATGATTTGGACTCTTTGGTGGACGTCACATGCTCATACATGGCTTTCTGTAAAAATATGATCGTTCCAAGTAAACGTGTCAAAATATATCCCAACAACAAGCCATGGGTTACAAAATCAGTTAAATCCTGCTTACAGAGGAAAGCACTTGCCTTTAAACAGGGGTCTGTTTCTGAGCTACAGGTTGCCACAAAAGAGCTGAAGGCCAAAATTTTAAGAGCAAAACAGAATTATAAATCAGAATTGGAAAGCAAGATGGCAACAAAGAAACTTGGTTCAGCCTGGGCCAGTATGAAAACTATTGCAGGCCTTCAGAGAACAGAACGCAGTAATCGTGTGTTTTTAGATGGTTTTAATTCAGACACAGAGCTGGCTAATGCTCTTAATTGTCTTTATGGTCGTTTTGACTCCTTTGATTTTAGCACAGAAACCCATGATTTGAAACAGAAACTCAAAGACAATCAGCACTTTAATATTGAGGTGCAGGATGTTAAAAGGGAGTTCTGCGCTGTAAAAGTGAACAAAAGTCAGGGCCCTGGGTGCTTGGTAAAGTCCTGTGCACATGAACTGAGTCCTATATTTCATTACATTTTCAATAAGTCCTTACAGACACAACATGTGCCTAAGATCTGGAAAGAAGCTGTGGTTGTTCCCGTTCCAAAATCCAGTTGTCCTAAAACGGTAAACGACTTTAGACCAGTTGCTTTGACTTCAATTTTAATGAAAATTTTTGAAAAACTGATCAGATGTGAGGTCCTAAAGCAGACTGAACATGCATTGGATCCTCTGCAGTTTGCCTATAGGCCTCACAGAGGAGTGGAGGACGCCACTGTCACTCTGTTTGACATGCTTTTTAAACATCTGGATTTTAATGGGACACACGCCAGACTTTTATTTGTGGACTTTTCTTCCGCCTTTAATACAATCCAACCTCATATTTTAGTTGAAAGGCTCCTGCAACAATTTGATTTGAGCAATAATCTGGTGGGTTGAATTCTGGATTTCTTAACCAACAGGACGCAGAGAGTAAGGGTCAATGGTACATTGTCTGACCTAAAGTGCTCTTCTACTGGCTCTCCTCAGGGGTGTGTGTTGTCACCACTACTCTTCATCCTGTACACAAACATGTGTCGGAGCAGACATGACAACAGACACATTATAAAGTATGCTGATGATTCGATTATTGTCAGTCTCCTCCAGGATGGTGAGAGTGGCCACGGCCCAGTAGTTGATGATTTTGTTCACTGGTGTGAGGATTCCTGCCTGCAGCTGAATATGACAAAAACTAAAGACATGATTATTGACTTTAGGAGGAAAACTCCCAGGCACAAAGTCACTGTACTAAAAGGCCAGACCACCGAATGTGTACAATCCTACAAATATCTTGGGACGATTATTGATAGTAATTTAAACTTTGAAGATAACTGTGAAAGGGTGTGCAAAAAGGGTCAGCAACATTTGCATTGCTTGAGAAAACTTGCACGCTTCCAAATTGACCGAACCATAATGACAATGTTTTATCAGGCTTTTATTGAATCTGTTTTATCCTTTTCTTTAGTGTCATGGTTTGGTCAGATAAAACTGAAACAGAGGAAATCCTTGGATCAGGTAGTCAGATGGTCCAGTCGTTTGCTTGGTGAGTCACAGCTGAGCCTGACATCCCTGTACACCAGACAGGTACAGAGGATGGCTGCCTCCATTTTAAATGATGACTCCCACCCTTTGCACTGCAACTTTCAGCTTCTTCCCTCAAGACGGAGGTTTGCTGTCCCAAAAAGTAAAACCCAGTGCTACAAAAACAGCTTTGTTCCTGCTGCTGTCAAAGAGTTGAACAAGTTGTAACAACATATTGCATATAATTTAGGTACCTATTTATTAACTCCATTTTATATTTACTTATTTTTGTAGGATGTTATTTGGGTTCTAAATATTTTATTGGGTTTTAGACCTTTGAGTTTTTAACCTCTTTGACTAGTTTTTAACTTTTTAATATGACCCTTCTCTCTTACCTCTGGTTTTTCTCTCATCTCTTTGTCTTTATATCCTGATTGATGGAGCCTTGAGTATTTTTATCATGTTTATAGTCAGCTTCATGTGTTCCTGTGTTTGTGTCTATGTTGAATGTAATTGTGGCTTGTAAATATGGATGTCACCAGACTGCAAAACAAATCTACCTACGGGTACAAATAAAGGAACCTGAACCTGAACCTCTAACATTCTGGCCGGTTCTCCTTCCAGTAGAATCGGCAACTCAAAATGCAGGTAGGAAAAACTGCAAACTTACTGTTCGCTGGGTCCAAACTGGTGTCGTATTCTGTCATAAACTTGCCCCTCCAGGGTGGAATGACACCCAAACGCAGGAGCTGTGAGTTGCAGTGGTTTAATTAAAGCTAAAAAGAGCTTCACAAGGCAGGGACAGGAACAAATTCACAGGCTGCGGTCAAGACAGCCTGGATCCAAAAAAACAGCTAGAACACCAAACAGGACAAAGGATTAACGGGCAGAATAGCCCAGACATCGCCCCGAACTGTGGGGTGGCATCCATTAAATAAGGCACAGACTCCTTAGCAAAATGACAAACAGGTGTGGATAATTAAAAAAAAAAACAAGGATGAGGATGAGAAATAATAAGCAGTTGTGGCGAGCAACAAAACCTGCTAGAAGAGAACAGGTGTAAAGAAAGGAGGCTGTCACAATAAAAGCACAGGAGAAACTTGACAACCAAAATGAACACAAAACGATATCCAGACAAAATAATACAAAGGGAGAAAATAACCCAACAAGGCAAGGGCAAGATAAAATACAAAACCAAGAGATGCTAAAAATACTGGGAATAACAATAACAACTAGAAAAGCAGTCGGCAAGCGCAGACCTCCGCCAAGGCAGCTCAGTCCCCCATGCTGTGATCTACTCAAAAATGTAATTGCTGGACTTTGAAAAGTCCTACATTTATTTTATCTATATTTTCAGATTCCTTGACCATCAAAACATACCTTTAGCAATTGGATTCACGTTGATATCTTTATTAGTTCAGTAGTTATTGACAAAAATCACTTTTTCGGTAATGGTGGTTTTGTTCTGGATATAGCTCCATAGCTTTTGAGGATACAATAAATCCATTGGTATGCTACTGATTCCACAGTGTCTTGGCTATATTTTGGTGTTTGTTGTATGTTTATATCTTAATTTGTTACCTTACAGTGATGAAAATTCCAAAGATCCCCTATTATTTGCTGTTCTGGATCACAGTATCTGGATTTTTTGCAGGATCCGGATCACTCTTTGATATTTCGTAGAACCTATTGGGATCTTATACTGTATTTTTTTTTGGTAAGCGTCCTGACCATTTATTGTGGAGTTATATACACATATGCTAAAAATGGCTCTATCTCACAATGATAAAGAATCCTTTTAAAATTTCCTAGATCCAGACGGTGATCCGGATCACTACCAAAATCTAATAATTTCTTCCTTGTCCCATTTTGGGCTTTTCCTGAAAATTTCGTCAAAATCCGCTCATAACTTTTTGAGTTATGTTGGTAACAGACAGACATACAGACAGACAAACAGACAGACAAACCCCGGTTAAAACATAACCTCCTTGGCGGAGGTAATAAATACAAATACTTCAAGAAGAGCACTAAAGGGGAAGGCGTGAGTAGTCTCATGTCCAAACACAGGAAGATATAATTTACAGAACAGGATGGCCATAAACACATAATATTGATTAATAATGAACAAAACTATAATGACTAAACTAAGAATAATATAACAGGACAACTCTTAAGCAAACATAAACAAAGGCCAATGGGAAAAGTACATTGGATAATCCAAATAATCTAAGAGGGTGAGCATGGTTCCCCAACCCGATAGCGGGAGGCTATGCCATCCTAAGTCCTTGAGGGAGAGGTTCCGCAGGTCCTTCCTACCTACGGCTGTCGGACTTCATAATCTAAATACTGCTCATAGAGGCCGTGTTAAACATCACAACTCTGCACAATAGAGATCATCCTCTCCAGTACACAACTAAGACAATTACGCTTATTATCGACGGTGGCACCAACACTGTTCATTTAAATGTGAAATATACTCTCTGGGTACATACTGTGTTTATATTCTGTTGAGTAATTTAACTAACCATAATGTTGTTGATACCATATAGCAGCAATGCTCCTGCACTGTGTATATAACTGTGTCCATATGTATATTTATTTACTGCTTTGGCTAACCAGTTCTTATCTTATCATTTTATTTATGATTGCTATGAGTGCTGGTATCCCTGTGCTGCTGCAATCTTGGAATTTCCCCATCGTGGCGCTAATAAAGACTTATCTTATCTTACTGTATGGAGCTCCAACTCTCTACCACTCACTGAACTGAGAGTCGGCTGAACCAAGCGGGCAAGGCTCCTTTGCCGCTCAGGTGGGTGATTCAGCTGGTGAATTCTGGCTTCCACTACAGTTCTGGTGAGTGATTCAGTATACAGTGCATTCACCCATAAAAACTAGCTGGCATACATTACAGCACTAATGCAGGCATGCCAGACTCAACAAGTAAGTAACATCACCAGCAGGTTGAGAAATGAATGGAGGAAACAGAGCTCAGTTTAACTGGATGGTTCAAACCTGTTGTTGAGATTAGCACTAAAGCTTTCTGTTGCTGCTACAATGCACAGATGTCTGCAAAAATGTCACTGGATTGTGGTTCTCAGTAAAACTATTAACTACTAAGGCATATAGAAAATAGTTAAGTATGACTGATATTCTACACTGTTCAGTGCAGGCCAGGGGCTCATTCTGTACTCCCCACAGGTAGAGGTGTTTTTTTTTTCAACCGATCTGTTAGCATATTTAAAGGTAAAACTGTGTTATAGGCTGTAACATGCACGATCTGTGATAATGTGTTACTGAAATAAAAGGTCCTGAGTCACATCAGAATGAAAACTGGGTGTGTACAATAATTTTCCTCAAAATACCATAATTTTAAGTCACTGGTATGATACTTCAACATTTCCCGTCTGGCAACACTGGCCCAGGCCCTCCCTATCCCAACAGTGGGAAAGGTGAGGGGACAGTAGGCCGCTGCAGCTCTTCTAACGACCTCCTCATTGCATCTGATAATGGACTAGTTTCTGTACTTGTCCTTTTAGACCTTAGTGCAGCTTTTGATACTATCGATCATAATATTCTACTTGATAGATTAGAACACTATGTTGGACTTAATGGAACTTCGTTGCAGTGGTTTAGATCTTATTTATCTGTTAGGTTCCAGTTTGTTCATGTAAATAATGAGTTTTCTTTCAACTCAAAGCTTAGTCATGGAGTTCCACAGGGATCTGTGCTAGGCCCTACTCTTTTTAGTTTATATATGCTTCCGTTAGGCAACATTATTAGAAAGCACTGTATACATTTTCATTGTTATGCAGATGACACACAATTATACCTGTCAATGAAGCCAGATGATAGTAATCAATTAGCCAAGTTAGAAGCCTGTCTTAAGGAAATCAAAGCTTGGATGACTTGTAATTTCCTGCTATTAAATTCAGATAAGACTGAAGTCATTCTTGTTGGTCCAAAAAACCTTAGAAATTCCTTTCCAAATCAAACTTTCAGTTTGGATGCAGTTACTCTTTCTCTTAATAGCTCTGTGAGGAACCTTGGAGTTATTTTTGATCAGGATTTGTCCTTCAATTCACATATTAAATTTGTTTCTAAGACTGCCTTCTATCATTTGCGTAATATTGCCAAGATTAGGAGCATCTTGTCTCAAAGTGATGCTGAGAAACTGATCCACGCTTTTGTTAGCTCGAGATTAGATTATTGTAATTCTTTATTATCAGGTTGTCCTAAAACATCTTTAAAAAGTCTTCAGCTGATCCAAAATGCTGCAGCAAGAGTTTTAACAGGTACTAGAAAGAGATATCATATCTCTCCGGTTCTGGCCTCCCTTCATTGGCTTCCCATAGAGTTTAGAATTAAGTTTAAAATCCTTCTTCTTACTTACAAAGCTCTAAACAATCAGGCTCCTTTTTATTTAAAAGATCTGATACTACCGTATTATCCTAACAGAGCACTACGCTCCCAAAATGCAGGACTACTTGTAATACCTAGAATCTCCAAAAGTACAATGGGAGGCAGAGCCTTCAGTTATCAAGCTCCTCTCCTGTGGAATCAGCTGCCAATCTGGATTCGGGAGTCAGACTCGATCTCTGTTTTTAAGATTAGGGTTAAAACCTACCTTTTTGATATAGCCTACAATTAGGGAGGGATCATGTGTTTCTGAACCCTCCCTTAGTTATGCTGCTAATAGGTTTAGTCAGCCGGGGGACCTCCAGTAATGCACTGGGCCTCACTCCTTTCCTCACTCTCTATGAAATATTTTTTTTTGCTGGTCATTAACATTTGTTTGTTCTCTCCCATAGATTGAGTCCCCATCGTGCTGTTTGCTCTCTACATGTCTGTTCTTTTCATCTTCTCTGTCCCCTCACCCCCCAGCCAGTCGCAGCAGATGACTGCCCCTCCCTGAGCCTGGTTCTGCTGGAGGTTTCTTCCTGTTAAAAGGGAGTTTTTCCTCTCCACCGTCGCCAAGTGCTTGCTCACAGGGGATCACCTGATTGCTGGGGTCTTTCTGCAACTGTGGGGGTTCCCCCCTACAGTTGATAGTGCTATGAGATGACTGTTGTTGTGAAATGGTGCTATATAAATAAAGTTGAATTGAAATTGAATTGAATTGAATTCTACAGGTAACGCACACCCTAACATCTCATAATGATGTCATGAATTGCCCTCAGGGCGGAACAAAGAGCCAAATGCTAAACTGAGAGTTGCAAGACTTTTAATCAAAAGCACAAAGTCCAACAAGAACACAAAAACCTACAAGGCTGGGGACGATGAATTAGAATAGCCTGACAGACTAAGGTGTGCGGAAACGCCAGGAATAAACTGAGGGAGGTGTGGGACACACGCAGGATTACAGAAAGACTAGACGTGGGACTCACGTCTGATCCAAATGAAGGATGCTGTTCCGAACTGCGGAGCAGCGTCCCTTAAATAGGACATAGAACAATTAACCAAATGATAAACAGGTGTGAGTTACAGGAGTGAGGACAATGAACTCAAATAATAACTGCTGTGACAGACCGCAACCTGAACCTGAAAAGGAAGTAAACAAAGAACCTTATCAAAATAAAAGCACAAGAGGAAAAATGTCAAAAGTAACTAAGAATAAATATGAAATAAGATAAGATAAGATAAGATAAGCCTTTATTAGTCCCACAATGGGGAAATTCCAGGATTGCAACAGCACAGGGATAGCAACACTCAGAGCAACAATCAGAAGGCAAGAAAAAACAAGAGCAGCTAGTATACATATGTACATATTACTATAAATATATATATATATATATATATATATATATATATATATATATATATATATATATAGACACAGTGCGGAGCAGTGTGGTTGGTGGATGTGCAGCAGAAAGTCTGAGCTCTCTCTCCGCGGATGCGGCGGGCCAGCTAGATGTCTTTGGGCATGATGGTGACCCTCTTGTGGTGAAATGATTACAATACGAGATTTGTCATGAGCTGAGCCAGCTTGGCTTTGCCCGGCTCAGCCTTGATCTCTTTGTGGATTTTGGTTTTACTGGTTTTGTGCATTTTTGTGTATTCTTATACTGATTTCCATATCCTTAGCCACTGCCTGACCGGCAGCTGTTAGTCTACATCTGTGACCTACTTTTTCTCACGCTGCTGACAGTCTGCCGGTCCAGCCATGCCCCCTTGCTCTCCCTCTGAACTACATCAGCTGTTCCCAGCCCCCGTAATTATCTTCCCCGTGCCTCGCCCAGGTGTTTCCAGTTTGTTTGGCCAGTGGTGTTTGTTCATAAACAGCTCTTTGCTAGACAAACACTGCTGAACCATTATATGAGTCACACTATCGTTCTCCATCGTGTGACCGTCAGTCATTGAAGGTTTGTGCTCGCTGTTCTACTGGGAGGACCTGGATTGCTAAAGGCTGTGAGTAACTATAGCGTTTCTTTGTTCGGTTGTGCCACTACGCTGGTAGCGTTTGCTTGCATGGCACAACTGCTACGGTTTCTCCCCGTGCAGCCTAGCGTCCTAGAGAACTCTTTGTTAGCCCGAGCTGCCTTGCCATTTTGTATTGTTTTCCTTCAACTTGTGTTCAATAAATGTGTGTGTGGTAACCCCTGTGTTTAAATCCTCATTTCTCCTTCTCTTCCTCCGTGCGCCATGGATAAGCGCACGGGGAAGTTTATGACAAGATTCAAACCAAATAATACACAAGGAGGAAATAATAACAAGCAACCAAGGTGAGGACAAGAGGAAATACAAAACCAAGAGATGCTAATAATATACTAATAAATAGTGATGTTACCAAGGAGAACTGAAAGCAAAAGGCAAGAGTAGACTCATGTCAAAACATAGAGAGATATCATTTGAAATAGGATGATTTGCGACTTTTTTCTAGTAAATTTGTGGGGGTTTTTAAATAAATTATTGGGCAGCGCGGTGGCAGAGTGGTTAGCACTGCGGCAGCACAGCAACTCACCTTTGGCCGGGGGATCCTGGGTTCAATCCCAGCCCCCGACCAACAGTGATCTGTGTGGAGTTTGCATGTTTTCACTGTGTCTGCGTGGGTTTACTCCGGGATTTCTCCGGTTTCCCCCCACATGCCAAAAACATGCAAGTTAGGTTAATTGGCATGAAACTGTAAACTCTAACTCAAACTCTAAATTGTCCTCCGGTACAGTATGACTTTGAGAGTGAATGTTGTCTGTCTCTCTGTGTTGGCCCTGCGATGGACTGGCGATCTGTCCAGGGTGGACCCTGCCTCTCACCCAAAGATGCTGGGATAGGCTTCAGCCCCCCCGCGACCCGAAAAGGATTAAGCGGAAGAAGATGAATGAATGAATGAATGAATGAATGATGTCATGGCACCCGCAGGGCCTTCACCTGTTTCAGCTGTGTGCACACCTGTTGCTGATCGTCAGCGGCCTTTAAGAGCCAACCCTGCCTGCGACTCAGCACGGAGCCGTCTGCTACACTCAGGAAGGCACATCGCCCGTCCTCAGTCTCGTTCTGATTCTCCGTCCAAGGAAGAGCAACATGTCTACTCACGTAAGCGCTCCTCACCCTTACCTTGTCAAGCTTCTCTCCCCTGTGCACAGGTGGACCCCCTAGGCGGCGGACCCTCTCTCCCCGGCGGCAGCTCAGCGTCTCCCCGGCGTCAGAGTCACCTCCCCACTTCACAACACCGAGCAGGATGCTCACCCCCTGGCAGCCGCCAGCAAGGCAAGCTGAAGCTCTGCATCTCCTCCTGCAAAGTAAGCAGCAGATTCTTGTTACACCCTCCGCACAGGTGCAGCGCTAACACCTCTGCTTTGTGTTTCTAGGGTTGCCAGGCGAAGCAAAGACCTGCTCAGCTCCAGCACGAGTCCTGCATCACACCTCACACTACACATTCACACACTCATACACAGCTCACTGGGCAATAAAAGGTTAACTATACCTCCTCAAGTTTGTCTTCTGTCCCCTGGGTCCAGAAAACATGTCAGTATGGCTCCGTCAGAGCGACCCAGCAGACAGCGTGCTAGCACGCCGTCTTAACACCCTAGACGCTCGAGTGGAGCAAGTTATTTACCAACAAAACGTTATGCTAGCCCAGTTATCTCAAATTAACAACCGGTTGGATCACCTGGAAGGACAGCGGGCTTTTCCACCGGTTTCCGGGGCTCCCCCTGGCCCCGCTAGCTCCTCACCTAGCCAAACGAGTAAAGCCCCGTCGACCCGTCTCACACCAGTGCCCACGCCCGCTCGCTTCACTGGGAAGCTCGGGGAGGCCCGGGGGTTTATCCTACAGTGCGAGACAGTCTTTCAACGGGTTCCGGGGGATTTCCCCACAGATCACAGTAGAATTGGCTACATTGCTAACCTGCTAGAGGGTAGGGCGCTAGCTTGGGCCTACGCCGTTATGGCTAAGCCCAGCTACGCCACGCTAGCTTACCAACAGTTCCTAGCTGAATTTACGGAAGTTTTTGACCACACCGACCAGGACACTGTGCTAACCACCCGGTTGCTTAATCTCCGACAGGGCGGTAGATCCGCTGCAGATTATGTGGTCGACTTTCGGGTTGTAGCCGCTGAGGTCGGGTGGGAGGATGCTTCTTTGAGCAGTATATTCATCCGTAGCCTAAGCCTTGCCCTGAGGGATGAGCTAGCCACACGGGATAAGCCCGAGAGATTACATGAACTAATTTCACTCACCATCAGCTTAGACAACAGGCTGAGGGAATGAGCCATCGAGCGGAGGGCTTCCAGCCGCTCAGGCGCGCAGTCCTTTCGTGCCCCTCAGTCTTCGCAGCTGGCCCTGCCCTCCCCAGAGCGACTTCCGGGGCAAGAGGATATGGTAATAGGGCGCTCCAAGATTCCTCCTGCTGAGAAGCAGTGCCATAGGGTGCTAGGGTTATGCCTTTACTGTGGAAGCAGCTCAAACGATTTGGCTGGTTGCACGAACCGGTTAAAAGGGGAGGTCCGTGGGTCACAGTAGGGGGGCTCATGGACGTTTCTCAATCTAAACCCCTCACCTGCTGTCTCATGCCCATTCTCCTTATTTACAAGCACACCGAACATTCCACTCACGCACTGATTGACTCGGGGGCTGAGCAGAGTTTCATATCAGGAGACCTGGCAACCCAGTTGGGGCTCCCGTGCCAAGCTCTTCAGCCTCCGCTCAAGCTCATTGCTCCTTCCAAAGCCCCTCTGACTGCCATCTCCCAACAGACTGTGCCGGTGTCAGTGATCGTTTCCGGGAATCATCGGAAGGACCTGCATTTCCTGGTGCTGCCTACGTCCACTTCCCCAATCATCCTGGGTTACCCCTGGTTACGGCTGCACAACCCGTCCTTCGACTGGCAGACAGGGAGCATTTCTTTGTGGAGTATGTTCTGCCTCAGTGCGTGTCTGCAGTCCACAGCCTGCGCCCCGTCTGTGTCTATGGCCCCGCCCACATTCCCTCCCCCGGATCTGTCCAAGGTACCAGTGGAGTATCATGACCTTGGGAAGGTTTTTAGCAAGTCACGGGCGCTGTCTCTCCCCCCCCCCCACCCCTACGACTGTGCTATTAATCTCCGGGCTGGTGCCCCGCTTCTGGCAAGCCGTTTGTATAGCCTGTCGGCCCCGGAGCGGGAGGCGATGGACACTTAAATCAAGGAGTCGCTCAGCTCGGGGATCATCCGTCCATCATCCTCGGCGGTGGGGGGAGGTTTTTTTTTCGTGGGAAAGAAGGATGGCTCCCTGCGACCCTGCATTGACTTCAGGGGGCTTAATGACATTACAATTAAGGACAAATATACCCTGCGTGGCCTTTAATTCCCTCCAGGGGGCCTCGTGGTTCACCAAATTGGATCTTCGCAATGCATACCATCTCGTGCAGATCAGGGAGGGAGACGAGTGGAAGACGGGCTTCTGGACCCCAAGCGGCCACTTTGAATACCTGGTAATGCTGTTTGGGCTGATCAACGCTCCGGCTGTCTTCCAGCGTCTGATCAACGACATTCTCCTGGATTTCCTTGGTGCCTTCATCTTTGTGTATTTAGATGACATCCTCATCTTCTCCCGTTCGCTTGAGGAGCACTGGGTTTGTAGTCTCACACAACCAGATTCTCCCCAACCCGGCCAAGGTCAAGGCGGTGGTGGAGTGCCCCCCCCCCCGTCCAGGAGGCAATTTCAGCGATTCCTAGGGTTTGCCAATTTCTACCGCCGCTTCGTGCCTAAGTATAGCGCGGTGGCCTGCCTGCTGACCGATCTCACGTCCCTGAAGACCCCTTTTTGCTGGACGGAGGAGGCCGCGGCGGCATTCGACACACTTAAGAGGGAATTCTCGTCATCCCGCATCCTGACGCAGGTGGATCCGGCTCTCCAGTGTCTGGTCGAGGTGGACGCAGCGGACTCCGGGGTGGGGGCAGTACTCTCTCAGCGTTCCCCAACGGACGGGGTGATCCACCCCTGCGCTTTCTTTTCACGCCGCCTGTCCCCAGCAGAGAAGAACTATTGCATTGGTGATAGGGAGCTGTTGGCGGTAAAGCTCGTGTTGGAGGAGTGGCGCCATTGGCTGGAGGGTGCTGCCCAGCCATTCGTGGTTTGGACTGACCACAAGAACCTAGAGTACTTGAGGACAGCGAAACGATTGAATTCACGTCAGGCCCGCTGGTCTCTCTTCTTCGGTTGGTTCAACTTTACCATCACCTACCGCCCCGGAGGGAAGAACACCAAGCCGGACACCCTCTCCAGGCAGTTCTCGGCGGAGACCTCCGCGGACCAGGAGCAGACAATCCTCCCCCCGTCCTGCGTCGTGGGCGCAGGAGGCTGAGCCTGATCCAGGAGACAGCCCCCCGGGTCAGTTGTTTGTCCCCACGTCAGTCCTTGGTGAGGTCATCCACTGGGCTCACGCCTCGAAGTTGGCATGCCATCCAGGGATTTCATGCACAGCCGGGCTCCTCCAAAGAGCGTTTTGGTGGCTGGGCCTGCGGAAGGGCGTCGGTGACTACATCCGGGCCTGAACTCAGTGCGCCACCGGGAAGACTTCCTCCTCTCGTCCGGCCGGACTGCTCCACCCCCTTCTGGTCCCGGGTCACCCCTGGTCGCACATCGCCCTGGACTTTGTGACAGGCCTCCCACCATCTAACCAGTGCACTGCAATCTTAACCATTGTCGATTGGTTCTCCAAGGCGGCCCATTTTGTCCCTCTCCGGGGGTTGCCGACGGCACGGGAGACAGCGGACTTGCTGGTTCAGCACTTCGTCTGCCTCCATGGAATCCCCGCGGACATCGTCTCGGACCGGGGGCCGCAGTTTGTCTCTCAGGTATGGAGGGCGTTCTGCCAGGCACTGGGAACGACGGTGAGCCTATCCTCCGGTTACCACCTGCAGAGTAACGGGCAGTGTGAGCGAACGAACCAGGAGCTGGAGGCCTCCCTGCGATGCGTCATTGCTTCCAGTCCCTCTTCATGGAGTAACCACCTGCCCTGGATTGAATATGCCCACAATTGCACGGTCTCATCGGCGATCGGGATGTCCCCCTTCAGGGCGTCTTTGGGGTATGACCCCCCCCCCCTCCCGTTCCCGGAATAGGAGAAGGAGGTGGTGGTGCCTTCTGTCCTTGCTCATGTCAGGCGCTGCCACTGGCTCTGGACCACCACCCGTCGAGTCCTCCTCCAGACCACGGAGCGCAATATGAAGACTGCCGATCGTCACAAGAGACCGGCTCCCAGGTACGAGGTGAGTCAGCAGGTATGGCTCTCTACTTGTAATATCAATCTGAAGGCTGAGAAACGCAAACTGTCCAAGTGTTTCATCGGGCCGTATACTATTGACCGTATTATTAACCCTGCTGCTGTTCGCCTAGCGCTCCCCCCCTCCCTCCGCATCTGTCCCACCTTTCATGTTTCTCAGGTCAAGCCCTTCGTCTCCAGTCCCCTCTGCCCACCCCCTGCACCCCCCCCCCGAGGATGATCAATGGCCACCCAGCGTGGGGGGTCACTGCCATCTTGGATGTCCGTCGGTGGGGTCGAGGCCTACAGTACTCGGTGGATTGGGAGGGTTTTGGCCCCGAAGATAGATCCTGGGAGTGTCCGTCGCTGATCCTGGACAAACAACTCATCCGCGACTTTCATCGGACGCACCCAGGTAGGATAGGACAGGTGCCAGGAGGCACCTCTAGAGGGGAGAGTACTGTCATGGTGCCCGCAGGGCTTTCACCTGTTTCAGCTGTGTGCACACCTGTTGCTGATCGTCAGCGGCCTTTAAAAGCCAACCCTGCCTGCGACTCAGCACGGAGCCGTCTGCTACACTCAGGAAGGCACATCGCCCGTCCTCAGTCTCGTTCTGATTCTCCGTCCAAGGAAGAGCAATACGTCTACACACGTAAGCGCTCTTCACCCTTACCTTGTCAAGCTTCTCTCCCCTGTGCACAGGTGGACCCCCTAGGCGGCGGACCCTCTCTCCCCGGCGGCAGCTCAGCATCTCCCCGGCGTCAGAGTTACCTCCCCGCTTCATGACACCGAACAGGACCCCCTGGCAGCCGCCAGCAAGGCAAGCTGAAGCTCTGCATCTCTTCCTGCAAAGTAAGCAGCAGATTCTTGTTACACCCTCCGCACAGGTGCAGCACTAACACCTCTGCTTTGTGTTTCTAGGGTTGCCAGGTGAAGCAAAGACCTGCTCAGCTCCAGCACGAATCCTGCATCACACCTCACACTACACATTCACACACTCATACACAGCTCACTGGGCAATAAAAGGTTAACTATACCTCCTCAAGTTTGTCTTCTGTCCCCTGGGTCCAGAAAACATGTCAAATGAATTTTCATATTTTTTTCTCATAAATTTGTGACTTTTTTTTCTAGTAAATGTGTGACCTGCTCATCCAGGTGAGCAGGGAATAAGGTCCATGTGAGCAAACAAAGATGGGGCCGACCTGGGAGCTGTGGACAAATCCACTTGGACCCATAAGACAGCCCTGATTTAACCTTTGGTGGGACCCACTTGGACATGCTGGCTGGGCAGACTTTTATTAAAAAGTACATATAAAGCAATAAAAACTGAACAAATCATTCTACAACAATAAAATCAAAACATCTTTATCTCTGATCAACATAAAACTTGTCAGCAACCCTCCCCTCAAAGCAGACAGCTGCAGTGCTGCTGTGGTGTGAGCAGACATGCAGCTCTGGCCTGTGTCAGCTGCAGCTACAGGAGCATGTTTAGTGCCCTCTACAGACCGCTCAGCGTCATCACCCACACAGTGGTGGAGCCAGGACATGATCAGTGTGTGTGTGTGTGTGTGGGGGGGGGGGGGGCAGGATGGACATGGGGTCAGTTTGGAGCAGCAGAGAAGTCAGAATGACAAGAATCTAACGTCTGTGATGGAATCAGCTGTTCTGTAGAGGCAGTGACTCCTCATGTATCTGCTGTGAAGGTTCACGTGTTGATGGTTGTTCATGGTTAGCTGCCATCACTGAGGAGACATTAATGTTTTTACAGCTTTGTGATGGCAACATGATTCCATTCTTCAGTACAAACATCCCTGACCACTGATTTGAGAGTCTACTGCTTAGTCAGTTAGAATACAGTGAAAAAGTTAGTGTATATTTTTACACTATATTTCACAGATTTGTTTAATATTCATGACACACAGAGAAGTATTTCGAGACTTTTAACCTAATGATCGCAGTTATAGTTGTTTGAATTCAATGATAAATCCTGACATTGTGATTTACTGAGATACACTAGTCTGTCATCACACTGACGCGATGACCTCACACTGTACAGGAAACACTGATATGTAATGAAAACATTGGTTATTTTAAATCAAAGTCGGACCTAATTATATCAACAAAATAAACAAGAATCCAAAAGAAGTATTACAGCCTAATACTGACGCAACACATCCAGACCTCTGAGGTCTCTGTTGATGGAGAGCTCCACTTATTCACTGTAATGAACAGGAAGTGAATAAACAGCATTTTGACTAGTACATCTTTTCTCACCTTGGTTTGTGTTTTATGAATTTCTGTCATGATCGGGTCATGGGCACAGTTCATGGCCTCGCTTTTGGTTATTGAGACTTCTTTTGTTATTATCATTATTATGGTTATGTATTGTTTTTTTCTGTCTTGATCTTGGTGTTGAGTGGGTTTTTCTTTTGACAGTGTGTGGAGTTGATTTCTGGGTTTGATGTAGTGGTCCTTGTTCAGTGTTCACAGCTGTTTTTGGCTTGCTAATATCTGATTACTCATGGGTGTGCCTCATTGTCTTGTCAATATTCATACACGCCGCGCTGAAGACAGAGCGTGGCATTGTAGGCTTTTTTAGGGCGCATGCGCACGCAGCGACCAGCAGCTTGGTGATATAGTGCGTGTGTGCGTGTGTGTGTTTTTTGTACTTTTTTACGTTTTTAGAAAATCCTCTGTGTCGTTTCTGCCCTGGAGCGTTGGTGGAATATATGGCGGACAGCTCCCTGGTATCTGCAACATGGATTTCCTGTCATATCTCGCACTACTGCTTTCTGTGCTGTGGCTCTTTGTCTCTGAGGTAAACGCGTTCGGCTCCATGGCGAGCAGAATAGCGGGCAGAATACAATATTCCAGGGACATGTTGCTGCGCTTTAACACAGCTGGTGCAGAGTCTCTGATTGCGCCCAGATTTCAGCTGCCGGACTTTATTTTGAGAGACGGTCACAGCGGTGAAAAAAGAAGCGGCAGGAGGAAGCGTGGAAGACGTGGAGGTGTGAAATTGCGCCTTAGGAGACGTCAGTTTGGTAACATTCCTCTTCCTTCGATCATTTTTGGGAATGCACAGTCTGTGAGAAACAAGGTGGAGGAAATTCAAGGCAACGTACGTTACCAGAAGGATTTTAAGAACTGCTGCGTCATGGCTTTCACTGAATCTTGGCTTACTGCGCATGATCGAGATGCAGACCTGTGGATTGACGGCTTTGGAGCTCCGCTGCGCTCGGATCGGCAGGAAGAGGTAACGGGGAAACGTCAGGGGGGCGGAGTATGTTTATACATTAATAAGCAGTACTGCACATCTGTCACGGTCAGAGAGCGCATCTGTACACCCCATGTGGAGCTGCTGTCTGTGTCGCTTCGCCCCTTTTATTTGCCTCGAGAGTTTCCCCAACTTTTCATCACAGTTGTGTACATTCATCCGAGGGCAGACGCTGACTCCGCCTCCAGCACCATCTCTGATGTGATCCAGCGGCTGCAGTCAATTTCTCCAGAGGCGCCAAACTTCATTCTTGGGGATTTTAACCATGTTTCTTTAAAGAAGACACTTAAAAACTTTCATCAGTATGTCTCCTGCCCAACCAGGCGAAAAAAGACATTGGACCTGTGCTATGGATCCATAGAGAGGGCCTATAAATCACTCCCCCTTCCTCCTTTAGGATCATCAGATCACAACTGTGTTCATTTGCTGCCCACATATAAAACTGCTCTCAGAAGAGGCAAGGTGGAGATGAGAGACATTGATGTGTGGACAGAAGATTCAGAGCACAGCCTCCAGGAATGCTTTGACTGTACAGACTGGAAGATGTTCATAATGGCCTGCGGGGATGATTTGGACTCTCTGGCTGAGCTCA
Organism: Pholidichthys leucotaenia; assembly: GCA_020510985.1. Lineage (NCBI taxonomy): Eukaryota > Metazoa > Chordata > Actinopteri > Cichliformes > Pholidichthyidae > Pholidichthys > Pholidichthys leucotaenia. The sequence goes on along the minus strand of CM035847.1, from coordinate 328,777,567 downwards.
CATGCTCATACATGGCTCACTGTCAAAATAAGTTTGTTCCACGTAAACGTGTCAAAATATATCCCAACAACAAACCATGGGTTACTAAATCAGTTAAATCCTGCTTACAGAGGAAAGCACTTGCCTTTAAACAGGGGTCTGTTTCTGCGCTACAGGTTGCCACTAAGGAGCTAAAGGCCGAAATTTTAAGAGCAAAACAGAATTATAAATCAGAATTGGAAAGCAAGATGGCAGCAAATAAACTTGGTTCGGCCTGGGCCAGTATGAAAAAAATTGCAGGCCTTCAGAGCACAGAGCGCAGTAATCGTGTGTTTTTAGATGGTTTTAGTTCAGACACAGAGCTGGCTAATGCTCTTAATTGTTTTTATGGTCGTTTTGACTCCTTTGATTTTAGCACAGAAATCCAAGATTTGAAACAGAAACTCAAAGACAATCAGCACTTTAATATTGAGATGCAGGATGTTGAAAGGGAGTTCCGCGCTGTAAAAGTGAACAAAAGTCAGGGCCCTGATAATATATGTGGACGCCTGGTAAAGTCCTGTGCACATGAACTGAGTCCTATATTTCACTACATTTTCAATAAGTCCTTACAGACACAACATGTGCCTAAGATCTGGAAAGATGCCGTGGTTGTTCCCGTTCCAAAATCCAGCTGTCCTAAAACGGTAAATGACTTTAGACCAGTTGCTTTGACTTCAATTTTAATGAAAATTTTTGAAAAACTGGTCAGATGTGAGGTCCTAAAGCAGACTGAACATGCATTGGATCCTCTGCAGTTTGCCTATAGGCCTCACAGAGGAGTGGAGGATGCCACTGTCACTCTGTTTAACATGCTTTTTAAACATCTGGATTTTAATGGGACACACGCCAGGCTTTTATTTGTGGACTTTTCTTCTGCCTTTAATACAATCCAACCTCATATTTTAGTTGAAAGGCTCCTGCAACAATTTGATTTAAGCAATAATCTGGTGGGTTGGATTCTGGATTTCTTAACCAACAGGACGCAGAGAGTAAGGGTCAATGGTACATTGTCTGACCTAAAGTGCTCTTCTACTGGCTCTCCTCAGGGGTGTGTGTTGTCACCACTACTCTTCATCCTGTACACAAACATGTGTCGGAGCAGACATGACAACAGACACATTATAAAGTATGCTGATGACTCAGTCATTGTCAGTCTCCTCCAGGATGGTGAGAGTGGCCATGGCCCAGTAGTTGATGACTTTGTTCACTGGTGTGAGGATTCCTACCTGCAGCTGAATACAACAAAAACGAAAGATATGATTATTGACTTTAGGAGGAAAACTCCCAGGCACAAAGTCACCATACTAAAAGGCCAGACCACCGAATGTGTACAATCGTACAAATATCTTGGGACGATTATTGATAGTGGATTGAACTTTGAGGTGAACTGTGAAAGGGTGTGCAAAAAGGGTCAGCAAAATTTGCATTGTTTGAGGAAACTTGCACGCTTCCAAATTGACCGAACCATAATGACTATGTTCTATCGGGCTTTTATTGAATCTGTTTTATCCTTTTCTTTAATGTCATGGTTTGGTCAGATAAAACTGAAACAGAGGAAATCCTTGGATCAGGTAGTCAGATGGTCCAGTCGTTTGCTTGGTGAGTCACAGCTGAGCCTGACATCCCTGTACACCAGACAAGTACAGAGGATGGCCGACTCGATTTTAAATGATGACTCCCACCCTTTGCACTGCAACTTTCAGCTTCTTCCCTCCAGACGGAGGTTTGCTGTCCCAAAAAGTAGAACCCAGCGCTACAAAAACAGCTTTGTCCCTGCTGCTGTCAAAGAGTTGAACAAGCTATAAAAATTATATTGTACATATTTTATATTTACCTATTTTGTAAGATGTGTGCCTGTGTTTGTGTCTATGTTGAATGTAATTGTGGCTTGTAAATATGGATGTCACCAACTGCAAAACAAATCTACCTACGGGTACAAATAAAGTAACCTGAACCTGATCTTTAATATTGAGGTGCAGGATATTAAAAGGGAGTTCTGCGCTGTAAAAGTGAACAAAAGTCAGGGCCCTGATAATATATGTGGGCGCTTGGTAAAGTCCTGTGCACATGAACTGAGTCCTGTATTTCATTACATTTTCAATAAGTCCTTACAGACACAACATGTGCCCAAGATCTGGAAAGAAGCCGTGGTTGTTCCCGTTCCAAAATCCAGCTGTCCTAAAACGGTAAACGACTTTAGACCAGTTGCTTTGACTTCAATTTTAATGAAAACTTTTGAAAAACTGGTCAGATGTGAGGTCCTAAGGCAGACTGAGCATGCATTGGATCCTCTGCAGTTTGCCTATAGGCCTCACAGAGGAGTGGAGGATGCCACTGTCACTCTGCTTAACATGCTTTTTAAACATCTGGATTTTAATGGGACACACGCCAGACTTTTATTTGTGGACTTTTCCTCCGCCTTTAATACAGTCCAACCTCATATCTTAGTTGAAAGGCTCCTGCAACAATTTGATTTGAGCAATAATCTGGTGGGTTGGATTCTGGATTTCTTAACCAACAGGACGCAGAGAGTAAGGGTCAATGGTACATTGTCTAACCTAAAGTGCTCTTCTACTGGCTCTCCTCAGGGGTGTGTGTTGTCACCACTACTCTTCATCCTGTACACAAACATGTGTTGGAGCAGACATGACAACAGACACATTATAAAGTATGCTGATGACTCAGTCATTGTCAGTCTCCTCCAGGATGGTGAGAGTGGCCACGGCCCAGTAGTTGATGATTTTGCTCACTGGTGTGAGGATTCCTACCTGCAGCTGAATACGACAAAAACAAAAGGTATGATTATTGACTTTAGGAGGAAAACTCCCAGGCACAAAGTCACCGTACTAAAAGGCCAGACCACTGAATGTGTACAATCCTACAAATATCTTGGAACAATTATTGATAGTAATTTAAACTTTGAAGAGAACTGTGAAAGGGTGTGCAAAAAGGGTCAGCAACATTTGCATTGCTTGAGGAAACTTGCACGCTTCCAAATTGACCGAACCATAATGACAATGTTTTATCGGGCTTTTATTGAATCTGTTTTATCCTTTTCTTTAGCGTCATGGTTTGGTCAGATAAAACTGAAACAGAGGAAATCCTTGGATCAGGTAGTTAGATAGTCCAGTCGTTTGCTTGGTGAGTCACAGCTGAGCCTGACATCCCTGTACACCAGACAAGTACAGAGGATGGCTGCCTCCATTTTAAATGATAACTCCAACCCTTTGCACTGCAACTTTCAGCTTCTTCCCTCAAGACGGAGGTTTGCTGTCCCAAAAAGCAAAACCCAGCGCTACAAAAACAGCTTTGTTCCTGCTGCTGTCAAAGAGTTGAACAAGCTGTAACAATATATTGCACATAATTTAGGTACCTATTTATTAACTCCATTTTATATTTACTTATTTTTGTAAGATGTTATTTGGGTTCTAAATATTTTATTGGGTTTTAGACCTTTGAGTTTTTAACCTCTTTGACTAGTTTTTAACTTTTTAATATGACCCTTCTCTCTTATCTCTGGTTTTTCTCTCATCTCTTTGTCTTTATACCCTGATTGGTGGAGCCTTGAGTATTTTTATCATGTTTATAGTCAGCTTCATGTGTGCCTGTGTTTGTGTTCATGTTGAATGTAATTGTGGTTTGTAAATATGGATGTCACCAGACTGCAAAACAAATCTACCTACGGGTACAAATAAAGGAACCTGAACCTGAACATGATCTTTCTTGCCAAGTTTTGTCATGTCAAGGGTTTTGCCAAGTTTTGCCTTTCACTGTCCAAGTCTGTGAGTATTTTACTGCACCAGCGTTTTTGTTCATGCTGCCCTCGGGCAGAGGTGGCTTTAAATAAACATCACAAACTACAGTCCAGCGTTTAAGTCCGATCTTCTTCCCCTGGAGGCCATAACACATCTTAGTAAATTACAATAATGTTAACAAGGGTTTTTTGCAATATAATAAAAATATAGATAGTAAATGGTGTTCATTTATATTGTTTGTTTTTTTTTTATCTCATCCTTGGATGACCAAAGTACAGATCCTGCTGTCCACACATTCACACACTGATGGCAGTGGAGCTGCCATGCACAGGTGCTGGCCTGACCCACCAGGAGAAACTGGGGGTTCAGTGTCTTGCTCAAGGCCATGTCAACATACAGAGACAGCGGGAATCAAACCCCTGTCCCTCTGATCAGTAGTCGGCCACACTACACCTGTACCACAGCCACCCCAATAAACTTATTTATTCATTACACACACAGTGAGATACTTCAAGTCTGATTAATTTCATTTTTATGATTATGGAGACGGCTCCAACTTTAACACCATCATGACCAGTGTTAGGCAAGTTACTGAAAATTAGTAAGTAACTAGCTACTAGTTACTTTTCTTCAAAAGTAATAGAGCTACTTTACCAATCACTGCATCAGTGCATTAAAGTGATTCGTTAATTGGAAAAGTAACTTCAAAATTACTTTTAAATGCATACTTAAATTGTCTTGCACACATTAGGGGCTCATTATTATTAAAGTCAGACTGAAAACAGACTGTTTCAGGAAGAACTTCACAGACAGTTTTTATGTTGGTGTTGCTGCACATGTGTCAGTGTGTGGGACATAAAACTGTCAATGTTTATATGGCCTTTATGACGGATTCATCCAATGTGCAGTGATCCAAAGAAAATGTTCATTATCCACAGTCCAAATGTCTGCTGTGACAGAGACATGATCCAGTCCCCAGTGGCAGTTTCAAATATGGGCTGCACGGTTGGTTGCCCAGGGTGGCATTCTCTTGGGGGCACCATGAGAATGAGCAAAAAAGATTCATATTTATTGTGCTCAGCTCATTTGTGGTAAATGGATGCTCTCTACAGGTGGGATGCTCCTCCCAGGGCGTAGCACAATCTCACCCTTCTTCACCTCCTCCTTTCTGTCCCTCTGAACACATAACGACCCCTCCCACACCTGCTCTGACTGGTGTGTAGTCCCACAATGGGGAAATTCCAGGATTGCAACAGCACAGGGATAGCAACACTCAGAGCAACAATCAAGAAGACAAGAAAAAACAAGAGCAGCAAATATACATATGTACATATAAATATATAAGCACAGTGTGGAGCATTGTAGCTAGATGGAATGAACAGCATAACCGTCTGCTTAGTTATCCTACATGGTATGATTATGTACCATACATATTGTCACCCTCCGTAGCGACCGGTATTGTCCTACTTGTATACCGGAGGGGACCATTTGTGTAAGTCTGTTGCGTTTTTTGCATTCAATACTATTAGGTCATCACGTTTTTTTGCTATCTCTGTGAGCAGCCCTGCTTAGTTTATACAGTCTGACAGCCTTAGGTAGGAAGGACCTGCGAAACCTCTCGGTTGCGCACCTAGGATGATGTAGTCTGCTGCTAAATGAGCTCCTCAGTGCGTTCAGTATGTCCTGCATGAGGTGGGACTCAGACTCCAGCAGAGATGGCAGTTTAGCCACCATCCTTCTCTCTCCTATCTCCTCCATCGGATCAAGGCGCTGCCCCAGGACAGAGCTAGCTTTCTTGATCAGTTTGTTCAGTCTCTTCCTATCGGCTGCTGTAATGCCACTGCCCCAGCAGACCACTCCAAAAGTGATGGCTGATGCCACCACCGTGTCGTAGAATGTCTTCAGCAGCGCCCCTTGTACACCAAAAGACCTGAGTCTCCTCAGTAGGAACAGCCTGCACTGTCCCTTCTTGTAGAGTGCTTTGGTATTGTGTGACCAGTCTAGTTTATTGTTCAGATGAACACCCAGGTACTTGTAGGATGTCACCATCTCGATGTCTGTTCCCTGTATGTTTACTGGTGCTGTGAGGGGTTGTCCTTGCCTGCGGCAGTCCACCACCAGCTCCTTAGTTTTCCTCGCGTTGATCTGGAGGCAGTTCCAATGGCACCAGTCCACGAAGTCCTGGATAAGTCCTCTGTACTCAGCTTCATCTCCGTTGGAGATGAGGCCAACGATCGCAGAGTTGTCAGAGAACTTCTGTAGATGGCAGTGTGTTGTGTTGTGTGAGAAATCCGCAGTTATAAAGGGTGAACAGGAAGGGAGCCAAAACCATTCCCTGGGGGGCCCCCGTGCTACCGATGATCGTGTCGGACACACAGTCCCGGCTTCTCACAAACTGTGGCCGGTTAGTGAGGTAGTCCAGAATCCATGATGACAGGTGCTGGTCCACCCCTGCACACAGCAGCTTGTCCTTCAGGATCATCGGTTGGATGGTGTTGAAAGCACTGGAGAAGTCAAAGAACATGATCCTCACCGCATTTCCGGGCTTCTCCAGGTGGGACAGAGAATGGTGAAGGAGGAAGATCACCGCATCCTCCACCCCAATGCCATGCTGGTAGGCGAACTGGAGTGGATCTATCGCTGGTCCCACCAGGGGGCGAAGGTGAGCAAGGAGCAGTCTCTCCAGTGTCTTCATCATGTGGGACGTCAGGGCCACTGGTCTGTAGCTGTTCAGATCTTTGGGGTGGGAAGTCTTTGGTACAGGTACCACACAAGATGTTTTCCACAAATGTGGTACCCTCCCCAGCTTCAGGCTCAGGTTGAAGATGACCTCCACAATCCCACACAGCTGGTCTGCACAGGACATGAGGAGCTTTGCGCTGATGCCGTCCGGTCCTGACGCCTTCCTTGCCTTGATGTTCCTCAGCTCCATCCTCACCTGGGTCTTAGTGAGGGTCATGTTAGTGGGCTGTGTGTTGGGAGTGGGGGGTGTTGGTGGAGTGGGATGTGGGCAGCAGGACTCGATGTCTTCAGAGGCAGCAGTGGTTGTTGTGCAGTCGGGGGGGAGGGCGGTTGGTCAAACCTATTAAAAAACAGGTTCAGATTGTTTGTCCACTCCCTGCCCCCTGTGGCCTGGGGGGAGGTATTCTGGAGCCCAGAGAGGGTTTTAAGGTTTCTCCAGACCCCACCGATGTCGCTCTGTTGCAGCTTGTCCTCCATCTTCTTCCTGAAGCTGTCCTTGCCTTCTCTGATCTTCCTCCTCAGCTCCCTCTGTACGGACTTCAGCATCTCCCTGTTCCCCGACCTGAAGATCCTCTTCTTCTCTCTCAGAAGTGTTTTTATCTCAGGGTTGATCCAGGGTTTGTTGTTTGAGCAACACCGTATGGTCTTGGTGGGTACAGTGTTGTCCACACAGAAACTGATGTAATCCGTGATGGTGTGAGTGAGGCCATTGATGTCCTCACCATGTGGATCGCAGAGCTGCTCCCAGGCAGTGGTTTCAAAACAGTCCTTTAAAGCGTCTAGCAACTCAATGTCTTTTTTGCAGTGTTGTTGTTTAACCGTGATATGTCCCGGTCTGCACCAGTTGTTACTGACGTACATCATCACTCCACCGCCCCTTGCCTTCCCACTGTCTGGTGTTCGGTCTGCCCGTATTGCGTGGAAACCCTCCAGTTCGATGTTAGCATCTGTTGCTAGTTCTGTCAGCCATGTCTCAATAAACAACATCCTGCTAATCTCTCTGAAGACGCTCTGGTAACGAGCCATAGCCACTAGCTCATCTGTCTTATTGAGTAGCGATCGTACATTCCCCATCATAACGGATGGATGGACGGGTCTGTTCCTTATATTTCTCACCCGCCGTCTTGCTCCGGCACGGCATCCACGTCGCTTCTGTCTTATTTCACCCGGTATGCCGAAGCCTTGCGCTAGCATCTTTGTCCGGTTAAGTGCTAACAGCTGGTCTCTGCTGTAACATATCCTGCTAAAAACAGTGGCTTCGTCTGCCAGCTCAGGAGACATTTGGGTGATCCGTGTCCATCCGTCATGGATAAGGTGTCGCCGGATCAGAAAGATTAGCAAGAGAAGCCAGATAGTGAATAGAAATAGGCAGAAATTGATCCGCTGTTGCAAAAAGGCAGCCTACTCGTGTGGCACCGGAAGTAATCATGGTGCATGAATGAGCACAAAGCAGAGCTGAAGGGAGGCCTGAACAAGGACAGGCTGATGTGGCTCCACAACTGCCAGAGATGGTCATGCTACCTAGGTGTCTGTTAAGGGAAAGTTTCTGCACCTCCTCTGCATCAGGGATCCATCAGGAGTGGGAATGGGGTGAAACAATCATGAACACATCCTGACTACCACTGTGGAATTACCTGGTCGAACTACACACCACTTGGACCGCAATGCTTATTCTGGTAAGGGAAGGGGGGGGGGGGGCTCTGTGCTTATGTTCTTCAGACTTGGTGTAATAACAGCAGAATAATTCATAGCCACTGTTCACCGGACTTAGAGGCCATGTCCTTCCTGTGTAGGCCATTTTACACCCCCCCCCCGAGCTAATGGCAGTAATTTTAACAGCTGTTTACATTTCTCCTGATGCTAACGTTAGTTTAGCACTCAATCCTCTGCAGCACATTGTCAGTAGGCAGCAAAGAGATCACCCCAATGCAGTCCACATTATTGCAGGGGATTTTAACCCTGAGAGGATTTCTGTCACAGATTCGCACCATCTGCATGCACCCTCTTATGGTGAAGAAAATATTCAGTTCAGATATCACAAGTTCCAAAGGCTGTAACTTGAAAGTGGTAAGAGATAATGGCTCACTGACAATGAGAAAGATGTAGAATATGAGCCAAAGTTTATGATAGAAGTAAATTTAGGCATCTAATTTGCATAATGTGACAGCAGCCACATCAGATTACATAACTTTCGGTCAAAGTGGACTTTGGACATATTTACACAAAGGATGGTTTTGTTTGTTTATCGTTATTTTTTGTTTTTGTTTTTTTTTATCTTTTCTTCAAAATATATTAACCAGAAAATCAGTAGACTGTAAACAAGCTGACAAAAAACATCAGCCCTGCCACTTGTCATGTGTTGCTATGCGTTTGTGTGCTCATCCCCAGTCCTTATTTTGTCTTCTGTCGGTCATTTTCGCTTTCTCTCCCACATCCAGAAACAATCACATTTATCTTCTGATTTATTCCACCTCAGTTTTGGTTAGATAATGTCGTGGAACCATCAGGATTGTCCTCTCTGTCACATGCAGCTTCATCAATGGCGTACGAAAAGTGTACGTGCTCCAGTCCATCTTGTACTGTCAAGAAGGTAAATATTTCCCTTCAGAAACTAAATAATCCCTTTAAGAACCATAGTTGGCAAAATTTGGAGCAACTGCTTCTTCCCTGTTGAAATATTCAACGAGGTTCTGGTGGGCTGAACCGAGTCCTCCATTGAAGCGCAGTAAGCTATATGTGTCTACCATCTAGTGATGTGAAATGCTTTGTACATCTGGGTTTATATCGGTTTTTTTCATACTTTTTGACCAATCATGTGACAGGTGCGGCTCTACGACACCAGCCGCAGGAGAGGTAGATCATGCAATCAGATTTAATCCTAAATGGGTTAACAAAGCATGCTTAAAGACTGTACTCCCCAAATTCTACCAACATGTCAAGTGTCGCACAAGGGGGAAAGGACACTAGATAATGTTTAAAGCAACATTAAGCACACCTACAAAGCCATCCCCCTCCCCCACCTTGGACAATCAGACCACCTCATGTGGGGAGCGTGAAATAACGAAGCTGAATTGGCTTTTAATTCAGGTTTTATTCAAGCACTTCATCCCCAGCCATCTCTCAAGAACGAAAGAGGATGAGCTGCATCAGACCTTCACATTTATACATCTCACACAAAGGGAGAATCACATATCCCTGTCAAAACCCCCTATTGACATTAACTCCCCCTCCGGTCTCTCAGTCCTTCACCTGTCCCCCAGGAGGTCGGGAAGTCCTTCTCTTATCCCCGTACCTCCGTCCTCTTGTTGTTAACCACAGGTGGTCCAGACATATTGTTCCATTCAGGACGTGAGGTCAATCCACACATGCAATCTCCTTTATGCTTAAGCATATGTAGGCAAAAATACATGGGCTACACCTCACTCTGTTTCTGATTCCTGTGTATACCCCCCTTAGGAAGAGTTCTCTCCCAATCAAGCAAACAATTAAAACCTTGCCTGAAAATGCTCTCCTCCAGCTACAAGGCTGCTTTGACTGCACTGATTGGAGCATCTTTAAACAGCAGGACCTGGACTCCTATACCGAATCTGTCCTTTTTCACATTAAAGGCTGTGTAGAAAATGTGACAGTCAACAAACACATCCAGGTCTTTCCAAACCACAAACCCTGAATGACCAGTGAAGTCCAGGCCCTGATCAGAGCCCACAACTCAGCCTTCAGACAGAGGGACAGCTCTCTGTACAGCACTGCTAGAGCTAACCTGAGGAGAGGCACAAAACTTGCTAAGAACGCCTGTTGGAAGAAGGTGGAGGGTGTCCTCAAACAAACCCCAACAGATGTGGAGAGACATCCAGGCCCTCACCGACTACAGGGGCCAGGGCCCCCCAACATCAGATAGCAGCCTCACTCTGGCAGAGGAGCTTAACAGCTTTTTTGCCCGGTTTGAGCACACCTCCCCCTTCCCCCCCAACTGCAAACCAGCTGGCAGGGACCCTCACCAAGTTCTTCAACCTCTCCCTGACACATGCCACTGCTCCCTTCTGCCTCAAGGCCTCCACCATCATCCACATCCCCAAAAAGGCCACAATTGACAGCCTGAAGACTACAGACCCATAGCACTCACATCTGTAGTCATGAAATGTTTTGAGCGACTGGTGTCCCAGCACATGAGGGACTGCCCCCCCCCCCCCGAGCCACATCAGTTCATCTACAGGGAGAACCGGTCTAACTACTAACTAACTACTAACTAACCTGCACTTATATAGCTCTTTTCTAGTCACAAAGACCACTCAAAGCGCTTTCATTAATACTAACCCTCTATTCTAAGGGCCTATAGGAAACAGATATCTAGGGACAATTTAGAACAGCCAATTAACCTAACATGCATGTCTTTGGCATGTGGGAGGAAACCGGAGAAATCCCGGAGTAAACCCACGCAACACGGGGAGAACATGAAACTCCACACAGATCACTGTTGGTCGGGGGCTGGGATCGAACCCACGATCCCACGATCCCCACAATCCCCCGGCCAAGGGTAAACTGTGCTGCCGCAGTGCTAACCACTGCGCCACCGTGCAGCCCTGTCTACAGCCCTGTCTACAGAAGACACCATCGCCACCACACTCCACAGGGCACTGAGCCACCTGGAAACCCAAAGGAGCAATGTGAGGATGCTCTTTGTGGACTACAGCTCAGCTTTTAACGCCATCATCCCGGACATCCTGATCAACAAACTGCACCTCCTCCAGATCCCGCCCCTACCTGCTCTTGGATAAAGAACTTTCTCACCAACTGCCCACAAACAGTCAGACTTGGCTCCCACCTCTCCTCCAGACTGTCGCTGAGCACCGACTCTCCCCAAGGCTGCATACTAAGCCCTATCCTGTACTCCCTGTACACCTTTGACTGTATTCCTACCCACCCAACCACCATGAAATACGTGGATGACACTTCCTTGGTTGGGCTCATCACTGACATCAATGAGAAGGCATACAGGGCGGAGGTAGAGAATCTGCTGCTGTGGTGCCAAGCAAACGACCTGAAACTGAATGTCCAAAAAACCAAAGAACTCTTTCTGGACTTCAGGAAGAACAGACAGGACCACTCCCTCATCTTCATACGTGTCCACCGTGTGGAAAACGTCCCCACCTTCAGGTTCCTGGGCACCCACATCTCCTCTGACCCGTCCTGGACTGTCAACACCAAGGCCCTGGTGAAGAAAACCCAGCAGCGGCTGCACTTCCTCTGTGTCCTGAAGAAGCACAACCTGGAGCAGAAACTGCAGCTGGCCTTCTGTCATTGCTCAATGGAGAGAGTGCTCACCTACTGTCTGGGTGGGTGGTACGCCGGCTCCATGGCCGAGAACAGGAAGGCTGTGCAGAGGGTCATCAACACCACCCAAGAAATTATCAGCAGCCCTCTGCCCTCCCTGGAAGACACCTCCAGATCCTCCTGTCTCAGAAGGACCAAAGCCATCAAAGGAGACCTCTCACGTCCCGCCCGCCACCTGTTTGACCTGTTTCCCTCTGGACGACGGTTCAGATTGATTAGGTCCCACACCTTCAGACTGACAAAGTTTCTTCCCCTGGGTCATTTGAACTGCAAACAGTCAGAGACCCCACCCCCCTGTCTCTGAATGCTCACATGAACAGAACTGAGGACCTTTTAATTATCACTATAACTCACCCCATTTGCACTCCTCACTTTCAAGCTTCATGCCAACTGACCCATTCGTGAAATAATTACTATACATATTTTCCTTAATCCTTGGATCATTTTACTGTATTATATGTTCTGCACTCTTTTGTACATATGGTGGTGTGAAAAAGTGTTTGCCCCCTTCCCGATTTCTCATTTTTTTGTATGTTTGTCACCCTTAAATGTTTCAGATCATCAAAAAAATTTAAATATTAGACAAAGATAACACAAGTAAACACAAAATGCAGTTTTTAAGTGAAGGTGTTTATTATTAAGGGCAAAACAAAATTCCTAACCTGCATGGCCCTGTGTGAAAAAGTGACTGACCCACCCACCCCCCGTTAAAACATAAATTAACTGTGGTTTAGCACATCTTTGGAAAGCTGAGTTCAATTTCTCTAGCTACACCCAGGCCTGATTACTGCTACACCTGTTCTTAAACAAGAAATCACTTAAATAGGACCTGCCTGACAAAGTGAAGTAGATCAAGACATCCTCAAAAGCTAAACTTCATGCTGCGATCCAAAGAAATTCAGAAACAAATGAGAAACAAAGTAATTGAGATCTATCAGTCTAGAAAAGGTTCTAAAGCCATTTGTAAAGCTTTGGAACTCCAGCAAACCACAGTGAGAGCCATTATCCACAAATGGAACAGTGGTGAACCTTCCCAGGAGTGGCCGGCCAACCAAAAATACCCTAAGAATGCAGCGACGACTCATCCAAGAGTTCACAGAAGACCCCACAACAACATCCAAAGAACTGCAGGCCTCACTTGCTTCAATTAAGGTCAGTGTTAATGACGCCATCATAAGAAAGAGACTGGGCAAAAATGGCCTGCATGGCAGAGGTCCCAGACAAAAACTGCTGCTGAGCAAAAAGAACATAAAGGCTTGTCTCAGTTTTGCCAGAAAACATCTTGATGATCCTCAAGACTTGGGAAAATATTCTGTGGACTGACTAGACAAAAGTTGAACTTTCTGGAAGGTGTGTGTCCCATTACATCCAACGTAAAAGTAACACAGCATTTCAGAAGAGGAACATCATATGGTGGACGGAGCCACTGTTTATAGCAGGATACGGTACAGCAGGGAAGAGCTGCTAGCATTCAACCGCCACCCGGTCCCATTGGAAAAACTCGACATACCGAGAGAACTGAGGCGAAAACGCCGCGGCTGCCGGGCTGGAGTAAGGCGGAGGACAAAAAATATAAGGTACAGACCCTCCCTTCCATCTGTTGTCATGGGAAATGTACGCTCTATACTGGGAAAGGTAGATGAGCTAGCGGCTATCTGCCGTTACGATAGCACATATCGGGAGTGCTCTCTCCTTTTGTTTTCTGAGACGTGGCTAACTGAACTAGCAGCAGATGCTAACATTGAGCTGGAGGGTTTCCACATGATATGGGCTGACCGAACACCAGACAGTGGCAAAGCAAGGGGCGGTGGAGTGATAATGTATGTTAACAACAACTGGTGCAAACCGGGACATATCACTGTTAAACAACGACACTGCAGCAAAGACATTGAGCTGCTAGCTGTTAGCATGAGGCCTACATATCTCCCGAGAGAACACTCACACGTGATCTGCATTGTTGTTTATGCAAATCCGACGGCGAACGCTGGGACAGCGCGTGACGTCATCCATTCAGTAACCAGCAGGCTGCAGACAGAAGACCCAGATGCTCTTCTCCTCATCTCAGGCGATTTCAACCATGTTTCACTGTCTCCCATTCTACCCACGTTCACCCAGTATGTCACATGCCACACTAGAGACAATAAAACACTGGACTTATTCTACGCAAACACTAAGGAGGCGTACACCTCATCACAACTCCCCCCACTTGGGAGATCAGATCACAACTTGGTTCATCTCCGGCCGGTGTACAAACCCCTAGTGCACAGACAACGTCCGGCCATGCGCACAGTGGAGTTATGGTCTGAGGAGACAATGGACACTCTAAAAGGCTGTTTTGAAGCCACCGCCTGGAAGCAGCTCTGCGATCCACATGGTGAGGACATCGATGGCCTCATTCACACCTTCACGGGCTACCTCAGCTTCTGTGTGGACAAATCCGTTCCCACCAAGACCATACGGTGTTGCTCAAACAACAAACCCTGGATCAACCCTGAGATTAAAACACTTCTGAGAGAGAAGAAGAGGATCTTCAGGTCGGGGAACAGGGAGATGTTGAAGTCCGTACAGAGGGAGCTGAGGAGAAAGATCAGAGAAGGCAAGGACAGCTTCAGGAAGAAGATGGAGGACAAGTTGCAACAGAGCGACATCAGCGGGGTCTGGAGAAACCTCAAAACCATCTCTGGGCTCCAGAATACCTCCCCCCAGGCCACGGGGGGCAGGGAGTGGGCGAACAACCTGAATCTGTTTTTCAATAGGTTTGACCAACCGCCCTCCCCCCTGACTGCACAACAACCACTGCTGCCTCTAAAGAAATCAAGTCCTGCTGCCCACTCCCCACTCCACCAACACCCCCCCACTCCCAACACACAGCCCCCCATCCTGACCCTGACCAGGACCCAGGTGAGGACGGAGGTGAGGAAGATCAAGGCGAGGAAGGCGTCGGGACCGGACGGCATCAGCGCAAAGCTCCTCAAGTCCTGTGCAGACCAGCTGTGTGGGATTGTGACGTACATCTTCAACCTGAGCCTGAAGCTGGGGAGGGTACCACAGCTGTGGAAAACATCTTGTGTGGTACCTGTACCAAAAACTTCCCACCCCAAAGACCTGAACAGCTACAGACCGGTGGCCTTGACGTCCCACTTGATGAAGACCCTGGAGAGACTGCTCCTTGCTCACCTCCGCCCCCTGGTGGAACCAGCGATGGATCCACTCCAGTTCGCCTACCAGCATGGCATTGGGGTGGAGGATGCGGTGATCTTCCTCCTTCACCGTTCTCTGTCCCACCTGGAGAAGCCCGGGAATATGGTGAGGATCATGTTCTTTGACTTCTCCAGTGCTTTCAACACCATCCAACCGATGATCCTGAAGGACAAGCTGCTGCACGCAGGGGTGGACCAGCACCTGTCATCATGGATCCTGGACTACCTCACGAACCGGCCTCAGTTTGTGAGAACCCGGGACTGTGTGTCCGACACGATCATCAGTAGCACGGGGGCCCCCCAGGGAACAGTGCTGGCTCCCTTCCTGTTCACTCTTTATACTGCGGACTTCTCACACAACACAACACACTGCCATCTACAGAAGTTCTCTGATGACTCTGCGATCGTTGGCCTCATCTCCAATGGAGATGAAGCTGAGTACAGAGGGCTTATCCAGGACTTCGTGGACTGGTGCCATCGGAACTCCCTCCAGATCAACGCAAGGAAAACTAAGGAGCTGGTGGTGGACTGCCGCAGGCATGGGCAGCCCCTCACAGCACCAGTAAATATACAGGGAACAGACATCGAGATGGTGACATCTTATAAGTACCTGGGTGTTCATCTGAACAATAAACTAGACTGGTCACACAATACTGACGCACTCTACAAGAAGGGACAGCGCAGGCTGTTCCTGCTGAGGAGACTCAGGTCTTTTGGTGTACAAGGGGCACTGCTGAAGACATTCTATGACACGGTGGTGGCATCAGCCATCACTTTTGGAGTGGTCTGCTGGGGCAGTGGCATTACTGCTGCCGATAGGAAGAGACTGAACAAACTGATTAAGAAAGCTAGCTCTGTCCTGGGGCAGCGCCTTGATCCGGTGGAGGAGATAGGAGAGAGAAGGACGGTGGCTAAACTGTCATCTCTGCTGAGTTCCACCCTATGCAGGACATACTGAATGCACTGAGGAGCTCATTTAGCAGCAGACTACATCATCCCAGGTGCACAACCGAGAGGTTTCGTAGGTCCTTCCTACCAACGGCTGTCAGACTGTACAACCTAAGCAGGGCTGCTCGCAGAGATAGCAAAAAGACGTAACAAACTAATAGTTTTTTGAATGCAAAAGATGTAATAGACTTACACAATGGTCCCCTCCGGCATACAACTAGGAAAATACCGGTCGCTATGGAGGGTGAGAATATGTATGGGCACATAATCATACCATGTAGGATAACTAAGTAGATGGTTATGCTGTTTCATCCCATCTAGCAACAATGCTCTGCACTGTGTGTGTTTATATATTTACATATTTACTCCATCTAGCTACAATGCTCAGCACTGGGTGTGTTTATATTTATATATCTATATATTTATTCCATCTAGCTACAATGCTCCGCACTGTGTTTTTATATATCTACATATTATTCCATCTAGCTACATTGCTCCGCACTGTGTGTTTATATACTTACATATTTATTCCACCTAGCTGCAATGCTCTGCACTGTGTGTTTATATATTCATATATTTATTCCATCCAGCTACAATGCTCTGCACTGTGTGTCTGTGTGTGTGTGTATATATATATATTTTATAGTAATATGTACATATGTATATTAGCTGCTCTTTCTTGCTTGTTTTTTTTCTTGCCTTCTGATTGTTGCTCTGAGTGTTGCTATCCCTGTGCTGTTGCAATCCTGGAATTTCCCCGTTGTGGGACTAATAAAGGCTTATCTTATCTTATCTTATCTTATATCAACAGTAAAATATGGTGGTGGTAGTGTGATGGTCTGGGGCTTTTTTGCTGCTTCAGGACCTGGAAAACTTGCTGTGGTAAATGGAACCATGAATTCTGCTGTCTACCAAAAATTCCTGAAGGAGAATGTCCTGCCATCTGTTCGTGACCTCAAGCTGAAGCGCACTTGGGTTCTGCAGAAGGACAATGATCCAAAACACACCAGCAAGTCCCTCTCTGAATGGCTTAAGAAAAACAAAATGAAGACTTTGGAGAGGCCTAGTCAAAGTTCTGACCTGAATCCGATTAAGATGCTGTGGCATGACCTTTAAAAGGTGGTTCATGCTCGGAAGCCCTCCAATGTGGCTGAATTACAACAATTCTGCAAAGATGAGTGGGCCAAAATTCCTCCTCAGCACTGTAAAAGACTCATTGGCAGTTATCGCAAACGCTTGATTACAGTGGTGGCTACTAAGGGTGGCCCAACCAGTTATTAGGTTTAGGGGGCAATCACTTTTTCAACCAGGGCCTTGTAGGTTTTAATTTTTTTTTTTCCCTTAATAACACCTTCATTTAAAAAACTACATTTTTGTCATGAATTGTCCCTCGGGGCAGAGAGGAGAGACCCACGCACTGGACTGCTAGTTTGAGAAATTTATTCAAAAAAGCAAACACAAAATCCAAATGGCGCTCAAACACAAAAAACAAACTGACATACAAAGTAAACTTACAGATTACCATACCAGAAGAAGGGCTGGGTTCTGGTAGAGACAAGAGAAGAGAATTTTAGATTCCAGCAAAGAGAAATTAAAATAACAGCCCTTAAATAGGATCAGAAACAATTAAACACATATAGTTACCGGTGTGAATCACATGAGCGGGCCGGGGAGAAAATGACAATCAGCTGTGTCATGAGGAGAGGAGATGGGGCTGACAGCTTCACAGGAGTACAGCCCACAGCCAGGGAAAAACCCGGAAGTGCCCCTGAAATCTGCAACCCCCGGAGAGAGAAAGAAAGAAAAGACAACTGGCAAATATGATGTGGGAACAAATAAAGACAAATAAACCGAAATATCTAAATAACAAAACTACAGTGAACGTCCATCCATCCATCCATCCATCCATTTCATCTTCTTCCGCTTAATCCTTTTCGGGTCGCGGGGGGGTTGGAGCCTATCCCAGCATCTTTGGGCGAGAGGCAGGGTCCACCCTGGACAGATCGCCAGTCCATCACAGGGCCAACACAGAGAGACAGACAACCATTCACTCTCACAGTCACACCTAAGGACAATTTAGAATCCCCAGTTTTGATGCCAATTAACCTAACTTGCATGTTTTTGGCATGTGGGAGGAAACCGGAGAAATCATGGAGTAAACCCACTCAGACACGGGGAGAACATGCAAACTCCACACAGATCACTGTTGGTCGGAGGCTGGGATCGAACCCAGGATACAATGAATGTAACCCAGAAAATAAATTATACAGAGAAACAATACAGAATGTGGTAAAACAAACTTGGGATAACATAACAGGCAAAGAAATCAAAAATACAACATTATACACATCAGGAAAAAGAAAAGGCAAAGAGAGCACAGTGGAGTCCCCTCGCATTCAGATCGTGACAATTTTGTGTTTACTTGTGTTATCTTTGTCTAATATTTAAGTTTGTTTGATGATCTGAAGCATTTAAGTGTGGCAAGCATACAAAAGAAAAAAAAAATCAGAAATCAGGCAAACACTTTTTCACACCCCTGTATACCAATGGAGTATTTGTTAGTTTTACTTCAGTCAGATGTTAACTGGATGCCCTAAAACTGTTTTATTTTCAAATTCTTCTCACTTGTTTTATTGCACAGTAGCCTGGTGGAACACCTACAATTTTGTTGTGCTGTATAGCTGTACAATGACAATAAGGCCTATTCTATTCTGTGTTATCTGTCTGACCCAGATCTGATCCTACCAATCCAGGGATTGAACCAGCGACCTTCCACTCACCAGTCCAGATCCCTAACCATTACTCCACCACTACCGTCAGTGGTATTTCAGTGTGAATGCACCCTCCCAAAAACAGCAAAAGGGATAGCTTAAACTCTACAGTGCCTAAGTGTGTACATGTATCTATAAATTCAAGAAATCTTTGTCAGTTTGTGTGTGTCTGTCTGTAACGTTCATAGGACATCATAGGACACAGCCTATTGTGGTGAATGACACAGCCCATCATAGGAACATCATATGATGTTCCTATGATGTTCCGATCATAGGACGTCAGGCCTGCCTTGATGTCTTTATGATGTCATATACAGTGATGACTGCCTTCATGTCTACATGAAGTCATATAGACCATGAGGTCCTATGCCTGCCTTGATGTCTTTATGATGACCACCAGGACTCCCGATGCCATACAGGCAATAGGACGATGCTGTCATATACACAATAGCACTGGCTACCTATGATGTACGTATGATTTCCTAGAATGCCTGCCTTGAAAATGGTGATCATGGTACTGCAAAACTTTGATGTAGATCATTGGGACTCGCGATGCCGTCATATAGACAATAGGACTGGCTACCAGTGATGGAGGCATCCTGTCCTAGGATGCCTGCCTTGCAAATAGTCATCATGCTACTGCGAAACTTTGACCAAAAAAACAGACATTGCAATGCCTGAAGACACATCATTGAACAAACACAGCCTGACCTGTTGCTTGCAACATCTGTGATTGGTGTCAATGTTGGATGCACTCTCGTCATTCCACGAATCACACTCACACCATCTGACAACATGTTGCCATTCACCTTGCTTTGCAGTGCGTTGGTCTTTTCTGCACAACAGATTGCTTCAGCCATGCCCAATTCTACCTTGCCGTGAGCAGAGTTGCCAGATCAAGCACTCTTCATATTCTTGCTCAGGATGAAGAACCTAAGCAAAAGTGTCACTTTCTGAGCAATGTTGTTTTAAAACTGGTGCTGACACAGTAAAAATGTGGAACGTTGAAGAATAGCAGTCTACACTACAAATCTGTAAAATGCCAAGCAAAGCACTGATTGTATCTGGTTGCTCCAGTTTCTTGGTTTCTATGGGCATGCACGGGTCTGGCAGAACATGGTCCAAAGCCACTTTTTGTTCAGATCAATTTTCGGGATCCTCTCCATGAACTGGAAATATGACACACCTATCCCTCAACCAGTGGCGAGGAGAAAAAGAAGAAGAAGAAGAAGAAGAAGAAGAAGAAGAAGAAGAAGAAGAACTACAACCAGATGGAGAGCAATACAGTGAGGGAAAACTGGTGCACGTCAGAAAAGATTTTTTTTTTTTTTTTGTTACTTATTTGTACCTGTAGGTAGACTTGGTTTGCAGTCTGGTGACAAGCCATCAGCTGCTGGTCGCTGCGTGCGCGAGCGCCCTAAACCTACATGTTTTTGGTATGCGGGAGGAAACCGGAGAAATCCCGGAGTAAACCCACGCAACACGGGGAGAACATGCAAACTCCACACAGCTCACTGTTGGTCGGGGGCTGGGATCGAACCCACGATCTCATGATCCCCGCGATCCCCCGGCCGAGGGTAAAACTGTGCTGCCACAGTGCTAAACCACTGCGCCACCGTGCAGCCGAAAAGATGCGGTAAAGATTAAACACCTCAGCTTCCAGCAGTACACCGCAGGCATGACTGTGAACAACACAGCCGTCTGAGACAGGAGGAGACCCTTCAGCAACAGGCATGTACAAATACTTGGTTTCTACGGGCATAGATGGGTATGCACGGGTATGTACTAGTTAAGAAAAAAAGGGGGAAAAAAGGGACAAATAAAAGGGAAAAAAGCAGTTTAAGAAAGTTACCATATAAAGGCAAACAACAAATTCAGTGTAGATATACAGTATGTTTAAGTTTATTTATTTGAAAGGGACATTACATACTAATGAACATTAATACAAATATAAGCATGCCAGATTTAATACTGCTAATCTGCATCTGGAGTCCCCCGGCGGGTCACAAAAACATGCAAACAATCATACACCAGAAAAACATCTGCAATGAAACAGTACAAAGTGGATATGCTGAAGTGCAAGAGTGCAAAGTGCATGTTAGGATGAAGTCTAGAATTTCCTTTATTGGAAAAGGTAGCAGAAGAGCTTAAAAGGCAGAAAATTAACTTACAAATGATGTTTAAAATGTGCAAAGCTTTAAAATGCTATCTTAATTGCTACAATGAGTTTATCTGCAAATACAGGACACTCAAAAAAATACATACTTTCACCAAGGCTATATCTTTCAATCAGAAGTCATGATAACTGAAAACTGTCCTTCACTGACAGATTTTTTTCAGCAATGATAGAACAATCTGAAAGCTGTCTGTCACTCTGACAGATTATACTGAGGCTGAACTAATTAAAAACAATTAAACTGACAGGTAATAATGGATTGGGACATGATTTTTACAACCCTGTATGTCAAAATAACAGATCAAACAGTCTAGCCAGGGCTGGACTGGTACAAAAAAATCATCCAAGCATTTTTGGTCCAGGCGGCCCACTATGGTCGGTCAAACCTGAGCACAGACAGTCCAATTAAATATGTACAAGTATTGGGCCATTCCCCAAAGCAACGGTAAAGCTGAGTAGTAGGCTACATGTAAAAAAGAGCAAATAAATAATAATTAGTCACCTGATCACATTATTTCCTGGTTAAAAGATGCATCACTAGAAATAATTTCACAACATAAAGCTTCTCCTCTTATAACAATGGCAAGGATGTGCAGAGACATTTTGAGGGGGTGAAGTAAGGGCCCCTCTGACTCTTGTTACTGGAATAATTACCAGCCTACTGCAAATATTCTGATATTAGAAGCTTTGTTCATGGCTTCATGTTGACGATCAACAATTTGTTAAGTAGCAACTTTCAACCCTAACAAAGGTCAGAATTATTCCACTTTAAGATAAGATAAGATAAGATAAGCCTTTATTAGTCCCACAACGGGGAAATTCCAGGATTGCAACAGCACAGGGATAGCAACAGTCAGAGCAACAATCAGAAGGCAAGAAAAAAACAAGCAAGCAAGAGCAGCTAATATACATATGTACATATTACTATAATATATATATATATATATATATATATATATATATATGTATATATACACACACACACACACACACAGACACAGTGCAGAGCATTGTAGCTGGATGGGATGAAACAGCACAACCGTCTACTTAGTTATCCTACATGGTATGATTATGTGCCCATACATATTCTCAATCTCCATAGCGACCGGTATGTTCCTAGTTGTATGCCGGAGAGGACCATTGTGTAAGTCTATTGCATCTTTTGCATTCAAAGAACTATTAGTTTGTTACGTCTTTTTGCTATCTCTGCGAGCAGCCCTGCTTAGGTTGTACAGTCTGACAGCCGTTGGTAGGAAGGACCTGCGAAACCTCTCGGTTGTGCACCTGGGATGATGTAGTCTGCTGCTAAATGAGCTCCTCAGTGCATTCAGTATGTCCTGCATAGGGTGGAACTCGGACTCCAGCAGAGATGACAGTTTAGCCACCGTCCTTCTCTCTCCTATCTCCTCCTTTTGTCCTTGACCTGTGGTTTTGAAGAAAAGAAAGCAAGCAAGAAAGAAAGAAAGAAAGAAAGAAAGAAAGGAAGAAAGAAAGAAAGATTACTTTATTATCTGTTTTGCATAAATAATTTGTCATAATTTTAAAGTCTCAAAAGTTTCCAAAAGGTGCAAAATTTTGAGAAAAAGCCACACAATTAGAAGGAAAAAAACAAAACAACGGCACTGCAGCAAAGACATTGAGTTGCTAGCTGTTAGCATGTGGCCTACATATCTCCCGAGAGAACACTCATACGTGATCTGCATTGTTGTTTATGCAAATCCGACGGCGAACGCTGGGACAGCGCGTGATGTCATCCATTCAGTAACCAGCAGGCTGCAGACAGAAGACCCAGATGCTCTTCTCCTCATCTCAGGCGATTTCAACCATGTTTCACTGTCTCCCATTCTACCCACGTTTACCCAGTATGTCACATGCCACACTAGAGACAATAAAACACTGGACTTATTCTACGCAAACACTAAGGAGACGTACACCTCATCACAACTCCCCCCACTCGGGAGATTGGATCACAACTTGGTTCATCTCTGGCCGGTGTACAAACCCCTAGTGCACAGACAACCTCCGGCCATGCGCACAGTGAAGTTATGGTCTGAGGAGGCAATGGACGCTCTAAAGGACTGTTTTGAAACCACTGCCTGGAAGCAGCTCTGCGATCCACATGGTGAGGACATCGATGGCCTCACTCACACCATCACGGACTACATCAACTTCTGTGTGGAAAACACCGTTCCCACCAAGACCATACAGTGTTGCTCAAACAACAAACCCTGGATCAACCCTGAGATAAAAACACTTCTGAGAGAGAAGAAGAGGATCTTCAGGTCGGGGAACAGGGAGATGCTGAAGTCCGTACAGAGGGAGCTGAGGAGGAAGATCAGAGAAGGCAAGGACAGCTTCAGGAAGAAGATGGAGGACAAGTTGCAACAGAGCGACATCAGCGGGGTCTGGAGAAACCTCAAAACCATCTCTGGACTCCAGAATACCTCCCCCCAGGCCACGGGGAGCAGGGAGTGGGCGAACAACCTGAATCTGTTTTTCAATAGGTTTGACCAACAGCCCTCCCCCCTGACTGCACAACAACCACTGCTGCCTCTAAAGACATCAGGTCCTGCTGCCCACTCCCCACTCCACCAACACCCCCCCCCCCACTCCAAACACACAGCCCCCCAACCTGACCCTCACTAAGACCCAGGTGAGGACGGAGGTGAGGAAGATCAAGGCGAGGAAGGCGTCGGGACCGGACGGCATCAGCGCAAAGCTCCTCAAGTCCTGTGCAGACCAGCTGTGTGGGATTGTGGAGCACATCTTCAACCTGAGCCTGAAGCTGGGGAGGGTACCACAGCTGTGGAAAACATCTTGTGTGGTACCTGTACCAAAGACTTCCCACCCCAAAGACCTGAACAGCTACAGACCAGTGGCCTTGATGTCCCACATGATGAAGACCCTGGAGAGACTGCTCCTTGCTCACCTCCGCCCCCTGGTGGGACCAGCGATGGATCCACTCCAGTTTGCCTACCAGCATGGCATTGGGGTGGAGGATGCGGTGATCTTCCTCCTTCACCGTTCTCTGTCCCACCTGGAGAAGCCCGGGAATGCGGTGAGGATCATGTTCTTTGACTTCTCCAGTGCTTTCAACACCATCCAACCGATGATCCTGAAGGACAAGCTGCTGTGCACAGGGGTGGACCAGCACCTGTCATCATGGATCCTGGACTACCTCACGAACCGGCCTCAGTTTGTGAGAACCCGGGACTGTGTGTCCGACACGATCATCGGTAGCACGGGGGCCCCCCAGGGAACGGTTTTGGCTCCCTTCTTGTTCACTCTTTATACTGCGGACTTCTCACACAACACAACACACTGCCATCTACAGAAGTTCTCTGATGACTCTGCGATTGTTGGCCTCATCTCCAATGGAGATGAAGCTGAGTACAGAGGGCTTATCCAGGGCTTCGTGGACTGGTGCCATAGGAACTGCCTCCAGATCAACGCGAGGAAAACTAAGGAGCTGGTGGTGGACTGCCGCAGGCAAGGACAACCCCTCACAGCACCAGTCAATATACAGGGAACAGACATCGAGATGGTGACATCCTATAAGTATGTGGGTGTTCATCTGAAGAATAAACTAGACTGGTCACACAATACTGACGCACTGTACAAGAAGGGACAGCGCAGGCTGTTCCTGCTGAGGAGACTCAGGTCTTTTGGTGTACAAGGGGAGCTGCTGAAGACATTCTATGACACGGTGGTGGCATCAGCCATCACTTTTGGAGTGGTCTGCTGGGGCAGTGGCATTATGGCAGCCGATAGGAAGAGACTGAACAAACTGATCAAGAAAGCTAGCTCTGTCCTGGGGCAACGCCTTGACCCAGTGGAGGAGATAGGAGAGAGAAGGACGGTGGCTAAACTGTCATCTCTGCTGGAGTCCGAGTTCCACCCTATGCAGGACATACTGAATGCACTGAGGAGCTCATTTAGCAGCAGACTACATCATCCTAGGTGCACAACCGAGAGGTTTCGCAGGTCCTTCCTACCAACGGCTGTCAGACTGTACAACCTAAGCAGGGCTGCTCGCAGAGATAGCAAAAAGACGTGGCAACCTAACAGTTTTGAATGCAAAAGACACAATAGACTTATACAATGGTCCCTTCCGGCATACAACTAGGAAAATACCGGTCGCTATGGAGGGTGAGAATATGTATGGGTACAAAATCATACCATGTAGGATAACTAAGTAGACGGTTGTGCTGTTTCATCCCATCTAGCAACAATGCTCTGCACTGCGTGTGTTTATATATTTACATATTTATTCCATCTAGCAACAATGCTCCGCACTGTATATATATATATATATATATATATATATATATATATATATATATATATATGTTTATATGTACATATGTATACTTACTGCTCTTGTTTCTTTTTCTTTCTTTTTTTTTCTCTTGCCTTCTGATTGTTGCTCTGAGTGTTGCTATCCCTGTGCTGTTGCAATCCTGGAATTTCCCCACTGTGGGACTAATAAAGGCTTATCTTATCTTATCTTATCTTAAAACAAAAAACCACCACAAACATCTATCTATAAATTAAAGACATCTCTGTCTGTTTGTGTGTGTGTGTGTGTGTTCCTCAGATACCTCTCAAACTGTTAGTCATTTTGACCTAAGATTTTAAACGTGCTTTGCTTAAGCTATGAGGGTGTGCATCCCCAAATATGGAGTCACTCAGTCAAAATATGTAATTTTTATCAATAAAAGTTTAGCCACCGCTGTGTGACTGCTCTATGTCTTCATACCCTATCTTCAAGAAGTGTGGGCGGGGTTTCAGATTGAGTCCATGCTTGTGGGAGAATATGCTGCATCACAGCCATGCTGATTGGATAACACAGCATCACGACCTGTCAGTCACCATAACTCTTCACATACAAAGATTTTAGAAGTGCGTTGCTGCTGAGGGGGGCATATACGAGTATGGAGCATGAAAAAGTCACAAATTTATGACAAAAAAGTATGAAAATTTATTTTTAAAAAAATCACAAATTTACAAGAAAAAAGTCACATTATGAGAAAAAATATGAAAATTTACTTTTTTAAAAAATCACAAATTTAGTAGAAACAAGTGACAAATTTGCCAAAAAAAAGCCACAGATATAGTAGAAAAAGCGACGAATTAAAAAAAAAAAAAACACGACAAATTTAAATATATAATATAATATAAAAAAACCCCACAAATTTCCTAGAAAAAAAGGTACCAATTTTATGAGAAAAATTATGAAAATTTACATATTAAAAAAATTACTAGAAAAAAGTCAAAAAATTATGAAAAAAATTAAAAAATAATATTCAACAAAACTAATTTAGTAGAAAAAAGTCACAAATATAGTACAAAAAGTGACAAATTAAAAAAAACACAACAAATTTACTAGAAAAAAGTCACAAATTTATTTGAGAAAAAAAAACATGAACATTTGTTTAAAAAACCCCACAAATTTATTAGAAAAAAGTAACAAAAGTACTCTAAAAAAGTCACAAATTTTCCAGAAAAAAACCCCAAAAAAACCCAACACAGATTTATTAGAAAAGGTCACAAATTTACTAAAAAAGTCATAAATTTATAGGAAAAAAAATCTGAAAATCAATATTAAAGAAACATAAAATTATGAGAAAAATGTAAAAAATTTATGAGAAAGAAACATGAAATTTATATATAAAAAAATCACGAATTTACAAGAAAAAAGTAAGAAATTTAAAAGAAAAATATGAAAATTAATATTTTTAAAAACACAAATTTACTAGAAAAGGCACAAATTTATGAGAAAAATATCAAAATTTAAATATAAAAAAATCACAAATGTATTCCAAAAAAGTCACAAATTTATGAGAAAGAAAAATCAAAATTTATATATTCAAAAAAAAACAAATTTTCAGGAGAAAAGGTCACATTATGAGAAAAAATATGAAAATTTACTTTTTTAAAAAAAATCACAAATTTACTAGAAAAAAGGTACCAATTTTATGAGAAAAATTATGAAAATTTACATATTAAAAAAAATTTTCTAGAAAAAAGTCAAAAAATTATGAAAAAAAATATAAAAATTTAATATTCAAAAAAACAAATTTACAAGAAAAAAATCACAAATTAAATTAAAAAATTATTTGAAAAAACACAAATTTATGAGAAAAAATATAAAAATTTAAATATCAAAAAAAATCACAAATTTAGCACAGAAAAGTCAGAGATTTATGAGAAAGAAATCACGAATTTACAAGAAAAAATATGAAAATTTATTTTTTAACCCACCCCCCAAAAATCTACAAGAAAAAAGTCACAAATCAACTAGAAAAAAGTCAAAAATTTATATTTTTAAAAAATCACAAATTAAGTAGAGAAAAAACAATTTACAAAAAAAATAGCAACAAATTTATGCAACAAAAAGTCACAAATTTACTAGAAAAAAGTCACAAATTTATATTTTTTAAAAAATCACAAATTAAGCAGAAAAAAAAACAATTTACCAAAAAAAGCCACAAATTTAAGAAAGAAAAGTCACAAATGTAATAGAAAAAAGTCACAAAAATTCATGAGGAAAAAATATCAAAAATTGAAATTTAAAAAAAGTCACAAGTTTGCCAGAAAAAAATCACAAATATAATCAAAAAAAGTTACAAATTAACTAAAAAAAAGTCAAAATTTACCAGAAAAATCACAAATTCATAAGAAAAAAATATGAAAATTTATTTTTTAAAAAAAGTCAAAATTTAGAGAGAAATATGAAAATTGATATATAAAAACACTAATTCATTAGAAAAATATCACTAATTTACTAGAAAAAAGTCACAAATTTATGAGAAAAAATAGGAACATTTAAATATCAAAAAAAAAATCACAAATTTAGCACAGAAAACGGACACATTTTTGTGAAAGAAAAAAATCAAAAGTTATATCCATCCATCCATCTTCTTCCGCTTAATATTTTTCAGGTCGCGGGGGGGCTGGAGCTAGAAAAAAGTCAGAAATTTATGAGAAAAAAACATAAAAATTATATTTGAAAAAAAAACTAATTTGATTTAAATAATTCAAAAATTTTATATAAAAAGTCAAAAATTTACTAGAATAAAGGCACAACTTTGCTTGAAAAAAGTCACAAATTTATGAGACAAAAATATGAAAATGTATATTTTAAAAAAATCATAAATATTCTTGAAAAAAAATCAAAAATCTACCAGAACAAAGTCTCAAATTAATAAAAATAAAATAAGAAAATTCATTTTAAAAAAATCCAATATTTACTATAAAAAAGTGACAAATTTACTAGAAAAATTCACAGATTTATGAGTAAAAATATGAAAGTTTATTTCTTAAAAAAATCATAAAATTACTAGAAAAAATGACAAATTTACCAGAAAAAAGTGACAATTTATGAGAAAAAAGCATGTAATTTTTTTTTTTTAAAAAAAAGTCACAAATTCACTTGAACAAAGTTACAATTATGAGAAAAAAAATGAAAATTAATATTAGAGAAACACAAATTTTCACAGATTTTATAGAAAAATGTCACAAATTTATGAGAAAAAATATGAAAATTTAAATACAAAAAACCCACAAATTTAGTCGAAAAAATAACAAATTTATGAGAAAGAAAAATGAAAATTTATATATTAAAAAATCATAAATTTACTAGAAAAGTCACAAATTTATGAGAAAAAATTATGAAAATCTATATATTAAAAAAATCAAAAATTTTGTTGAGAAAAGTCACAATTTCAGAAAAATATCACAAATTTATAAGAGAAAAAGACAAATTTACGAGAAAAAATATGAAAATTAATATTCAACAAAACTAATTTACTTGAAAAAAGTCACAAATTAAATAAAAAAATTTACTTGGAAAAAAGTCACAAATTTATGGGAAAAAATATGAAAATGTCTTTTTTCAAAAACACAAATTTATTAGAAAAAAGTCAAAAATTTAAGAGGAAGAAATATCAAAATTAATGTTTTAATAAAAAACATCAAATTTACTAGAAAAAAGGCACAAATTTATGAGAAAAATATGAAAATTTAAATATAAAAAAATCACAAATTTATTCCAAAAAAGTCACAATTTAAGAAAAATATCACAAATTTACAAGAGAAAAAGGCACAAATTTATGAGGAAAAAATATGAAAATTAATATTCAATAAAACTAATTTACTAGAAAAAAGTCACAAATTAAATAAAAAAATTTACTTGGGAAAAAAGCAACAAATTTGTGAGAAAAAATATGAAAATGTCTTTTTTCAAAAACACAAATTTAGTAGAAAAAAGTCAAAAATTTAAGAGAAAGAATTATCAAAATTGATTTTTTAACAAAAACAAATCAAATTTACTAGAACAAAGTGTTGGAAAATGTATAAATGTATATATGTGTTAACATTTCATAATGAACAATGCTTGTGTAACTGTTTTTTTTCTCTGTGCTGTACCTGACACAGGAACTGCTGAAGTAATATCTTTGCATGAGAAGTTTAATCTGCCCTGTAACAGTGTAGCCAGACACACTGGAGATGCTTATGTTAGCCAACTATGTTTATACCTTATATGGAGTTGTTTCCCTTTTTCTGTCTCGCGAGATGAGAATTTGTTATGTGATTTTGTGCTTTCTGTTCCTCCCAGTGTGGGAGCAGCAGATGCTTTTTCTGTCATGTATAAAAGGGAGGTGCTGACTCTACGCACCAGCATTCACTCCCGTCTGTAACCAGAGTTGTGTTGTGATTTGCTCCTTGCAAGTAAAAACCTTTGATTATATTTATGTCTCAAGTCTGATTAAGGTACGAACCTAGCAGAGTACTA
The DNA here is from genome assembly GCA_020510985.1 of Pholidichthys leucotaenia. Taxonomy (NCBI): domain Eukaryota; kingdom Metazoa; phylum Chordata; class Actinopteri; order Cichliformes; family Pholidichthyidae; genus Pholidichthys; species Pholidichthys leucotaenia. The sequence goes on along the minus strand of CM035847.1, from coordinate 328,747,826 downwards.
TCATTTCTATGAGTCTTGAGTTTCAGATTCCTGACATTCATGGTGCCGTGACCCGGATGGCCAATATCCAGACGGAGTGAGCAGACAGCCGGATCTCCAGGTTGAAAAAACCATGCATGGTCTGACCTAACGGTCAGTTTTGGAAACCCGCCTTCAGGGAACTCTGTGAGCACCGGTGTCCTGACTCTGTCTGGTGACGGTCATCCGCATTAACAGAGTCCTAGAAGTGAGTGAAATTTATTCTCCTATTTTGAGAAGAAAGCCAATTGTCATTATCAAGAACCACAGGTCAGCTGACGAGCAAGTAATGGTAGTATAAGGTGGCGCCCTGTACTTTTCCTGTTGGTTAAAACTATTGTAGGAATGCAGTGGTTTTGTGAAGTAGTGTGACGGCGATTCATAACTACTGAGTGGTCAGGTTTAAAAATAAAAAGGGGTGAAGGAAGTAGTGTGACGGCGATTCATAACTACTGGGTGGTCAGGTTTAAAAATAAAAAGGGGTGAAGGAAGTAGTGTGACGGCGATTCATAACTACTGGGTGGTCAGGTTTTAAAAATAAATAGGGTGAAGGAATTCACCCCAAAATTGGGCAGTAATAGTGTTACAGTGGGCGTACTGATAACGTTCCTGACCACAAACCCACCCCAAAATTGGGCAGTAATAGTGTTACAGTGGGCATACTGATAACGTTCCTGACCACGAATCCACCCTAAAATTGGGCAGTAATAGTGTTACAGTGGGCGTACTGATAACGTCCCTGACCACGCGATAATGGGAAATTGTGCTGGAAAATCGGATAGGCAGATGAATAAACAAAGGAAGAAAGAGGACATAGCACGCAGGACTGTTAAAAATTTTAATGACAGAAAAAATGAAAAACAACAAGTGAAGGATCCAGATACTATTTAATCACTGCTGCAAGTGTTATTTGTTTTATATTGGTAATCTGTTGTTATTTGTTTTATATTGGGAACCCTGTGAGTGAGAAAGGAAAAGTATATAAAAAAAAATAGAAAAGGGCATTTTTGCTCAGTACAGTTGTGGAATGTGAAAGGAGGGGCTGCTGGAGGAGCAGCTCTCTCTCTCTCTCTCTCTCTCTGTCTCCTTTTGCCTCAGGGGCGGGGGAGAGGCAGATTTGGCCTGTAGAAAAAACAGAAGTGTGAATTTTTGCTCAGCTCAGTTGAAGAATGCAAAAGGCGGGGCTGTGTGCCTCACAAGGCCTTGGAGATGCTGAGTTGTATAAAGGAAAAATGAAAAAACAGTGGGATTCAACAGTGACTCAAATGCTCAGTGGTACATTACCCAAAGACAGAAAGGGGGTTAAAGCAGAATGTGATAAATTGTATCAGAAATTGAGGGAAGACGACATTCTAAATTTAAATAAGGAGGACAGTTTGACCCAGTTTTTAATGGATTTGGAACAAAGAAGACTAGATGATATACAATCTATGAAAGATATGGATGTTACAGGGTTTTTGGTGAAAAGAAAACATAAGTATCATATTGAGGAGTGTGAACGTGAGCGCAGGCTGATTCATAATTTGGCTACATGCTCTGCTGCAATGGATGGTGTGAAATTGATGAAGGCACAGGTGTATGAGAAGGAGCAGAATCAGCACATGATGAAGAGGGAGATAGACAGTGGTTTGCTGCAGGAGTCAGCAGCGGTTGACCCAGTGGGGTGTGTGAGTGAGACAGAGAAGAATAAAGGTTTAATGATTGATAAGCAGCTGGACAAACAAAAGGGAGGGGTGCTGTCCCTCTACCCTAATTTGGAAGATTTGAAAGGGGAATTGCCCCCACCGCCATATTGTGTTAATCAGATGCCTTTGGTTAAGTTAAAAGAAGGATTAGTGGAAGTTGAGGAGGTGACATCACAGGAACAATGTGAACAGTTGAAAGGTTGGCTGGAAACTCAGACACAGAAAATGCAGGCAGACAGACGGGAGATGGACAGGTTGCAGGAAGAGCTTGAAAGATTAAGGTTGGAAAACTCCGTGGGAGAACGGCTCACGAATGTTGAAGCTGGTGTAACTAATTTGCAAAGACAAACACAGGATTTTCAGTATAGTTTATGCTCTAATACTGGCAGTGTGGAATCAGGTGTAGTAGATGATGAAGGCACAGTCTTAGCGTCGACGGAAAAACTTACAACAAAAAGAGATAAATATCAAAACCAACCGAGCATCGAACCATTATTAAATGAAAAAGATAATCCTTCCCCAACTGAAAATTTATATTTTAAAAACGACTCATTTACTAGAAAAAAGTCACAAATTTTCCAGAAAAACGTCACAAATTTATGAGAAAAAATATGAAAAGTTATATAACAAAAAAAATTACAAATGTAGTCCAAAAAAGTAACAAATTTATCCATCCATCCATCCATCCATCTTCTACCGCTTTTCCGGAGGTCCGGGTCGCGGAGGCAGCAGTTCAAGCAGAGAAGCCCAGACTTCCCTCTCCCCAGCCACCTGCTCCAGCTCTTCAGAGGGGATACCAAGGCGTTCCCAGACCAGCTGGGAGACAGAGTCTCTCCACCGAGTCCTGGGTCTGCCCCGGGGTCTCCTCCCAGTGGGACGTGCCTGAAACACCTCAAGTGGGAGGCGTCCAGGAGGCATCCTAATCAGATGCCCATACCACCTCAACTGACTCCTTTCAATGTGGAGGAGCAGCGGTTCTACTCTGAGCCTCTCCCGGATGACTGAGCTCCTCACCCTATCTCTGAGGGTGAGTCCAGCAATCCTACGGAGAAAGCTCATTTCAGCCGCTTGTATCCGCGATCTCGTTCTTTCGGTCATTACCCAAAGCTCGTGACCATAGGTGAGAGTAGGAACGTAGATTGACTGGTAAATCGACAGCTTTGCCTTAGAACTAAGCTCCCTCTTCACCACAACAGACCGGTACAACATCTGCATCACTGCAGATGCTGCTCCAATCCGTCTGTCGATCTCTCGCTCCATTTTCCCCTCACTCGTGAACAAGACCCCAAGATACTTAAACTCCTCCACTTGGGGCAGGAGCCTGTCCCCAACCCGGAGAGGACAATCCACCTTTTTCCGGCTGAGGACCATGGACTCGGACTTGGAGGTGCTGATTCTCATCCCAGCCGCTTCACACTCAGCGGCAAACCGTCCCAGCAAGAGCTGTAGGTCATTGCTAGATGAAGCCAACAGGACAACATCATCTGCAAACAACAGAGATGAGATCCTGTGGTCACCAAGCATAACACCCTCCATTCCCTGGCTGCGCCTAGAAATCCTGTCCATAAAAATTATGAACAGGATCGGTGACAAAGGGCAGCCCTGGCGGAGTCCAACTCTCACTGGGAATGACTCCGACCGAGTGTTGGCAATACGAACCAAACTCTCACAATGGTCGTACAGAGACCGAATAGCTCGTAACAACAAGCCCGATACCCCATACTCCCGAAGCACCCCCCACAAAAATCCACGAGGGACGCGATCAAATGCCTTCTCCAAGTCCACAAAACACATGTAAACTGGTTGGGCAAACTCCCACGAACCCTCAAGAATTCTCGAGAGGGTAAAGAGCTGGTCTGATGTGCCACGGCCAGGACGAAAACCACATTGCTCCTCCTGAATCCGAGGTTCGACCAACGGCCGGACTCTCCTCTCCAGTACCTTGGCATAGACCTTCCCAGGGAGGCTGAGGAGTGTGATCCCTCTAAAGTTGGAGCACACCCTCCGGACCCCTTTTTTGAAGAGAGGAACCACCACCCCGGTTTGCCATGCCAAAGGCACTGCCCCCGACCTCCACGCAATGTTGCAGAGGCGTGTCAACCATGACAACCCAACAACATCCAGGGCCTTGAGGTACTCAGGGCGAATCTCGTCCACCCCTGGGGCCCGGCCACCAAGGAGATTTTTAACCACCTTGGCGACCTCAGCCCCTGTGATAGGCGAGTCATCCCCTTCGTCCCCAAACCCTGCTTCCTCTGTGGAAGGCGTATCAGTGGGATTGAGGAGATCCTCGAAGTATTCCTTCCACCGCCCGACGATATCCCCAGTTGAAGTCAACAGTGTCCCATCCGCACCATATACAGTGTGGACGGGGAGCTGCTTTCCCCTCCTGATCCGCCAAACAGTTTGCCAGAATCTCTTTGAAGCCGACCGAAAGTCTTGTTCCATGGCCTCACTGAACTCCTCCCATACCCGGGTTTTTGCTTCAGCAACCACCCGAGCCTCACTCCGCTTGGCCTGCCGGTACACCTCAGCTGCTTCGGGAGTCCCACAAGCCAACCAAGCTTGATAGGACTCCTTCATCAGCTTAATGGCTCCCCTCACCACTGGTGTCCACCACTTGGTTCGGGGGTTGCCACCACGAGATGCACCGACCACCTTGCGGTCACAGCCCTGGGCCGCCGCTTCAACAACAGAGGTGGAGAACATGGCCCATTCAGACTCCATGTCTCCAGACTCCCTCGGAATGTGGTTGAAGTTCTTCCGGAGGTGGGAGTTGAAGACCTCCCGGACAGGGGCCTCAGCCAGACGCTCCCAGCACACCCTCACTATACGTTTGGGTCTACCAGGTCTGAATGGCTTCCTCCCCTGCCATCGGGTCCAACTCACCACCAGGTGGTGATCAGTTGACAGCTCTGCACCTCTCTTTACTCGGGTGTCCAAGACATATGGTCGCAGGTCTGATGATACGATAACAAAATCGATCATCGACCTGCGACCTAGGGTGTCCTGGTGCCAGGTGCACATTTGGACACCCTTATGCTTGAACATGGTGTTTGTTATGGACAGACTGTGGTTAGCACAGAAGTCCAATAACTGAACACCACTCGGGTTCAGATCGGGCAGGCCGTTCCTCCCAATCACCCCCTCCAGGTTTCATTGTCGTTGCCCACGTGCGCATTGAAGTCCCCCAGTAGGACAATGGAGTCTCCAGGAGGAGCACCCTCCAGCACCCCAGTCACAGACTCCAAAAAGGGTGGGTACTCTGAAACATCATTTGGTGCATAGGCACAAATGATGGTCAGGACCCGTTTCCCAACCCGAAGGCACAGGGAAGCAACCCTTTCGTCCACCGGGGAAAACTCCAATATAGAGGCAGCAAGGTGGGGCGATACAAGAATACCCACCCCTGCTCGTCGCCTCTCGCCCGGGGCAACTCCAGAAAAAGCCAAGCTCCAGCCCCTCTCCAGGAGACTGGTTCCGGAACCGGAGCTGTGTGTTGAGGTGAGGCCGACTATATCTAGCCGGTATCGCTCAACCTCGTACGCCAGCTCAGGCTCCTTCCCCACCAGAGAGGTGACATTCCACGTACCAAAAGCCAGTTTAGAAAGCTTGGGATCAGTCCGCCAAGGTCTCCGCCTTTGACCGCCACCTAATCCACATAGCACCGGACCCCCATGATCCCTCCTGCAGGTGGTGAACCCACTGGAGGGCGGACCCATGTAACTCCTTCAGGCTGAGCCCGGCCGGGTCCCATGGGTTGAAACCCGGCCACCAGATGCTAGCCTTCGAGCCCCTCCCCCAGGTCTGGCTCCAGGGTGGGGCCCCGGTAACCCCATACCGGGCGGGGTACACTGAATCCTTGATATACAATTTATCATGAGAGTCTGTTGGATCGTTCTTAGTTCTTAGTCTGGCCCTTCACCCAGGACCAGTTTGTCTTGGGAGACCCTATCAGAGGCAAATTGCCCCCGGACAACATAGCTCCTGGGATCACTGGGGCACGCAACCCCCCCCCCCCCACCAAGATAAGGTGATGATCCATGAGGAGGGTCACAAATTTATGAGAAAGAAAAATGAAAATGTATTAATTAAAAAATCATAAATTTACTAGAAAAAGCAAAATTTTTTTAGAAAAAAATGAAAATTTAAATATCAAAAAAATCACAAATGTATTCCAAAAAAGTCACAAATTTATGAGAAAAAAAAATCACAGATTTACTAGAAATAAGGTACCAATTTTATGAGAAAAAATATGAAAATTTACACATTAAAAAAATTACTAGAAAAAAGTAAAAAAAATAATGAAAAAATATAAAAATTAATATTCAAAAAACAAATTTATTAGAAAAAATCACAAATTAAATAAAAATACAAATTTATAGGAAAAAACATAAATTTATGAGAAAAAATAGAAAATTTAAATATCAAAAAATAACAAATTTAGGAGAGAAAAGTGAGAGATTTATGAGAAAGAAAAAAAAACAAAATTTATATATTAAAAAATACAAATTTACTAGAAAAAAATCACAAATTTATGAGAAAAATAAAACAATTATTTGAAAAAAATCACAAATTTACAAGAAAAAATATGAAAATTCATGTTTTAAAATAAGTCATATATATATATATATATATATGAAAGAAATATGGAAATTGTTATATAAAAAACACTAACTCATTAGAAAACTATCACTAATTTACTAGAAAAAAGTCATAAATTTAAGAGAAAAAATATGAAAGTTTATTTTTTTTTTAAAAAAATCTGAAAATTACTAGAAAAAATGACAAACTTACTCAAAAAAATTCACAAATTTATGAGAAAAAAAGGAAAATTTAAATGTCAAAAAACAATCACGAATTTACAAGAAAAAAAGTAAGAGATTTTAAAGAAAAATATGAAAATTAATATTTTTAAAAACACAAATTTACTAGAAAAGGCACAAATTTATAAGAAAAAATATGAAAATTTAAATATGAAAAATTAAGATAAGATAAGATAAGATAAGATAAGCCTTTATTAGTCCCACAATGGGGAAATTCCAGGATTGCAACAGCACAGGGACAGCAACACTCAGAGCAACAATCAGAAGGCAAGAAAAAACAACATCTAGCAAACATATGTCCATATTACTATAAATGTATATATATAGACACACAGTGCAGAGCATTATGGCTGGTGGATGTGCAGCAGAAAGTCTAAGCTCTCTCTCCGCGGATGCAGCGGGCCAGCTGGAAGTCTTTGGGCATGATGGTGACCCCCTTAGCGAAGAAGAGACCACCAGGTGGGTCTCGCTGGTCTCCTGCAGAGCCATGACGGCGAAACTCAGGAAACGCAGGACGGTCTTGAAGTCCTGAGCGATCTCCCTCACCAGGCGCTGGACGGGCAGCTTACGGATGAGCAGCTCCGTGGATTTCTGGTAGCGACGGATCTCTCTCAGAGCCATGGACCTGTGACGGCGAGGCCTCTTCACTCTGCCGGTGGCCAGAGCGCCTCTCCGAGCAGCCCTGGTGGCTAGCTGTCTCCTGGGGGGCTTCTTCCTCCAGTAGATTTTACGGGCGGTCTGCTTGGTTCTTGCCATCGCTCTTTATTATTCTGTCTTATATTTCTTTCACGCCGCCTAAACTCCAGCCCGGCACCCGCTTCGTTTTCGCTACAGCTCCCGGTATGTCGAGTTTCCCATTAGCACCGGGCGGCGGCCAAGTGCTAGCTAGCACTAGCTCCTCCCGCTGTAACGTCTCCCGCTGCAAACCGTGGCTCCGTCCGCCGACCCGGGAGACCCCCGGGGCGATCCGTGCGTCCGTGATATATATACAGAGTGAAAGGTGTAGAAAGAAGAAGGAAGATAAAAAAAAGGCTGTTGCAACAGGCAGCCGACTCGTGTGGCGCCGAAATGGCATATTGTATGATACAGTGCAGTAAGAAATGTACTTTAAGTCAGTTAACATCCTTAAAATGATGTTTTAAAAACTCAAAGCAATCAGAAAGTGGCCATAAGGACTTGGTCTTGGAGAGCGTCTCAGCTGTGATGTCTCCAGGAGAGTACAGGAGCCGTTTGGGTTTTAGGCCATTTCTTGAGGAGCGTCTGGGGGCCACTGTCTCGGGAGTCATTTCCTTAACAACCACGGCGGCCTCTCGTTTTTTTCGCCTAGTCACCATCGTTTCTAGGGCTGAGAATATCTTCAGTAGAAGTGTGTGCGTCTGCTCCTGACAGCTGACTGCAGAACTGGTCATCTGTGAAGGAAAAAACTCGCGCTACACACCGCAAACGTTTTGTAACTGTATACGTTTTGTAAACGTTTTGTAACTTTTTGTAACCGTTTTGTAAATCACAAATGTATTCCAAAATTTATATGTTCAAAAAAATTTTTACTGGACCAAAGGTCACATTATGAGAAAAAAATATAAAAATTTACTTTTTAAAAAAACCCACAAATTTACTAGAAAAAAAGGTACCAATTTTATGAGAAAAATTATGAAAATTTACATATTAAAAAAATTACTAGAAAAAAGTCAAAAAATTATGAAAAAATAAAAAATTAATATTCAACAAAACTAATTTAGTAGAAAAAAGTCACAAATTAAATAAAAAATTTTACTTGGAAAAAAGTCACAAATTTATAAGAAAAAATATGAAAATGTCTTTTTTCAAAAACACAAATTTAGTAGAAAAAAGACAAAAATTTAAGAGAAAGAAATTTCAAAATTGATATTTTAATAAAAAACATCAAATTTACTAGAATAAAGGCACAAATTTATGAGAAAAAATATGAAAATTTATATTTTCAAAATGACTCATTTACTAGAAAAAAGTCACATATTTTGTAGCGAAATGTCACAAATTTATGAGAAAAAATATGAAAAGTTAAATATCAAAAAAATTACAAATTTAGTCCTAAAAAGTCAAAAATTTATGAGAAAGAAAAATGAAAATTTATAAATTAAAAAAATCATAAATTTTCTAGAAAAAAAAACAAAAAAATTTTAGAAAAAAAATGAAAATTTAAATATCAAAAAAATCAGAAATGTATTCCAAAAAAAGTCACAAAGTTATGTAAAAAAATCAAAATTAATATATATATTTAAAAAAGACAGATTAACTGGAAAAAGTCACATTATGAGAAAAAAATAAAAATATTTCCTTTTTAAAAAATTCACAAATTTAATTGAAAAAAGTCACAATTTCAGAAAAATATCACAAATTTACACGAAAAAAAGGCACAAATTTAGGAGAAAAAAATATCAAAATGTCTTTTTTTTAAATCACAAATTTAGTAGAAAAAAGTAACAAATTCAATAAAATGTAACAAACTTGATTTAAACAAAGAACAAATTTATGAGAAAAATATAAAAAGTTAAATATCAAAAAAATTACAAATTTTGTCCAAAAA